>JBCFYV010009882.1:106762060-107424561 GCA_039000515.1 Timema cristinae
TATATATTATTGCTTGCATACGTTGGTAAGGTCCCAAATATTTCGTATATGTCATTTTTGTCGCATTAGATTAATTATATATTTTCTCAAAGGATTGATTGCCTGTCAAATAAATACCAACACAAAAATATTTCATATTCTTATTAATAACTTTTAATCCACCATATCCTAGGTATTTTATTATATGTTGAGTTATAGATGGAGTCCTTATTTTGGTGTACCTGTTTATTTTGAGATTAATTTTCATTCTCTTATCTATCTCTGGAGATAGACATTTTCGTATTAAACTCCGCAATGGGTGGGAGTTGCGGGGTCTGAGTTTTGAATGTTTGGCTACAGACAATCAAAGCAAAGAACTCCAAGTACTCGCTCCTATTGCCCCTTTTTGCTCCGTTATATTTTTTGTTATATTTGGACCTTCAGTATTCCCCTTAATCTTGTTAAGGAGGTTTCACATTTTCCCCATATCCACCGTCGGCGTTGGGATTCTCCACATCTATAGATTTTGCCAGAACCCCTTGCATTTTTCCTTTCCTTTTCCCATGGCCGGCTCCATGTTGGCCCCCCCCTCTCCAATGAGCTTTGAACTCTGTACTATCCCACTAACTTCTTTTGATGGTCCCTTTACCGTACCTTCATCTTATACTCCGACCTTTTCCTGACCTGGGCTATCCTACTCGTGTATGGGTACATTAATCGCGGCAGTCTTCTCCCTATAAGCTGCAGCCCTCCTTTGATTTCTGGCACGTTTGGATGGGGAGTTTTTCTTACCCTTCTCCCCGTCCTGTCAGATTTAGAGCCTGTTCCAATCCCGTTCATCTTCCTCAGTATCAGTCTTAGTAGGACCACTATATCTGTCAACAATTTAACTTCCATAGTCGGTCCTTTCTATCTGCCTCCTCATCATCATTAGGTGCGTCGGGCATTCCCTCAAGTTCGGCTTTTTGCACTTTTCCGACCTCTTCCTTGCCACGCCTGGAATGCACACCTCCTCCCTACTCTTGCAGTCCTTTAACTTGTGCCCCTCTTCCCACATTTCCCGCAGAGCTCCTCTTTTCTAGGGCAGTGGGCCATGACATGGCCCAGGTCTCTGCACCTGTAAGACCTCGTTACCACGATGCAATCCTTTACGGATACCGCGCTGAACGAGATGTACATCCTGCAGCCCAGTAGCATGTTCTTCACTCTTGGAGACACCTCCACCACCTGATTAACCACCTGTCTGTCCCTCGGTCCCGTTTTAAACTTGGGCTTAAAACCCTCCCCAAACTCCTCTTTAGTAATTTTCCCTTCCAAATTATGCTCAAAAGTCATGTTAATAGTGGTCGCCTCTTCCTCGGTTCCTCGCAAGTCATTGTCTTTGCCAGTTACTTATTTCCTATTATTTTTTTGACGTCATCTTCCGACTCCGTCTCCAACACTAGCCTGGTCCCAGCCGATCGTATAGCCCTAATCTTAATCTGATCTTTCACTGGGTTGATTTTCCCATTAGGGTCTTTTTCATTTCCTCAACCGACTTCCCCTGCAGGGAAGTCACAAACACTGCCTCATGACTAGGCCTCGCCTGAATGGCACTCCCCACATATAACTTCTCTTCGCCGCCCCCGTAGCTGCCACCGAAGCATAGGACATCCCCTGCAACGCTACCCCTCCCCCCGTTTTTCTCACCTCCCTCAGTCTCCTATTTTCCTCCTCTAATATACTTACTACCCCGTCCTTGTAGACTGACGCAAGGATTAGCTCTGACATTTTTCTATGATCTCCCCTAAGTTTTCCTTACTTATCCTCCCGTCTTTGTTGTGTCTTGCTCTTGCGAAATCCTCCGCGTCCTTCATCTTTTTAAGGCCCCTAGAGTGACCTCCTCTTCCTCCTTATCTTCTCTCCGATCCTTTCTTTCTTCCTCTCTTCCCTGCTTTCCTCTCTTCTTTTCTCCTCTTCCAACTTCCTAGCTTGTCCCACCGCCTTCTTCTTTTCTTCTGATTTGTCTTTCTCCCTCACCCTCTCTCTGGCCTATTTCCCTTCCTCACCTCCTTCTATTATTTCAGTGCTCATTTCGGAGCTATCATATCATATACTTCCACACTCTATCAGACGCCTCAGACAGAGACTAAGTCTGTGATGCTGCAAAAGTCACTAGAAAATCACTAGAAAGTTACCAACTTTTTTATTTCCTTTTTCTAAGGTTTATTTCTTGGCAATACACAGAAACTCCCCTACAAAATAGCAATGTTACCATAAATCACCAGAGAGTTACCAAAATGTCCTTAGATATTTCTAAATAAATATTATCTCAAAAACTTTAATGTTTGCCAAAAGTTACTAAAATCACCAGAGAAAGTTACCAAAACTTACTAATCATAAATCTAGGACAGACACAAAATCCATTCCCGGGCCGTCAATTCATCACCACATTCCAACAATGATACATTTCTCGGCCATACCAGGAATCGAGCCCAGGACCCTTAACTCCGTAAGTGGATGCACTATTGACGGAGCTAAGCTTCGTCATTTTCTAGAATGATATTTTTTTTCTAAGTTATGTCCACAAACAAATTTATAGATTTTTTGTACAAAAGGGCTAATTTGTTTTTTAAAAGCGGTGGGGAGGGGGCACAGCATAGACTTTCTCGCTACGGTTAGTAAAAAAAATATTTAATTTACTTGAAACTCGTAAGATATTTGAAACGAGATAATAAGCATTGTTGCACATTCTACCAATGAGCAGAAACGAAATAATATACACTGCTAGATAAAATAGGAACATCACACCCAGAGAGCATTACAACAATTTCCAAATTAAAATATCCCCTTAATATATATATATTGTATAAGTGTATTTTATATACCTATATTTGGGAAACTATTGGTTTTATAAAATATAATTCAAGTACAGATTTTTATATTTAACATGCCTTCATTTTGAAATGATAAGTTATTTCGTGTCTCAAAGAGGTGTGGAGATACGATAAAAATGGGAAGTTTCCTTAAGTGTAAATTACCCTCAAAGTTATTTTCATAAGGAAATGAAAACTTGCATTTTGTTTTAATATTGAACAATACATACATACAAATTTTAATCGAGTCGAGTTTGATATAATCTATTTTTTGCATCTTTCCACCCATAAGTAAAAGACACTACTATTAATTTTAGGGCTGGATGAATTATTTAAAAAAACCTCAGAGTAACCCTATGAAAACCCTATATCCCAAGTTTTATCTCAATTGGTAAAATAGTTTCATCTCTAGTCAGAGATACAGACTGACATTATTTCAAACGCACACTTTTTCGGATTCAGGGGGTCATAAAATGTCGACATCCATAAAAATCTCGAGTTTGATTTTTTTCACAATTACTATTTTTTCTCAACCAGAGAGCTGCGAGAAGGTAAAAAGAAACATTATATATTAATATATTAACCTACAAATTTCATCTCTTGGCCAATATGACTAAAAAGAAATCTATCTTTATTTATTTAACATATGTACAATTGTACACACATATTAACGTAGCTCAAATATAGACTTTAATCTCACACTGTATTCTTTTTTTAAGGTCATTCTTAAAAATAATATATATTTTGCCAAGTAGTTAATAAGTGGTTTACTGCGTCTTAGAGTATTCATTTTTTAAAATATATTTTATTAATTCTAAGTTAAATATAATCTTAACATTAAATTGAAATATGGGAGCATAAAATATATTATGGAGAATCCAGCGATTAAGAGATGAAATAATTCTGCATTGGCGGAGTTTTAAATATAAAGGCCTAAATAACAATTTTATAACAATTCAAGAGATTAATATTTTGAAACGAAACAGATAAATTTGTTCTCAAGGGTGCACATAATTTTTTCTCAATATAGTTGAAAAATGATCATTGTAGTGTACATGGTAATTGAACCCAGACCCTTGTGCTTGGCGCACCAAGGCTTCACCATTGAGCTACCTACTCAGTATTTGTACAATGCTAAGAAGTACTTATCAGGCTTACTTTAAAGCAGAGTTGGTGAAATACGTGTGGCAGATCATGGCTCCTTAATAGCTGTAATATTATATTATAGACAATAATTATTTACTATAAATTATATCCAAGAAACCATTTATAATTAATACAAATTGTTCAAACCGCAGTATAAAGCTACCATGGATCAACGATGGAGTGTTTTTCTGATTGTTATTAAATGGCCGACGATTTTACACATCTATTACTGACTAACCCTTAAAATATGAGCGATAAAATGACCCTAACACAGGATTAGCCCTAGATAGCTCAGTAGTAAGATATTGACGTGTTAAGTTGGAGGTTCCAGATTTCAAAAGAATTTTCAAAAAAGTTAATTAGTCAAGTTCAATAACATAATATAGGTTTGAAGTCATTTCACCAACTTATTAGCGGTTTGGGCTTTCTGCGTTTCATTGCTTTGGAATGCTTATCCCTTTTGAATTTTACATCTCTTCTGCCATCTTTAAACTTTTGTAGGGCCGTTTTTTAAATAAATAATAATAAAAAAATTGTTTTTCCTCAAGTAACACACTTCACACATCCCTAAAGTACGGTGGAGAGCCAAGTAACAATCCCTAAAGAGAGATGGTGATGGGTCAGGGTGATAAGCTGTACAAACATTCCAAAAAACCACTAGCTAAAGATGTATGGGTTAGAAGACAGACAGCTAGTGACTTGGAGTGAGAAGGAATGAGTTGTCTCTCTACTTTTACCAGGCCGTTCGGGCTATTACGGGCTTGTATCAGATATATTTTCAAAATCCGGGGGCAAAATATTCCCCCATTTATTACACATGTTTAAGTTTACAGAATAATTAATTGAATATTGTATATATTTGGAAAATGTCTACGCAATTAATTGAAGGTTCATTGAAATAATATTTATTTCAATTAATAAACCTCCTCAAGTAATTATAACATTCCAAATATGAAATCTTTTCATCATTTGGTTTTTTTCTAAAAATTGTTGCATTAGATGCCAAAATTTCACACTGTGAGTAAACTGTGCTTAAAATATAAATTTAATCAATATTTAATACACTGATACAAGTTTGGTTTATTATATTATTAATTTTGGGCCATACATCCTTAATCACGTAGTCTAATATCGCTGTTGTCAGTAGGCAGAGGCAACGGCCAATGAGTCTAAACCAGTGGTTCCCAACCTTTTGTGGCCCATCTCCCCTTTCTGGAGGTTGACTAACACCATCGCCCCCTTTTCATTTTAATTGTATGCCTAATTTTAATTTAAAGTAAAGTGTAAATAATAAAGCAGTTTTATTATTTTAAACAATTTTATTACCGTATATAAAAACAACCAAAGCAGTTTTATCCGGTCACTCTTAAATAAAATAGAAAAAAAAAAATTAAAATGTACATTTTTTACAGACTTTTTTTAAGAACAAAGAAGTGAAATAATTAACTAAGATCATTGACAGTCATTTAAAAAACGAGTACATGTTTTCATTTTTTTTATTGGAATCTGGAAGAATTAAGAAAGTTGACAGTTAAAATTTGAAAAAATAAATGAAAGTTTGAAAACTTTGTTATTGTTTTATTTTACCTTTTCAATGGCTGCCTTGTGCTTGGTAGATTTCAGTTAAAGCTTGAATATCCGGCTCTATGTTCGTCAAGTTCAGGCGCAAGTCTTCTTTGAGGCAAATGTCCAACTTATTTCTCTGTTTTGTGAGGAGCTGGACAACAGAACTAAATCCTTTTTCAACTAAATATGCTGATGGGAACGAGATGATAAGTGGTTCAGTTTTTCCCCACAGTTGTGGATAAGTGTCGATAAGCTTCACCCATACTAACTCGTAACGGCTCTGCTTGAAAATGATTCTCGCCTCACAGTCATACTTCAGATCTAGAAACTCTGTCTGCAAAGAGTTATCAAGCTTATTCACAGCTTCAAATGAGAATGGATCTAGAATCCAATCCGGAATTTGTAAATTGGTCAAATCTTCAAATCTTGATTCCATGTCAGTTTTTATCTGGTCAAGGTGATCAGTAAAAATTAGGATTTTTCTTCTGGGAGTTCAAGAGTCTCGTTATCAGACACTGAACACTTTTTAAGGGTCGGAAACTGAAGCAGCTCTTTGCAGCCAATATTTACCTTGTGAATATCATACTAGGCGATGAATGATGAAACAATTCCTTTGGCTTTGATAAGGTTCATCTTGTTTCCTTGAAGCCTTATATTGACTTTGTTCATTTTTTCAAAAATATCTGTAAGGTATGCAAGTTACAACTTGCGTTGCTTCAAATTCTCCCTTAAATCAGGATCAGACGTGTCGAGAATCTCAGTAACTGTGTCAAATAATTCGAAGAAATGTCACAAACAGTTTCCTTTGGAAAGCCACCTCATGGCCGTATGTAGAAGCAAGCGTTCGAATTCCTCATCATTTTCATGGCAAAGTTGTCGGAACAGACGATCATTGAGGGAATTAGCTTTAATCTTGTTGACACCAATAATGACCAGTTTTAGGGTTTTATGCAGGACACCACTCAATTTTTTCGCATCTAAGTGTTGACGATGAATGACACAGGGAATAGTGATGACCTCTGGCACTTCTTTCTTAAGGTGGGCTAGAAACCCAGCACGACGACCTGACATGGCAGGAGCACCGTCTGTTGCACAAGTGCTCACGTTTGTTAGGGGAATCTCTTTTTTCTCAAAATAATCTTGCACCACTTTAAAAATCGACGATCCCTTCGTATCAGTGATCAAAGTTCTAGCAAACAACATTTCCTCGGTAATTTCCTTTTGTTCATTGATAAACCTCACATAAGCTAATAAAATTGCTTTGTTATCAATCACAGTTGATTCATCAATCTGCAATGCAAATTTACTTTTTTTCAACAAATTGATGAGTTTGGATTCAACGTCCGTGGCCATTTTGTCAATTCGCCTGGAAACAGTATTGTTGCTCCAAGGAACCGATAGACTTATTTTATTACTAGGGCCCTCTCCTAGTATGATATCAATAATTTTTTTGGTAGCCGGTAAAACAAGAGTTTTGCCAACTGTGTTAGGTTTACCACATTTAGCGATCAATAAAGACACCTCGTAAGAAGCAAGAAGACCTTTGTCAAGATCGGTTGCTCGTTTTTTTAAATAATTCACTCACATTAGGCCATTTATCAGCTTTAGCTTTGAGGTTTTGAAAATAACTAAGTTCTTTACTCACTTTATCACTGTGTACTAATGATCTTTCATTTGTGAAGGCTTCATGGCTTCATTACTAGTAAATGTTTTATCATACAGAAGACAATGTGGAAACTGCACATTTTGTGGTGACGCGATAAAACCGAATTTTAAATACTCAGATGAGTATTGACGACACTTCTTCTTTTTTGAATCCATTGTGCATGAACTTCTATACTTCAAAACAAACGCACAAAAACAGAAAAGACACGCACAAAAACTGATGGTGAGGCACACAAAGGCTAGTGAATACTGAAGACGAATGTAGGTCAATGTCAAGTGTGTTGTGATGGCAGGAGGGGGAGGGGGTTGAGTCACCAGTCGGCCGCGCTGAACAACAGGTGGGGGACTGTGGAGAGGGGTGAGTGCTGTGAACTCGCCGGCTGAGAATAGCCAGTGACTCGTGCTACCCGGCAACTTCTACTGTACAGTACTATTTAAATTTTTCCTCCTTTGAATACTCATCGCCCCCAAATCGCCCCCCACTTATTTATTGCCCCCCTGATAATCCAAATCGCCCACTTTGGGGCGATCGCCCCCAGGTTGGGAACCACTGGTCTAGGGCCTATGCCAAATTCTGTATGAAAACGAATCATAATGGAACAATAGTTGTCCAGTAGGAAAATTTCACTAAGCCAGCATTGCTTGAAGTGACAGCATTGTCAATCAATGTTTTGTTTACTGTTTTTAGTTGTGAAATTGTGACTTTCATGGCTGCTAAACTGTCGCAATTTTATCATTCAAATTATCATCTGTTTACAGCTAATGCCTAAATTAAAGCTTTATTAAAGTTTGAAGACTTAAATTCAGTGAATGTTACGCAACATTTTATTGTTTTCTTGAGAACTCTCACTAAGTTGAAATGAGGACATTGACAGTTCTTCTTATGATGAGACCGAAGTGATTTATGTGTCAACAGACAATGAGGATAGTGATGACGATGTCGATTGTCAATTTTGTGGGAAACCATTTTCTGGTGGAAAATGCGGCGAGAGATGGATATCATACAGGAAGTGTTACCAATGGTGCCACGAGCTGTGTACCTTGTGGGAAATAAAGAAACCGCTCATCTGCGACAACTGTTTGGATATGTGATCTACTATCTAATAAGATGATAAGTTATTTTTCAAAACCAGATACTATTTTGTAATAGAAGCAATGCTTTTGATTTTTTATTTTACTCTTACATTTGTATTTTTCAATTTTACTTTCGATTTAACTTAAATAATATTTTACTAAGAATAGTTTTTTAAATTTGTTCAGTAAATTATTAATTTAGCATTTATTAACATTTTTGTGTCTCAGCAGTGGCGTATTCTTAGAAAATTAATAGGCATGCTGTACTCTAAAAGCTGCAGGGAGGATTCGGGGGTCAAAACCTCTTAACCACCATTGGCCAAGAAGGTCAAGAGATGCTTCCCCTGGAAATATTTAAACATGAGTACCTCTAGTTTAAAACAACTTTTCACCTCCCAACTCCCTCTTTTTTGACTTATCTATATCTTTGTTTGAATATCCACCTTTACATATTCTGTCTTCATAAAAGTACACCAGAACTATGCACAAAACGTGATTACAATCCACTCAAATTGTAATGGAATATCAAAACACAATAATAATCAGATATTTAAGTAAAAATGTCAGGGCTAAAGCTGAATTCACACGTACGCTGATATTTGAAAGCAGTACAGTGAATCAGTACAGCTTAGTGGGGCAGCTGTTCACATGCTCGTGGAGAATTGGGAATCTTTGTTTACCCATGATGCATTGAAACGTCAATAAAATATTACAATCCACGCAAGTTACTGTATTTAAAATAAAATTAAATGTTTTACTTACTGCCTGGGTTTGATTTTGTCATCGATAAAACTCATGGCTTCCAATAAACTGTCGTTTTTCATCATCACCTTTGAGATACGCCATCTTGAGAATGTTGTGTGTTTGTAAATAACACATGTTTGAAAGTTTGCGCATGCGCTTATCTGGTCTTCTTGGCCGGTTCTCTGTAGAAGCGCTGGAAAGGTTGAAATTATCTCTACTCGAGCAGTGTGGTCTACACTGGCCAAGCGGACTTGTGATTGGCTTAGAGCTGTCACGTGACCTGAGCTAAGGTGTCGGACTCACAGGTATCAATACGAAAAGTAAAAATAATAAATAAAAGGAGTAAAATGAAGTACTACATGGATCAAGCGTCCATCAGAACTTGGTGGGAGGAGTAAGGTAGATAGTCCAGCTCACGTTGCTATAATATAGCCTAATTATGAGCCTAAAACAATTTATTAAATCCTAATTATGCTCGAGAAGCTATTTAGATCCGTAAATTGTGATAACAGTAACACAGGGGAGATTTTTTCCTAAACTTCATACTAAAGACAAAACACTCTCTAGCTACTACAGCTTAATTAGCCCCCCTCCCCCCCATACTTCACCAGTGTATACTCTAAAATGATGATAAACATGCTTGCCAAATACATGATGATGCATGTGTCTAGAATGAATAGATATAATCAGATAGGTATTTAATTAGTACTGAATATTTGTTCAACAGTTGGCACACTGTTTTACTTGCGATAAGTACTCAGCAGGCCCTGGGTTGTAAGTACCCTAGTTCATTGGCCAATGTTTGTTGGCGAGGGGAAAGGGGGGAGTGTTGCAACCTCATAGACATTTGTCAAGGTCATTGGAACTTCTCTAGCTTTGCCTGCTATTTTCAAGCAGCAGGTCCTGAGCTTCATAAGCTGGGTAGGTAGAAGACCCCTTTGGAAGAATATTCACTTAAAACACAATATTCTTGGAATATCAATAAATATTAGATTAAAAAATTAATAATATATAGATACATTATACATGTATATTCATTCACAATTCAAACATTACTATTTACACAGTTTGCACAGACAGCATAGAGTTAAGAAACTAGTACATATATTATGGGTATAGGGCGCAGGACTAGCACACCCAGAGAATAACGCCACTGTGTCTCAGACTTGTTATATCATGTTATCTTTGCATAATTTAAAATGAAACAGAGGGGACGGAATCAGGAGCACATTTTGGAAAAATTGAAAAGTTCATATTTGTGAATTTATGTTGTATCCTCTTTTTGGTTCAGTGGTTGCAAGTTTCACCAAGTGAACCATAGAATAAAATGTTAAAGTTTCCTAAATGCATTCGTTTCAGGTCTTATACTCTAAAGAACAAATAAAAATAAGCAAAAAACAAGTGGGGGACGATATATTACTCTCCAATAAGATGGAACACCGATAGGGAAGAAGGGTGGTTAAAGCGACCCAGGCGGGAAAGTGGCCATACGATTGTTTCCTTCTTGGCTACTGCTGAAATCTGGCGGAAATTTTACTAAAGTATAGACCATCAGTACATCCATTACCTCTAGAAGTGAAAGACGTGTTGTGTATTTGTTCTTGTAATACTGATTAAAAAGGTGTTTTTGTCGTGCTTCAGTGTAAGGTAAGCACAAATAATAATTTTAATTGTAATGAAGATTGTTTATTTATTAAATCATATTTAGTAGCAAATGGGATTGTCATCAAGTACTCTTCATTTCTGAGTGAATGCATCGTTGATTAGTTAAGCCCCTTGTCATATATCAGTGATTTTACAATATGACGTCACTTCGGGCAAAGTGGCCCCGCACTGAGCTACTTTTCCCGAAGGTCTTGCTTGAATGCCAGTTCAACATTATTGCTTAGATTACACTAAAATATTACTGTTTAAGTGTTTATTTTTTTATTTTAAAATTATCTCCCCTACTAGAAATTAGTTGTTCACATGAGAAAGGTGTGATTAGAGCAGTCATCATTGTTGAGAGGCCAGAGGGGGAGTGTTACGAGAAGTAATCTAATCGACAGTAAAAATAATAATTGTGTTATGATTAGAATTTAATAGTAGTTAGAATATTTGCATCGCTTTTGTTTTGCTTATTTATTAGTATATTAATATTATTACTAGGCTACTGTTGTTTCATTTTATTTCTGGCTATCGCACTCTTTTTACTATTTCAGATACATACAATAACGCCGTCCAATTACACTAGAACATCTTGTCAGCAAAGTTGGGACTCTACAGAAATGATGAAAGCTATTGAAGCTGTTATAAGTGGGAAAATGGGTTCTTTAACTACCAGTAAATATTTCGGTGTCTAAAGAACAACGTTGAGAAGAAGAGTAAAGAATAAAAACATTGATGTAATAGCAAACAAAATGGTAGGAAAGGATTGGTTAGCTGGCTTCCTAAAACGTTAACCTGAAATAACTTTAAGATCTACAGAAGCTATATCATCTTCCGGGAACAAGGCTTTAACCGCCCAAATATTAGCCAGTTCTTCAATATTCTGAAAGACATCCAAGGAAAGAAATATTTTGGGCCTCATCGCATTTATAATGTTAATGAAACAGGGTTGACCACAGTTCAATCAAAATGTCCGAAGGTGCTAGCTAGCACTAAAAGGCTGAAGACAGGTTGGCTCATTGACATCAGCTGAGAAAGGCGTTCTCTCAACAGTTGTGATCTGCATGTCGGCAGGAGGAAATTGCATACCCCCTATGGTTATATTATATCCCCGAGTCCGGATAAAAGCAGAACTTGAAGATGGTGCACCACCAGGAGCGGTATTCACTTGTCACAGTTCTAGCTGAATGCAGCTTGATATTTTCACACAGTGGTTCCAACACTTTTTGTACCACACCAAACCAAGCGCTGGGGATCCTGTACTTTTAATTTTAGATGGACACATGACTCACACAAAAAATTTGGATATAATTGAACTAGCCAGAAAGAGCTATGTGACTGTGTTATGTTTATCTCCTCATTATAGCCATAAGCTACAGCCTTTGTAAGTTGCTTTTATGGGTCCTTTGAATACTTATTATGTGCAATCTATTTAAAAATTCTTTGCGACCATCCAGGTCGCGTGGTCACTTAGTTTCAAGCAAACTTTTTGGTGAAGCATATTTTCGTGCAGCTACCCCAACTACAGCTAATAATGGTTTAAGAAAATGTGGGATTGCTCCAATGGACCCTGGCATATTTGAATATGTAGATTATGCTTCTGCTGAAATTACAAATTTGTCTATGCCCACAGATGATTTGAGTTCTATTGAATTATCAAGATACGTAAGACAACAGGAAATACCTGACCCACGAAATGAACCACAGCCAGGAACTTCCTTCAGTGTAAGTCCACTAGAGTTGCACTCTATACCCAAGGTTCAACAACAAATAAGCAAACAGACCAGAAAGAAGTGATCTGCAACTATTCTTGCAAGCAGCTCATACAAAAATGGTTGTTTGCTTCAAGGCCCACTGGAAGAAAGAACGTTGAACAAAAAGAAAATTCTTTATGTAGAAGCTTATTTTCTAAAGAACCTAAACTTAAAACCAACTCAAACAAAAGAAAAAAGACAAAGGATGATAATGATGGTGATGTTGAGTGTTTGTTCTGCAGTGACAGTTTTTCAAATTCAGCATCAAATGACAATTGGGTCCAATGTTCTTGGTGCCAGAAGTGGGCTCATAAAGCTGGCGCAGGGTTCTAAGAAGATAATTTTAATTTTATTTGGGATATTTGCCGATAATTAATGTACCGGGAAAATATCAAAATAAATTTGATTTTGGTTATTGAATTCAAAATATAACGTATTTTGTGGAAGTGTAATAAATAAACAATGAACAGTTACTACGTGTTTGTTTATTTAACCATAAATATGTAGACGGATAAAGTGGACCGACCAAGGCTACTTTACCCGTCTACATCGGCTGAAGTGGCCACTTTGCAAGAGTTGGAACAATATAATATAGTATCTCAACAACTAAATTGTTTGGGATACTGAGAATAAAACTTAATGGATACATAGGTCATACATCATCATGATAAATTTCGTATCAAAACTCAGGTATGAGTTCGATTAATTGCAATAATTAGCTTAGGGGAGCCACTTTATCCATCCTTCCCCCTATTCCACCCCAATAAAATGGAACACATATAGTCCACCCCAATAATATGGAATACTTATATTCCTCTCCAAACACAGATGGAACACCTATATTCCACCCCAATAAAATGAAACACCTATATTCCCCTCCAAACATATGGAACCCCTATTTTCCTTTCTACCCACAGCAAAAGGGACTCTTATAAGTAAAAGAATTATATTGGTTAGTAATGGAAGCTAAGTGAATTTATGATTTTATTCGCTGAATGGAGCTGTAACTTATTATATTTGTTGACACTGTCTCATCTCAGATTGTTTGATCCATCCCATGTAAGAGATGGTATAATATCTATTCTCCACCTCTCCATAGTGACAGTGGAGGAAACTGGGAATTTATCTCGAAACTCGGGAGCAACTGGTTTCCTGGAAATAGCTTCCGGCTCCTATGTGGGAGGAAGAAAGATAGCAGATAGTCTTGTGTTTTCACAGTACCAAAAATATGTCCCCTGTTTAGTACAAGGTTTGTATCAGTTTCATTGGTACAAAAAATATTAGAATATTGTTATGTTTCCTAAAATGCAGGCTCATCCATTCAGTTGATATTTATATTCAAACTGTTCCTCTAACCATGTTAAACACAGTAAAGATACATCACTAGACTGTTCCTCTAACCATGTTAAACAAAGTAAAGAGACATCACTAGACTGTTCCTCTAACCATGTTAAACACAGTAAAGAGACGTCACTAGACTGTTCCTCTAACCATGTTAAACAAAGTAAAGAGACATCACTAGACTGTTCCTCTAACCATGTTAAACAAAGTAAAGAGACATCACTAGACTGTTCCTCTAACCATGTTAAACACAGTAAAGAGACGTCACTAGACTGTTCCTCTAACCATGTTAAACAAAGTAAAGAGACATCACTAGACTGTTCCTCTAACCATGTTAAACAAAGTAAAGAGACGTCACTAGACTGTTCCTCTAACCATGTTAAACAAAGTAAAGAGACATCACTAGACTGTTCCTCTAACCATGTTAAACAAAGTAAAGAGACGTAACTAGACTGTTCCTCTAACCATGTTAAACAAAGTAGAGACATCACTAGACTGTTCCTCTAACCATGTTAAACAAAGTAAAGAGACATCACTAGACTGTTCCTCTAACCATGTTAAACAAAGTAAAGAGACGTCACTAGACTGTTCCTCTAACCATGTTAAACAAAGTAAAGAGACATCACTAGACTGTTCCTCTAACCATGTTAAACAAAGTATAGAGACATCACTAGACTGTTCCTCTAACCATGTTAAACACAGTAAAGAGACATCACTAGACTGTTCCTCTAACCATGTTAAACAAAGTAAAGAGACATCACTAGACTGTTCCTCTAACCATGTTAAACACAGTAAAGAGACGTCACTAGACTGTTATTTCACACATGTAGTAGTAATGAGTAAGGTTGAATTTAGTTAGAGATACATGTTGAACTAGCGTAAATGTATAGTTAAGAACATTGAGTAAAACAAGGTTAGATATAATTCTATTTCGTATTTTTCTGTCCCGTGGGTAGACGTGATTGTTGCCATAGACCTCGTGGGCCGTATCTACATTTTAGATTTTCAAATGTAAAAAACTCTCTATGTTCGCTATTTGACCTTTTCATTGACTCGGAACTCCACGAGCAGCAAAATGTTCTGTTTCTTTGTTCATTATCAGGATGATCTCAAAAGATGATGCTTGATGAATTTGGAATCACACTTTAGCCCGCTTCCTGTGTAGGGAGGCACGTCGCTGGTTGGAACAGCCCCAACGTAGGAGCAGACAGAACTCTGAGCTCGTGTCAAGGAGGAACGAGAACGAAAGTGCTTCCTCACTAAATCTCTTGTCCCTGGTGGTCGAATCTGGGAGTGGGAGGCAAACGGGGCGTTGTCTCCTGGACAGAATTTGCTCTTCCCTTTAATAAATGTGGCTCCCTTTATATTTATTTCCCTCCCGTCTAATATGATTGAATAAGATACGATGAAAAACAAACTCCAAATAACTTCTAGGGGCATTTAATTTTCTAACAAATTCTAAGAGAGGACTATTATAGGTATCATATATTAAATTTTAAATGTTTTGTGGGAAAACCTCTCCAAATAATCTCCAAGAGACATCTGATGTTTTAAAAATGTCCATGCCAGGACTAGGTACTCCAAATAACTTAAACGAGCATCCAAATGCCAAACATTTGCCGAAGGAGGTCCATGGACCCCTTTTGATTGGTGGTGGGAGAGATGATCTCCTCAAAATACCCTCCTTATACAAATAATATTCCACCACCACCACCACCACCACCACTGATTTTGAACATTAGGTGGCTAGCTTACAGACGAGAAACAACTTATTTCCATATGGCATGTAACAAGTTAATATTATTTGCAATAAGTTTAAACTATTCCGTCCCTATAGCCTAGAATGCAATATTTACTTACGTGGGGGCCCCATGATAGTGTGTCTGAGGAAAGGTAAAAACCAAACAACTATTTGACAACTGAGAGATCAACGGAGACTTTCCTGGTAAATATTTCAATTGTCACCAGAATGTTTATTTTTAATTTATACTGCACATCCCTCAATTTGTTTTTAGCTACCTAATTATTTCATGCAGGAAGAACATTAGTGTAGGCATAAAACAAGAATACATCTACAATATAAAATTAGAGTTGATGTTTTCTTGCTTAAGGGTGTTTGTGGGAGGGGGGGGGGTCTGTGAGGCCCTGGCTCGATCTGCCCCCCACCCCTTCTTTTAAATTCGGCATTGCTTACTAGTTTTTAAAATGGTCACATTATAAAAATTGTCAGTCCAAAAAAAAAATCTAGTTTCGTACCATCAAAATCACTTAAATATTTATGTACAATTAGTAGCTTTATGACTTCATTGTAATTAGTTGGCTATCCTTTATTTATTTGTCAACTTAAAAAAAGTATTTACAAACTCGATAGCGAGTATTTCTTAGTAGCCCTAGCTACCAAATGATGAGACAAATATGTAAATAGTTAATAATAGGCCTACAATTTGAATTCGAGCAGACTTAAGTAAGTTATTATACAACCGTGAATACCTAGATACATGAAATGTATTTATTGGAGTGGGTTTGGAACAACAGGATCTTCCTTTGTAGTTTTATTTAGTCAACATTTGTATTGGATATATCAACTATAATCATGTCTGTTTAGTACTAATTTTTTTATGTTTTAATATTTAAATTTTATTATTGGTTTCTTAAGTAGATATTTTTTTTAAAAAGTTCCAAACGTAGAGTGAATTCTTACCGTGACTCAACTTCCAAACTATTTCTCGTTTTGCACAGTATGTAGCTTCTTTCCCAAATCATTAATAATAGGACTTAATTATGCGTGTGAATTGGAAGCGCTTACATGTGTGATTCATTAAGCTCATCATGACACCACCACCAGGTAGGATCTCATCATGACACCACAATCTTGTTTATAAAACGATTAGTGTTGTTGTGTTAGTGTGTCAGACGGCTGTCAAATGTACAAAAATAGCCTCACCCGGTCTCAATCTCTTCGTTTAATCACGCGGAAATATAATTTTTAGGGTGACGTTCTCGAAAATGGCTCGTTTGGGTGCTGCACGTGAAAAACAAAATGGTCCGCCATCGCAAACTCATTTTCCCACATATCTAAGTAACAGTCGGTTTTACAAAAAAAAAAAAGTTTCATACAGAATATGTTTCTCTTTAATTCTACACAATAATATTATAACATATTTTTATGTAGGACATACCATATTCTCAACTGTTAACTTTTAAGGTTTTCGTTTTATATTTCTTGAACATTTCTTCTGAAAATATTAATGTTTTAAATCAGCCCATAACTTTATTTATTTTTTATACACAATTTACAACTAGGATTTGTTTGAAAAAAAAAAAAAATCTGAACCAAGAACCAAATGGTGGCCCATCTTAATTTTCTCTATCATTTCAGAATGGTGAATTAATATAGGCCTACTCAAAATGAAGGTTGTGTTTGATTCTAACTTAAAGAAAAAAATTCAGACAATAAGCCATCATTCTTAATATGTAGCTCTCAATCATCCGAAGAGTGTTTCACAAGCTTCAAATTACATTGACCGGCGAAATAAAACTATTTTTGTTCAGCTGTCTCAAATGTGAAAGGTGATTTTAATTAATTCCGGCATACTAAGTTTAATGCTGACATGCATTTACCTCTATCATCTACGGTTTTCATACACCTCACAAAAATAATGCTATAAAGGTGGATTTTACTGTAATGATACGTCCTCTTTTATCTTACCTTCAGATAAAACTGGAAATTTTCAGCTTAAATACTTGAAACATAGAATACTCTTGTCCAGCGCTTTTATGAATTGTTTCATGATCCCATGCTTTATATGCAAAGGAGACAATACTATTTTTTTAGGATAAACTAGACTGGCCCGAATTACATTTTTACCCTCTGGCATTAAACTTCTCTTAGGCCGTTCTTTAATTGTCCAATGCTTATCCCTTCTTCTACTGTCCCATGCACATAAAAAAACGGGACATTTTAGCTACACTCCTTTTTGGCCTAGTAAGATACCAAGAACCTTTAAGTCTCCACACAATAGCCATTGATGTTCCTGATAGCTCATATTTCCTAAAATGTATTGAAGATTTTTATATGTTTCTTTCAGAGAAACAGAATGCACAACTGGAACAGAAGGAAATACACTTCTATTATGCAATAAAACTGCTTTGAGACTTCTTTTCGAAGCGTCAATAAATAACCGCCAATCATTATTATGGTAAGCTAGTTCTCCCAGATGGAGAATTAAACCAGGTGTGCCATAAATATAAACTAGCAGGTCTTCCATCTTAAAGCACTTAATAAATTCTTCCTCTCGATTCCTATACCAGTAAAATGTGGTTTCTGGTGCCAGCAGATTTTTTTCTTTTATTCTTGAACCCAGTATTTCACTCATGTCCTTGGTAGGACCCAAGTCCTGTACTAAATCATTTGACTCACTTTGAGTAAAAAGCTGAGGCCTATCTTCGTTAGTGAGGGGTGAAAATTTCTCATCAACATAAACATTGTCTGTAGACTCAGAGGAACATGACTGCTCATTGTCCTCTAGTTGAGTCGGTGAGATAGGAATTGGAACATCTGGCCCATGCAGCACAGGTCTCCTGGGTATTTGATTTTCAACTTATTCATTTTGTTGTACCCTGATACATTACTCAAACAGAAGTAACAATCATCGTAGTGATATTTTTGTTTGCACCATATCATGGGAATCCCAAACGGCATAGAGTTTCGTCTTCCGTAATACCAGTGCCTTAGTCCTTCAAAACAAGTTTTACATGCAGTATGTGGAGCTAAATTCTTATCCTGATCTCCAAGTTTAACTTTAAAATACGCAAAATACACTTTCTTAATAAATGATGTAATATTATTCTTATGTCTTCGTAACAAGCGTGAACCTCATATGAAACAGAAATTATCCAGATTGTTCATACATTGTCTCCTTGTAGAGACGGAAGCCATGTTATTGTAAACTATGTAGCACTTTATACACAACACAAAGCAAAACTAAAAAAAGTACCAAACTGTTAACAGTTAAGGTTACCACACTGCCAAAAACCTTGAGTAATGAATAGCAACAGAGTTCTTTGAGGTGTTATGTTAAGATGCACTTTCCTCCAAGGAGCTGGGTTTATCTTATTAAAGATAAATATACATGACCTGGAACTTTTCTCCTGTATCACTGTTGACAGATTTATTTCCCCATTTTATGGTCATTAAACACTTAGCAAGATAAAGATGAGGAATTTAGGGGCAAGAAATCAGACAAGGGCACAGAGAAGGTATTTCTTTGTCTGTAGACAAGGGATAATTCGTTTTGTGGAAGTATATCCATGAATATCACTCGTGTGTGCTAAAGTTATTCATTTTTGGCTATATTTGAATCATTATTACCGTAATTATGACAATATATATTTATATATATACAATTATTATAATATCGAATTACATAAAATCTTGACTTGTTATGACAAAACCGTTGGCATTTTGGAAATCAGCCCATCGTTTTACATATAAATAACTTATTTTCACCACGACAGCAGATTCATCGCAGGCCAGTGTTACAGTTATGAGAAAAATTTTTAGTGGATTACGAAACAAGCAAAATTTGTAGAAGAAAACAGTAAAAGATTCGCGTCGAACTTTGGCAATGAGTTTAATGTAGAGACCCTGAAATACAACCACGTAAGTTGCATCGATCGTGTTACCAATCTCTTACCCCCAAAGATTCAATTGAACTACTTTAAAAAAGGTACGAGTTTCCACCGTCAACGTGGAAAGATCAAGGGCCCTGTAAAGAGTGTGTTCAACCTCAGGAACATTTAATATCTGTACACAGTATGCTCGGTCACAAATTGTAGCTTATCAAAAGGACAATTTTTTTTTGTGATCATCCAGCCTCAAGGGAATACAAACTAAGGAAGTTTTAAACTGAAAAAGTTTATATAAACTTACTTATATATAGTTTGATAAGCCCGTTTCCGGTAATATTGTACCACCCCACTCTTACTCTATTTAGTTACGGCCACAATAGACTAAATAAGAGGAGGCAGATATCTAAAGGAAATAATTATATGAAAAAGTAAAAGATTTGCAGGTTAAAGAAGGATTTGAATTTTAATCAAAGTAACAAAAGTATTAAAACAACAAGTTACATGGCTTACAGGTCTTATTGAAGTGTTTTGAAAAACAAATAAATCTTAGCAATTTATTACATGCGCAATGATTTTCAAAATTTTAAGGAATATAATTATATTATATTAACTTGTCTAGAAGAGACCAATGAAATAAACAAAATAGTTGATATTATTTAAAGAAACTTTTCTAAATGATATTCAAGCTTCTAATTCACCACAGTGAATTAAGATCAGACAAAATCAAAAGGATCAAAAGTTTAAATTACTAAATTATTACAAAGTTTGCAAAGAACTTAATGAGCCTCTTTTAAATGGTTTACAACGCGTCAGATTCACACCAGTGAATATAGACTAAACAGTTTTAAATTTATGGAATAAATTTAAATTTAAATATAGCACCAGATATTTACTTAAAGTTTTAACTCCTACAAATTATACAAGACCACAAAGAGCTTAATAAACCTCTTTTAAATGGTTTACAATGCGTAAGATTCACACCAGTGAATAGAATAAAGTTTTAAATTTAGGGAATAAATTTAAATTTAAATATCGCACAAGATATTTACTTAAAGCACAAAGGTTTGACTTGCCGACTAAACTCAAACCTCAAATTTCCACATTAAATATTTATTATTAAAATAGAAAAAGTTACATAACAGAACTTGTAATTTTGCCTTAATTAATCAGTAAATATTAAAGTCAAAACCATATTAAACAACAAAAATAAGTTACTTTAACATTAACTTCAAAGCAGAGAAGTCTTCAAAATAACCAACAAAAGAAACAATATTAATTTAAAGAATTTAAATTACTGATAACCACAAAAGCAAAAATTTAATATTTATCCTATATATTGCAAGACATAAAAGAGAAACAAATAATGTGGTTATCTAATTAAACCAAGAAAATACAAAGATACTAGTGCCCAAGTGGCAACAGGAAACATTAAGAGCTCCTAACAAAATTTACAATTTAAAATAAAAGTTTTTAGCAAAACATTACTGATGCCGATACTGACAGATTTCCATAACAAACTAAACCAAGGTATTTTAAGAAATTCAAACCCATCGAAGCAATTTATACTTTAAAAATTTAGCCATCCTGGCTAGATAATGCCCTAGTTCTGAACAGGACTTCTCGTGGAAGTGGCGAAAGTAATAGTCCATGAGATTGTCTGTATTCCCTCGTTATATAGGTCTAGTTGCAGGGTGGGAAGGTGGGAGTTTTCATTAGTTGTTGCGTCATTCTCTAATATCAGGTTAAAAGGCTTCGTTGTATTCGTCACTTAGGCCGGGTTCTTGTTGAGTTGATTATCAACCGGTGCATTCGACTAGTTCCTAAAACACAAACTTCAAGACACAAGACTAGTAGAGCTATGCTTGTTTGGTCACGTACGCCATTTTGGTGTCCAAGAATATGAGTGGTATTCTAATAGTACAGTACGGGCCAATCAGAGCATTTCTGACTTTCTCCGTTGAAACAACGAGGTGCTGCACAATTGTAGCGTGTTTTGGACTTCTCTCCATTCTAGCATTCGTGGTGAACCGGCTGGACTTGCAAGTTGTTCTACTTCAGACAGATATACGCGTGAGTAGAGACCTATATATGACATCGTGATGTTTTATAACACTAGATGTCTATGAGTATAAGATTAATTAGGGTAGTATTTTAAAGCTGGCTGGTTCTATTGGTATTTCTATTGCAGGATGTCTATGAATACTAGCTTGTTTAGGGGCGGATAGTAACATTGTCATATTAGCAGTCCACGCTAATGTTACAGTATAAATTATGAGGAAATGACTAAACATATTTTGACAAATGACCACACATTTTAACGGTTAGGAGTCCAGGATATCGGGGAAAATAGTAGTTTTCCACGAAAACCCGATTTTCACAGAGAATGTTTAGTTTTCCATTATTTGTTTAATCACCATGGAAACCGTTATTTGATGCATGGCTGTAATTCTCTAAATAAAATATATCTCTTTGGCTAAAAATTACTCAATCTTTATTTATTGGTCCAAACAGATCACAAGTTTCTCTTTGGATGCTGTTCATAACACATCTAAATTGAGATGCCTAAACTGAGAAAATATATTTTTTATTGTAATGTTATCGTTAATTCGCAATTAAATCAATAATATTGAGCATAATTTGAAAATTAAAAGGTTAAGTATTTAAGTTCGTGAAAATAATGTCTACATTTTGTTTCGCGCATGATAAAATGATGTTTAAATATGTTTTTGTATGTATTATAAGCTCAAAAACGATAAAATGATCTTGAATAATGTTTAAAAATTGCCATTTTAACTATCTAATTATGAGTTTTGGTGTTCATATTTTTTAAACAAAGGGTTTTGATGTTTATTTTATTCTAATAGAGGGTTTTTATGTTCATTTAACAAATAATAACACAATACAAATACATAAGCTAAGCTATGTTTTCATTTTACCGCTTAATATTGAGGATATGGTATTTAAAAGTAATATTTTGTGTACCTCATCAATCTTTTCACATTCTTACAGTTATGTTTCCATGTCCATACTTAATTTTGAGGCAATTATATTTCATAGTAGCGCTATGTTTTGTGTACCACAATTATATTTTCACATTCTCTCTCTATCTGACACGCTCTCACACTCTCTCCCTTCTCTCTCACACACACACACAAACACATGCATTTTATAACACACTCTTTCTCATATAATCTTCTCTCATTCTCTCTCTCACAATTTATCTCTCTTTCTCTCACACTCTCTACCCTCACATACTCTTTCTATAACACTATTTATCTCACATTATCTTTATTATACTCTCTCTAAAATTCTCTCTTTTTCAAACGTTTTCTATCTCTTAAACTCTCTCTCTTTCAACGGATTGAGCTCTCCCTCTCTCTCAAACGGGCTCTCTCTCTTTCTCTCAAACGCTCGTTCTCTTGAACGCTTTCTCACAAACGCTTGCTCTTTCTTTCTAAAACGCCATCCTCTATCTCAAACTCTCTTTAAATCACTCTAACTCCATATGAATCTAATGCTTTCTATCTCATTCTCACTCTCTATATCTCAAAATCTCTCCCTCTCAAACTCACTCTTTAAATTGAATGATGAGATGAAAAAGGATATTCCGTGCAACATAATTTTCGGAAAAACGAAAAAAACTCATTACTGCTGAAAGTAAGCATTCTACATAAACACTTACAATTAACCAATTTTAGCACTAAATGAGCTGAACACTTTCTTACATTGTTTTAAAATGTCAAAAATAAAATAGGAGCGTTATACATAAATTAATTTGATGGGGTGTTTTCCTTTTACTCCTCAACATATTATTTAAAGAGTGGTAATGGTTTTCAATTAATGTATTCCTCGTAACAATCATTATTATTTCCTAACTAAATCATTATTAGATTAATATTTATGACATATATTTAATCAAATAGAGAATATGTATAGTAAAGTTTTTGGAAAAATATGAAAAAAGCAAAATAAAAACATTGTCCCAACCTAACCATACAATTTTTTTTAAAAGGACAAAAATTCTTACACAAAACACATTGAAATGCTAGTCTTCACTATCAGTGTGTCCTATTTTTTTTTCTAGTCACTATCCTCTTGAATTTTGTTAGCTTGAGCAGGAGTTATTGGCCATAATAAAATGTTGCCGTAGAACTCCTTGGGTTCATCGGGAACATAGTGCACAACCTTTCTGATATCATAATTTTTTTTTGCAGTTAATAGGAACATTAATACTATATACAGGAATTGTGGGAAGGGAAACGTGCCACGACCTTTGTGCAGTTTGAACCCATCACCTAGAAGTCCGTCAATAAATGAATGCGCTTTTGAATAACCTTTTTGATCTTGTATGTACACTAGGTGTTTGTATTTGCTGATTATAAATGTTTCATTACCCCCAACACTTTTTGTATTCTTCTTGAAAGTATCAGGTCACCATCCATTGAAGACAATAATATTTTTATTCTCAACAGACTTAACTTCAAAAATTCTTACGTGCAAGAAGGGAAACATTCCAGGAATATTTTCCTTTCCCACCGCATTCAAATATTGAAGGCTTGTTTACGTGCGTTAGAAATGAAGGAATGTTTTCTTTCTTTAGGCCAATTGATGAAGCTTTGGGTTGGCTTCAAAATGGCTATCTCAGTTTGAAATGGTAAAAATGTGGAATCTTTTCTTTTTCATCTCATCCATTCAATTTATCTCTTTAACTCTCTCTTAAACTCAATCCCACCTTAATTTTCTCTTTCTAAACTAATCTATCCCTTTCTAACTTTCTGTCTCAAGCCCTCTCTCGCACACCCTTACATTTTCACTCTCTTTCACCCTAAAAGACAAAAATATATTCATGAAGATGGATCTGTCACTTATTTCTAGGTATTGATAGCACGCAGAAGTAGGACTGATATAGATTTAGAGTTCAATTTTACGAGTTTTTAGCACTGCTGAAGTCGTTGTTTGCTGCTGCTGAAAGAATGTATCATTGCCTAAGTAAGTACAAACTTATGGATGTATTATAATCACTACAAACAATACCCGCTCAAGAAAATGATTAAGATAGTACTACAGTGCCTGCAGATTAAGAAGAGCATGAAGATCTACAGGAAAAATCTGTGATAATTAATGGCATTACACTTCTTCACACTTACCACAAACCTAGTGTAGCATTAGCCACAAGCTAACCATAACCAAGTCAATAACAACGGACTTAACCTATTGTACTGACACCGTCTGCTGCTGGCTCAACTACACTCTCGACCGGCCCATCGAAACACACACGCCTGAACAAGACGACTGACCACGAAATAATAAGACCGCGTCTATTCAAATCTCATAGAAAACCTCTCCGAACCAAAGATCTTCGGCTGGAAAGAAGATACTCTTCGCCAGTGCCAAGTTTTGTTTCTACTACAGTCTAGAAGATTGTAGAATCCCCCCCCTCCTTGTTTATGTTCTTTGGTTTTCCTCCCCTCGTCATCCCATCATTATGCGTTATGTGGACTGTGTTTTAACCGTATAAAAGAGTGATCGTGAGAGTGAAGTGCCACTCTTGGACTGGCTATGGTAATCGCTTGAGCAAGTGAAGGCTTCGGAAATTAATAATGCAAGCAAAATTCTTTCTTGGCCTAATCTTTTATTTTCAAAATTCTTTTTCGGCATAATGGACTTAAACTTTTAACTTGAACAAACAAAGGAATATCTAATGATATTATTTATAATAATATTTATTATGCACTTAGTATTTACCTCAAGTATAAATTGACTTAAACTTTGAACTTGAACAAAAAAAAAAAAAAAAAGGAATATCTAATGATATTATTTATAATAATGTTTCTTATACACTTAGTATTTACCTCAAGTATAAATGGACTTAAACTTTGAACGTGAACTAAAAAAGGAATACCTAATGATATTATTTATAATAATATTTCTTATGCACTTAGTATTTACCTCAAGTATAAATGAACTTGTGTTATTGGACTCTAACGGGAAAACAAATATCTATTAATTTAGTTAATAACAATGCCTTTTTTGGACTTAAGGCTTATCTCTATTATATTGAACTTTAATGTTATTTGATACTGTTTAGAGAGTAGTGCTATTAATGTTTCGCTTCCCATGTTTACAAATGAACTTAATCTATCGGGCGCTTTCAGCGCTAGTAAGAGGTCAGCAATAGCCGTCTTAATAACTTAATTTATGGTTGGTAATTTCTTAACTGTTGGCAATTTAAATGTGGATTTCTCTAGCTAATGCCAACGTAAGAAATCTGATAATTATAGGTCTAAGTGTATTTTCCCTTTTTACGGGATGGAGGATGGAGGATACTGACATAAATAATTTTAATTATTTTTGTAAAGAACATGAGCATTTGACAGAGGTTAAATTGATGAGTCCTATATTGTTTCTTTTTGCCTAACTGTTAATTTTGTTAACGTAATTAGTGATGGTAGTCACTTATAGATTTAAGGTGCTCTTCAAATGTGGCCATGGTATTGAGATTACAAAATATTGTATACCTTTTTCCTTTATTTGGATTATTTATTTAAATTAATTGTTGTTCATATATTTTGAATATCTAATAAACAACTATAGTCATTAATTTTTCTACTTTCTCTTTTTACTCATTCATCCTTAGGTGTGCCAACTGAAAGATGAAAGATGAGGGATCCCCCTCGAGAATAAATTTGATTTTTGTTAACAATTACAATCAATTAAGAATAAGAAAAACTCAACGTTTTATTTCTCAAGATATTTCTTTGAAAAACAAACATTATAAATGACAATGCCATCCTACGGCTGAAGGTAACAATGTCATCCCTATTCGAGTATACGTGCCTTCTAAAAAAAAATCAGCTACTTATTTCTTTCGTCAGTCTAGCTAAGCTCCTTTTTTTTTGTGGCAAGTGGGAGTGCCATGGCATACATGCCTGTAAGCTCAGCTATAGGCTTAAATTAATTATTAAATTATGGTCGAGGAAGGTATAATTTAGAGATAAAGTTTACCCATATTTGTGTGGAGGGAGAGTGGGAAACCATTTAAGAATTAAACATAAGTTTTCCCGACCAAAATTCTAACTCCGAGCCCCCTGTCACCTGCAAACCAGACAAATGAGAGTGACGCTTGAACACCGTTTCAGCCGACGTAGTCTTTTCTCCAAAGATACTCGACTAACAATCAGAAGCATCCTCTTTTCCTTTCTCTGTGCTCCAGTCATGAGAAGAGCCAGTGGGGAGAGGAAAGGGAGCGACTGGTGTGTGTGTGTGTGTGTGTGTGTGTGTCTGTGTCTGTTACTTGACTAACCCCCTGAGAGCTCACAGTTGCTGTTGCTGTGTACAAGTTACAAGACGTTGTGGTTGTTTCAGAAACATCGGCGGCAACGAATACAGGAACTGGTGTATATACAAGGTAATTTACAAGTATTAAACTTTAATTATCTTACTTAGACACATTGATGGGCAAGATCTACTTAGAAGCCATTTCAAATTTATGATCAAATGAACGAAACACAACAAGCGTGATAATATACAATTTTGTTTTACTATAAAAGTGAACGTTGAACTGGTCCTTAAAAGGATTTCAATTCTGACTGAACGGAGGACCCATCCACACGTTTAGTTTGATTGTCTCATTGCGTTTCAAACTATGAACCTTGATGCTTTTAAATAGGCATATTTGAAAACTAGCTGTGTTTCATTAAAATGAGCTCCGTGGGTCAATTGTGTTTTTACTATTTTAACCTATACAAACATTTGTAAACCTATTTAAGATAAAAGATTAATCTCACGCTTGATTCTGAGTCACAATATGTGTATTTAAATAAATACTTTTTAGTTTAAATTTATAGCCCATCACCGAGTAAAGGCCCAGACACAGACTCCGTATCCGTAGGTCCGTGGTCCGTACTCCGTGCTCCAGGTCCGTAAGAAATTCTACACGCGATCACAGTCTCCGTATCCGTAATCACGTGACCGTTTCAACCAATGAGGTCGTAAGAGAATTCATCCAATCAAAAAATTCGAAAGAAAATAGTCTACAGCACAGAGCGCGCGTCAAGCAGTCAGCTGATCAAAGAAACCAAAAACAACTTTGTTGAGAAAACTTGTCTGTCAAAATATTCTCTAAGTTGACTCCATCTTAACTTACATTCTTCATCTGCACAAATATTTTTTTAAACCATATATTAAATTTTTACAATTATTTATACACTTTTCAATAGCCATAAATTATTCTCAAAGATACACTAGAAGAATCCAACCTGGTTCAGAAACTGAATGGTATAAAGCGTCACTTTCGTGTTGTACTGGCCTGCTGAAGACGAGATCGGGGTTTGAATCCTAGTTGGCTCTACTGAAGGTGGTGTTTTTTCAAAATGGTTTCCCACTTTCCTTCCATGTAAATGTGGGTAATTACCTCTAAAATACTTTCGTCCTCGTCCCTATACCATTAGAGTAATTATCTATATACATATATGCCTGAACAAGTAGGACAGTGTATGATACAAAAAAATAGAAGACTACATTTTGGATATTTGAAAAGATTAATAATTAATTTGTCACTGTGTCTTACTACCCGTTTGGGTTGTACACTTAAGTATTAATTTTGCTAATGGGTTGGGAATTTGGAAGGTTGTATTTAGAGGAAGTGAACCCACATTTGACGGAGGAAGAGTGAAAAACTATCTAGGAAACCCCCCAGTTCACCTGAGCGAGATTCGAACCTTGATCTCCCCATCTTCGGCAGTAAAGATCAACACAAATCTAGTGCGTTAAATAACTACACCACCGAGGCGGGTATTTAACAAGATACTTTTATGTGCTAAAAAAGCAGAATTATTTAAAAAACAACTTTAGGCTTTTCCTGACATATTAGGTAGCCCCTATGAGTGGTGCTGCCCTTTGCGGCTATCACAAACTTAAAAGTCCTATTTCAATATTAATTACATGTGTCAATGTACACCAGGGGAAAGAATACCACCCAATCTGGCTAGAGTGGTTTAGATTCCACTCATGCGAACATGTACCTAGCTCAGGTGGATTTTCTGAGTGCCTAAAACAGGACTAGGCATAGTACAATATATGAACAGATACATTCGTTCAAATTCGGTCGGGTGCAGTGAAGGTAGGTTTTCCACTCTCACTGTACACAAATGCAGGTGCACTTATTCAGAATTCAATCTTCCTGATTCCTTCCTCTGAATTCAACCCTTCTGATCTCTAACCCATTAGTAATTTGTATAAAGGCCTATTACCTGAATAGGTAGTAAGACGTGCTAAGAAAAAAAGAATGGTTTGTATTACATAAGTACAAACATGTCTCTAGTTCAGATGAATTTTCTATAAGTGCCTATAAAGGACTGGGCTTAAAAAACAGAGGTTTGGGTTCCAATATTACAGATATGTTTCTAACTCAGGTGGATTTTCTAACTGCCTAAAAAAAAGGAGTCACCCTGATAAAAAAAATACTAGTAGAAACTATTTATGGATACATTTTTTTCCCTAGTTTTCATAAATAAACGCAACATTTAAAAAAAGTGGTTTGGCTTCCAAAGTAAAAGTAGGCCTACTTGTAGCCAAAACGTTACCTCGTATTTCGATGATTTCTGAAATACTTAGCCAGGCATTTTCCTTTCTTAAAGCGTCTTTAAACTCTTTAAGTTTTTTACTAAACAAAACAGGCCTTTGCCGAACACAATCAATAAGAAGAGAATCCATTTCAAAATCGCTAGTATTCATATTTATCAATTAGATAAAATGTAATGACGCTAGTAAATGGAGTATAAACCAAATAATAGGGGTGTTGAACCTACAAAAGCAAAGCCAATATTTCTGAGAACTTGATATTTCTCAGAAAACACTTTCCTAGAAGCCGCTCTTCCCGGGGTGTTTAGATTTTTAAAAATATTTCTGAAATAGGTCCGCGTGTAGCCATCTTTTCATTTTGTATATGTTTCCATAGCGACGGATTCTATCACTGCTATTCTTTCTTTATTTCAAGGCGCATGCGCATATTTACTCGGCTGTGATTGGTAGTCCGTATAAACGAGTCCGTAGAAAGTTAAAGTTGGGCAACTTCTACGGAGTAAGGACTTACGGATAAGGACTCTGTGGCTAGAGCAATCTGATATTGTAGCATCGATTTTTTACGGACCACGGACCTACGGATACGGAGTCTGTGTCAGGGCCTTAACAGTTAGTAGGATTTAGGGAAGAATCAGGAAGGAGAGAGTGATTACTAAGGCTTTACTTGCGTCATCCCTTGTGAGTGAATTCAAAACTAATCGGATAGTGCTTTGAAGGTTTGCGTCTGTAATAAAGTTTCACCAACACGCACAGTTTAAAAATGTATTTTGAATATTTAGTCTATATTAAAAAAATAGTTTGTTTGATTTGAAAGCTTGCATTCTGCAATACATTTATTAACCAACAATCATTTATATAATTTTAAAATAAATAAATTTATTATTTATATTACATTATATTTTGATTGTATACATTTTGATAAAAATGGACAAACAAAAAATTGAATCTAAACAAATAATTTAGAAATAATACCTAATATGAGGAATAAGTTTAATTTTTGATCAATCTATTTTTTGAGATAAGAAGAAAGATTGAATTTAGGGAAAATACAATCCTTCAATACTGGACAAACAAATAGCTACTGTATTTCAAGTAATAGGGAATTTTAAACATAACACAGCAATACTATCTCGCTCGGAGAGGAGTACAAATGTTCACAGGACTCTATATTATAAAGCAGTATAAGCAGTCAAGGCCGTAGCCAGGGGTGGGGGTGGGGTTCAAACCCCTGAAATTTTATGAACAAAATATATATGGCTTTATGGTTCAAACAATAGCAATAACAAGATACAAGTACAAATTAGGGGGGTGTGTCACCATAAAAAGCACATCAGATATCTTCTAGAGATGTTTAATATTTAGAATTTTTCCTAGCCTTCAGCAGTTACCATAAAAAACACTTCAGATAGCTTCTAGAGGTGTTTGATTTTTAGTATTTTTTCTAGCTTCTGGCAATTGGGGATGTGCCCACCAAACCACCCCTCCCCCATAAAATTATTGGCTGGTTACGGCCTTGTTAGCAGTGGCATATTGTGACCTAAAGTAGGTCTGGGTGTGATTTGTTCCATCTCAACTGTGTTTTGTAATCTCACACGATTATTATTTTTATCATTGGCTGTATTTACTATCATTATTATGTGTTTTTCGCTCCTCTTTGTTGATTATGTTGGGCAACACGTACTGGGAAGGGCACGGGTGCTTCCAATATCTTCGGACTAACTATCTTATACCTCACACAGACACAACACTTAGTCTCCCGATCGTTTAACTGATCACTCTTATAGGGGAATCATGCGTAGGCCTAGCACCAATTATATATTTTTGGCAATGCCGGGGCTCGATATCAAGACCCAGGTCTTATCAGGCAGCCACACTACCAACTGAACTCTGGCGCCAAACCTGTCATTTGGTGACTAACTCATTTTTACAGATCTAGATTAAGTTTTGTTTTATCCCAGAGCAAGATTCTGTTGAGTCCTACAAACCTCCCATAGGGGTGATACAAATGTGTACTGTTATCTTGAATATTAGCTTTAATAATTGAGGGAGCCCTTTCTATTGAGAGATAAATTATCAAGGTTTGCAAAGAAAAATACTTAGAATATTCTTACTTTCTATCTATAAATGGACTAAAATATGTGTGAACATGTGAGAGTCTTGACTAGTTTTATGTCAATCTTCTAAGGAATCAAATAAATAAATCAAAAATAAGATACCTTATCCCAAAAATAAAAACACATTTAAAAAATTGTGATACTATCAACATTATGTTATGGTTTTTTGAATGTATACAATCACTAAATTAGTTATTTAACCATCTTTAATATATGCTAACCAAACTTAGGTGGTCTCATGGTCTAAGTGAGTTTTCCCTCAATCTTAACAGATATTCTCATAATAGTGGGCTAAGTTCCTCGGCACAACGGGCTAAGTTCCATAGCCCATGGCACCATGGTAAGAACCGTTGCAAATTAATTACCGAGTGTTGAATGAAAATTTTTGTTTTTTGAAGAATGTGAGGGTGAAGCAGGTAGACAGACACCTCTCTGGTCTGTAAGGACATTGAATGTAGCAAGGATCTGAAGAATTTTCATCCAGAAGTTGGCTCGTTGAATAACTAATAGCCAACATGTGGCAAAAAGCAGTCACATCTGGCTCCCAGGCGACATCAACTTCACATTACATTCCTTCTGATAGAGACAGATACGAGCTCTGAGCAAGTGATGAGGATCTGAGTTGGATTGGAGAGGGTCAATATGGATACATGGAGGGTATGTGGAGGGTCAATATCCAAACAAAATAAAACAGTAATGATAGTTGTAATAAAGAAATATAGGTGACCCCTGGTGGTCTAGGGGTAAGGTGTCAGACTTCTGTGCTGGAATCCGGGTTCAATCCTCGGTCCCGGCACAGATTTATCTGATTACCAAACCCTTCCTTCACCTCTGACAAGACATCTTGTGAATGTGGGGAATACAAGGCCACCACCGTGGTTCGGATTCCACGTTAAACTGTAGGTCCTCCATTTCATCTCACCATCACCCTACCATTACACATTAGCGTAAGTGTGTATAACCCGAACGGGTAGTAAGACGTGGTGCTAATAATAATAATAATAATAATAAAGAAATATAACTTTTTAATTAAAATTATATGTACTTAAGACCAATATTCAATTACAATACAGAAGTACAGTGTTATAATAATACCAATGTAGGTATTTAGCCTGTTTTGTGTAGCAAGTTTAAATAATGCAAATCAGGATTTTGGCTTTTTCTCCCGTTTATATGTAAAACACTTAGAGATTGGCTGGTTGGACCGCATTGTTCAGTGGCGTAACATCAACAGTGTGGGCCCTGGTGAAACTTTGGAAATGGGCCACTAAAATATGTAATTTTTACAAAAAGTGGTTATAAAAAAAATTAATGAGTAGCACATACGATAGCTTTTATATGTATATTTTATCATTTATTTACATAAAATTATGTACAGTACCTTAACTGATCTTAAAATAAGTTTTAAGTAATAAAAATATCAATTTTGTTAAATATGCCCTGGTGAAATAAAAATTACTAGCTAGTTTTATTTTAAAATTTATTTTTATAAAGTACAGCCTACCTAACATTTACTATTCCAACCCACAATGTTGAAATTCTTATTTAGTTGTTGGTACAATCACTTCACTATCCTTTCACTGTTATGTTATCAATTATAAAGCCTTTTGTTTTTAAAAATAGTCACCAACTACTGTAACAAGAAAAGTATTCAACACTAAATTTTAATTTCTGTCAAATTTCTTACAATATCCTCACGTTCGCTGGTTTTCAATTATTGATCAAATAGCAAGTCCCAAATTCCGTTCTGCTGTGTTTGTGCTTCGGTACTTCTCTTTTTGAATACATTAGAGCTATTTGCGGTTTCTAACTAGCCCTGATTGATAGTTGAGCACTGAAGGAAGACGTTAAATCAGATTGATACCCAATGTACAGCCGCTCTGCAGCTGCGTTCAGTTCCTCATCATTTGCTGTTTGTAGACTTGTAGAGTTAAATCCGGAAAAGCTGTCAGCAATCTCATTGAAACTTTAAAAATTCTCTGGAGCTCTGTCTAAGGTAGCATTGAATACTTCATTTTCAAAACTATCTTGTGCCCCCTTGTCCTCCCGTAGCTCCAAATAACCGTTCCACTGTTCATCTTGAAATGTTAGTTCTATCCCCTACAGTAATGCTAGTTTTTTGCACTTTGATCAACGAGACTTCTTGTTCCTCGATACCTACAATATTTCCAAAACATTGCAGAGCAACTTAGTAGCTCTCGACATATCAATATTTTGTGATTGTAATCATTTCAACTAAATCAAACAACTTTTTGTCTTCAAGCGCTCTAAATCAAGATTGCGTGTGACGTAATGTACTGTCCATTATTTAGCATTTTTACATTTGTGTTGCGTCCCACAATACCGCTCATAACAGCTGCTCTATCATAACTTTGAGCACGTATTTTATGTAGATCAAGGAGACACTCTTTTAAATTGTCTTACTTAAGTTCTGTAAGTCCTTTACAGTAAACCCTAGAAATGATTTATTCACATTAATTTTATTTGGAACACTGTTCTTACCTTTGGAAGCACACCAAACTACTATACTCTCTGGCTGGTGTCGGAGATAATGGAAAAAATTGGGCTTTTGTTATAGAACTGTGAGGTCCCAGCTTTAGATTATTTGAAAGTATTTTAATAATCTAATTTTGTATGTTAGGACTCAAATATATTACTATACTGTATTTCTCGCCATGGGTGTAGGGAGACTTACATTGGGGGGGGGGGGGGGGGGCAGGGACACTTTATCCATCGGGCCTACCAACCTTATAAGGCTAACATTTTTCACTTGAATAAAATAATTTAAAAAAAAACAACCAAAATACGAATAAGCAGCAAATTTTAATCTAAAATGTTTATTTTTATATTTGAATGACAAAAACAATAATTTAAGTGGTCGCGTTTCTCAACTGCCTCCCTGATACAATCACAGACACAGTAGTGTAGGTATTATACAGCGGTGGGCAAACTTTTCTCCCTGTGACCAAAATATAAATTTGCTAAATAATGAACTTTATTATCACACAAAAACACATTATTAGTCATATAACTACCGTAATCACGTTACACACAAGCTTATGCTTGTACACATGTAACATTATAAACGAGCTTGCTCATTTGATCATATATTAAAAACACATGCTGATTATATATTTAATTTTTATTAGTAAAACCACGAAAGCTTTAAACTGATGTGAGGGCTGCACAAATTGATATAGCAGGCTGCAGTTTACCCACGGTCGGTGTAGAGATACTTTCAGTTTAATGTAAATACACTTTAGTATTCTACTCGATTGAGAGCTCCTGTTTTTACCTTGCTTTCTCCCTCATGCAACAGTGTCTCGTCCAACAAATATTACACTACTATATGTAAGGCGGCAAGTAACAAAAAGTGTTTAGGGTCTTTCTACCTTCCTCTTCACCAGTTAAAGTTAGAAAATTGGATTCTCCTAGAAGCTTTAAATAGTGGTCTTTATTCATAGAATTTTTGAAAATTATACTCTTTTAAAAGGAATTTAGAATAGTGATGGGTACCTCTTCAATTTCTTGAAATTTGGATACTCCCAGAGGCTATTTGGTGTCGTCTCTTTCGGCAATTTTTTGAAAATTGAATGCCTCTAAAAGCTATTTATGAAGTGGTCCTCACCCAGTTTTTTTTTTAATTTGGATGCCTCTAGAACAGAGACGGGCAACATTTTTTTCATGTAGCCACAGATGTGGCGAATGAGAAGTAAAATTCACCACACCATTGTAAAGTAGAGAATTTAGGTTGCTCAATCGAAAATTTAAAACAACACACACTGTGTGTACACGTTAATTAAAACCATGTACACTTTGACTACTCATTTACAGCTGACTCAGAAGAAAATGGTTCAAATTGAAAGTGTTAGTTTAATGCTAAATTTGACAATACTTTTGTTTGAAGACCAAGATGAAATCAAGTATCATGATAGGGAGTGAGGGGAAGGCAGTGTAGGATGGCATCCAATATGGCGTCAATGACTCATTTAAAAAGCAGAATGCTTCCAATGATAAACCGGAAAATATCAGGTTAAAACCCGCACACAACATCAGGAAAAGGTTTATTTTACTGTGAAAGTTGGTCAATTCATATTTGCCACACTTTTATGGTAAATTCGCCACTTGTGGCGATTGGCGGTGGGGTTGTCCACCCTGGCCCTAGAAGCTATTTAGAGTGTTTTTCATCTGATTTTATTTTTCAAAAATTAGATACCCCTGGAAGCTATCTGAAATAGTCTTCAGCAAATTTTAAAATTGGATACCCCTAGAAACATTTGGAATGTTCCTCGCCTGGTTTCATTTTTGTAAACTAGATGCCTTAAGAACTCGTAGTATGTCTTCCCCTGTCACATTTTTGCAAAGTGACTGCTTTTAGAAGCTTCTAGCTTGGATTTAAAGAAATAATATATTCATATAGAAGCTATTTGGAGTGATCCTTTTTTTGGAAAAGTTTTGACAAGTGAATGCCTCTGTTAAGTTATTTGAAGCTAGATACAAGTCCATCTATAAGCTTCATATTAAAAACTTCAGAAAATTTCTAGGGAGGATTTAACCCCCGAAATCCCCTCCCTATGTTCCAACAAATCCTTTAAGACGGAATCATACTCTGAAGCAAGTCAATAATTGATACAAACACACCCTGGTTTTCGCAATTAATGCACTCGTCATGGCCTCTGAAAGGAAAAATACACAAAGCTAGGGTTAAAGTCACATGAGCCACTTGTTCCAGATCTTTCACTGAATAATTAACTTTGCGTTTCCTCCTTGTTCCGAGATTGTGTGATGTGAATGTCTCATACTGTACCAATGGAAATACGAAGCGTTGATCCTTGATATGTTTGTAGGAATATGACGCCGGTAGGTCCTAGCCCAGTGAGTATTCCTTTTCTCCCATTATGCAACATCTAGCCTGTACTCATCACTCTCACGAGATAGTGGTTGAATATTCAAGTCTCGTAGATTACGGCAGGCAGGACATGCAGCACGAATGGGATATTCTAGAACCATGTTCAGGGTACTGACTAGCAAACCCAACTTGGGGAGAGATTATTGGGAAGACCTGGACACAGATGGGAGGATGGGATTAGAATGGACCTGATAACCTGTAATGAGATGGACTGGTTAGAACTAGTTCAATATAGGGATAGGTTGTAAGAAGGTAGACTGGATAGAACTAGCTCAATATAGAAATATGTGTCATACTTTTGTAAGTGTGGCAGTGAGTGAATTTTCGGGTTCTTAATGCCATAGAGTAAGAAAGTGTTCCAAGTCTCACATATCTAGTGAGTAGTGTTCCAAGTCTCACATATCTAGTGAGTAGTGTTCCAAGTCTCACATATCTAGTGAGTAGTGTTCCAAGTCTCACATATCTAGTGAGTAGCGTTCCAAGTCTCACATATCTAGTGAGTAGTGTTCCAAGTCTCACATATCTAGTGAGTAGCGTTCCAAGTCTCACATATCTAGTGAGTAGTGTTCCAAGTCTCACATATCTAGTGAGTAGTGTTCCAAGTCTCACATATCTAGTGAGTAGTGTTCCAAGTCTCACATATCTAGTGAGTAGTGTTCCAAGTCTCACATATCTAGTGAGTAGCGTTCCAAGTCTCACATATCTAGTGAGTAGTGTTCCAAGTCTCACATATCTAGTGAGTAGTGTTCCAAGTCTCATATATCTAGTGAGTAGTGTTCCAAGTCTCACATATCTAGTGAGTAGCGTTCCAAGTCTCACATCTAGTGATTAGGCCTACATTTGATCAACTCTTTCTACCTTTAGACTTTTGATCATTTATGACAAATTTAGAATTTATTTTTCTGCTTTTAAGCATCTAACAGTTACATTTCTTATGTTACCTCTTATATTTCAGTACTTTTTATTTATACATCTTTCTACCTTTACTTTCTAAGACTATAGTTGTTTTCAAAATAGAATAGAGGGATCGATGTTTCTTTCTATTTACGCGTACTTTTCCTTCGATTATAATTATGAATAGTATCTATAAAGTTTAGTTGTTATTTTTCAACCAACTCTTCCTATTTTTCTAAACTTGAGATAGCAATGCTCGAGTTTAATGGCACATGCCATTTGTACTTTGGAACCAAGCTATTTGGTCACATGAATCAACTTTGTTTCTTCTTTGTATTCTTATCTTGGAAGGTTTGACACGCGCTTGGATTGTTGACCCAATGAAATGTGTTCGTATTTGTTTCATAACTTGATTTACTATTCACTACCACTAATGTTAAAATAGGTCTTTAAGGAAAGCTTTGGAGGAGGGTGGTGGAGTACTTTCTCTTTGGACTCCGGGCTTCGATCCCGCCTTAAGCGAAGGGATTTTCCATCGTATCTCGAAACAAATAACGGTGCAATCCCTAAAATGTACCTTTCCTAGCCATAAAACGTTCCCTAGAACCCGTGTACCGAAACTTAAGTTCGATTAACAGCGCCTGTGTCTAGACGTCGAACTCGTCTATTGGCCATTTCTCTCTTAGATTGCAGTAAAAACTCTTGTGGACTCTTACCATCTCTTTCCAAACAATTAGTTTCACTGTTAGCGCTGTCCTTTTTCTACCTAACGTAGCTGCCATTTTGTAGCTTAAAAATGAGCATCTTTATTTCTATTAAATTAGCATGCTATATTATATAACATCCACTGATGCATCTAATGAAAGCTATATAAATTACCAAAGAAAATTTAAACCACTTCACAGAATATGAAAATGAACATTGTATCTCAGGTAGGTGACCTGGCGGTCTAGGGGTAAGGTGCCAGACTTCCATGCTGGCGGCCGGGTTCAATCCTCGGTCCCGGCACAGATTTATCTTATTACCAAACCCTTCCTTCACCTCTGACAAGACATCTTGTGAATGTGGGGAATGCCAGGTCACCACCGTGGTTCGGATTCCACGTTAAACTGTAGGTCCTTCATTTCATCTCATAATCACCCTACCATCAAACATTAGCGTAAGTGCGTATAACCCGAACGGGTAGTAAGACGCGGTGCTAATAATAATAATTGTATCTCAGTTTCCTGAGTTTACAAATACATCACGTCCTAAGTCTCGTTCCAATTGTGTGGGAAAGCCAATAATGACTAGAGGTTGTAGTAAGGCAGAGCGGGTAAAGAGTATGCACATAACTTTGTAAAGGCCATAAGCAATATTATTTTATAAATATAATTCACATATGTGTTTTCAATACACACTTTAGATTAATAATAAATGAGAAATATATTTATATTAAAATTCTCAAAATGAGATATGACTGTGTAAACAAAATTGTGCAAACGAGTGCTCTAGTCGTCCAAGCGTATGCTACGCTACGTGGTCCAAGAGTAGGCTACTCACTACGTGTTTCAAGAGTAGGCTACTCACTACTTGGTCCAAGAGTAGGCTACTCACTACGTGGTTCAAGAGTACGCAGTAGTGGCGGTGAACATACTCTTGCAGGGGTCAAGCGTTAATGTACAATCCTGGTGAGGCTTACAAGGAATGCTATGAAAATAGCATATGTATGTTTTTATAAGTATTTACAGGACGTAGCAGCAATGGACAAGTTGCAACAACTGATTAATGTTGCGAACGTTTTACCGAAGTTAAAGCCAAGTGATCTCGTGGTTGATTAAAATTACATAGCCAAGTTTGTCATTGAGTCTTGGTGGTGTAAGACCTGTCAGCCTCTAAACGACGAAATGCATAGACCACGGTATATTAATGTAACGTTTGTGGGTCATAGAGTAAGGTGGGGCAAAAGTACGCGTCGGGTAAGAGTACGCATTGGCTTTATTTCTATTTTGGCAAAATAGCAGTTGGCCCCACTGTTTGGTTTTAGGAAGGTGTCATGTCAGATAGGTTGTCAACATAGTTTGAGCTGAATCTGAAAACATATTTTCAAACAATGCGGTAAGTTGTGATTCTAAGCATTCTGATGTAATTTGGCAGTATTTAGCAAACGTAATAGCTACATAAAATATTTATTAAAACTAATATGTATTGTTATATTTAGAAAGAGCTCTTTTTAATGTAAACCAAAGTGTCCACATAATTTAGGAAGTTTCTCACTAGGCGACAGCACTTCCTGGTGAGTTGTAAAACTATGAGTGGGGCAAGGAGACGCACGAAGAGGCGGGGCATAAGTACGCACTGCGTACTCTTACCCCAACTCTTGATTACGAGTATTTCTAACTTTATATCGACCCATTGAACCATTCTTTTCTAAATATAAATTAATATATAGCTCTATTATTACCCTTAATAGAGAGGGAAAATCAGTGGCGAAGCGTGGAATCTTTCCAGGATGCCAAAATTTTTTGTTTAAGACATTTAGGTATACAAAAATAAATTAATACATATTTTTAATGTTAATGTATGTGATTCAATTTATATTTTAGGACTTATAAAAAACAAACAAATCGTAAACTATGTACTGAACAAATGCTTAACAGAGCTAAGCAAATGCTTCAAGATGGATTTTCGAAAAGACAAATTGCAAAAGATCTTGAAATAAGTGAAGCTACTTTGAGAAAGCGTTTAAAAAAGGTAAGCTACATGAAATTTAATATAAACCTTTTAAAAATAAAAATCAAGTTTGTAAACTATGATATAAAATACACCTCAAATTAATTTTATTATTGTTTCAGGGTTTGGTGTAAATAAACTGGTAGGTTTGCAAAGACATTTTATGAAAGACAAGAAAATGACTTGGCTAAACATTGCAAGGACCTTGATGCGTGTTTTTACGGATTGACATTAAAAGATTTAAGACGTTTAGTATTTGAATTTGCTGAGATAAATGGAATTAAAAACCCATTTGATAAAGAGACGAAGCTAGCTGGTAAAGACTGGGCATACAGTTTTATGAAAAAATTTAATTTGACACTCCGTATTCCTCAAAAGACTAGTCTTGCTCGAGTGATGGGTTTTAACAAAATTCAAGTGGATGCATTTTTTGACAATCTTGTGGCCTTAATGTCGAAATTTGAGTTCCCGTCAACTCGTATTTTTAATATGGATGAATCGGGAATAACTACAGTTCCAAATAAAGTTCCAAAAGTTGTTGCTAGCATAGGAAAGAAAGCTGTTGGTAAAATTGTGTCTGCAGAGAGAGGACAGCTTATAACCATTGTTTGTGCTGTAAGTGCCAGTGGAAATTATGTACAACCTGCGATCATTTTTCCAAGAAAAAGAGGAAAAGAAGATCTAATGAATGGAGCCCCTCCAGGATCAACTATGATGTGTTCTGACAGTGGGTACATAAACACAGAGCTCTTTAAAGACTGGTTGAAGCATTTTCAGAAAAATGTAATGGCAAGTTTAGAGAACCCCGTATTGCTTATTGTAGACAACCACACTTCACACATGAGTTTGGATGCTGTGCTCTTCTGTAGAAGACATTCTATTCATCTATTATCCATCCCTCCGCATAGTACTCACAAGCTGCAACCTTTGGACAGATGTTTTTTTAAGCCATTAAAAGATTTCTACTCACAAGCTTGCGACCAATGGTTATTGAGTCACCCTGGGCGTACAATTTCCCACTTTCAAGTTGCGCAACTTTTTGGCAATGCCTACCAAAGATGTGCCACAATGACGAAAGGTATTAATGGATTTAATATGTGTGGTATTTTCCCTGTTAACCGTTACGTATTTTCAGAAGAAGAGTTTATTCCATCAGCTGTCACGGACCAAACTAATGACTCGTCAAACGCAACATCTGAGACTCATCCATCAAAATCTTTGGCTGCCAAAATAAGTTCTCAACCATCAACATCTTCGGCTGCCACAACAGATCCTCAGCAACCTCAACCTCAACAACAAACGACCTATCCAGTAGATCTGATACCATTCCCTAAAAGAACAGAAAATCAAAATAGAAGAAAGAGAGGGCAAAAATCTCAAATAATAACAGGGACACCATTTAAAAATAGTTTAATGATAAAAGAAGAAAGTAAAAATGCTATTGGTCAAGCTAGGAAATCATTGTTCAGGTCTAAAATTAATACTCCAATTATGTCTCTGTCAAAAAGAATAAAAACAACAAAATCAAAAGTTGACGAAGACATTTTCTGCCCCGGCTGCGAAGAACAGTATGACGATCCACCTCTAGAAGACTGGGTACAATGCAAAAGTTGCAAAGAATGGTGGCATGAAGCTTGTTCTAATTATGAAAGTTCAGGTGAATTCATGTGTGACTATTGTTAAATAAGTTTTAAATCACCTCTAAAATTGTTTCTCAACTAGTTTATAAGTCAAGGAAATGGATTTTTCAATGAGATAAATTCTTTATATATAAAAAAAAGGTAAAATAGTTTACTTTATTCAATAATGCCTATAATGCATTTTTAATGTCTTGTGAAGTTTTATAATGTAAAAGTCTATATCATACATTATTTTTTATAATATTTATAATGCGTACTTTTACCCCGTAATGAACGTACTCTTACCCCACCTATGGGGCAAAAGTATCGTTTTGTCAAATTTTGTAATTTTTAAAGAATTGGTTAAAATAATTTTTTGAAAAATTATTAAAAATTTCTACTTCAATGACAATAAAATGAAGATAGTTATCCCAAAAATTGACATAATTTAACGTATAATTCTAGCTTATACATGTGTTTAAACGTTAAGTGCGTCCTCTTGCCCCACTTTACTCTACGCATGCGGAACGAACCTGCATGACCACAGAAAGTATTCACAGTGTTACTGTGGAGGACATACATATTATTTACAAAGTGGATAGCAACGTCGGAGGTGCACCACAGGAGTGAATCTACAATGAACTCCGCAACGCTACTTAACCCACAGTAAGAGCGCTTGAAATACTACCTTTTGGTAGAATCGAGTAGTCGTACCTATGTGACATGACATGTGCTGTGTACAGCTTTCGCAAAGGGCCCATTGTGGCTGTGTTGTCAGGGCTACATCTATATTTCACCAACCAAACCAACCTACTGGGCTCCGCAGCCACCATCGCCACCCCGCTGCCAGAGTCTCCGTCACCCCTGAGCCAAGGAGTGAATACGCCCCAGTCGTTCTTATCAGAAGAGGCACCCCCGAGGTTAAGACCGAAGAACCCAGAAAGCTCGAGAGTAGCTAGGAGGATTGATGGGTACAGCGTCGTGACTGGTTGAAATTGGTCACGTGACCCCCTCCTCCTGCTCTCTTATTGGCTGTTGTTTCCCCCCCTCCTGCTCTCTGATTGGCTGTTGGTTTTCCCCCTCCACCCATCCTTCCCCCAACCCCTAACTTCCTCCCGCCCCCTCCCCTACAGTCTCGTCGCCAACCAACCCTGGACATGTTGGTTCTTGATTATTAATGATTGTTAATTAATTATTAATTAATTGGTAGGATTGAGGTGTGGAGTTTTTATTCATTGATTAGGGCGCTGTAGTTTATTTTGGGGGAGCATGAGGCCGTGAGTTGAGACAAGAATAGACATTGAGGTCATTGACCCGGGCAACGGGTTTTCCCTGGCGGCTCACGAGACAAGAATAGATTGGGAACTAGGTCAGTGTGTCGCAACCCTGGCGCTAGTATGTCGGCCCGACAAGACGAATTGAGACAAGAATAGATATTGAGGTCATTGACCCGGACAACGGGTTTTTCCCTGGTGCCAGGTTGGCGGGCAGACAAGACAAGTCGAGACAAGAATAGATCGTGACCCTGTTCTTCTTCTTCTCGTACCGTGTGGTGTCGAACGAGGGAGGGGGTGGCTATAAAGAGGGGCACCCACTTGGTTGTCTAATTATAAGCGTTTGTAGAGCGGTACAAGATGGACAAGTTACAGCAGCTGGTAAATATTGTCGACGCCGTGCAGACCGTAAAATTGTGTGATCTAATCGTAGATCAAAAGTACTCGGTGGATAAATTAAAAGCTGTCAATACAAAGTTCGGGAGACGCCTAATAGCCTATCTAGACGGCGCGTTTTGTGTATTTCTACCCTGTCGGTTTGGTACTCTTACAGATGAAGACGTGTGTGAGTTAAATAAAGAAAAAACTGGTATTTACCTGCGCCGTAGTAAAACCCGGTCCACCTACCATTGTGAACTTTGAACGCGTTTAAGAGACGGTGCAGTTAACAACGACAACAATGGGCAGCGGTGCGGTTAGTACAGAACGTTTAGCTCTCAGATACGTTCACCATGCTTAGATCCGGCTATATTAATTTAATGTTTGTGGGTCATACGATTGAGGGGCGTGCCTATATGACTGGGGAGAATGTTCACAGTGTGGCGGTGAGTGATAGACAGGTAATTTACAAAATAGAGGAGCGAGGCTATATCGAGTTTTGCGACTCGACCTGTCACACTATAAGAGTGATGGAAGTACTACCCTACGAGAGAATCGAAGAGATATACATGTGTGATATGACGTGCGCCGTTTACAATTTCCGCAAAGGGGATGTTATGGCTGTGTTGCCGCGCCCTCCCCCACCACCCTTCCACCACCCGCCTCCGTCCTTCACGACGCTGCCACCGCCGCCCCCAGAGTCACCCGAGTACCCACCACCAGAGTCGCCCGAGTACCCACCGCCAGAGTCGTCTACCTACCAGGCATTAGAGTCACCCGAGTACCCGCAACCAGAGTCGCCTACCTACCAGTCACCTTCGTGCCCGCCACCACAGGAGGTAAAGTCAGAAGAACCCGTAAATCTCGAGGATTTAACAATGTACAAAAATTATTCAAATGTTAAAATTATAGGTGAAACGCCCAACGACTACATACTCGGTCTGAGCCGTTTCGGTAACGTTTTCCTTCCAAAGTTAATCTATTATTTGGATTGTAAGGGTTTAAATCTAAAGCACGCTGTATGAGATATCTCGGAGGACAAAGTGTGATGTTTAAACGTGAATTAATAAACCAGGCGTGCTCAGGTGTTTGTAGCACTCTGCCGGCATCATCGGAGCTACCGGTGACATTTTGAAAAAGGTAAGAGGAGGGAACGCAGTTTGTGAGTAGAGCAAGAGTGTTTATTTTTCTGCATCTCCAATTGACATTATGCCGTTTAAATGCTGCGGATCCTACGCAAATCTCTCCAATCTTATTCGGCACAAACATCAAACATCTCCAAATGCTGCTCACAAGGATGCCTTTTGGGACGAGGAGGTATTGTGCAGTGCGTCAGACCTGTGGAATACAACCGTGTCTAGTGCTTAAACGAACTTGTGAATAACAAAAGTTAAAACATTGTGCTATCGGAAGAGAACGGAATGTTAATATGCTCGAGCTTGTTGGAAGAGTAAGATTGCCAGGTGAAAACTATGGAGACATTGTCAATATACGTTCTAGCCCCTCTCAGCGTGCCCTTTTGGAGGTGGCTCCTACTCATTTTCTAGATGGTAGATGTATTTTATATGTATTGGTCAAAAGACTTAAATAATATTGCTGCTTGTTGTTATGAATGTTTTAAATTAATCAATTGCTGATTGTCAATAAAAAACTGCCAACAAAATGTTATTTTTTTAACCCCCTTAAATAAGTTGGTTGGAGAATCAAAGACATGAAGGAGATGGCAACATTGTTGTAGTGACTTAGGTTGCTACCCAGAGAGAGAAAGTATTTTGTCCATAATGTTTGAGACGAAGCTTCTATGCTAGTAGAGAGAGAGAGGGTGTAGACGTTGTTATCCCTTCAATGCGGCTTCAGGGTAACTGGTTTTGTCTAGTCGAAGTTCAGTCTCCGGGTGACGTTTGTCTCTAGGCTTCGATCTAGTGGGTCCAGTGGGTGGGGGTAAGGAAGGTAGATGGGGGAGAAAACATAGGCGGGTTCTGGGGTTGCTAGGGTATGAAAATGGTAACCCTCAGGCCTAAAAGGGGAAATTGGAGTAGGTGGGGGTCGGATGGTCGTTGTGAGGGGAAGACGAGGGAAGGAATTAGCTAACTCGGGGGCAGGGACTCTTGGAGATGCTAGAGCGGAATGTTGGCGTTCGGGGGTCTGGTGGTTGCAGTCGGAATCGTAGAAGAGGGGCCCACGGGTGGAGAATTGTTTGGTTGTCGCTGTCTTCTTTAGGGTCTTCTGTCGGTAGGCCTTGCAGGCGCGGCGGGTGTATCCCATCCCGTCGGAAGGGACGATCAAGTTGGAGGGTGATAGGACAGAGTCCCGGCAACACGGAGTTGCGGTGGGAGGCAAAGGAACTGTCCCGGCAACGTGAGTCATGGTGGGAGGCAGGGGAACAGTCCCGGCAACGCGAGTCGCGATGGGAGGTAAGGGATAGTTGCGGAAGGATAGGGAGTAACGATGACAATGCTCTTTCCAAAATTACGACAATTTATTAATGGTCTTTAGTAACGGTGGTTTGCCAGGGTGGGTCACCACTAAAAAACAGCACCGGAAATCACCGTATTATATACCCTCCACTGCTGCCTAGCCTTGTACAATGGGGAAAACAGGGGCTTCCCATTGGTGCGGGAAAACGTGAGAGACAGTGTCCTTCACGCGAGCGCTGGCGCTGGGTACTGAGGTGGAGTCATCACGAACGGCTCAGAGAACATGGAATGTGGGCCGGTCCAGGCAGTAGGGAGGGTGGTTGGCACGGCCGGTGCAAGTGCGGAGGAAAGATAAGAGGGCTGACTGAACAGTGAGGCACATCAACGTTAAAACGCAAACATAACAGTTTTATAATATTTATTCCTACAACACTTTAAAAAAAATAATATCTGCAAAAATATTTAACTTTTACAAAAAATCACAAGTAATACACTTATGAGGATCTTGAAATTATTTTAAATTAATATTTCGTTAAGTTTTAAATATGAAACTATATACGCTGACATAATATATATAACACACTAAACAAATTATCCGCTTCGCAAAAAAATATTTTGATATAATATATTTAACATATACAAAAACCCGCCTCAGTGGCGTAGTTGGTTAACGTGCCTTGCGTATTGAGCTCGGCTGCTGAGGATGGGGAGATCGAGGTTCGAATCTCTGTCGGGTGAACTGAGCGTGGTTTTTCCTAAATGGTTTTCCACTCGATGATCATGGTTTCTTCTTCAACAAGTTTATGAAGAAAGGTATCCACAACATTTTCACCACTATAGACAACAGGAGGTTTCGCACATTTACCTTCGGAATCGACTATTACATATGCAAATCCTGATGGCGTATAATTCGTCATTTTTGTAGTTGATGAGTGATCAGGGTGTGCAGACTGAGCTTATAAGCTATGGGGGCTTGTATTTATAGGATAGTAGGGAGGTGTGGGTGTAGACGTTAAAACACAAACATAACAGTTTTTACAATATTTATTTAAATCGTGAAAAAGTATACACACAGTGTAAAGTATACTGTGTATATTTACAATATATATTTATTAGCATAAACATAAGTTTTACAATATTTATTTAAATCATGAAAAAAGTATACACACAGTGAACAGTATACTGTGAATATTTACAATATTTATGTACACACAGTGAAAAGTATACTGTGAATATTTACAATATATTTATTAGCATAAACATCGGTTTTACAATATTTATTTAAATCATGAAAAAAGTATACACAGTGAATAGTATACTGTGAATATTTACAATATTTATTTACACACAGTAAAAAGTATACGGTGAATATTTACAATATAGGGGAATAGTGGCCTTGGTACTAAATATGATATATACATTGAGACGGTTTCAATTTAAAATAAATATATATATATATATATATACACACACAAACAGTTTATTATATATATTTGAACAGATTTAAAAAAAAAAAATATATATATATATATATATATATATACAAACAGTTGAGTAGAATTAAAATATATACAAACAACTAATTGACTAGAAAAAATCAGGTAGGTGGAGGATTGTACTGGCAAATAAAAAAATATAAAAAAGTAACCCGGGTGCATAAAATAAATAAAAAATATGCTTGTTTTCATGCAGAAAAAAAATATGAAAAAATCTCAAATCTTTGAAAAATGGTATGTCAGTGGAACTGTCTAGAGAGTGAAAGAAAAAAAAGATGATTACTCAGCCCGTCTAAATAATCACCTTTTAGTCGTGGTGAGTGCGTTTACAAGGACTCTGATACCCAAACGGCGTCGTATAATAATCATAGGTTATCCGACGTTTGGTGTACACGGGCCGGTAGACTTTAGTCTGCGAAACACTATATACAGTCGCAAGACCTTTTCTTACAATTTTGTGCGGTATCTGTATGTATCTTTCCGCAGCCTGTTTGGTGACCATCGCTTTCAAAACGTCAAAATTAACATCGTTCCGGTTGCCATAGTTTATGGTGATCCCGTGAACCTTGCACACCGTTTTTGTTTTGGCAGGATTGCCACCAACACAAACTCGGTACGCGTAATTCTTGGGACCGCCAGATACAAAGGCGCTAATGTAGCTTCCCGGACCGTAATCCTAAAGTTCATCAGTGAGGTAACCTAAAAAGTCGCCGGTTGGTGGACTACAATCGCCGGGCGTTCGGTGAATAGAACGCTATCTGTATCATGATACAAAACGCGGTCCCCCAATTGTTCAAGGATGCTGTATAAGTGCAACCCAGCCATAGCAGTCGTGTAGCACGCTACCGCCACACTCGTGTTAGGGTTAGGGCGCAACGCGTCACGCGCATCCTTGTAATTGAGGAACATAACCTCATCATTTACATCAATGACGCCGTTCACGGTGATGTACGGATCCGTCAGGTACTTGTGGTTGCCCTGATAGTCGTTAACAACGGCTACGTGTGGTAAATCGGGTCTTTGCCCAAACTTTCCCCATAGTGAATTTAACAAAAGTTTAGCCAGAGTGCGGAGACCAGGGTTTTTACAGAGTCGAAATCGAGTTTTACCTTTTCCCTTTCCTTATAATTTTGAATGTAAGCTAACTTTTCCTCCTGTGAGGTACACCACTCTGGCCATCAGCTGGCTTCTTGTTTAATTTTCAAAAAAGTATCAATGTACCCGTGAAACAGGCCGCCAGAACGCGTCTGACGGTCATAAACAGACACATTGTACTCCCATATTTCGTGTACTGCTTCAACGGTGTAGCCTTTCTCAACGGCTTTCCGGATCTCGTCAATCACCCAGATGCCTGTCAACCAAGATGAACATTAGCTTGTCGTGCATGCGTGTAGGCAATACGGGCATGAATAAATCCCGCGGAGGCGTCACTGTAACTTTGGCTATGCCTTCTACTTGATCTATAGACGGACACTTTGGTTCCAAGTGAATTTTGGGGTGGCCGACTGGGTATTTTTTGTACTTGCAAACGTATGAATACAATGAACACACATCCAAGTACTTGATCTTCTCCCCACAAGAAAGGTCTGCTTCGTGGAAGAGCTTGATACAATTTGTACGCCCGTCAAAGAATGCATCCTTGGGGCTGAGAGGCTCCTTGGTATACACCTCGTGCCGGAGTACAAATTGCTGCAAGTCCTTGTCTGTGCGTTTCATCTCATTAAACATGCACTCCCACATCTCTACGACCGTGTAGCTGGCATGCTTAAACTTTTACAAACAAGCCATGGTCGTTTCATAACGCGTTTCCATGGTCTCGTGGGGACTATTTTTGATAGGGGTGGTCCTGTCAGGGTAACAGAGAGGGCCCCCATGCCAATAACAGCCCCAGAACTGGAAGATGGTAGTGGTATCTCCAGCTTTAACAACGCCGTCTACACGTCGCCCTAACACATATTCCTCACGGCCGTTACCCGCATGAAGAATAGAGACACCACGTTGATGGGCCTCCCAGCAGAGCCATTGTACAGCACACTGATAGCCACCGTTAGGGATAATACCAATAGTATTCTCCTTAAGATGACTTCGGCGGTAAACCAACATGGCCGCTTCAGCTATCGTACACGCCTCTCTGAAAGGATCCACCTTTGCTTTCTCCATGAGCATGTCTCTAAACTTCAGGCAGGTCTTCCGTAGGATTTCTACATCTTTCACACAATACAGTTCCAACTCGCGTTTAAAATTAAAGACATAATTTTCTTTGACTAACGCGTCATACCACTTCTCAAAGTGCTCAAACTGACATCTCGCCGATGCCGTAGTCCTCCTTTGGTGGCAAGGGACCCCAATACCCCTCGTTTTCTTTTTTATTGAAAAAATGGGGGAAATGTCTCTTGGCCAAAGACGCGTCCAAACCAAACGTTTTGGGCAATTTGGACAGCGACATCGGGAGAAAGTTCAGCGAGTCAATAAAGTGGAGCGGACCGTAACGCATGGACATGACTTTCCCACCATTCATTATAAGTTCTGGAGTCTTTTTTTTAACTTCCATCATATGTCTTAAAATAAAATTTCCATTATAGGATTTTGCATTATGGCCTAGGAGGGTGATATCCTTACATTTTGAAGCTTTAATTTGTTCTATAAATTTAAAAAATTGGGCCATTGTGGTATCACCCTTGAATATGCGAGTCCTATAGCCCCCACATTCAGCGCAATGATGGTCATTTGCATCTATATGAACACAAGCCCTGCAACACGTCTGCATGACACATAGGTTAGGTTCGTGCAAGTACGTGCAGGCCGCATCTTGAAGAAGCGTTTCTTGCCTGCATTCAAAATCATAGAATACAAACATGAAATTGCTCTTTTCCAGTGACGGCTTGGAGGGGGCCTGCTTCTTATAACAGAAATGACCAAAAGGACGATATGAATCGCATACTCTACAAAAAAGACTCATAACATCTATGTGAATAATTTGATCTTTCCAAACTGAAAAATTGCCCACAGACCTCGCAAACCTTTTTGACATCACAGACCGACCTGTGACCTCTGCAAAAGCCGGGACATTTATGGTTATCAAAGCTCGTCTGGTTTGTGAACCAACGCCCGCAGTCTTTACAGACCACAGATCGGCCTCCGCTACAAACAGTTTTAGCGTAGCACTTTTTGCACTCGGACTCGTACTTGTGTTTGTTCTTATCATTGAACGGCACACGACATTCGCGGCAAAAGTACCCACACTTAAATGCGGCTGTCAAGGATGTTATGACATCAAAATGGTTTTGCTTGTCGTCGTGAAAATACAAATCAAGGTAGCCCTTAAAGGAATGTTCGAAGGGAGTAGGTCCCGCATATAGGACCTGTCTACCCCGACGTTCCCTGAACACTGTGATTTTGTATTTGGAGAGGTATGTTTGAAATTGTTTCAGTTCAGTGAGCCCACCACCTTTCAAAAGATTCACATGGGCATCACGGCATAGTTCCTCTGCTTTGAGTTTTTGAATAGGACGACCAATTTTGATTTGTTTAAAGGTGTTCACATCCATTCATCCTGGTTCTCTTTTATTATCACATATAGCTTTGGCGACGACCAATGCACTGGCAAGGCAAAGGGTGTCGCAATTTTGAATCGTAATGATCCCTTGGTTATTATGGCTATATGTGCTAGCGGGAGCGTGTTTATCACAATAACGTCCACTCCCGCGAGGCTCCTTAAAGTGGCATAGTTGAACGTACAGTGGTGCTGTACTCAAAAACAAAGTATTACTTTGCAACACGCGACTTACGTTATCAAGCACTGCTTGTGCGTCTAACTGGTCTGCTCGCCTAAATGAGACGTACACAGGGCTCAACGTAGAGTCAGTGCTACTTAAAAGTAAGCCGACGTGGTTATCGGCGCTAACGCCATGGTCCTGCAGCCGATGGAGCAAATTAGTATCGTGACGATCGCTTGCTGTTGCACCAAGATGTACGGTAATTTCTCTACCAGTATAAACGAAACGCCTCAATGGTTTATCCTCTCTTAAACGATACGAAGAGGGACGCCATTTGGCAATGCCCCGCCTATCTGAATTACCGGACCACTAAATCCCGCTTGAGGGGCCGAAGACGGTCCCGCTGTAGCCGGCTCCACGATCCCCATCTCCCGCACCGCAGTTGGGGCTCGAGCACCGTCTCCCAGGCTCGCAGGCAGCGCTCCTAGTAGCCAGCGCCGGTTGGAAGACCTTCCCTCCATTTCTGGTCTCCAATTCAGTTATAACACATGTCAAAATAAGAACGGTTACAAACGTTCACGTTTTTTTTCTTTAAAATGTATAATACTTTTGGTATTAATATAATATGTTACATAATTGCTTTAGCTGAATCCAGCATTCAGAAAGTGTACGTGTGTGTATGTATAATAAATGCAGTTGAACCCTAGGACAACTACCACAGCAGTTAATTTAACTCTATGAAGGTTAATCATACATTTTCACCCATGTAGGGAACCGATCCCGGGACCTTCCACAAAGTGTATCTAATAAATACACTCTAGTACACCTACAAAAATTTAGTCCAAGAAGGATAAACTCTCATTTTCAGCCCTTGTTGGGACCCGAACCAGTGTCCCTTGGCACTGCATACATATAGGCTTTGTCTCTCTTTCACTTTAATGTTTGAAACAGGCTTTCGGAGCTGTCTGCTAGCTCTGTAAAGGACGCAACCACGCAAACACGTCATAATGAAAGTGGACAGAATTATGTTTAGTCTTGCTGGAATAAACTGTAAACAAAAGCCATCTCTTATTCAGTAAACGAACTAGTTCAATCTCCGTGAAATGAGCAGCTGACATGCGCTTTCAAACTAGTGACAACGATATAACGGTGGTTTTGTGTGTGTGTGTGTGTGTGTGTGTGATAGAGAGAGCTATATTCCGTTCACGATAGGTTTTTACCTGGATGACAGTTCGAAAATCATATGTTTAGGTTTTGGGTTGCCAACACGTATAAAAGATCACAGTTTTGTTATAAATGTAAACATCTTTAATTACCTGTTATATATTACATTTAAAATAACGTAAACTTAAGTTTTCTCAAATTAAAAGTACTTATTTTTTCGTTTTGGAACGTTACTGATTTTGTGTAATATAGTGCTCACATCAAAACCTTTTAATACAGGCATCGTATTTACTTGGAAAAGAGAAAATTGTTGTCAATTTTTTTACATACAATAAATGATTTTATGATTTTTTTTATCGTATTTTGAGATATTTAACTGAATAAAATATTTTCATCATCGGCGTGTCTGCATCATTGTAAAAAAACTTATTTACCGTTATGTTCAATCATATGGTTTAAATTCGTCAGCCGCCATTTTAAAGCTATGTTCGTTAGAAGTTTTTTGTGAAAGTGGTGTTAAGATTTTTTAAGGCGAATAAACTATAAATAAACTTTGTGTCCGACCTCAAATAAATATATAAATAATGTCCTAAATTACTGTGGTTAACTATCACATTACTATATTACCATCTGTTTTCATTACAGTCATCCAAAGTGATAGATGTCAATTGTTGGCGTAGTGATATATTAGGGATTACTTTTAGTAACATTTCGAGCTTTCATCCAGGTAAACTTAGCTCGTGAATGACTTATACACATATAGTCTATTTTCAAACTAGTGACTACTTGTAGACGGTACTTACATATCAGACGGTCGATTGCGTCCAAATCAGCGCAAAAATCGGGGGGCACATTTCCAGCGCCGTATAAGGACTCATGCGAGGGACTGCCGGGGGTGTTGCGCAGGTTGCCTGGTCTGGCCAGGGGCGTCTATAACGATGTGCCGAGCACCTATCACACGGTCTGACTCAGGCACGCACGTCGCGACGCTGTCCCTCAAGCCTTCATCCAACTCGTATGGATCCCAGTAGTCTGAAATTAAATAAATACATATTAATTACCATTTACGGGGAAAAAAACACCTACAAGTCACCAATACATATCATAGAACGTTAATTACCCATAGACCAATCTCCGTCAGCTACGCAAATCCCATTTTCTGTGAAGTTCCGCAACTGGTCTAGGCTGTTGGGATCCACAGGTTGTACACCCCCGGCAACCATCGCGGGCTCGTCAACTAACAAAAAAAGAGAATACCATTGTATGCCCCAGATGTATTAAACAAAAAAAAAAGCCCATTAAAATATACAAAATTAATTTCAACATACCTGAATTTGGACAATCTTCCAGAGCGTTAAAACTCATCTTGATGCGTAAATGACTCAATTAGAAATTTAAATGACCGAATGTAATGATTTAACATCTATTTATATTCTTCTCATTGGCCCGCCGCTTGTATCGGTTGCGCTTGCGCAACATACATCTGTCCATAAGACCCTTTGCAGATCCCGTTATCTATCAGACCGCTCCTCCTACCGACGCGAACAGATGTGCTGGCTCAACGCAGTGCTATATGCAACCGCAGGTACACTTTGTTTAGCAAATACCCTCGCAACATTAGCGGTGCTCGTACAGCCTTTCTAGGACTCTCAGCTAGGTAAACTAGCGGTGTTTTCCACTCTCCCTCTACGCAAATGCGGGCTCACTTCCCAATTCCTTATCTATTAGCGTAATTAGTATAGCAGCCGCTTAAAACGCTAATTACTTTTATAAATACAAACCATATATTGTTGCGTCAAAAGTACCTGATTGTGAGGAATGCCTGACCTTTACCGTGGTCTGGATTCCACGTTAAACTGTAGGTCCACCATTTTCATCTCACATTCACCCGAACGGGTAGTAAGACGTGCTGATAAATGTGTGTATCAGCTCACAATGCTCTGTTCCTGGATGCTGGAACACCTCATATGTGTGTGTGTGTGAGCTGTCATAGACCTGAGAGTGGTTTTTTCACTCTCCATCTAGGCATATACCGGTTCAAACGGCGTAATTAGTATCTACGCACATAATCAGAGTGGGTAGTAAGACGCTGTAATAAATGCGTGTACCCGCTCTCCTATGTTGTATGAAAATTTATAAATGAGAAATTATATGTTTATTATTACTACTATTAAACTATTAAGAGTGAAGATGTATATATTGTTAGCTATGTCAGGGTTTTACGCACACTTCGTGTAAATGCGGGTTCATTTCCTATTAATACGGATAACCCGCACGTTTTGCCAGAAAGGTTATGTGTCACTCGTATAGTTAGGGCAGTGGGGATGTCACGGGTTCGAATCTTCGACATTCAAATTTCTTTGGTCCTATACTATTAGTGTAAATAAGCGAGGAGCTCTGAATAGAAACATTTTTCTACTCAGGGAGGGAGGGTGGAGGCCGGAGTTCAAATCTCGCTCGGCGGAACTATGCGTGTTTTCCACTCTCCCTCCGCGCCTGGAGCTCGAGGTTCGACATCTGTTAAAGAGCCCCTTAAACTTAATTATCAGAGCGGTCTATCCCAGAGGCCAATTTTTTGTTGTTTTATTTATCTTAGCCCCCCCCCCCCACCCTGCTTCTTTCTGTCTGTTTCAAACCCTGTATCTGGACTTGCCGTTTATGGGGCCGATGTTGGAATCAATTCCCTGCCGGGTATACGGTTGGTGGAACACCGGGTGCGTAGTGTGTGTGTGTGTGTGTGTGTGTGAGCTGTCATAGACCTGGGGGTGTTTTTCACTCTCCATCTAGGCATATGCCGGTTCAAACAGTGCTTGGTCTAGCAAACGGTGGTGCAAACTGGCGGCGCCCAAACCTACTTAATTATTACGGCATATACTCTTAAAACTGAACCATACAACGTATCCAGTTTTATTTTTTCTTAATTCCTATTCACACGTATATATTTATTACGCTAATTTGTTCGGTAGCAGGAAGATCGAGTTTAGATGAAACGTATCAGAAAAAAAACCAGCCTCAATACATCTGACAAGGATCAAAACCCGATTTCCTCCCATCTTTAGCGGTCTAGTCTATTGCTAGAATAGCGCCTTAAACCGTGTGGTCATTCTTTATGTTAAGAACTTTGAGCCACGAGCAATTCTAGGCTAAATACGAATGAATAGTAAACGCGGGTACCGCATGGACTTTTTTTCCTCACTCGTGCAAATGTTGGGTGCATTGAGGCGGTCTTTGCTCGCCCCGCAAGGCCCTATGTAAGTCCTGTTAGTCGCCACATGGAGATGATTTCACACTAAACCATTATTTGAAATAAGTCTCTTCTCATTTAAATATTATTAGTATATATTAGAACCGAACGGGTAGTAAGACGCGATGGTAGATATTATTATATTAGAAACTCACGCGTAGTTTACTTGATTTTAACAGGAAAAATCTATGGGGAAGTTTTTTCATAATAAATAAGAATCTCATGTTTTAATTTCGTGTCGAGAGTAGCGCCTTAAACTGTGTGGTCATTCTTTATGTTAAGAACTTCCTGCTACGTGCTAAGTTAAATACCTATTTCATATTCGTTATAGATACAATTTAAATCCTAACAATTACTGAGCATTAGCCATTTAATTTATTTGTACTTAGTCCGCTCTTGCATAGGACGAGAGACTTGTTACATTATTTTGCCAATGTCCTCAAAAGGATGGTAAAACTGGTGCTGTGTCCTGAGCATGTCCGCGTTCATGCTGTGTACGAGATTGACTGACTGGTAACGGTATTTTAACAAGCTGGCTTGATGTTACCGTAAGTGCGTCAACACAGATATTCCTGCCAAGGCAGCCACTCCTCGATGTGTAGAGGTTAAGGACTGGTTCATTACCCCCGGACTGTGGGGATGAACAGCACATTCCAAAGGGCTGACCGGTTGGTAGAGAAGGGAAGTGAGGGAGGGGGTGGGGAGAAGGGCTTGTACGAATACGCGCTGTCAGTTAGTAGGAGGCAGCCGGAGAGAAAGGTTCTCAAATCATGGAGCGCGAGCTGCGGGTGGCTGTATGCTTCAACAAATAAACTACAGCGCCCTAATCAATGAATAAAAACTCCAACACCTCAATCCTACCAATTAATTAATTAACAATAATCAATTAACAATAATTAATCATCAAGAACCAACATGTCCGGGGTTGGTCGGCGAGAGGGCTGTAGGGGGGAGGTGAAATGAGGTCAGGAAGGGATGGGAAAACCAACAGCCAATCAGAGAGCAAGAGGGGGAAAAACAACAGCCAATCAGAGAGCAGGAGGAGGGGGTCATGTGACCAATTTCAACCAGTCACGAAGCTGTACCTATCAATCCCCCTAGCTACTCTCGAGGTTTCAACACCGTCTAAAACTCATACCAATGCTGGCAGTTTTGTTATTGTAATCCTTCCAAAGTCGGCCTATTATTTGGAGTGTAAGAGATTTAATTCTAAGCCACGATATATGACATATCTCGATGGAAAACCTGTCAAGCTTAAGAGCACCTAGATGTGCTAACTGAATGTTTTTAAACCTCTCAAAAGTTGTCGAAGCCATTCACAAGATCTGAGTGTTATTGTTGTAATTGTAGTTGTGTGTCAATAAATTAACAAATTTTCATATTGGTCCTTGATGTTTGTGACTGAAACTTAAGAAAGAATGTGCGATTGGGAGGAGACATTGAAACACAGACATAATAGTTATATAGAATATTTATTTACACAGCATATTTACAAGTTTTAGAATGTGTAACAATTTTTAATATATCTACAGTTTCTTCAGTTTAGAGTAAATCAACGTAGAGGGAATAGTGGCCTCGGTACTAGAAAAACTCAAAGTATGTTGGCTTACAAGGTTTTTCTTGTAAGAGTGTACCAGGAGGAAATATAGCCACATTTGTGCGGACTTATAACTTAATTTTTCAATAGTGGGTAGCATCTTAGAAAAACATGGCTATTAATTTAGGTGCAAGCACCTACCGGTGTGGCTATCCTTGTGTTTAATTAATGTTCGCTAGAAATAGATTAAATCATTCACCTGTGGTTGGAGTTGACGAAGGCCAAATTATCATAAGTAAAAATATGGGAGCATGGTTCAAATTCCGTTTATGTACGGTCACTCTTTGAATGGATGCAAGAATCCACCCACAACATTACGGTAGTTTTGAGATTTAAAATCACCCAGAAACTTTTTCGTGATACTTTTGACCTTGGCTCAATATATCTTCGAACTTTTCATCTTGAATCAAATTTATTATTTGAGGGCTGACAAAAATGCCCTCTTTAATCTTAGCATCACTTATCCGAGGAAACTTTACCCTCAACCAAGCAAACCCAGCACCATTTTTATCCATGACCTTAGAAAAGTCCTTAAAAAGCCCTAATTTGATATGAAGGGGAGATCAAACGTTTTTTTCAGGATTGACCCGTGGGGGATGTGCCATATTTTTATGTCCAAGAGTAAGAGATTCTCGTTTTGGCCATTCTTTCTTGATGTAATGACTTTTTTTTTTCGCGACTGTCCCACTCCCACAAGAAAAATAAAAATTAAGTATAGCCGAGCTGCAAATCAAGTAACAGTGAAATTAATTTTAAATCACCACATATGTTCCATGTTGTCATACTGAATTTTCTCCAAAAGGAACTTCATATGTTGTCAGATTATTTTATGTTAGTGGCATAAGCTAAAGTAACAGAAGGAAATGTGTTTCCTTTAAGAAAAAAATACACCTTTCAAACTAGTTATAGAGGAGTCACTCTGCTGTTTTATGTTTATGACCAAGGGCATCCATCACAGAGCAAATACTGTTACAATAAACTAAATTATTTTCTTGAATTTTTTTAACTCAACTTGGTGTTTACGGAAAAATCACAATTTAGTTTTTTGCTGAAGTAAGTTCCAGCCCTTCAGCCTAGACCCCAAAAGTTCATCCTGATTTTGGACAGATTAAAATCCTCGGCAAGGTCGTTTAAATCACCTTGAGTTAACAGATGTGGCTCAAAAGACGAGGTACTTGCTTTAAAAGTAGTTATGCTGTTCCTTATGTTGAACTAGGCCAGCTGCATTTTTTCAGAGTCTTCAACTTCACAAGTAACTTTTTTTTGGAGGCTGTGTTCCAGGTAAGTCCTCACTGTGCGGAACTGGCCTGACAGCGGATGGTGAGTTTGGGTATATCCCTGTGTGTTTGGATTTATTTGTTATGCCTTTTGTTTGTTAAACAAAAATAACAGTCTGATGAATGATCTTGGGACTTCCTCCAAACCACGGGAACTGCAAAGCACATATGCCGGAAACCCTTTACCCAATCTATCAGACGCTTCAGGTCGAACAGAATATATGAGGGGACCAGTTCTTATGTTGGTACCATACTTTTCAATTAAAATATAGCTCATAGCATTTTTTACGAGTGGAGTGAAATTTCACCGTTGAGCTTTAAATATCGATTCCCCACATACATAACAGACAGTATTTGGATGATCTACACACTTTCTTGGCATAATGACACAGTATCGACTACAATTACAGTTTCACAGTAATCTAATCATCAGACAAAAGAGAACTCAAACACCCAGTGTGTACACAGTGAATGTCAGCTCACTAGTGGCACAGGCTTCTCAGAGCCAGAGGGGTGACCTGTTTATGTCACAACACGCTGCACATAGATTATCTGTCTGGTGCCTGCCTGTATATACTAAAACAAATATATATGGCGAAAAATTACATAACTAATTGTGACAAAATAGGGCAAATCTTTCAATCTATTTATTCATAAAAAGCTTCATCTAAAAAAACTGAGGACGATAAAAAAATTATGATTGCCTATTTGAAATCATTGTTAAAAGTTGTGTTAGAAACACCTTCATTGTTCCATGTGCCAAAAATCGTGTTGACCAGTGTTATCTTTACAGGTGCCTAACCGACTGTACCTACCTGACTGTTAAATCTTGAACTAACTACAAAACTACTAACTTTAACACCAGTGAACGGCAGGTCGACCGGATCAAGTAAGCCTTGGCTAGTACTAAGCTCCACGTCGCCTCTTTCAACAAAACAAAACCACATAGTTTTCGGCGGAATAGTATTCAAGAGAATACCTTATGACTGGTTTTGAGTGCATAGAATGTGTACAGTCTTTTCTCTATTACATTTAGTTTGGGTCGTGAGGGAAGGAACCCATTCGTCTGCAGTATGAACAAAACTGTCTCTCAGCCCACAGTCTCTAGTTGACACTTCGACCTTCAAGTTGATGTGCCTCACTGTTCAGTCAGCCGTGTATCTTTCCTTCGAACTTGCACCGGCCGCTTCACCCTCCCTCTCTACTGCCGGTCCGGCCCACAGTCCATGTTGTCTGAGCCGTCCGTGACGACTCCACCTCTGCTCATAGCGCCAGCGCTTCCTATTGGTTCGCGTGATGGACACTGTCTCTAACGGTTTCTCGCACCAATAGGAAGCCCCTGTTTTTCCCATTGGTCAAGGCCAGGCAGCAGTGGAGGGTATATAACACGGTGATCTCTGGAGCTATTTTTAGTGGTGACCCAACCCTGGCGAACCACCGTACTAAAGAGCTATATATTAAATCGTCTTTATTTGTTTGAAAGAGCATCTCATCACTCCCTATCCTTCAACAGCTATCCCCGACCTCCCACCGCGACTCCGTGTTGCCGGGACGGTTCTCCTGCCTCCCACCGCGACTCCGTGTTGCCGGGACGGTTCTCCTGCCTCCCACCGCGACTCCATGTTGCCGGGACTGTTCCCCTACCTCCCACCACGACTCCGTGTTGCCGGGACAGTTTCCTTTGCCTCCCACCGCGACTCCGTGTTGCCGGGACAGATCCTCACCTCCCACCGCGACTTCGTGTTGCCGGGACTCTGCCCTATCACCCTCCAACCTTCATCGACCCTTCCGATGGTCAACTCACGGGATGAGATACACCCGCCGCGCCGGCAAGGCCCACCGACAAAAGACCCTAAAGAAGACGACGACAACGAAACAATACTCCACCCGTGGACCCATCTTCTACGATCCCGACTGCAACCACCAGGCCCCCGAACGTCAATACTTCGCTCCAGCATCTTCAAGAGTCCCTGCACCCGAGTTAGCCAACTCCTCCCCTCGTCTTCCCCTCTCACCAACCATCCGACCCCCACCTACTCCGATTTCCCCCTTCAGCCCTGAGGGTTACCAGCTTCACGCCCTGGCCACCCCAGAACCCGCCTATGTTTTCTCCCCCATCTCCCTTCCCTACCCCCATCCACTGGACCCGCGAGATCGACACCTGGAAATCAATGTCACCCGGAGACTGGACTTCGACTAGACAAAAACAACCAGTTACTCCGAAGTACCAGTAAGAGGGATAACAAAGTGTTGTGAAGAGATGAAGTGATCAGTCCCATTTCCAAACAAAGGGGGTTTAGGCATCACTGGTCTTTCTAGAAAGGGGCCACCAGTTAGAGATCGGGAATTTGTACTATACAAATCACTTTCTACAGATATTACTGCTCCCATCGCGGGTCCTCGACACCATTCGTGACATGGTATTTCTAAGTCTCTTATTTTTCTATCCTAGTTCTCTATCTGACTCATCAATATGTCAAGACCATGTTTCTTCATAAAATCACTACCTAAGCAAAAGCAAAATCTCTACATACGGCACAGAAAAAGGGAAATCTGAAACCACATATTCGAAAAGTCACATGAGCCATTATTTCAATTTTCAACTTATTCCCGGCTATAGTAACTAATCTCGGGTAGTCTGGTGTTGGCTGGAATTTAAATTGACCCATTATATTAAGCTCTTTCTAACATTTATTATTGTTATAGTAGAGCCAAAGTCAACAAGCATCTGTCACGACCTATTTTTGACTAAAAATTCAACACTTAGGTTGGGACCTAACTGTATTGCCTGGGTATTTTCTTGGGTGAACTTGCCTCCCTTGCTTGGGGTACGAAAGGAGGACTGTTGGCGTTTAAATTCTGGGGCTTAGAATGGCCTGCTCGACATTCTACTCGTCTATGGCAAACCCTGTTGCAGTTATAGTACACTGGAGATCTGCACTGCGCATTTATTTGGCCCTTCTGGCTACATATGGTATACAACCAATGGGATGATTTTTGGTTGAACTGCCTGGTGGGATACTCACAAAATTTTCTGGCTTGTTGCATTTAAAACACCTACCTATCATTATAGGTCTGTTTTGTCTATTCGTGACTCACATGGGGAACCGGGGATCATTACCCAGAACCATGTCTTGGGACTTTTTCCAACCATAAGTTCGTTTTGTACCTTGACTTCTGCCATGGAAATCGCCTCATCAAAATCAACTGCGGCCTTAGATAAAACAAGCCGCTGCAATGAAATACGCATCACTTTCAAAAATTGTATTATCAAATTTTCTTCCAATACCATTATTCTAATCCTGTTTTTCTCGGGGGTGGGCGGTGGGGGTGGGGTGCAGGATCTAGAACCCACAAGTCTCCCTTTGGTTGCATAGGCTCTCATGTTTTCACCGTGTTTTTGATTGCAATTTGTTAACCTATGAAATGCGTGAATTTTTGGTTCAACCCTCCATAACGCCCTTTTAAGAATTTTTTTTAAACTCTTCCCAATCCTGGATAGATTTAATCCTTTAATTGGCGTTAACATAAATTAAGGTCACCCTTTTAGTTTAAATTTGGCAATCCTTAATTTATCTTGGTGAGTCCATCCCTCTAACTGTCCTTATTGTTCAATTGATTCGAAATACACATTTACATGTTGGCTTGCCTCATTGGAAAATGGTTTTACATGAAGGATTAATTGCTCAATATTAGGGGTATGTACCAAGTTGGCGGAGCTTCTGCTCGGTTGTTTATGATTGGTCCTTGGGAAGTAGCTCTTGATACCCTTGGAATTTATTTTTAATTCATTTGTACAAAGTATATGTTAGCAGATTTGTTGGGGGGAAATGCATGGAATAAAGGGAAAAGAAGAAAATCTCATTAAATAATTTAAGCTAACACATGAACTAGGAAAATAAACTAATTAATAAATAAGCGGGTAAAAAATGACAAGGTCCGGATAACGTACATTTTGCTAGCACCTGTTCTGTGTGTCTATGGATAGCAGTAATCGTGTGCTCCCTTTTTCGTATGGCTCCAGAAACATTGCTAGTCCTGAAGATAAGCTCCTGTCCCTTCTATAGTCGACTCATCTCATACCGACCTTGCTTAAGCATCACAAGTGTACATTGTACTTGTCAGGGAGGAAAAAAATAATGAAATCCTACCAAATCATAAGTCAATAGATTCCTCATTTCAGTAGCCCTCAAATCTGCTGATATCTTCATTTGTTGGGGATGTAACCTAAATAAATTAAATGCTTCTTTATGTTCATCTAAAAATCAGGATCGCAATGAGGAAATAAGAATCTACACATGGAATAAAAACTTTTAATAAATCTAATTCAATGGTCTGTAAAGATCGAATTATTGATTCTAATATTGAATAATATTTACATATTACTACAAGAGAAACTATAGCCTTGGAGTTAGTACAAGCGTTATACAGCTGAAATGCCGTCTGCTTTGATTTGGTGTTGCCATTCTGGGAGAAGTTCTCCAGCTGTCTTACAGGTTTTGTAAGATTATCTGTGAATATTCAAATGCTTTTATGTTTTTGTGTCCATTGAGTTTCGCACAGCCTAGGAATACTCTGTACAGTAACTCTTTTCATCAAACTTTCTCGGAAACAATAATGGCTTTTATTGTACCAACTACATTTCGGATATCTCATAAATCGTTTAAGTTATGCACCACTAAATTGAGGCGATGGGAGGAAGTGTACGAACATTGCTTTTAGATACACATTTCTAATTTATGCTTGCACAGTTCTTTCCTTGACTGCCATGGTAGAGCAACCATCATACCTTCGGCCAAATAATTTCCCATATTAATTTTGAAATTTGAACATGCTTTAATAATTTATGTGGATATACCTTATACACTACGATCTAAAACAGGTACAAATCTCAAAATTTTTTCTCTGATACTCGTTTCGCCATTAATATACTCAGAAAATCTAACTCCTAGAGATAATTTATCTATCCCTGCAATATCGGTTGTTTCATCAGCCGAAAGGGAAAATCCAACAGCGGTCATTATGTCATTTAGTTTAAAATCGCCGAACATATCAATAATTTCATTTTGGGTTCTCACGGAACAATATTTTTCATTGTTGCTGTATGCTACCAAGTGGGTTTTTAAATTATTATCCCTTGCTTCAACTCTAAAATATAATACATTTTGAGAATTTCCTGTGGTATTTAATTTGCCTCGAAGAGAAATGTCATTTGTTCCTCAAAAACTATTGTCGACACGATTTAAAACTTAAATATTTTCATTCTACAGTAGTATAGCAGCATTATTTATCTGTAAATTTACCGGCAGTTGTTTTCCTTCTGCACGACGTTATTGGCTTTACTCTTGGAATTAGAATTTATATGAGTTCGTGCGGCTTCGTGAATCTTTATATTTTACAAATGCCGTAGTAATAAGTGCCCCTTGATATCCTCTTTTCACTTTTTTTTTTACGAAAATAGCAAGCAAAACTTACATAAAGCACCGTTTAAATGCTCTTGATTATGGCAACCAAGGTTTATACTAAAATAACCAGTCATGACGAAGAGCCCTATTGCTACGATTTGAGTAGTAAAAAGTCACAAACCAATCATGAGATATATTCTAGAGATAGTGACGAAACAGCTACTGCGGACGCCTATGATATAAACCCACTAGATTCACTGCAATGTAGGTATATGCTCTAGTATTTATGTTTTGAAAATCACAGTCTGAATTATTTGTTTGCCGCATTTGCTATAAGTAAGTAAGAAATATTTTGTCAGAAATAAAAAAAATATGATATAGTGTTGGGGGCAATATTTGTGGAGGCCCCTGAGTGGTTGCTCCTGTCGCCCTCCCTCAAATCCGGTACTGTCTAGTAGAAGTGTGTTCAATATTTAAAATGGAATCTTTAAAAGTACCAAGGGATTTGCGCTTAAATGGCAACTTTGGTGAAAGAGAAGATGTTTCATTCAATCATTCGAAATCTACTTGAAGCGTAAGGTCGATTATAATAAGGATAGAGACTATCTGAAAGTGTAAATATTACTTACTATGGTATTAGAAGAAGTGTCCTCCTACTTATGGAAAATAATGTTCAAAATGTGAAAAATATTATAACTTTGCCGTGTTTTGTAGATCAATTAGTGTCATATATACAGTATTGAAGCTAGTAGGGCTGTATTGAGTGATATTGATTAAAATGTCAACGGACATTCACATTTTAAGGTATAAAATATGTTTTGTATTATACCTGCACCAATGACTAAGACATAATATTGAATAATTATATTATATTGTTATTTATAACACCGATACATAGCCTGTAGTATTGAAAGAGTAATTTATGCACACATTTAGAGTAATTCCCTAAGGCCGTCAACAAGGGGCGGGGGGGGGGGGAGTTAACCCCCCCTACCCGAAATTTAATGAACAAAATAAATATGGCTTAATTTATGGTTCAAACAATAACAAAATTAAGGCACAGGTACAAATTAGGAGGCTATGTTACCGCAAAAAGCACTTCAGAGAGCTTCTAGAGCTGTTTAATATTTAAAAAAATTCTAGCCTTCGCCAATTATGAGGCTATGTTGCCATAAAAAAAACCACTTCAAATAGCTTTCAGAGGTGTTTACTATTTAGTCTTTACTAGCCTTTGGCAGTCATGGTGTTATGTTGCCTTAAAAACATCAGATAGCTTCTAGAGGTGTTTAATATTTAGAATTTTTTCAGAACGGTATTTAAACTTTCCCTATTTAAATAGAACACAATCACCAGTACAGCATTAAAAATTTCCTTCCTTAAATAGAACACATTTACCAGTACGGTTTTCAGAATTTCCCCCCTTGACTAATATAAAACTATTGGATTCGGGTCGCCTGTTATAAATAGTTCTATCTGTACGTTCCTGCTTTTTTACATTCGCGTTGCCGGAACATCAGTGGGCCTACACGTGGCAGAAAAGATCTACCTGGTTGCTAAGGCGTTGTCAAGTCCATCATGGAGGCATGACGTCATCACTAAACACATCTATTGAGAAATGCACCCGACATTTTGTGGACGTTATGATTAGTTGTGGCTTGGCAGACATCAGAAGCGCACGTCTTGTATACATCAGTAGATGGCACACGCAGGCAGTACAGCGATCTGATTGGCTGATATAAATATCCCTAGTCTGTGATTGGCTGTTGGCACTAGGTTAGGGCTTCCGCTCCTTCCCCCCGAACCCCTTTTCATGGTTTGTGTGTGTTCCAAACTTGATGGTTCCTGTCCCATTAGTTTTTTTGTGTGTGCGAATTGGTTTTTATGTGTGCCCATTGGTTTTTTTATGAGTGCCATTGGCTCGTATGTCTGGGTAGGATTGGGACTGGCGTTGGAGTTTATTTGTGGAATTTTATATATTTATTTATTGGTAGGGGGGGGCGTGCAGTCCATGGCGTCGGGCACTCCTCTCATAACATCCCATAAAATGTCGGAATCGTTAGTGAGGGCGGGAACGTGCAGGACGAACCTCTCTTGACGGCCGTTTAGCGTAGAGTGTGAACAGCTGGCAATGGCTACCGCTCGCAAGCCCCTGAATCTATGTTGGTGTCGCAACACTCCCCCTCCCCCTTCCTCCATCTATTTGGTGTTGGGATTTTCTCGGTGACGTCATCGCAATCCTGGTGCCAGTTTGATGCCGTTCGGCTGTTGCCCGAAATAGAACATCTGACTTGACAGTTATGCCACACCAGGTTGTCTATGAAAGGGCTGATTTGTTGTTTGAGTACCGAGTCATTGTCATGACTCTTAACCTCGCGAATGAACTTGTTTACCTGATGAAATGGAACAGATGAAATGAGCCTGCAGAATACTACAGGTGTGTGGTTTTTGTAGCCCGACGCAGGACATTTCTACCTTGACTCTGATGCCAAGCTAGGCCGCCTGTGAAAGGGCTATATTTGTGTTAGAGTACGGAGTCACTATCGTGACTCCTGGCCTCTTGAATAAATTAATACCTTGTACAAACAATTGTATAATTATTGACACTGTGAGTGAAGTTGGTGATAGTGAACGATCGCGCTGGGTCTCGGGATTTGGGGAGGATTTTCTTTTGTTGGGATGTGGGAAGGTGTGTATAAGGTATGATGATGATATATGTTGTTGTTTCATGAGTCGATTTCCGGGAGGAGGATCGAAAGGTTTAACTTGACTGCAGGGAATAGGTTTGGTGCGGATGGTTACATATCCATTCCCCATCTGGGGCCGTCAGTGGCGCCAGCGTTATTCTCTGTGCCAATTTGGTGGCTCGACAAGACAAGTTTTAGACAGGAATAGAACACGACCTTGAATGGTGTCGCAACGCTCCCCCGGTGATGTCGCAACGCTCCCCCGGTGATGTCGCAACTAGAGATCATTGACACATCTCTGATTATGCACAATCAGGTGCCTCAGAAGCCTCACGGTGATCTATAATCCTCAGGGGCCACTATCCCCCTCACAAAAGTCTACTAAAATTGACTGTTTGGTATCGTCCGTCGACATGCGCGAATGTAGGTATCCGCCATAACAACATGGACCACTGTCAGCGAAGGAGTAAGGTAGAAATGTTCCATCGTTTACGTGGAGTGAGGGAGAGGGAAACCATTTAGTGAGCACTAGTGGCAGTAAACCTCAGGGGAGATTCGAACCCCCCAACCTCCACCGCCATAACTAGATGAGTTACACTCACCCTTTCTGGCTAAACGTATATATATATATATATATATATATATATATATATATATATAAATTATGATAGTGTACTAGGGATGATTAAGAAAATGTTCCAGCGTTTTTTACCTGGATGGATAACTAACAACAGTTTACTCGGCAGGGATTCAATTCCAACATCCCCCCCGCCAGAATTCGATGAGCCTGACATTTAAACCGGGATTTGAACTTCAATATCTTTAGCGCCAATGTCCGTTTTGTAAGTATTTATTTTCTTCTTTGACTAAATAAAGTTAGCTAACTATTCAAGTGATTTATGATTATTATTTTTTTACATCCTTAAGTACTCCTTAAAGTGTTCCTTCCCCGAGCTATTTTGGTGTTTATGGTAAAGATAAAGCAAATAATACTTTAAACTATCTAGGGAGCAAACTCACTTTTATTTATTTAGTTACCAACATTTTATTAGGTTCAAACTAATTATCTTGGTATAAGATGTAATATATTACAAACACAGAAAACGATTAAAATATAGATGTTTAATCGTTTTAAAAACATATTGTATTATCTTTCACAACAAACGACCAGAGAAAAATGTAATTTTTAAGCAAAGTTTACCTTTTAATATAGTTAAATGTGGTTTGTTACGCTATTTTAAAAATGTATAGAAGGGTAGTAATGAAATCACATGGAATTTCCCTTCTTTTGATGTGAACTGATAAATAAATAAAGCTAGTTCACATTTTTTTTAAACTTGTATAATGTTATTTAATGTGCATTATTTTTACTAGATATTGGTAATATAATAATTTTAAATGCAGGGGTGACTATATAAAAAATAATAATCATATTTACCCACCTCGGTGGCGTAGTTGGCTAACGCGCTTGTCGTGTTGAGCTCGACTGCTGAGGACGGTGAGATCGAGGTTCGAATCTTGGTCGGGTGAACTGGGGGTGGTTTTTACTAAATGGTTTTCCACTCTCCCTCCACGCAAATGTGGGTTCACTTCCTCTAATTCAACCTTCCCAATTCCTAATCCATTAGCGTAATTAGTACTTAAAGCGTATAACCCGAATGGATAGTAAGACGCGGTGCTAAATATTATTATTATTAATAATAATCATATTTTAATACCAACATTAAAAAACCCATTAACTTATAAGTACTAGGTGTTAAATTTCCGTATTTAATTGTAGGATTAAAAGTGCAATTATTAACTCTAGATATAACTGGTGGAACAAGTATACATCACTTGCAATAATTGACAAAAATGTTAGGTGTATACAAAATTTTGCCGCCTGTAAGATATTGGGGGAGCAATCTAACAAGTTGTTTCATTGTTCTTATGCGCAAATCAAATAAACATGTTCCTGATGGATAAACATTATTAACATAATCGGAATAGTCTCTCCAAGGATCCTAAAGTTGTATACTTGATGAATTCACACTCCACACGCACTTCCTATCTAAGACTCCATCAGCCAATTCGAATGGGAATGAGCCTTGCTATATCCTTGGGACCGCAGTACTACTACATATCAATGATCGTAGAAACTAAAATTATTTCAAACGCCATCCACCAGAACCGATGGAAATAAATAGCCTTTGGAGTTTAATAGCAGCACCATTTTATTGTTTGCGTCGTTGATTTACCCATTGTTTTACGAAAATTAAAAACTATCAATAAAGTTTTTTCTAGTTTTGGTGATGATGAGTGGTAGGTGTAGATGAATCTGAAATTCAATTCTACAAAGCTAAAATTATACCAAGCATACGATAGGGTGAATAAATGTGGGTGCACTTCCTCTAAATTTAACTATCCCCATCCCTAAAACCACTGGCCTAATTAGTACATACGGGTATTATCTTAACAGGTAGTAAGACCTGGTGATAAAAAATAAATAAAAATATTGATCTTTAAAGTGTATTGAAGTTTTTTTTGATGCAATTATTATACTTCCTGCAATGCCATTTATCACAACATTGTATTTAAGCTTTAGATAAGTTTAAAGTTTTTTTTTGTTTTATCATTTATCTTCATACTATCTATACTAGCATAGTTAATAAAGGGAGGTGGTGAAATGCTAGTAATGGAAAGTCATAAACTGCTATGTCCTATATGGAACCATGAGGTATTACAACAATGTAAGGAAGGTATTATAATACCCCTCTTCAAAAAGGAAAATAAAACAAAAAGTAATGACTATGGAGGTATCTCACTAGTACCAACATTCTACACAATTTTATCTTAACATAACTTTAGTGAGATTGACACCATATGCAGAGGAAATAATTAGGTTTCATCAATGTAGATTTTGATTAAATCGACAATGGATTAGATTATTTCTATTCACAAATGGTAACCTGGCGGTCTAGGGGTAAGGTGTCAGACTTCTGTGCTGGGGGTCTGGGGTTCAATCCTCGGTCCCGGCACAGATTTATCTGATTACCAAACCCTTCCTTCACCTCTGACAAGACGTGTATTAATCATAACTTGTGAATGTGGGGAATGACAGGCCTCCACCATGGCTCGGATCCCACGTTAAACTGTAGGTCCTCCATTTCATCTCACAATTACCCTACCATTACACATTAGTATAAGTGTGTGTAACCCGAACGGGTAGTAAGACTAGATGCTAATAATAATATTCACAAATATTAAAAAAGAGTGGGAATACAACATGACGGCATGTCAATTATACATGGATTTAAAAAGACCCACGATTTAGTTTAAAGAAATAAATGATATGAAATTGTAATTAATTTTGGGATACCCAAAAATTTGTCAAGCTAAATTGAGGTATGTTTGACCGGTACGTGTGGCGGGGTATGGGTTGGAAGTCACTTATCAAACAATTTTGAAATACATAATGGGTTGAAACAAGGTGATGAATGTTGCTCATTACTTTTTAATCTAGCCTTAGAGCAGGGGTTCTTAACATATGGGTCGCGACCCAAACGTGGGTTGCCATGGCTTTTGGAATACGTCACTGCAGCTTTAAAAAAATGTAATTTAAAAAATGCTAACTAAAGTACTTAATTTGAATTTATAAAGGTTTTCAGAACCACGCTTTTCCAAACAATAATAAAAATACGATAATCTGTGCAGATTGAGCAATGAGTCACTAACTCAAGACAAGCTATGGAGGCGCCTTGAAACCAAGCATAGTGCTTTAGTTACTAAAGAACAGAGTTTCTTTGAAAGAAAAGAACCGCAGCTTAAAAAGCGACAACATCTTGACACTGGAAATAAGGCTGTTTATTTTGTCCAACAAGCAACTCATGTTTCCTACCATGTTGCTTGGTGTATTGCAAAACATAAGAAACCACATACAATTGGAGAAGATTTGATAAAACCAGCAGCAAAAAACATGGTTCGCATAACCTGTGGTGATGAATATATAAAAAAAATAAATCAAAGACCATTCTCAAATGATACTATTCGTAAACGTATCCATGATATGTCGATTGATATTAAAAAACAAATTATTTCAGCCATCAAAACTAGTTTTTACTTTGCTATCCATTTAACACATATACTACAGAAGAAGAAATTTTTTATTTAACGAACTAATTTTTTAAGGAAGAAGGTTTTTTTTGGAATCAATGTCACAGCATCTGTACTGATGGTGCACCAGCAATGCTTGGGGCATATCAGGGCTTCTGTGCAGGAGTAAAGGAATTAAATTTGCAGGCAAAAGTTTTTCATTCTCTTCTTCATTGGGAAAGTTTTGATTTTAAGAGGCTCTCATAGGATTTGGATATTTTTATGAAAGAGGTTGTCAATTTTATAAAAATATGGTCACTTGACAACAGGATATTTAGCCAGATGTGCTTAGAATTGGGCTCTGAGTACACCCATTTGTTTTATCATTCTGAGGTCAGGTGGTTGTCTCGGGGAAATGTACTTCAAAAAGTTGTATCCCTATGCAAGGAGATTGAAATATTTTTGCCAGAAAAGAATCATCCGTATTCTTCCCGTTTTTCTAACGAAAAGTGGGTATTGAATTTAGCCTACTTTTCAGATATATTTTCTGAAATTAATAAGTTGGACACCTCAATCAATGCAAGGTCGCGATCACACTGTGATTGGCCTAACATAGAAATTGATAGCATTCAAAGGAAAGTTAAAATTGTGGAGGGAAAAAACCAGAAGAAAGTAAGATGGCTCCATCCCAGTACAAGAAAAGTTACAGTAGCTCGGTATGTTGAATGTAATGAATGCTGTAATTATTGACCCAGAATTTTTCATCTATAATTTAACTTCACAGAACAAAGAACCCAAAGAGCAAGAAGTTGAAGAATGTGTATCAAGAGTCTGAGGAAAATACTGAACCAAAAGAAAGAGCTATACAAGAAAAGAGAAGTACAGGGCCAACACTTCGTAAAAGAGATACTCTAAGGCCGCCAAAATGATTCGATGTTTGTCAAGTAACAATTGAACAAAGAAGTTAATGACAAGTATTCTAAGGAATGGATCACTGCTATGGAGGATAATCTGACATCTTTAACTAATCAAGAAACTTGGACCTTAACACATCTAACTTATAATCGACAAGCTCAAGGCTGCAAATGGGTATATAAGATAAAAAGAAGACCAGATGGGAGGATCGAGCGATTCAAAGCATGGCTATGTGCAAGAGGATATTCACAAAAGGCAGGTATCGATTATACGGAAACATTTTCACCAGTCATCAGGTATGATTCAATTATAATACTTCTTGCACTTGCAATGATCTATGATGTGGAAATGATACAGTTTGACATAAAAAGTGCATTTCTATATAGTGAGCTGCTTGAAGAATTGTTTATGAAACAGACAGGAGGTTTCGAGAAGGGTGATTTAAACATGGTCTGCAAGTTGAGGAGTAGTTTGTATGGGCTGAAGAAGCAGTCTCCACGTTGCTGGAATAAGAAATTCCTGAATTTTTAAAATCATTTGTATTCAAGCCATTGGAATAAAATAAATGTGTCTTTAGAGCAACGATTGATGATGTTGAAATTTGGCTTGCATTATGTATGGATGACGGAATGCTAATTAGTACTTGCTCAGAAATGTTGGCACATGTGATGAGATAACTCAAGGCACAGTTCGAGATTAAAGATGACTGCAATTAATTTGTTGGAATCGAGATAAAAATTGATAGAGAAAATAAGAAATTGTTTTAAAGTCAACAAGGATACCTTGAGAGATTGCTGAACAAGTTCTCTGTGCAAGATAGCAAATCGCAAGCAGTACCAGCTGATCCAAATGTAGATTAACATTGAATTGATGCACAATCTAAGGAGGTTCTCGACATACCTTATCACGAAGCAGTTGGAAGCTTGATGTTTCTTGCAATAGTGAAACGTCCAGATAATGTGTTTGCAATTTACCAAGCAAGTCGGTTTTTAAACGAACCACAATATATTCCCCCAATTAAAGGCACAGACAAGTTTTTTGATCTTTATTTTAGCATCCGCCGCCATTACGATTTCTATAAAAATTTCAATTACACACACGGCTGAAAATTGAGTAGGCCTTTCTTCTAGCACTTATGACGTCTAACCTAAAAAGAACGACAGAAATAAAATAATTTCAGCATTGCAATGTGCATTACCATACTCCTGACAATCGCACTAACACACAAAAAATAAAGTTCAGCAAAAAGCTTCCTTGTTTTGACCGTACAAACAAAGCCACACAAATAATAACCAGTTAACTTGCTTTTTCACAACCAGATTTTACCACAAATCCACACCAGATCATCTGGGCCCATAACCTGTTGATTAGATATATATATATATTTATATTTAATATATTTCATTTGACTAAAAAGTGTTAAGCATGAAACAAAAATCAAAAAACGCCTTTAGATTGCCTGTCTCAAAGCTAAAAAAAAAAAAAAAAAAAGTGAAGAGTTGCGAACACACGCTAGCACCAGATGGCAGCTCACCATGCATCGTGCTTATATGTTCAACAGTATCCATATATTTGTACCAAATATTTAATGTTTTAATAATATTATTATTATTATCAGCACCACGTCTTACTACCCATTCGGGTTATACCCACTTACGCTAATGTGTAATGGAAGGGTGATTGTGAGATGAAATGGAGGACCTACAGTTTAACGTGGAATCCGAACCACGGTGGAGGCCTGGCATTCCACACATTCACAAGATGTCTTGTCAGAGGTGAAGGAAAGGTTTGGTGATCAGATAAATCTGTGCCGGGACCGAGGATTGAACCCCGGATCCCCAGCACAGAAGTCGGACACCTTACCCCTAGATCGCCAGGTCACCCTTTTCATTTTATTCTTATTTAAAAAATACTATTTTAGCAAGAAACAACTTTGTCCTTTGTCCGAAAAGTTGTTTGACCAAATTATGATTTAAAAAGATAAACATAATATTACTTTAAATATTTATCATATAAATAATATTTATATTATGTTTATTAATTATAGCTATGTATATTACACAGATTAATAGATTTAACTATATTCTCAAGCTTAGTATTTTTTTCTCTGGTAAAGGGGCAGGCGCCATGATGAAGGTTATCCATAGAATATCCTGTTTGAGAATTACTTTATTGTTTGTTTTCCTGCCAGGTGGATGAATGAGGTGTGGTGAAGGTGACCTAATGACGGGTGTCTAGCGAAGGGCTCAGCCAAGTGTCGCGATGCTGGCCGACGTCTTACGATACCTGCACTGCTCTGCTTTCTCATTAATTTTAGTCTCCCTCGTTTTATTGGAGCTAGGTAAGTTCAGTAATTACTAGGTACTTTTTTAAATCTAGAAATTACTTAAAATGAGTAAATGGTATCCCACATTCTTACACAGTTTTTCATATTGTCTATTATAGCTTGAAACAATTATTTAAAACTATAGGTGAACAAAACTACCCTCAAATGATTAACAAGTTGTGATATGATCTGTGACACGACTAGCGCTTATGTCATTGTATCTTAACATAGGTTGCAGATCCTGGTAAGATATCTTTGGTTTTTGTAATGTTTTAAATTTTAATAACACATAGTGCTTGTGTGTACAAGTTATGTATCTAGACTTGAAATAAGGATTAATACAATAATAAATGGTGGTACATTGCAATAAACAGTGAGACATATACAACATGGCACAGTTGATGTGGACTAATACCTATTGTGGTTGGAACACGATTATTGGAAGTCTCAAGTAGGTGAGGTTAAAAGTTTGAGAAATTTTGTGACTTTGGAAATACAACATACAGATATGGATGTGAGGTTGCCCCAGCTGCTGTTTTTTGAAGACAATGAAGCCGAAAACGTTCTTAAATTCAAGCAAGCCTTTGAAATATATTTGATAGCTAGTGGTAAAGAATCAAAGGACACAAAGGTTAAAGTGGCTTTATTGTTAAATTTGATAGGTGAAGAGGCCCTAGAGGAAATAATACTCTTAAATTAACCAAGGAGCAGAAAAAGAATCATGAAGAAATATTGGTTGAAATTGAAAGGTTCATGTCTCCAAAAAAGAATGAAATTTATGAGAGGCCCCTCCTTTACAGTAGGAAACAGAAATAAAATGAACCATTTGATCACTTTCTAACTGACTTGAAAAAGCTATTAAAAACGTGTGAGTTTGGTGATGTTGATACCACAAATTTGATGATTTGAGATAGAATTGTGTTGGGAATACAAAGTAGAGTTCTACAAAAATGGTTACTTCATGTGGATAATCTGATTTTAAACAAAGCTATTGAAGTGTGCAGATCAAATGCGGTAACTAAGGCTCATGTCAAAGAAGTGCAGGGAGAACAAGGGTCTAAAGTTGATGCAATTAGAAGCAAAATGTATTATTATTATTATTATTAGCACTGCGTCTTACTACCCGTTCGGGTTATACGCACTTACGCTAATGTGTAATGGTAGGGTGATTGTGAGATGAAATGAAGGACCTACAGTTTAACGTGGAATCCGAACCACGGTGGAGACCTGGCATTCCTCACATTCACAAGATGTCTTGTCAGAGGTGAAGGAAGGGTTTGGCAGTCAGATAAATCTTTGCCGGGACGGAGGATTGAACCCCGGCCGCCAGCATAGAAGTCTGACACCTTACCCCTAGACCACCAGGTCACCTAGAAGCAAAATGAGATGGTATAAAGGACAAGAAGGGTCTAGAAAAAGTGATATAAAACAGGAATATAGCTCTATCGAGGCTTTAAAAACAAATTAATAGACTGTAAAAACTGTGGTAACAAACATGAATACCCGCAGAAAATGTCCAGCATTTGGTCGATGCTGCAACAAGTGTCAAAAATATGGACGCTTTGTAAAAATGTGCAGTAAACAGTACGTGAAAGAAGTCCATGATACCCAGGAAGTTGATGATGAAGACAATGATGAGTTCGGTATTGTGAAATACCTACCCTAAAAGACATAAGTTGAAAGTTATTAAATAATAAGTGTTAATTTACAGTACTTGATTTTAAGGAAGGTTTTTATCAGGTAGGCCTTGATGAAGAGTCAAGTAAAATGTGTGCATTTTGATGTCCTTTTGGGGTATATAAGGTTGATAGTTTACCGTTTGGGTTGAATTGCTCACCGGCATTTTTACAAAAAATAAACAATGATAGTTTCGGTGACACCCCAGGGGTTATCGTATACTTTGATGATTTGCTCATAGTCGCAGAGGACATACTCAAGCATGATATGATTTTTAACAAGATCGTAGAGCATGCCAGAAGCTTAAATGTGTTTTATCTTTCTATCTTTTTTTTTCTCATCGTCAGACTCTGGTTGTAGCTGTTATGGTGTGTTGTTTGGTCTGTGGGTTGAGTATTAGTTTATAGGCTGGAGAGTGGTTTCTTGGGAGGGGAGTTGGCAGAGTACGTGTCATCTTGCTTCTTTTTGATTTTTTCCTCCCTTTTGGAGAGTCGAGCTTGAGTGTACTAACTCAGATGGGGGTCCACAGAAGAGGCATGGGTCCAGACATCCTTAGGGATGGGCTCTTTGCAGTAGTTGCAATGACATATGCCGTACAGGCAGTTGGAGAGGGATTGGAATTCTGAGAGCCAAAATAAAGAGTGCTGTTTGACTGGCAGGAATGGGGGAGAGGGAGGTGAGATGTCTAAGCCTAGTTCAAAAAGTCTCTGCTGTAGTTTTCTGTTGTTGAGGCATTGGATGTGAGTTCTCCTGGGATCAGTAGAAAGCAGCGCTTGGTACTCGGAAGAATTGTACGGGGGAGGGGGAGAACAGAGGGGTTTCAGTTAATAGGGTTTCTGTGGGGGATCAGGTTGGGTTGACAAAGATGGAACGGGTAGGAGTGTGAGAGTGAAAAGGTTCTTGAATATGGCCTAGTGTTCCGCTCAGTTTCTTCTGTGTTGCCCTCCCTTGCCCCGACGGTAACGAGAGTGAGTGGGAGGGGAGTTCATGGATAAGGGAAGAGGTAGATGTTGCAATGGTACGGGCTTCTTTTGACAGGAAGGAAGTTGGCAGCCCGGATGTGTTTGAGCGCAATGGGGGGAAGGAGGTTGTAATGGCTGCCAAAATGTGTCTGAGCGCAAGGGGGGGGGGGGGGGAAGAGAAGGAGGTTGGAATGGCAGCCCGAATGTTTGTGAGTGCTAGAGAAAGGACGAAGGTGATCAAAAATAACAAGACCCAAAGATTGGTGGTGGATGTTAAGATGTTTATTCATGGTTTCCCTTTCTATCTCCAGACATCAACATACTTAGTCAGTTGGGGGAGGTTGGGCCCAACCCTACCCCTAAGGCTTAATCTCTAAAACTTATGCTAAAACATACAGAACTTACACTCTTATATTTAACATGAACAATTAGTTACACTACAGATTTACATATATTTTCAAAATGGATGGTTTAGTCCTTTTTTTTGGCGAATTTGCCATTTGTTGGGTCCTTTTACTTGGCGCAATCTCTTGTGAGAGTTTGTAACTATGTGGCTGTTCCACTGATCGCACACTAGGGGGGATCTCGGGGGGTGGTGGATCGTCTCACTGGCCGTGTGGGTGTTGACCATGGGGAAGGGGGTGGAGGGGTGACCCAGTGTGCCCGCTCGCTACCAGGTGGCCTTGCCTGTCTCGCCAGGGGGTGTAATTCTCTGCCTTAGGTCTCGGAACGGTCACCAGGTACTGTACCCGTATGGTCGACGCACAACAAATGTTATGTTTAACCCCAAGAAAATACAATATAAGGTGCAACAAGTCAAATATTTTGGTCACAGATTTGATAAATATGGTATGAGTCTTGATGATAGCAAAATTCAGGATATTGTGAAGTTGGGAGAACCCAAAAATAAAAAGAGCTACAAAGAATGTTGGGCATGATAAATTATCTAAGGAATAGATAACAAATTTGTCAGATATTTTGGCACCCCTAAGGGAATTGTAACAGTAGGAAAATTACCTTATGGACAAGTAGTCTGATTCTTTAAGTATGATCAAAAATCTGATCAGTACTCCACCAGTACTTTCAAATTTTGATGAGAAAAGTCAATAGTGATTCAAACAGATACCAGTCAAAATAGACTGGGCTGTGTCCTACTTCAAGAAGGCAAGCCAATTGCATTTGCTTCTCGTTCATTAACTGATTGTGAAACTATGTTCAGCCGAATTGAAAAAGAGTTTCTAGCAACATATTACTAATGTAATAAATTTCATAATTTCATTTATGGTAGATCAGTTACAGTTCATTCAGATCACAAACCAATTGAGTCAATAATGAAAACGGGTGTGGCTGGAGTGCATTATCCACGCTTGCAAAGAATTAAATTAAAGTGGCTTAAATATGATCTAAATGTGTGCTACAAGCCTGGTAAGGAAATTTTGATTGATGATTTACTCTCATGAAATTCATTTTGAGAAAGAAGTTTCAGAGTGATGAAAAGTTTTTTTACAGAATTTGTGCATACCATTAATATGACAGAAACGAGACAAGATGAATTCAGAGTGGAAAATGAGAAAGATCAAAAGTTGGTGAGACTAAAAGAGTAAAATTGTAAAATAGTTTGGCCATAGGATATGACTAAAGTCCAAGATGTAGTTAAAAATATTTTAAAAACAGGAATGATATTTAGTCACAGTGATATAGTATTTCTCAAGGACAGAGTAATTTTTCTCAAAACCCTTTGACAAAAGATGTTAAATTAACTGCATGAAAGTCATCTGGGAATAACTAAAACTCTACAAAGGGCAAAACAAATATTGTACTTGCAGCAAAATAATGATGACATAGAAAATTGGTCAAAAGTTGTGTAAGGTGTGAAAGATATCATCGAGGTAATAGCAAAGAACCTATGGTTTTGAGAGATTTTCCTAATGTCCCATTTCAAAAAGTTGCAAGTGACAATTTAAAGTTTGCGGGGCAAGCTTTTCTTGCTGTCATTGATTGTTTTTCAAATTGTTTGGAGGTTACTCTGTTGGATTCGAAGACATCTAGTAGTGTTACAAAAGCCTTCAAAAGAGTATTTTCGACTCGTGGCATTCCTATTGAGATCATGTTGTGATAACATGCCATTTAAATTAATGGAGTGTAAGAAATTGCAGAAGCGTGGAATTTTAGGTTTGTGTATTCCAGCTCTCAGTATTCATGGTCAAATGGCTTGGTGGAGCGTGCTGTGCAGATAGCTAAAAATATGCTAAAAAAATATTATGATCTACAAATGGCCTTATTGGAATACAAATACATGCTCTTAACAGAATATGAAAAAACACCTTCACAGTTGCGTAGCTGTAAAAGACTTCGGTCAAAACTACCAATTAAGAAAAATGTGTTACAGCTTGAGAAACTGGACTATTCCAGAGTAAAATAAAAAGCAGAAAATAAAAGGAAGTTATATGAACATTACTCTAACAGAAATACAAAAGGACGAGATGATTTGGAAAAAGGTGACAGCTGTGTCATTAGAGGAGGTAAGAAGATCTGGGAGCCGGCAAGAGTTTAAAAAAATTAACTGAACCAAGGTCATACTTAGTAGAGAAAGAAAATTGAAATAAATTGAGACGAAACAGTTTCCATATGCATCATTCCGAAAATAAACCTGATATGAGGCCAAGTGTATTAACACCAGAAACATCATGTTCACTGAATAATTCAGAGCGGACCGAAATTGATAAACATCCTAAAATAATCCAAAGGAGCAAGAGAGTTGCACGTCCTTCAGTTCGATATAAATATTATGACATGAATTAGATAACTTGTTATAGGTTACTATATATGGTCTGATTTGTTTATTTTTTAAGGGGAAGATGTGATGTGATATGATCTGTGACATGACTAGCGCTTATGTCATTGTATCTTAACATAGGTTGCAGATCCTGGTAAGATATCTTTGGTTTTTGTAATGTTTTAAATTTTAATAACACATAGTGCTTGTGTGTACAAGTTAGGTATCTAGACTTGAAATAAGGATTAATACAATAATAAATGGTGGTACATTGCAATAAACAGTGAGACATAATAAAACACAAGTACCTACTTAACCCTCAAACGATAAGGTCCGGGTCGGATGCAACCCAGACCGCAGTTTTCTTTGTAGTGCGCAAGCGCTGTTTATCTCAAGGTCACGGGGCCCCAGTTATTCTCTCTCCCAGTTGTTCTCTAGGCCTCCTAGGTTTATGGTGTCCAAGGTAAGTGGTATGTCCATTCTATATTCATTTACATACGCGCTCGCGCTCTCCCGGGTCGGATACGACCCACCTTACTATTAATGTTATGGATTTTTTTATTACGTTGACAGAGTTTTTTTTTCATTACTAAAGTGATGGAGGGAAAAACATTTTTTTCCACTCCCGAGGAAATTTTGCGAGAATTACAATGTCTACAAGAAGAATCTGACAATGAATTGGATGATCATCTTGATGAAACGTGCTCAGAAACGAATGACGATATTTTACATAATCACGACAATGTAGACAATATTTTTGATTCAGAAGAGGTAACGGACATTCATGAAGCAATAGGATTAAACCTGGTTGACCTAGATGGTGACAGAAATTTCGTGCTCGGGAAAGATAATGATACAATATGGACAGATAAACCTTTATTTTCAAAATTTTCAAAGGCACCTTCTGCAAACATAGTCATTCATCTTCCGGGGCCTAAGGGCGAAGCGCGAGGGATAACAGATGAGTTAAAGCTATTTTTGTTATTTTTCACAGATGAAATGCTAGACAAAATAGTGTGCCATACAAACCAAGAAATTGAAAGAGCAAAAATTAGGTACAATTCAGTGCAATGGTTCATATCTCCTACTAACGCCATGGAGATAAGAGCTTTGATTGGAGTGTTATATATGAGTGATTTTTTGAAAAATTCAGGCTTAAACCCTGATGATATGTTTCACCCCATATTTGGACCCCCATTTTTCGAAGTTCAATGACAAAAAAAGATTTGATTTTCTCCTCACGAACCTTCGGTTTGATGATAAAGATACAAGAGAAATTCGCAAGTCTAGTGACAAGTTTGCTGCTTTTCGTGAAATGGGGAATGTATTTGAAAATAAATGTGCAGAGTTCTACACGGCATCAGAGTATCTCACAGTTGACAAGACACTTCTTAGCTTCCGCGGTAGATGCCCCTTTAGGATGTACATTCCAAAGAAGCCTGATAAATATGGGCTAAAAATTATCTCATTGTGTGACGCCAGAACTTTTTATTTTATGGGAGGCATACCATATGTAGGGAAAGAACGCGAGAAGAAAAAAGGTGACCTATCTTTGCCTACTCAATACGTACTACAGCTCACTAAACCACTTTATGGAAGCAACAGAAATGTGACATCAGACAACTGGTTTTCTGCTTATGAGTTGACTGAAGAATTGAGCAAGAGAAAACTTACCTTTGTAGGAACTCTACAGAAGAATAAACCACAAATACCACCATCAATGTTGTCACATGCATTTCATAGGGGAAATAAACGAAAATTCTAAGAAATCTGAGACCATAGAATTTTATAATTTAACAAAAGGAGGAGTGGACGTCCTTGACAAGCTTTGTCATAACACAACAAAAAGGAAGAGTCGCCGTTGGCCCATGCGTATCTTCTACGGAATTTTAGACATTGCTGGAGTGAATAGTTTTGTACTTTACAAATAGAACTGTGGTGAAGACTCTTATTCAAACGATGCAAGATCAAATTTTCTAAAAAAACCTAGCATTTGCCTTGACTAAACCATTGATGATAAAGAGGGTTCAAAACAAACATCTTCCGAAGGAACTACAGACCACGATTAGTAAATTGTTGGGAATGCAATAGGAAGAGAAAGTTGAAAGAAAGGAGCTACCATCATCCAGGAAGAGAAGAAGATGTGATTTGTGTGATAAAACTAAAGACAGGAAAGGAAATGAGTTTTGTACAAGATGTAATAGATGCTTGTGTGGAGAGCATAAAATGGTAATATGCCCTCTGTGCTATTGTGATATGGACTCTGGTGAAACAGAACAGTGATTTTATACTAATCTTGGGTTTTAGAATTGTGATGGCTTATAATAATTTTATTTTTTATAAAGCTTTATATAAGACTTTCTGAGACTGGAGCAACTTTGGAATTGAGCCAATTAAGTATTTGTTTTTCTCATATTAATTACTAAACTTTTGTATTTTTTCTTCTTTAGTAAACATATACTCAAGTTTCTTGCTATTATTACTTTTTAGGTACTTTAACCAATGAAAAATTAACAAAAAATATAAACGGGTCGGATCCGACGCTACCTTACCGGATACGTCAGAAAAATTGGCTTTGATAGTTTATAGTCATTGTCAAGTTTGTAGTTATTGTCAAAATTTTCTTCATATAGCTGAATTTGGTATTAAATGTCCTTACTGGACCTGAACGATTCCATTTGTATCGTACAGTAGTGACATAGTAAACATACTTGATGCTATATTTCACTGATAGCTTTGAAACTAATTAGGGCTGATGATACATAATATGTTGTTGGCATACGATTGTAAATACGAGTTTTCTAATGCTTAATATTTGATATTATTTTCTATTTAATTTTTGATCTCTTAAAAGTGTGGCTATATTTTATTATACTTGAATCTTTTGTAAATGTAAGCAATGTAAATCTTTTCAAACTGTCTACTTACACAATTGTTTTGCTCTGTTTTGGGGTATTTGGGCTGTTATTTTAGAGCTATGATCACCTAGAGATACTTAAGATAACATTAAGCGGCCCCTCCTTACTAAAGAAATAAAAACCTCCAACTAAATGGGCGGTATTATGTTTGAGTATCTCAATGCAACTATCCAACTGCCCTGACATATATACATTTATATATAGGCCCACCTTTCCAAATATTGTGACCGGGCTAATTCTCTTAGATTTGTATTGACCAGGTGTAATTGGTGATAAATATTTTAATTTACCGATAAATTGAAAATATTTGATTCCTTTTGAGGCCATAGGTACCAACAATTCTAAGAAATTATTATTTAAGTTTTGTTTGCTGCTCATAGAGTTATAAAATGCTCCACTACTTCCATTATTGTCATTATTGTCATTATTTTATTTTTAGTGTTAGACTAAAGAAAATAAGTTCAAATTTTCAGAAACTGTAAATAAGATAATTAAAAATAACCAAATAGGTGAAAATCTAGAAATTTCATCAGTGGTCGAGCCAATTAATTATACATATCAAATTAGGACCCATTCCATAATTACTTATTTCTCTAATTCACACCATGATACCTTGGCATCCTGGAGGCTGACAAGGATAACACCTTTAATATCAGTAAGTAAAAAGGCACTACAGTATAAACTAAAAGGATTTAGTTGAAATATAATAAATTTATTGTCATAAGTTATTTCATATCTGAAATAGTTGCGGAGATATTATCAAAATTGGAAATTCCCCCTTATGTAAAGTACTCTGAAAGTCATTTTCACAGGAAAATGAGAATTGCCATTTTGTTTGTAATGTTAAACATTTCCCAGATACAAAGTTTAATCAAATTCAAGTTGATTTTAAGAAATTCGATTTTATCTCTTTTTTCCCTTCAGTAAACTATCCTTAATTTTAAGTTTGGATATCTAATTCTAAAAATTCTTTGAGGGACCTTAAAAAAACCTATATACCAAATTTTAGCCTGATCACTAAAATGATTTCAGCTTAATGGTCGAGATACAAACAGACGGCATCAGAAAAAACACTTTTTCAGTTTTAAGGGTCATGAAATGTTGACATTTTCCAAATCTTTATTTCAATTTTTATTGTCAATCACAATACTTCTATCTATATGGAGTCAAGAGAAAGTAAAAATTAAGCCAAATTAGTTTTTACCAATGGATTATTTGTTTGAAGTATGACTATAATTTAGAGCTCTGAAGATGTTGATTTTATCTAGCACCATTAAAGTTATACACATTCAAAGTATGGAAACAATTTATTCAATACATTATACTTACCTTTCACCCACTCTAAAGTAAATTTCTTGATGCACCACTTGATATATTTAATGCTAATTCTACAATGAACAGTAGCCAGTCCCCATGCTGTTAATTTATCATTCGTTAATAGGAATAAACCCAATAATATACAACAGTGTTATATTTCTAATCCTTCCAGCCATAATATTTATTGTGGTGGGTTTCCTCAAAAATATATTTTATTTTATCTCCAGGTGAACTCCGGTGTAAGTCCTTAAAATAGGAGGCATGTCTGGAAAGTAATGATATATCGTGTCAATGTCGCTAGGAGGAGTTTAAATGATTGTTGTGAGTCGACTGGCTTTGACCTTGATCCTTTTGGATTTCCTTTCGCTTTGGTTTGGCAGTACTAGAATAGTTTTTGTTTGAGTGACACGCTATTAAAATGGTAGTGCCAATCCAAGATCCCGCCAAATGTGAAGTTTGTTACTTGATAAGTTTTCTGAACACAGAAGGTAAGCGCCCAGCAGAAATTTCACAAACAAATGTTGCTGTTTATGGTGACATTATGAATCAACAAAATGTGACAAAACAGTGCCATGAATTCTTGGTAGGATGGACTAATATTCACTATGAACAAAGGAGTGATAGGCCATCTTTAATCTCTGAAGACATTCTCCAAAAAATTGAAAGAGGAATTCATGCAGATCGGCGTTTTATGATAAGAGAGTCACAAAACATTATTCCTGAAGTGTCTAAGACTACGATCCATGAAGCAGTGGCAGAAAAATTAGGTTTTAAATAATTATGCATGCACTGGGTACCCAAAATTTTAACGGATGACCACAAGAAAAAAATTGATGTGTTTCATGCTCATGTTTCTCACGCATTACACAGAGGAAGGAGATGAGTTTTTAGACTCTATTGTGACTGGAGATGAAACTTGGGTTTGTTAACACACTCCTGAATCGAAGCAGCAGTCATTGCAATGGTGCCATATGCCCAAGACAAAAAAAAAAAAAAATTCAAAACGTCAACGTCAACAAAAACCAATAATTAAGGCTCCAGTTTTCTGGGACTGAAGAGGCATTCTCCAGGTTAATTTTATGCCTCCTGGCACAACAATTAATGCCAATGCATATTGTGAGACCTTTAGACTGCTCCGACGGGCCATTCAGAACAAAAGGAAGGGAATGTTGACTGATGGCGTCTGCCTACTCCAAGACAATGCTCCAGCCCACACCACATGTGCCACCACTAGGCTGCTTGATAGTTTCAATTGGGATGTTTTGAATCATCTGCCTTGCAGTCCAGACCTTGCGCCTAGCGATTATCACTTGTTTCTTCATATGAAGAAACATCTGGGTGGAAAAAATTTGACAACGATGATGGGGTGAAAGAGGTCATAGCGTGGTTAAAAGGACAGGAGGTAGACGTTTATAACTCGGCGATACAGAAGTTGGTTCCCAGGCTTAATAAGTGTTTGGACAATTCCGGTGAATATGTGGAAAAATAAACTTATCAATATGTAAGTTGTTTATGGTAAAAGTTTGGTAAAGAACATTCATTTGTAAATGACATGGTCTTTGTATTCTACTTTCTGGACACACTGTACTATAGTACAGTGTTTTTTTTTGTTAGTAAATTGCTGGGCTCTAATACTCTTACATCAAGAGATGAATTCAAAACAAATGTGATGAAACATAACATATTTTGTAGGGTACAGACTGTACTGCTATTTTGGTAACACACCAACAGTGAACATCAAAGAGCGACTCAATGTAATTCAATGAACCATATTCACTCACACATGGAGGTTTACTTCCCACTAGAATATAACATGTCATTGTGCTGTTTTATCTATTTATGACCATATGCCATTTCCTGACTATGTGACATCATCATTGTCATCATTGCATCATAATGATGTAACTGACTTTCTTTGAAGTGAAGTCAACATTAACACTATAAAGAGATAGTGAGGACCAGTTTATGGAAACACAGTACATATGGTGGTTAGAGTACTGGTAGAATTTTATTTAACAGTTTCTTTGTCTTTGAATGTTCATTTGATATCGTTCAAACTCATTAACAAATTTTAAACTCACACCCATGGGCAAGCAAATCAAGTAATTCTAGTAAGGTGTGGGTGGCTTGCCTGTAAAGGGAAGGTCAAGAGTCAAATATCGGCCAGGTGCATTGTGTTACACGTGTTGATCACTGGGACTTTACCAACACTTTTCCAATCAAATGAGAATGCATTTATTCTTAATTAGGGCCTCTCAGTGTTCTGCTAAATGAAGGAACATTCCCGAATGTGCCACAACTTGGGGACTAGCATTAATTTTAAAATGTGGGTTGAATGGTATCAACGTTCTCGTCTTATTAACAATTTATTGCATTTGATAGCTCATGTTCCAATTTCCAGTTGATTCTCATTCCAGGCACTAAATACAAAGGGGGAAACTCTGCTGCTAAGTTATTTAGGAATCTACCATTGAGTCTATATTATGCCACTCTCTTGACTTAAGTCATAAGGTGTATATGTACTTTTACCAATGTCTAATCATAAATCACTATGAATTGTTAAAAACAAAAGACAAAGAGTTAAAAAAAAACACTGAATGTATATAAAAACAAATTAAGAATAATAATTAAAAACACCAAGTGAAAAAAAAATCACTCAATGAAAGAGATGGACTTTAACTATGATTATTTAAACAATATACGATTTTTTTTGTTGTAGTCAGAGGCATTTTTTGTTGAACTTTACATATGTGAGCATCTTCATGAACCATTGGCAGTTTTTACTAGAATTAACATAAGATTTTACCATAAAATTAATGCTCTTTGCTTTCTCATATAAATAAAGTATTATGATCATGACTCTTGTCCCTCTTGAGAATAAGATACTTTTTTACATTTTATGTTCCCCCGAATGCAAAAAAACAAAGTGGGTCTTGCAATTTGGTCTGTTTGTCTGTCCAGGGGGCTACAAGTGACAATGTTTGATGATTTCTTTAAATCTTCATACATTAGATATTATATGGTAATGCCTTGGAGCATTTTTTTAATATTGATTCTAACCCTAAAATCAAGGGGTTTACTCATGGCTGTGTTTTGAAATTTTGAAAGCTCAAACAATTTTGTTTAAAATGGGTATCTGGGGAGTATTTTGCATAATAAATAACACTGTATGTTTATTTTTTTGCGGTGAAAATTCATATAAGCGTAGTTTAGTGATGACCAATTTTTGAAAATTTGAAATATTTTAAAAATGGCGCGAGATTTATTTTATATTAACATTGTATTTGCCTATTTGTTTGTTTGATAAAAGCTAGTAATTGTTAATACTCTTATGTTTACAAGGATTCTTTAGATGAGTTTATTATTGGATGTGGTAAATTGTTAATGTAATGTAAATTTTTATGTTAATCGGTCTGTTGGGTCATGTGACACTTTCAATACTGATACTTCATAACATCTAGTGCCTAAAGTTCACTTTGAATAATATTTTCAAAAGTCATAGCTTGGTTGTAATGTTTACCAACACAGCACTGTAAAAAACACTTTACAATATAATTTAATGTAATGTGTTTTTATTGCAAATTTAAATCTAAAGTTACACAAGGTGATCATGTCACCCAATCAATAACAAAGACAGGGTGTAGTAGTGTTACAAGAATACCTACATGCGACCTGTTACAATGACTCCAACGATTTAGTTCAAAATAGGTATCTGGAATAAATACATATATAATTATATTTTTACAAATCTGAATAATATGAGGGCAGTTAATTAAAGACTAATTTTGAAATTGTTGTCCCAAACTTTATTAAACTATTTGAGAAAGTTTATACAATTGTGTGATGTAATTTATTTACAGCCATGGTGTGTGGGTTCTACTTTCCATCAAGTAATGTTATGAAATATAATTTTACATTGATTTATTAATCCACTACACAGAATGTTTCCAAACCACTTTAAGTGCATTTTGTTTTGTTTACAGGTTTGTCTCAAGCTCAGTCCGCACGAGATAGGAGCAGAGTCACCCACATAGGAGGTAACAACTTGCTATAAAAATACATTTCATACTTTTAGTCATCACTGGTTGAGTGGACTAAGGTGTCAGACACATATTGCACTTTAATCCCGTTAACTGAGATGGCAGAGTTCGGGTGGTTTCTCACATCCTCATTCTACTCTAGTGTATGCACATTTATTTTAATATACCTTCCTCATTTCTGTACTCTTAATTGATTCTCTTTACATGTGTGCCAAACAATTACATAAACGGCATACCTTGAATTGATACACCTGTTACCTGATACATTAATGTACCTTACACTGATAAACAGGTCTAAACTTTTCAAGCATAATTTCTACAAATAACATCAATCTCACAGGTGAGGAAAGAAGACCTTTTTCTAGTATGTAGTGTTTTTGTAGTGTCATGTTATAAAGTTTTAGCTAACATAATTTTAATGAGATTGACGCCATGTGCAGAAGAAATAATTGGGGATCATCAATGTGGGCTTAGACGAAATAAACAATGGATTGGATTATTTCTATTCACAAATATTAGAAAAAAAGTTGGAATACAACATGACAATTCATCAATTATACATAGATTTTAAAAAGGCCTACGATTCAGTTAAAACAATAAATCATATGAGATTTTAGTTAGGTTTGGGATACTCAAAAACTTGTCAAGCTAAATGAGGTATGTTTGACCGATACACATGGCTAGGTATGGGTTGGAAGTCACTTATCAGACAATTTTGAAATACATAATGGGTTGAAACAAGGTGATGAATGTTGCTCATTACTTTTTAATCTAGCCTTAGAGGATGCTATTAAGGCATGCAAGAAAGTAGAGGGCTTGATATTAAACGAAACAGTGCAACTAATAGACTATGCAGATGATCTAGCTTTGTTGGGAAGCTGTTTCAAGAAATGCAATCATTTTCCAAAGCATAGTGAGGAAATAGGCTTAGAATTGAAAATTACTGTGAACACTGTATCATTTGACAGGGTTAGTGAGTTTAAATAGTTTGGAACAATTTTAACTATCAATAACGATATTAGGTTGGAAACTAGGAACGGAACACAGTCGGTAAATGCTTGTTATTACTTGGTCAGTAAGTTGCTGACATCTCACCTGCTGTCAAGGAATGTAAAACTAGGATTGTACAAGTCAATAATTTTATCAGTTTTCTATGAGTGTGAAACATACTCTCTTAACTTTAAAGACGAAAACAAATTTAGGGTGTTCAGAAACAAGGGAATTAGGAAGGTATTTGGTGAAAAAGGGATGTGGCTACTGGAGAGTAGAGGAGGTTACATAATGATGAGTTACATTACTTGTACTCATTACTAGACATTGTTAGGTTAGTCAAGTCTTGTTGATTATGATGATCAAAACATAAAGCGCTAATAGGAGAATCTAGAACTGTGTTCAGGGTATTGACTGGCAAACCCAAGGGGAAGATCAAGACACATTAGAAAGGACCCGAAAGAGATAGGGTGCAATGAGGTGGACTGGATAGAACTATCTCAAGATAGGGATAGGGTGCAATGAGGTGGACTGGATAGAACTATCTCAAGATAGGGATAGGGTGCAATGAGGTGGACTGGATAGAACTATCTCAAGATAGGGATAGGGTGTAATGAGGTGGACTGGATAGAACTAGCTCAAGATAGGGATAGGGGGTGTACTTTTGTAAGTGAGGCAATGAACTATATAGAGTCCCTGATGACATAGAGTAAGTAAGTGTTTGTAACGATTGTGTTCAAGTGTTCTTATATAACTACTGTATTTGTTTTTATACTACACAGTCTTCCTTCGTCTATGGTACATGAAGGAGCTAGTGTGTAAATTAAACATAGTCATATTTTAATCAGTTTTGATTATTAGTTGCTAGTGTTTCCAGCCCATATCAATGTATATATTATTTTCTTTTAAGAATACGAGTGGCGACACTGTCGGTTGCTTCACTACGTTCAGTATGCATGTGGTCTTCTTGTTGTCAGTCAAACATTCTTCTATTAAATATACAAGAACATTAATACTGTAAAACTACTATTGTTATTTAACTACACAAACCTCTCTAATAATAACTAAGTTATGGTATAGTAGATGTTTACATGTCTTAGGCATAGACTCAAAATGCTATATTTGCGTTAGAGCTGTAATTATGGGGATAAGGATGAAGTACAGGGGGCTCAAAACTCCCTCAAATGTGCAATTAATAATGTTTTTTTTCTTCTTATATTAGCTTATTGAAACTTTACAAAATTGCAAACATCTTCAACCTGAATTACATCTAAAAATAACCTTGTATTGCTTCATTTGGAATTGAATATTTTTAAAAAAGGCAGACTTTTTTTTTTGGGGGGGGGGGGCTCTGATCATGATCCATCACCATTAGGCCTTGACTCTCCATCCTTGGTTGGTCAAAGGTATCTGAAAGTTTCATAGAGTTACAATTGTCTTATTTGACGCATAATATTAATGCCTAGAAATTAGTAATGAGTAATATTTAGTCAATTTTGACAGCAAATATTTTACACACTTCTTCATGAAGACTGCATTACATTAATCTGCCAGCCCATATTATTTCTGATGCAGTAGGCTATTGGTACGTGCACTGAGTTACTTAATAACAATTTTAAAGACTATGTTTAACACCATCTTTTACCACATTTTGAAACTGAATGCTTAATTCATATAATAAAACAAGTGAACTTAGTAATTTTATTTTGTAGAACAGTGTTTAGTATTCAATTATGTCTTAAGGTTTATTATTGAATTAGACTGTTTATTTAATGCTTAAATAGCTCTAACTGATACACACAAGACTACATGTTATGACCTTACAGTACAAAGATGGGCTTTCTAAGGTATACAACCCTCATGACAACTCTTTGTACTGACTGTACTTTATACGACTGGTGTCACCATATTTTGTTCTTACACTAACTCTTAACATATAATAAGTGCTACTCATATCCTATCACAGGAAATAGGGATAGAAACATTCAGCTTCCTATGTTTTGCGACAATTTCTAGGATTCACAGGTGTGGTCACTTCTGTTTCTGCTGCTCGTAAACCGTCTCATTGCCAATGTGTAGCGAGACAGAAAGGGTGCACAATTTAACTTCCATACAAATTGAAAACTGTTTACCTTGTGATTCCATCTGCCTTTATTGAAATTTCTTTAAGACATATAATACCTGCTTCGGTGGATGCATGGTCTAAGGCACCACTCTTGTGGTATACTAGACTGTCAATAATAGGGAGATCAGGATTCGAATCCCGGTAGGGTGTGCTAGGTTGGTCTCTTAACTCTCTCTCTCTCTCTCTCTATATATATATATATATATAATATATATATATATATATATATATATATATCCATGTAAATGTGGGTACACTTTATATATATTCAACCTTCCTCATTTCTAATTCGCTATTTTAATTATTACATATGCATATTCCTAACTCATTAGCGTAATTAGTACATTTATGCATATAACCTAAACAAGTAGTAAGACACGGTGATTTTTTTAGGACATATCTATGATTTCTTAATCGTTTGTTTTAGAGAATAACAACACAGCATACTTCAGTGAATAATCTTGTGACAACAAAAGTATTGTGGCTATTTTAAAACTCAACCCACATACAATCTATTTTTATGACCATATAAACAACAGAACTAAAGGGAAAGGCGGACAATCTTGCCTAGTATCAACCCAGTATCGTTAAGAATGCAATGACGGGAAGCTTATATGAAACCTGTTCTTTAGAATGAGCGAATGCTGGCATAAGCCCTTTGTGGTGAGTGATGAAAACATTGGCTTCAGTGTTTAATAGCCAATCTTGATTATATCTATTCACAAGACACTTTTTGGAATGCTATAAACATAGTAAAAAAAGGAACATGGCTCCAAAAATAAGCAATATATCATGGTTTGAAGGAGTTTTTTTTTTGGTATTCAGCAGTGAAACACAACATCGACAATTATTTCCACCTTAATACCACAAGGAAGTTCAAAGAAGTAGATAGATGGATTTTCTGTAACAATCTGGACGTTCCTCATGATTTAATTGCCAAGAAAACAAAGCAAACCAATGATACTTGTTGGACTTTTTGTTTAGAACCGCGTCTTGCTACCTGTTCGGGTTATATGCCTATGTACTAATGACACTAATGTGTTAGGGATTAGCAAGTTTTTAATCTAGAGGGAGTGTACCCAAATTTGTGTGGAGGGAGAGTGAAAAACCATTTAGGAAAAACCACCCTCAGTACACCCGACCGGGATCGAACCCTGATCTCCCCGTCCATGGCAGTCTAGTCTTTTGCTAGAGTAGCGCCTTAGACCATGTGGCCACCGTACTGGGTCGCTTGGACAATTTGAACATAATAATTGATTCTTTAACTTTGGTTTTGAATGAAGAATACATTAACTTTGGTACACCCCAAATGTATCAATATTAAAAGTGTGTCCAATGAACTCACTGGATCAAACGGGAGGCTGAACGTGTTATGCTTTTCTTAATTGACTGTGTGTCTTAATTCTCTTTATATCAAAAATTCACATTCTATGTTTCCACATGCATTTATAATCCATTTAATGATCTACTATTTTACATATTTTAACCTAATTTATATTTAAATACTACAAGTTGGCTGAATATAAATTAATGTATCAACAAGCATTTAACAGGCTTGTTATTTTAAAGTTGCATCATATTAATTTTATGACTTTAAGATAAACATCTTACCTGAAATCTCACACTCTGATCAGTTAAGTGTTTTAGTTGCCCCTAAAATTCTTAAAACTGAATTTTTTTGCAGCAGGATGGCACTAAGGAGAATTCAGCTCTGCGTGATCATGTGAATCAATATAGTTTTGGCATATGGAATAAACTTTAAAAAATGCAATAATGATAACTTGGCATAGTTATGGACACAAACCACCGTACCTCTTGTTTTGAAAAATCTATAATAGTTCAAAACAACAGGGAACAGACTTTGTGTGAAATCCTAAATTGGCGTGTTGGAAACAGGCCTAGCCCCTAATGTATAATAAACATGTTAGTGTTTAGTAGAAACAAGAAGGAATGTGCAGTATTTTAAATAGGCCATAGCAGGAATAAGGAGGAATTATCAGTAAATATGATAGCATTTAGGTGTAATATGAAGGAGCTAGTAGTAAACCCAATTGTATGAATGGACCAACAGTAAATATAATTTCCTAAAACATGAAAAAGTAGGGCTGGATAGTACAGGGTGTCTACAAGTAAAGAAAGTAAACAAAAAAGTGTTTCGTAACAAGGCTTGTTGGAAAAATCATCAGTTTCACCGTACCATCTGTTATCTATTTAAGGACTTGCCAACAAGAAGAAGGGAATACACTCGCAGTACTGCATTGTCAATTTTTCCACTAAAATTTGTTTGTTATCAAATCAGCATCAAATCAAATGCGCACTTATAATGATTCTATTTCTTAATAAATAGGCTATGTGGAAGCTGTTGAAAGAAATCCACCAGCATCATCAACACATTTTGACAAGGTAAATTTGGCCCTAGTAGACAAGCTGTTGGTAGAAAAGTTGGAATTTATTTTATCATTTGCTTTTGAATTTGAACAATTTTTAATACATAAGGTTTCAGTCAAATAATGCTCTTCTCCCATTTTTGTTTCAAAGACTACACATGTTGATGTACAGTGTTGCATGTTGCATAATTAGGTAATTTATTATGGATAGTGCTAATAATCCAATATGATCCATGAAAATAGTTATATCAAATCCTGTTGTATTCAAGACGGCATTCGAAGTTCGATTGGTTTTGGAGATAGTATGGCTTGCAAAGGACAGAATGAACGACAAGTACTTTCTTTCAAACAAGAATTCAAGGAGTATTTGCTTTCGCTTTATGAGAAACTACTCTTAAAATGTCTTTTAAATCAAAGATATCCTCTCTCCAGATGTGTGACACATTACGAGTTTCTCGAGTCACTGTAGCCCTTGAAGAATCACATGGCACCATCATTAGTTGACACTGTCAAAAGAGACTACGTGCATATGTGTTCAATACTACTTTTTAAAGAGACATTGCCTAGGTTTTACTGGTTGAGACAAAATCATGAGTGTTCAAGCCGATGCAAAAGTGAGCAATGACATTGTGAAGATGGACATGACACAGTGGAAAGGAAATTTTCAATAACTATGATTCAAGCAGAAAGAGATGCAATATCAAGAAGTATAGAAGCCCTCAAGATTAAGAAAAATGAAACTGATCAAAAACATCATGTAAAAAAAGAGCTTCTCAAGAATTAAAGTTTAAAGATGCAAAAAGAAGACTTGTGTAACAAAGGAATGAAGAGGTTGCCACATTGGATAGCAAAATAATCCATCTTTAAAAAGATATTGAATAGACTGGTCATGATGACAAAGTGTTATTGTAATCATGTGTTCCAATCAAAACGGTTAAAACGGTTGATTCTTTGTTTTATTGCTTGTGCGTGTTTGTAAAACCTGTCTACTTTTCTACCCTTCTATTACATTTGATTAGATAAAAATAAAGCATAGTTTTCAATGTTGTTTTGATGTTATATTTGTCTTTATTTCTATATATTAGCAAATTTCAAGAATGATAATGTCATATTAAATTTACTTAATTAAATACTTATTTTCTTAAGCCACACCCCATCCAAAATGAAAATTAAACACTTTTGCTTTGTACAATATACTTTGTAAGTATTTTCCTTGAACACTTAAAAAGTTTAATTTATATTTAAATTGGCTCTCTTGAAAGGGGATATTAAAAGTGTATATGAAGGGCTTGGAATCAGATAATTCTAAGCCACATTTCTGGGAAAAAAAAAAAAAAAAAAAAAAAAAAAAAAAAAAGGTATTAGCATGCATGTCTTCCAACACCATCTATCGTCTGTTTGTACAAATACTATTACATTCTGACAACAGATGGCAGAGCAATATAGTATAGTATAGTGATTTATGGGATTATTCTAAATATGTTCTCCCTTTATGCCGGGATCACGATCAATTTAACTTTAACTTAACCTAACGTTCACTTGAAGTTAACTTAACTTAAGAAAACAAATGTGTGATCACGATACATGTAACTTGTGATGAAGTATAATCACTTTTTTATAGAAATCCATTTTTTGCTTCAAATAACAGATTCTGACTGTTTTAGTTTCAAAAATTATCTTTTTGTATTATTGATTTTTTCACATTTGGTTTAACAGATGTTTTAACTAAAGGAATTTGATTCTAAGCTATTTCTAAAACTATTAATTATAAGTAGCTGATTTTTTTTTCAGTATTTGACAAAATGACTTGATATAAATGATATTGTTAAGATTACCATAGTAATGATTTATAGATTTGTAATTGTTATTTGCTTTAAAACATAATTTTAAAAGATTCTAGATGCATTAAACATGTGGTGGATCATTTTGGAACAGTTAGATATTTAATTTTTGACCTTACGAGGTAGAGTTTTAAACAGCCGTGTTTTCTATCTTGTGATGTTCACGGCTTTTACTCATTACATCACCTAATACATTTTTTCACGTATTACCTGGCCATTCATAGAGCAAACCTAGTGGCACTTTTGAGAAATGTGTGTGTATTGGCAGCTATTTTCTCTCGTTCTTCAAGCAAACTAACCTCCTCGCCAACTCTAACTCATATCCTCACCATCAATTTTCTTTCCTTCCACAGGTTAAAATTGTGAGTAAAGTCACGCCACTAGATGGCTGATAGAAGTGGTTCAAAGATTGATATTTATTCATATCTCACCATAATTACTATTTATTCCTTCTTGTTCCTCTTGGTTACTAATATCCACTGCCTTTATAAACCAGTTCAATGATATACAAGTGATGACCCTTTTTGTTAGAAAACCTACCTAAAACCATACTAAATGGTATTTTTAAACATCAAATCACCATTTATAAACATTTAAAACCAAAATGACCTCATGTTAAGAGTGCTACAATAGCACCATATTGTATCAATTTTTAGTGAAAAAATAATGAATGAGTACAAGTTACATTTTCCTTAGTTTTTCACAAACTTAAACAAAATATTGACCAAAGGATTTTAACACTACACTTGATAATCATTGGGTAACAAATTTCACATTTGAAAGATGTATAGATGTAAAATATACTTACAGCTAAAGTTTAAACATATTCACTGGTTGAAAAATATTATGTAAGGAACGAGCTTGTGAGAATATTTGATCACTACTTATAACAATTGAGAAAGAGATAATTACAGTAATCCTATTAAAAACAAAATAGGCCTTATTCAAATATTAGATTAGAATTTGTAATATAATAATTAGATGAACATTTAGTTAATATGTAATATGTTAAAATTATTGCACATAAGCTATGTGAAATTACAGTTCTGAGTAAAAATAAGAAAGTAAATTGATAAGTTAAATTTAAGCCTATTTAGGATCATTCAGTTTCTAATCAAAAGACAGTAGTCCTAAAATACAATTAAACATCAGAATGTATTAAATATAAGATAGATAGATTTTTTTGATAAAATGAAATTAGGTTAATAAGTGCTCATCATAAACCGTTCCTTAGATATGTTCGTTAATTCCTCTCCTTAATATTTCTTCGTTGGATTGAAGTTTATTGACTACATGTTTCAGCTATTCAGCCATCATCAGGTCTGAGACAAACCAATGCAAACAGATATTGTTAGAATGTAAATAATGTGAAAATAAATTGAGTGAGAATATAAGGAAAATTGTAGAAAGGTTAATATGTAAGAACGAGATAGTATTATTATTTGATAGGAAGTTCGAAAAATAGTTGAATTATAATCAGAATTAAATGATCAGGCTTACCTCTTAAATCTAAAGTGGGGTTGAGATGTTCTCCCTATGTTATCTGGTAATGATATGTATAAATTATTAAATTGTAACCATTTAATAATTAGATTCAGAACATTCTGTTGTCAACATAAACAATGAAGAAACAATGAAAAAAAATATATATAATTTATTAATATAGATGCCGCTAGTGTGTTTGTTTATTCATAGATAGAAATAAGAAAAATTGGGTGGAAATTATGAATTTTGAATCTTTAAATTTTGTGGAAGATATTTAATTGTGTGAATAAGGGATTGGTTTTCGAATTTGGTTTGCGCATTAAGAATGGTGTTATGATGAAAAGAAGCATTGTATATATGGAGGTTTTCAGAAATGTTCATTTTTAAACCTTTCGTGGAAGGTAGTAGAAGTTTCATGCATTGAGAAATGGGAGTAGGTTGATGACCTGAAATTTTTAAGTGTTCTGCAAATTTGGATTTGGTTTGATTAAATTTAAAGTCACTGATGTGCTCAGAATAGTGTTTCGAAAGGGCCCGCCCAGTCTGGCCAATGTATGCTGCATTACAGTCACAGGTTAATTTATAAATACCACTTTTGTTGTAAATGTTTTGAGTATTAAGGTTGGAGTTAGACAAATGTTTTTTATTTGTATTGTTGGTTCCGAAAGCAATCTTAATATTATTTTTGGTTAAAATTCTGGTGATTTTATTGGTTTCAAGGCCTGTGTAATTAAATTTTATCCATTTGGATGTATCGGCGTTGTCAGAAATGTTTGTGAGGTTGGATTTCTTAGCCATTTGGGCTTTTTGTTTTTGGATAATTTTGTAAATGATGGAGTGGGAATATCCGTTTGATGTAGCAATTTGTTTGATGATATTGATATCGTTTTTAAAATTCTTTTTAGATAGGGGTATGTGAAGAAGTCTATATATGAGGCTATTGAAGGTTGCCAATTTTTGAGAGAAAGGATGATTTGAATTACTAGGTATGATTTCATCTGTATGGGTTGGTTTCCTGTAGATTTTGTACTCGAAGGTGTTGGTTTTGGTTTTTGAGATGTTGAGATCTAGATAGCATAAGTTGTTTTCATGCCCAAGTTCAACAGTAAATTTAAGTTTGGGGTGAATATGGTTCAAGGTGTTAGTATTTTGAAATAAGGTATGGTCAAGGATATTGTCATATATGATGAGTATGTCATCAACATATCTGCTGTAAGATTGAATGTTGATGTACTTAGTAATGTGATTGATAATTTTGAGATCATTGGTTTGCATGAATATTTCAGATAATATGCAGGATATTGGGGATCCCATGGCTAAACCATCAGATCGTGCATAAAATTTATTGTTGAACTGAAAGTAATTCTGATTGGCTATTGTTTGGACAATGTCGGTTAATTGATCTATGTATTCCTTGGAATAGTCTTTTTGATGGAGATTGGATTTTATTATGTCAATGGTTTCTTTGATGGGGACATTTGTATAGAGATTAGATACATCAAGTGATAAAAATTTAGAATTAGAGTTGAGAGTTATATACTACATGCAAAATTATACATTTTTCTTTCGCACTTAAGAAAATTCTCAGTAGTTTTGCTAAGGCTATTATGAACTATTAGTTTTAAAGAAAAACCAAGTACATTTAATAATGAATGTAAGATCAAATATGTTTCTCCATAAACATGCTATGTGAATTGGTAAATGAACAATTCGGCAACGCTAAAAGCAAGACGGTAACGTGACCGGTTTGTCCGTGACCTCGTTTCTGTTCAAGGTTAGCTTTCAGATTGAAACTTGTGTACCAAATTACATTTATTTTTCTGCAAATTATAATTTATTCCCAAGTAATCAACATGATTGGTTTGTCGTATAATTAAGGTATTATATATTTCCTACCTGAATTGACATTTTCTGGAGGGATTGAAACATCACATTGGTAGATGACTATGATGATAAACCACAACAAACATGGAGACTACAATGATGCTTCCCATGCGTTACAAGCGTGTGCTAATGAGATGGCGCCCGTTTCACATTGTGCAGCCTTTTGTGATGCATCTCAGGACAAGTGTTGTTAATTAAAAAACGCTGTTTTAACATTGTTTTCCATTTTCAAACTGTTGTATATTGCTCAATGTACTCTATTGACAATGCAATCCGATATTTTTTGATATTTCATTTTTATTTGTTTAATTTCTATGAGATAGGTTTCAAGGTGAGGATAGTGAGCGAATTGTCATAATGGTCAGAAAAAATAATTTTAAATATGTTTTCACCATTATTATGTAATAAATTATTAATTATATAAAGAAGGGAAAAGGGACTAGAAATAGAAACTCACCATTTTACTAAAATAAATTATATATTATCTCGTTCACCCACAATCCCATTTTGTGATTTTGACCCATAAATGTTATTAAATAGATAAACATACTATGGGATTAAGTATAATTATTAAATAATAATAATAGTAATAATAATAATAATAATAATAATTCAACATAAAGTTAGAAATTTTAAATTTAAATAAACAAACAAAACTTTAAACATTGATGTTCCTCAATTTTTTTTTTTGGATGAAATCTTTCAGGATATCTCGAAAGTCTACTTTTTGCAAGACATCATATTCAGTGACAATATAGGCAAGTGAGGTCAGTTGTTCTTGTGTCATTTAGACCAATAAAAAATTTTCAGTAGTTTTAAATTCGAATAGGTTCATTCACCAATAGTGTTTGTGATCATGAGACACCTATAAATTCTTAACGCTGTCATAACATTTGAGAACGTTGATTGCACCATATTTTCAAAAAATGAGTCTGTACGATCATGATGTCGGCACTGTTTCATCAGCTTTGAACTATTCTAACTGTGATATGAAATACTTGAAATAAACTATTTCCTCTGCAAACTCCAACTTGATGTCCTCAGGATAGTTCTTTCTAAATCTTTGATCAGGTTCTTTAATTCCAGCATCTGTCTTCGAAGGGAATTTGACAAGGAACCCAAATATAGAATTAACTTTGTTATATGCTTTCCTATGATGGAAAAGCTCTGCACATGTTACATATTCAATATTTGTAGGTAAGTTTCAATCTCGAACTTTTCTCTTCCTCGAAGCACAACCTTTTCCGAGTCATCATCGTTGTGATGTCTTTTTATAACATGTACACGCCTGCTTTCATCAGTGTATTGCTCATCGATTTTCTCCTTTACCTTCCTCTCGTAGTCATCAAACATATTTCTTTGTGATGTCAAAAAAACGAGCAGTGGTTTCAGAAGATTGACAGCCGTTTGAAGCTCTATTGCTTCCTATTGTAGAAATTTGCTGATGCCATTGATCCGGTCTAGGATTACAGCCCAGAAGTTTGTATCGATGACATTTTCTTTCTTTGACAGGTCATTTAGCAAACATTTGGCCCTGTGAACTGTCTCTGGCTTCTGATTCACGTCTTCTACAATAACCTTCCAAGCGTTCTCGAAGCTGCTATAGCCTTGGGATGAAGCCTTGGTCGCCTTGGTGGCCTTCATACACCGCTTTGTTTCAGTCACTTTTTAAAAAACTAGAACAGAGCTTTGCTGATGTTCGCCATTTTGTCCTCAAGATATCCGAGCATAACCACCCAAAGGTGATGGGAAGAAAAAGTTGTACATTGCTTGCACAAGTTTGAAGAATGAGTTTGCTGCACAGGGAATGTAGTGTGCAGTGTGATCTTGGCAATATATGATTGAAGACGATTGTACTACCATGGCATGTTGGCTGCATTGTTATAAGACTGTCCTCTCAGTTTATCAATGCCACAGCTGTTTTAAGAAGGTCAGAACAGTGGTGGCAAGCACTTCTGCAGTGTAACTTACTATGTGGATGAATGTGAGAAAACGTTCGCCATCTGACACTCTAACATATCTAAGCACTACAGTAAGTTGGTCAATGCCAGAGATATCTGATGTTGAATCAACACTCAGAGAAAAGTACTTGGCTTCAAGGATCTCTATTACAATCATTTTCAGAACCTTATTTCCTATTATTTCTATTACTATCATATTTGACAAAATGAGAACTTAGAAAAGTGTCATACTTCCGTGATTAACTCTAAAATTCCCAAGAAGTTGCCATTATGTTGAGAACCAGGGAGTTCTGTATCACCGCGAAAATATTTAAGAACCAAGGAGTTCTCTATCACCGCCAAAATAGTTGCCATTATGTTGAGAACCAGGGAGTTCGGTATCACCGCGAAAATATTTAAGAACCAAGGAGTTCTCTATTACCGCGAAAATAGTAGCCATTATGTTGAGAACTGAGTAGTTTTTTGTAACAGCAAAAAGTTTATCCACGTAATGAGAGGAATTTGATCAGTGACACTACTTTGTTCACCACTTACATGTTTCCGAAATATCATGGAATGGGAACATTTTATTTTACCATCTTCATACTACCTACTTGAAGCAAAAAAAATCACCATCCAAGTGTTGACATTCCACAGGGTTCCTTTTACACCAAAAATCCTGCATTTGATTAGCAATGTTTCGCCATAACCCACCAACATTTTGATATTTTGGTCCCAGGTTAGCCCTGTTTTCATTTTGTGACAGAACTTCCATCTCGGTTTTAGCTTCACCCAGTTTCATCCTCAGAAATCTGCTCAGGGGAAAGGTCTACCACCATCGCTTCGTTGGCAGACATGCTTGAAAAGGCCTCTGGTTGATCTTCTGTTGAATTACAAGTAAAGCCAAGTTGGAAAAGACTGTGTCTCTTTGTTATTTGTTCATTAAGCTTCTTTGCTTTAGCTTAATGTTTTTTTTCCTGCACCATTTTGGTACCGCCTCTTTATGTGCGCCGACATTCTGCGTCTACAATAAAAGATTTTTTTACAAGCTGACAGCTGAAAGAAGATGATCTTTTAAGAGACAAATTTTAATGTGAACCTGATGTCCATGGCTTATGTACTTTTAAGTTGTTAATGGGTACATTACATTAATACAGTATTTTCTCTATAGAGTATTTGATGTAAAGTATTTGTTTCCTTGAGTTGATTTGTTATTTTTCCAATCTTTTGAAAACAATTTAAGAAAGCTTGTTTGTAATTTTCTTTCGAGATCAAGTCACTATTATTTTGATCTATTGTTGCGGGGCCCATAGGCCAGTACGGTGCCTACTCTGCCTATGTGGTAATCCGGCACTGATTGTTTCAGTTTAAAAAACAACTGTAGTTTGACTTATTAATTAATTTAGGACTGTAACAATGCATGACTCGGGCAGTTATGTTCAAATAACTATGATAAATTAATATGTAATTCTTTAAATAAATAAGGTTACCATTGATACTAATGATCATGTTAATTTTATATATTATGAATATTATATGATTTCTTTGAATCTTTCAAAAATGGCAGTACCTATTTTTAAAGTCTTAAGAGATAAGTTTAATTTTTGTAAATTTAAAATAAGTATTTAACTCTTGTTTTTGATAAACTATAATATGTGCCCTATTTATCATTACTATCCCAACAAAACATTCTAAACAAGTTATCACGTTTACTCAACAAATCTTAAAGTTTCTTTAATCCTTATATTTTTCTTTGTAACAAAGCATAATCTAAAATATTGTTGGTTTTGATTTATTTGAGCTTGTATTATTTTAAACAATATATATATATAGGGAAAAATACATCAATTTGAGTTTCAAACAATATATCTTGTTCACATCAAACTTAGTAGACTCTTTTCTCCAAGTCTTTTTAATCAGACTAGAGATTGCTATTTTACATTGACCAGGAAGGAGAAGACATGCATCCATTCAAAGAGGCGATATTGGACCTCCAGATGGTCTGGAAGATTCGGAATCCTTGGATGGTGATTCCGAAATAATTGATGAAAGTGACATTCATCCTTTGAGTGAAGCAGCATATTGGTTTGGGCATCCAGGCCACCTAGGTATTGTGTAGCCAGTACTAATCCCTCTTTTGGGCTGGTATAACTCCACTGTAACACAGCTTGGGAGTGGAGTAACCCAAAATGACCACTGCAAGACTTGATTACTCCAGAGTGTGCTGTTGACACTATATACAACTTTTTGAGTAATTTGGTGTGGCATGTGGTATTTTGGTTCTGTCATGAATATTTGATATGTGGTGTAAGTGGTTTGTGCTACCACCGTAATGGTCCTTTTTTTTAACAGTATTCGCTTCTAACACCTAACATTACTCGTTTAGTTATGTACTTATTTTTAAAAATGATTTATTGGAACTGAAAATATTAGAGAATATAAGCTTTAGTTCTAACCAGTTACAATTAGTTATATAGGTTTAGATTTAAAGTATCTTAATGTACTAATCTAGTTGTGTATCAGAAATGCATTTACATTAATACCTATTTAAACTGTTATAAACCATTTCTCTCTACATCTTGGAAACTAAACTCTCACCATATGCCTGGCCAGACTTATGATTTTTTTTTTCACAAATAATTGATAGAATATTATTGTGATGACATACACAAAAAGTTTTTACCTACATACTAATATTGGTGTTAACAATAAGTTAGCGTATATGATATTGTGCAAATGTGATTAGAAAGTAATAAGCCAGTGATATTGTTTCTACTCGGTAATGAACCAGTGGTAGGATTACTCTTGCTACTCATACTGATGTATATTGGGCCAGTAATCAAGGTTTGGACATTATGCTGAATTTACTTCATTCTTTGTCTCAATATCTAACATAAATAATAATCCAGGAAAGTTCCATTTGACTTTTAAAAATCCTAAACTTATGATTGCTTTTGTTTTTTCTAAACTAACTCAAATTAAAAAAATAAAATACAATTATTTTTAAAATTCATAACAAAGTGATTGTAACATTGATAATAAGTTAATTCTTATAATTTTTCTTTTCCAAGTTTGTTACACTCCCCCCCCCCCCCCCCCCCCCCCCCCCCCCCCCCCCCCTATTCTTAAATAGCAATACATCTCTAAACAATCCCATTTTGTGTATTCAATCTTTGTTATGGTGAGTCAAAGTTTCACGCTCAAGAACTACCTGCCTACTTGAGAGTGGTTTTAAAGTTTATATTACTGTATCTTAAGGCCAGTTTAATAGTTAGACTTAGTACGTCTCAAGTGCGGTGCTACACTAAACACAAGACTACACCTACCTAGACCAGAATGGAGTGGGCCAGTTTCATATTTGAAAGGGATCCATTCCATTTGAGTTTAGGTGGGTGATTAGTTAGCTCCGCACTTGAGGTGTACTCAGCCTTACAATGAAACTGGCCCTTAGGCCTTTGAGATTCTCTTCTGTCAAGGTTAAAAATCTCTCCAAACTATACAGTGTTATGCCTTTGAACCAAATGAAAGGTGAGACAAATCGGGTCAAATTTATGGTACTGGGAATTGTTACCATAGAAGAATAAACCCAAATCTCACATTTTGAAAAATGTGGTGTTAGTTAAACCTAAACCATTTGAATGGACTCACTATGTGTAAATACACTTATATCATTATGTTGTAAGACTTTGCAAGGGTGCCTAGAATAACACCAAGTCTTAATATAAATGGCATGATAACAAAAATGTGCATTACTCCAAATTATTATTATTAGCACCGCGTCTTACTACCCGTTCGGGTTATACGCACTTACGCTAATGTGTAATGGTAGGGTGATTGTGAGATGAAATGGAGGACCTACAGTTTAACGTGGAATCCGAACCACGGTGGCGGCCTGGCATTCCACACATTCACAAGATGTCTTGTCAGAGGTGTAGGAAGGGTTTGGAAATCAGATAAATCTGTGCCGGGACGGAGGATTGAACCCCGGCCGCCAGCACAGAAGTCTGACACCTTACCCCTAGACCACCAGGTCACCCCTACTCCAAATTAATTGTAACCATAATTAAAATATAAGTGAAGGCTTACTTAATATAATAATCATCTATTGACAAAATAATTGTTCCAATTTGAAAGTCTTCTATATTTTAATGTGCTTGTTAACTAAAACATGTTTGAAGTTTCTAAGATTTATTATCTGAAAATGGAATATGTTCATTTAATTTGTTTTCATAAATAAAAATAAATAAACCTTTTGCATAGTTAAAGGATGGTAGACAAGAACTTAATGTTATTTATTTACTTTTATAAATCTTTTATATAATTTGTACACATAAAAATAAAGTAAATGGTTAATTCTATTGTCAAGATAAAACATTATTATATTTACAATGCAAACCAAATTTTAAATCATTAAAAATAAATATTCCTTCAAAGCATGTATTTTGTGGTTAAGGTGAGGCTTGCTGCTGTAAATGAGAGGCGCTTGGGAAAACAGGGAACCCAGGTTCACGCTACTGAGGTGAACTAGCCCTTTTACCCAACACATGGAAACATTTATTTGATTTTTACTTTCTTGAACCCCTTGGCTAGAGAAATGATTGTGATAAAAAAAAAATAACATTTTTATGAATGGAATATTTCATAACCTGGACCTGAAAAAGTTATTTTTGCAATGCCATCTGTGTCTTGGCCTGGAGTCGAAACCATTTTACCAATCAGGCTAAAACTTGGTATCTGGGGTTTTCATAGGTTTCCTAAGAGGAGTCTTTGGAGATTATCTATCCAACCCTAAAATTTAGTGTAGTTCACTTCAAGGCTAAAAGAGTTTCTCAAAATCGGTTCTAAGGATTTTGATTAAATTTCATAGCTAGGCACTGTTTAGCATTAAAAACAAAATAGCAATTCTCATTTTAACACGAAAATGATTGTGATGCTATTTTACATAAGCAGAAATTTCCAGTGTTGATAATATCTCTGCAACTCTTTTGAGATACATGATAACTTAGTTGTAAAGTTGTAGAACCATTAAAAATTAAACTCTTTTATTTGAAATATATTTTTATAAAACCAATAGCTTCTGAGACATTGTAAAATAGGTTTTTTTTTTAAGACAAAAAAGCGAGAAATTCTGTGCGGTGGCAGTACTTTTATCTTAAAATTATGCATTAGTTTGATTTGCCACAACATTTTTCAAAAGAAATTAACTGAGCATTTATTCTAAACATTTCTATAATTAAAGTAGGCTATACAATATGGTAAAATTTTGGGGATAATGCCATGACCCACATAAATATTGGCTTTATTTAGTTTTTAATTTTTTTAAATAATATGGCTGTACCATGAATTTTATCTCAAATCCCATTATTTAATGCAGGGCTTCTTAAACTTTTTCCACTTGCGGGCCAGATAATTTCTTACCCGTTTACAGGTGTATAGGTATATAAAATAAGTATACAAATCAAACATTTACTGACAATAAACCATACATACACATTTTTATTTTAAAACAATTCTTTGGTATACCTGTTATTTTACCATTTATTAAAGACAAAAGCAGATTTTCATTCTAATGAGATGGGTGTGCTTATTTATTTTTACATTAGGAATTAAATCTTGGCTGAATATTGGATACTGCGGGACGTAGAACATCTTCAACGTTTTCCAGAATTAATTTATATTTTGATTTTATAATTAATCATCACTGCTGAGAACATTGCTTCACATCAATACACAGTACAAAATGACAGAAGTATGTTTAGGGCCATTTCAGAAATTGTTGGAAATTCTATCCTAATCTCAAATCAAAATCCGTTCAACGATTCTTTTGGAAACAAGTTTTAAACCTGTGTTGCTCGATAACTTGATACTTACACGAAGAAGAATGACGGTAGGAAAATAGTAAAAATCTTTAGTTTCCGTAACTAAACTATTACATTTCTGTAAGAGCAGGGAAACTTTGTAAGTACAATAAAAATACTGCAATTCATAACATACAATAATCTCAAATCTGAGCTGAGGTGATTCTGTCAGCGTTAAGGGGTGTTGCATGGTGTGATGGAATGTGCAGTGCAAAGTGCACATGTTGTGTGTTCAGACCAAGGCTGCAGGGAAGTTGCATGTTGCAACACAGACAAACACTGCCAGAAACATCTCAGATTCATTATATGTTTGATTTTGAATTAATTTTTGGTCGTTATGCGTTCAGAAACCTTTTACTGTTTCCAAATTTTTTGTAACCCCAACAATCAGCAACGGGACTCCATATGGGGTTGCGACCCACAGTCTAAGAAGGCCTGATTTAGTAAACTTTAATATATACTAACATTTTATGCATACCCAACCAAAAGGAATTCATTGGTAACTCATCAGAAAAACAAAATAATAATATGTCAAATGTCAGTTCATCATGTCACAATTGATTCCTGGTATAAAAATTCATTGATTGGTTAAAAAAAAACTATTATTCCATAGACCTAAATGTATTACAAAACAAAGAAGTTTAGGATTAGTGCTATTTTTGAAAACAGCCATATATTCTACCAACTTTTTGTGACTAGAGCAACAAACACAACCACTTTTAATTCCTTCTCATATTTGACTTTGACAACAATGTTGATTTGTCCAAGTTAAGTTTAATTAGAATGTGCTATATTAGGATATGTTTCATCTGCGATCAAAGACCCATGAATTTACTAAAGCCCTTAAATTACAACTCTTTAACCCTGTGCCATGGCTGTTATTGCTTATTAAAAAGTATTGTATATTTATAAAATATTGTAATGATGGAAAAATAAAAACAATGATAACATTTACATTTTATTAATTATATCCCCTGGAATATTGTTGTTGTGATGCTAGATGTTGTTCAATAAATAGTATGATTAAAAAGCAATTTGTAAACATGTCATTGTTTTCTTTGCATTTATCTACTTTGTCATGTTTAAATGAATGTTTTGAAACTTTTTGCAGGACATACACCTACAAGGCCTCATCCTTGTGAACAAAGTTCATGTTATCCGGCTACTGGTAATCTTCTCGAAGGGCGAGAAAAACAACTGTCTGCTTCATCAACATGTGGTCTACGAGGACAGGTACCGGTAATTTCTTGATACTCCTCAACAGTTTACATGACAAACAAATGGGAATGTTACAAATAAAGACCCTAACAATTTTTATTTAAAAGCATGTGTTGCACCCTCTCTGAGTCCTAATACTACCCGGCCATAAAAAGTAATAAAAGGGAGAGGATGAACTTAACATACATGATAAATGGAAATTATAAAAAATATATAGATTCAACAATATGAGCAGTTTATTCAAGTAAATGACAATAGCGCAGTTAACAAAAAATGGTCTCATTATATCATAATGAGTACAGTTGGAAATTATGCTCGAAGTAAACAACTTTATATAATTAAAGTTGCGCAAGTGTTTTAACAAAAAGAAACATGAAATCCATCATAATATTGATAGTCCAGTCTATAAGAGACAATACCATAGCGTATATAATTAAATGCGATACTAAATTATAAGGGGCTAATGGGCACCTTGATATGGTTCCAAAGGTTTCATAATTCACAGAAAACGATATAAATATAAAGTAATTTAAATTTGACGACCACACAACAGAGTTTACAAAACGTGAGGGTTTGACTACCAGACCTAAGCCAAACTCCCACGGGGCTATCAGATCTGACTTAGAATATGGAACTAACAGTTCCATCAATTAACAAAACTTTATTTGTTCAAATAGAACTTACGTTACAAAAGATTAAAGTCATCCTAATTCAAATTCCAATAAGAAATGTTACATCACGTTACGTTAATTCAAACCATAATTTTAAATATTTAAGTTACTTCGATGAAAAAAGTTAGAATACTCTACAATTCCAAACAATTTAATATTAACATGTCAAACTTCTAATCAGCACATAACTTAGGATATTTATGAGAATAAATATATAAGCAAAAGTCCAGCGCCCAAGCGGCGACATTTTAAAGATAGAGTATTTATAAAAATTGACGATCAAACTATTAATACGTTAGAATTTGAAACTGAATATTATATGCAAAAAGTTTAAAGTTGATAAAGAAGTTAGAGTTCATAACTCCACTCGTCTAAGCGACGATTTTGATACATTTTACAAGTTTTCTCCAGCCATTGTCCAGGTCCATGACAATGGTCTGTCGTTGATCGTTGATCGTAGGATAGTCGATTATGGCATGCTTGCACAGCCATTATATAGGGATTTCGTTGTTCTGGAAGGGAGGTGGGAGTACACCAAACACACGCATGATGACTTCAACGATGCCTTGAAACAGTCATGTAGACCATTGTTGATTCCACTTGCTCCATCGGAATATCCGTGAATATCTCCAATCACCCGATGTTTTGAAGGAGGTTCCTCTAGTATCTGTCAGAGGTCGGATACATAATTGTCCTCTAGTTGACGTTGATAGTTCACGGCTCATTTCTCGCTAGTACAGTCGGAGTGCCGGGACGCTTTGTTGACCCACTAGATCTCCCTTGACCCACTCACCAATCTAGGATTCCAGGTGCCAGCCAGCCTCGCAGGATTCTATTGTGAGCAGATTAATATTGTAAGTACATGAACAAATTAATACTTAGAATTGGATCGAGTAATAAAATATATTGTGCAGCATTGTTTTTATTATGTCTTCTTAGCCTACAAGAACTACAACAGAGAAACATACTATTATAGGGATCCTAATTGAGTCGAATTTATTGGAGCAGGTAGTACGCTCTGTTGATATAATATCTCCGTCGGTATGGGGCGCGGTCCAGCTGTAACATTATACCATGTAATGTTACACATGAATATTAGATGTATTGATAGTTGTATTTTTTTTCTATAATTTTATAGTTTTCCAAAAGTTATTCTTAGCATTTTCCAGCTTAACTAAAGTTTATATTCAGATAGTTATAAAAGTTGAGAGTTGAATATACTTTCTTCAATGTTTTACCTAAATAATCACTATTAAAATTGCAACTAACAAGAATAGAAAACGTTTTGTCCTACAGCAACTCACTGGTATCATTATCACTATGCAACAAATATAGTTTATTTATTTCATAAATATTTTTATTTGAGTCAAAAAGTTATGAATAAATGTGATCTGCTAGGTTTTTTTGTCAAGTTCATAATAAGATGAAGTGTAAAATATAATTTAACACATGGTTACACAGAAAACACTGATTGAAAATGATAATTTAAAGATTACTGCTAATATTAGATTGGATATTAGGAAAATAATAAGAGAATTGCATGCTATTACTCAATCAATAAGTTGTTGACATCTCATTTGTTGCCAAGAACTGTAAAACTCAGAATAATATGTTCTTTATGGTTGTGAAACCTGGTCTCTTAGTTGACATGATGAAAATAAATTAGTGTGTTAGAAAGCAAACTACTAATATGATTGGGTCCACAATGGGTGAAAATAATGAGAGTAGGATAGGCTACAAATTGATGAACTAACTACCCCATAGTCATCCTCAAACATTGTTGGGGTAATCAAATCTTGCAGGTTACATTGGGCAGGATATGCAGCACGAATGGAAAATTTAGAACTATGTTCAGAGTATTGACTGGCAAACCCATTGTGAAGACATAGAGCAGATTGGAAAATAACATTAGAATGGACCTGAAAAAGATAGGGTGTAATGAGGTGGACTGGATAGAAGTAGCTCAAGATAGGGATAGTATGTAATAATGTGGACTAGATAGAACTAGCTCAAGATAGAGATAGGGTGTAATGAGGTGTACTAGATAGAATTAGCTCAAGATAGAGATACTAGGATGTATTAAGGTGGACTAGATAAAACTAGCTCAAGATAGAGATAGGATGTAATATTATTATTAGCACCGCGTCTTACTACCCGTCCGGGTTATACGCAAGGATGTAATAAGGTGGACTAGATAGAACTAGCTCAAGATAGAGATAGGGTGTAATGAGGTGGACTAGATAGACGTAGCTCAAGATAGGGATAGAGTGTAATGAAGGGGACTGGATAGAGCTATCTCAAGATAGGGATAAAGGGCATAATTTTTCAAGTGCAGCAACAAACTTTTGAGTTCCTGACACCATAGAGTAGAAAATATTAAGTGAAAGTTGATTAATATTGTGTCTGTACATAATTGTTTATAACCAAAATAATTATTCTAGGTATGTATTGATGATATTTGGTTGTTACAAAATTTGGATCAAGTAACAAAGAAATTGACTGTAAAACTCCTTAGTTCTTAAAAATTTATCATCCATCAAATGCAGAATTTGTCTTCTAGCTTTTAAATTGGCAGCAATATTTGATATTCTTAGCAATTAATTTACCTTTAATTTTCATAGGATTTTGAACTTGCTTACAATTACTTTGCATGTCCTATTGCTATTTCTGTACATCCACATTTTAAATAAGCAATGTACTATTTTGTATGAAAATTCACCAGATACCAGGAAGTAAACAAACAGTCTGTATCTAACAATACAATTGAAATCCATATTTTAGAAGTAGAGTAGTAGAAAATAAGTTTTATTACCTATGTTTACGTATAAAATACAACTTAGATACACAAGGCCCGAAAATATAATAATTAGAAAATAAAATCTTATTTTCAAAAGCCTAAATTAATTTTAGTAGTGATTTTTTACTACTGTGGATCAATAATATTGGTATTTGGACACCATTTTTGGGGGGGCTGCATGGTCTCTGGCCTCACTCTCGCAATAGAAGACTGCCGATGATGGAGGGCTCAGAGTTTGAATCATAGTTGGGTGTACCGAGGGTTGTTTTCCCTAAAAAGTTTCCTTCTATCTCTCCACACTAATGTGGGTACACTTTCTTCCCTCTAACTCATTAGTGTAATTATTAGTACATATGTGTATAATCTGAACCGATATTAAGACGTGGTGCTAGGAAAAATATGGACCTTCTCCATTTCACACACATTTTTCCACCAGCTCTTCAAAAATGTATTTTCTCTCTCATTCTGATAAGTATTCTGGGTAGTATACTGCACCAAGGAAATTAGGTGATAGATCGCCACGGCCATTGAAGTTTTAACACGAAGAGGTTACTACTGACCAGCAAGTTGAGTTTGGAACTGAAGAACAAACTGATGAGATGCTGGCGTTGGAGCCTCACACTGCATTGACCAGAAACTTGTAAGCTCAGGAAGATGAAAAATAAATTTTCGGAGAGCTTTAAAATGTGGTGCTGGAGAAGACTTGAGAAGATCAGGTGGACAGACAGGGTGACAAATGAAGAGTGGGTGAGAAGAGAACCATTTTGGATGTGATTCTTCGGCACAAAGCAAACTGGATCGGACACATCCTTATAAGGAATTATCTTCTGCATGATGTCATAGAAGGCAAGGTTGAGGGAAAGAGGAGCTTAGGAAGAAGGAAAATTCAAATACTAGATGACTTGAAGGGAAGAAGAAAATTATGGGAGATCAAAAAGAAGGCAAAAAACAAGGCTTTGGTGGTCTAAGTTCACCGACAAAAGGAATGGACGTGTTTTAAGACAGAACAAATAATAATAATAAAGTTGATGAAATGGAATAAGTCTAAATAAGATTAGTAGGTACCGGGAGAACTATGTACATTAATAAGTGACTATATATTATTGTATGATAATAATGTACATGAGTCAATTAACCAAATGTGTAACAAAACAAGCTCACTACTTGCACCATTGGTTGCCTTGTCTAAGGTGTCAGGCTCACAACTTATTGGAATGCTTGGGTTGCGAATTTAGGTTTGAATATTGATTAGGTGTACAAAAGGACAAGAGATCAAGGTTTGAATATTAACTGGGTGTACTAGAGGAGGGGAGGGTTTCCTTATCCTTAGTCTATGCTAATATGGGTGAACTTCTTCTAATTATTTATTCTTCCTATTTCTTACTCTCCGAGATTAATTCTTTAGTAACCCTATTACTGACAAAATAAGTTTAATTTAATGAGTTAGAAAACTGAGAATAAATTTCCATTTCCCTCTATTTTTTTTTACTTTTTATAGCAACATAATGACACAGGCCAAGGAATGCCTAAACATATGTGACGGCAAACATTGGAGCATCTTCCTTCCTTTCTTAGTACATATTATATAAGGCATTATTTCTACAAGGAAGTATTTCTAAACACGTCATGTTGAAACATTCAATTTGGAGCCTTTTTTTTTCCTCTTATCTATTAAGGAGCATATTTCCCAAACTGTATACTGGAAAAGAGAATAAGAAATAAAATGCAAGGAAGGTGGAGAGAGGAACAGCATGGATTTAGGGAATAAAGGTCTACAATAGACTTAAACTTTGCCATACGACAGCTGATGGTAAATAGATAGAAAGTATGGTAAGTATGGGAAAGACTCAGTGATGGAATTTATGGATGTGGCGAAAGCCTATGATAGTGGGAATAGAATTAAAGTTTAGAAAGCAATGGAGGAGGCCGAAATGGAAATAGGAGTTGTAATGAGAGTGAAAACCATGTATGAAGATAACAAGAGCTGTGTTAAGATGGAAATTGGAATGACAAAGTGGTTACAAATATTTGTAATGGTAATGGAAATGATCATGAACAAAGTGGCCGGAAATCTCGGGGAGGAAAGAATAAAAGCCATGATGTTTGCTGATGACTTGATGGTATGGGGGGAGGGGGGGAGGAGAAATAAGAGGAAGTACAAGAATGGAATGATGAAGTGGAAGAGTGTGGAATGAAATTTAGCATGACGATATTAGAAGAGGACAGCAGGGAGAGTTATTCTATAGTTACATAAGAGACCTGCTATGGAGAAGAAGTGCCCTTGTAGGTAAGAAAGTGTTATACAGGGTGTACTTTGTACCTATTGTCACATATGCAGCAGAAACATGGACAATGAAAGTAAAAGATATTAGGAATGTTGAGGACAGGGGAATGAAGTTTGTGAGGAGCATGTCAGCTGTCACGAGGAGATACAAGATTAGGAATGAATTTGGTGAGAAACATGTTAGCTGTCACGAGGAGAAACAAGATTAGGAATGACGTTATCCTGGAAAGAGTGGGGGTACAGGAAGTATATGATATAATATAGAGATGGGAGGAGCAGATAACAGAATGTGTTCAAGTGAGGTGAGGAAGAATGGTGGAAGGATAGAGGAAGATGGAGTCATTTTATTAAACTTCACCAGCCACAGGCTGGAAAAAGTTTATGATAATGATGATTTCCAAACATCATAAAGATATATTTTTAAGTAGATACTGTATTTAATCAAAGTGAAGTATTTCAAGGAGGTTAAAACAAAACCTTAATTTCAGTTTTAAAATCATTATCGAGAAAAGATTTTCTTTTGTCTTGAGGGAGTAAAAAATTAAGATACTCTAAGTTTTATGTTCCTAATTTTTTAGGTACGATATTGTATAGTATCCCATCTAGAGGATAGAAAAAAATGCTTTTGGTGCGATTCAAGACCTCACAATGCAAACAATCCAGGATTGAGTCATGGTGTAGAAAATATAGTCCACCGTTTCTTTCCTAAGTAAGTACCCTAATGTCAACAAATCCAAGGTTCAGATGTTTAATGCAATTAATCTATCAAAGATATTTTTTTTGTTATTTGGATATCAGCATGAAATTTGGCACAAACTATCTTCTTTATTTTGACTTTGTTTAAAAACCACCTGGATAAAAATTGATATCACCTGCTGGGGGGGAGGGGGGGGGGTAAAAAAAAGTCAACAATAAATTTTTTCTTTTTCTGAAAACAACATGTTTTATCAAAATATATCTTAGACTGATAATGTTGATCATACAATTATCTACAATAAAAGTTTTTAACATTTTTTTTTCTGATGAGTTGTTTGGACAAAATATTGATTTTTAATTATTTAAAAATAACCAAAAAGTCACGTGCCAACTTTTTTCGCCATTCCGCCAACTTTAACAGGTATTGCTTAAAGGGTGAGGAGTCACACATTTTTGAGAATAAGATTAAAAATTTGGTATTTGAACATATTTTTGTTTAAAAAAAATGTAATTGCAATAGGCTTGAGTTTGCCAAAATAACAACCATTTTGTTCTGTGAAATAGGGCAATATCTGACAACACTGGTTGGGTCGGTACCACTGGTTATTATTGTAGCTTGACCTTGGCAGACCACTCTTTGTCTCTTAGCTGCTGTTTGATTGTGATTGTCTATGTTATTTACAGTGTGGTAATCAGAATGCCAAAATATTTATATATGATTTTAATAATTGGTTTTATTTCAAGTGTATCTGACAACTTGTTTGACAAGTAAGCCTATTCTTACGGCCATATAAACACTGGTGTTTGTGAGGTCATTTAGGCTACTATTTGTTCATTTGATACATTATGGAGTTTCCTTGTAGCCAGACATGGTAATATTTTTCACGTATTTGATCCAAACCATTTTATTTTTAATTTTAACATTAAGAATTTATATTATTTTTCACTATATTCAAGATTTACCTTTATCTTCTATCATAGAGAGGGCTAGCTGGGAGAATTATAAGACAGCAACATAAGTCTTTTATATAAAATATTATATGCATTAAAATAATGCAGAAAGGTTAAAAATTGACAAATATATTGAATCGTATTGTAATTACAAACTTAACACCATTTTGTTTTGGTTTTTAGGTATCATATTATGTTAGATATATAGTAAATGTTGAAATTCAAACATAAGCTGTATTTTGTAGAGAACCTAACTAATATCCACACCTTCCACCATACAATGGGACGGATACATAATATGCCAAAAAGTCACTAATCAAAGTCTAGTTAATGCATCAGAGATTGGATTACGCACAATAACTGGAAATCTTAAGGGGTTTTGGACTCATGGTGCTCTGACCAAATGTATTTTGTTTCCTAAATTTGAAGAGGATAGCGGTATAGCCAAAACATTTATTTTATCTAGTGCAAATTTTCATAAGACTTGTATAAACAAGTATGATAAATAAAAGCTGAACCAAGTATAATCTAAACAAGATTTAATTGAAGAATTAAGGGCATAAACATTAAAACGATTGAAGAGGTCAGATATTCCCTATGTGGATATGCACAAAATGTGCCTTTTTTCCTATTTTTCCTTGAACTGTTTGAGCATACCTTAGTAAAATGGTTGTCTTACTACTAAAGATGCTCCATTGTTGAGCTTCTTCCAGTACCTGGATTCTTCCATTGGTTGGTTCCAAATTCCACTCCACACCTGTCATCTGGGTGATCAGTCCATTCGGCTGTGTTATCTTCTGCAGAGCTGATTGATGTTGTCCTTTCACAGGACACACCTTAGCGTACTCATGGCTTCTCTGAAATGTCCATTCAATTTTACCAATACTCAATTTATGGGTTTTCAAATTTATTTTTGCTCCTCTTTCTCAAAAAATCAAGTCCCAAAACACCTTCATAGGTAATGTCAATCCTTGCAACACTATAGTCATTTTTGTAACTTTTATTTCCGATACAATATTTGATTTTTTGAACGCATAGTATTTTTATCTCTTTGCCAGTAATACATCTCGCATTAACATTTTTTTCTCCAGTATAGCTGAACTAACCTGGGTTTTTATTTACAGAAAGTGTGGCACTTTTGTCTACTAAAATACTATGTTTCTGCCTTTCAATAGCTACACCTAGGATTAGTTCATGACCTTGGCCCTTCCATACAATGGTTAATTTGTTCTTATATAATATTTTTGGTTCACTGCCCAGCGAACCTCTGGAGTTTGGGTACTTATGCCCTTTTTCCTTCCCTCTTTGTCTGCACTGAGACACATAATGCCCTTTTCTTTGGCATCCAAAACAAACAACCTCTTTTGGAGGAACTTGAGCACTATAGGCTTCTTTCTTCCCTTTTATTAACTTAGGAATTGTTTTTATCTGAACATACCTTGGTTTGTTCAGACCTGACATTGTGCCAGCACTCACGTGCTCCATGGCCCTTCTTACCACAGTAGTCCATGGTGCCACTTACCCGGAAGACGTGCTGTCCTTCCGCACGCGATTTTTGTGGTCCAGTTTCTATAGAGGACTGGTGGATATTTGAAGCTTCATCAGTCTTGCTAACGGTTTCTGCGATTTGTATTGCCTACTCCGAGTTTGCAGGCAACCGATAACAAACCTGTATCCCAGCATTACCTGTGTCCCAACACTACCTGTCAAGCCAGCAACAAAAGCAGCCAATAATCTACAGTCCGCTTCTTCTCCTAACGGCTCATCAGATGACAAAAATGATGTTTACCTTTATTATAGATAGTTTTATGAGGAACATTATTTGTTTAAAACATATTTTTATAAAAAGTGCAGTTTTCAAAACAAAGGGGGGGAAAAAAAAGTTTTCAAATGACTTTGCCCCCTTCCACGCCCCCACCCCAATGGGGTGAAATCATTTGTCTCCTGATGGTGTTTAAATAAACAAGGTCATAGTATAGATAGTCTGTGCCAAATTTCATGGTGGTATCCAAATACGATATATTAAACGACTAACAGAACACACTATAATAGGGATACTGGTTTGAAGGAACACTACATGCGTGCTCAGGATGAGACTAATCAACAGTTGTACTTGTGGTAAACTGACTAAAATGTGCCAACACCAATCAGTACAGCATCCTTACTGTAAGCAGTGAATAATGTCATGGGTGAGGGTATGATCAATGCTAGTTACCTGTTTTACAAAAAATTGTTAAATAATAACCTCATATAAAAAAGCTATGACGGGCATCTGAGGTTTAAATTGGAGGGGACCACCTGTTGAAAAGCTGGTGAGAACATGGACGGCAAGAATGTGGAATATGAGATAAGTGTGTGGTAATGAGAATGAGCTGTTAGAAGAAATGATAGTAATAAGAATTGATATTCTGTGTGTACGTAAAACCAAGTAGAAAGGGAGAGATGTAATGATGACAGTTTATGGAAGATTTAAACTGTGGTAGGTGTGGATGAATGGGAAAGGGATACTCAGCTAAGCTGTTTGTGAGAAGGTTTGAGTTGGTGTAATCCAAGACTTCTTTGGGTATGTAAGAAAATGGGCATTTGTGGAATTATGTTGGTTGTTGGTTATGATGGGAGGGTAAAGTCGAGAGTGGAGTTTTGGAATGAAATGAATTAAGTCTTAAATGCATGTGAACCGGTTGAAAGAATTATTTTATTAGGAGATATGAATGGATAGATGGGTACCCAAAGAGAGATTTAAAGAGAGTGTTAGGAAGGTATGGTGTTGACAGAGTAAATGAGAATGGTAATGATAAGTGAGTCTTTGTTTAGAGAAAGGCTTATTTGTGTAGAACATATTGTTTAAGCACAAAGATATTCACTTGTATACATGGCAAAGGGGTGATTCAAGAATGATGATTGATTTAGTGGTGTTTGATGAGAGACTGAGAGGTTTAGTAAAGAATACTAGGGCTGTGCGTGGAGCTGAATGTGGAACGTTTCATTTCTTAGTGATCTCAGTAGTTGAATTAGTTAAGAATTTTGTGAGGAAGCAGCGCAAGAGTATTAAGCAAGTTAGGGTGAACATGGAATAATTGCAAGATAAAAGGGTGGGAGGACAATATCAAAGATTGCTAGGTGAAAAAGTAACTTTACAAGAGTACAGAATAAAATAGGCTGTAGTTGATAGCGCGAAAGATATGTGTGGCTCTGCAGTGGTGAAAATCTTAAAAAGAAATGCGTGGTGGCATGAACATGTGAAAGAAGCTGTGAAAGAAAAGAAAGAAACATACAAGATAATGGTGCTGTGAAGAGTTAAACAGAACATAAGAGGTTGAAATGATGACTGTAAAGAAAGTAGTTAAGGATAGTAAGGAGCAAATGGAATTAAAAGAAGGAGAAAGAATGCAGAATGGTCAAGAAGGAAATAAGAAGCTGTTTTGGAAGTGGGTAAAGAGAAAAAACCAGGAGTGCAAGGAAAGACCTATGGCATTCATAGTGAAAGTGGTGAAATGATCTGGGATGAAAACATTATAAGAGTGCTATGGAGGGAGTATTTTGAGCAATTTTATGATGAAAACATAGGGCAAGTGGCCGAAAATAGGGAAAATGTTATGGTGAGTGAAAGAATTAATGAGGCTGAGGTGTTAAACGCGATGAAAGTGTTAAAGAATGGCAAAGCTTTGGGCATAGATGGGATCACAAGTGAAATACTTAAGGGAGGGGGGGGGGGGGAGCAGGGTATTACTCGCCAGATTGTGTGAGTTGTTCATTATGTGTGCAGGGATTATGAATGTTCCTAATGACTGGAAGATAAGAATTATTATGAGGCAATTAGTTGGTTGAGTACGCCAGGCAAAATTTTTGAAAGAATTCTAATAAAAAGGGAGCATGAAAAAACTGTAGACAAGATTTGGGGTGTGGAGTATAATTTCATACCAGGTAGAGGTTCCATGGACCAGATATTTGCAATACAACAAGTGACTGAGAAATTTATGGTAGTAGGGAATAAAGTTTATTGTGCATTTGTTGTTTTGAGAGTATTTGGCGTAGATGCATGGTTAGTAAATGCAAAAATGGTGGTGTATTATGGAAGTAAAGCATTCTTTAGGATGGATGGAGCTTTGAGCAAATTGTTTAACATTTAACAGGGTGCTAGACAAGGTTGTTTTATGTTTTCATCGTTGTTTAATGCATTTATGTATAAGTGTGTGTGTGGAAAGATTGTGAGGGGGTGGTTGGTGTACAAATGGACAATGTGAATGTGAAGAGTGCTGCGATATGCAGATGATTCTGTATTAATAACTAAGAATGAAAATTACTTGCATAATCCATCCATTAAATCATTTGAATGTGGCAACATACCAAATGGATCTTCATATAATGTCTCCAAAACTAAGGTGATAGTTTTTGATAAGGGCGGATCAGGAAATTATTGTCAGCTTAGTATAAATATAAAACTGTTAAAACAAGTGAATAATTTTGTGTACCTAGGAAGAATGTTCTGTAAAAATGGAAGGATAGATGGTGAAATTGGCAGATGGGTGACTGCATCTCAGAGAGTATTTGGATGTATGTGGATTATTGCAAAGAATGAAGTAGTATCGAAAGAGGCAAAGATGGCAGTATATAAAAGTATGTTAACACCAACATTGTTTTATGGATATGAAGCGTGGGTTTGTCAGGAGGAACACAAGAGCAAGGTAAATGGGGTTAGAATGAAATATCTAAGAAATAATTGTGTGTGGAAAAACTTGTATGGACAGAGTCAATAATGAAAGGGTGCGGAATGAGTGTGGTTTTAAAGGAAATCCACTAGGTCAATGTGAATAAAGTAATTTACGTTTTTTGGGCATATTGTGTGGATCGAGTGATGAAGCAAATATAGGAAAGTAGAGTGTGTGGATCAAAAGGAAGGGGTAGGTCATGTAAGAGATGGCTAAATGCTGTAGACAAATTTGTGGAAAAGAAACATTAAGAGTTTAAATAATAAAAGAGCATATATGACTTGGTGTATGGATGGTATTGAAGCGTAGGGAGTATGCAAGGATAGAGAAGTGTGTAGAAAGTTAGTGAGGATGGATTAAGTACAGAGTTGTTTTTTCAGCTATGTGCACAGTTTCTTGCCTACCCTACAAGGGAACAGCGTGCTTAGGTATGTATTAAGAGAAACAGTGACTAACACTATATACTTATCATGACATTTACTTTTCACAACAATAAAGAAGAACATTTCACTACATAAAAAATATACATTATTGCTTGTGGCAAAGTTTTTCTTAACATTTATTATATTCATAATAATTAGTGATTCATAAAACATTGATTAGACCTTAGTTATTCATGATAAATTGTTTCAGTCTTCTATAATAGTTTTTTCTAAATGTTAGGATTTGTATCTATGAATATTGTTATTTTTATATCTTTAGAATTAAGAGTATATTAAAATAATTAAAAAAAAATCTATATGTATTACATTTTTTATATTTTTATTAGTAAAATGTAATTTTCAGGACAGAAAAACGCTCCTGGTGGCAATCAGAAAATGGAGTTGAAAATGTTACCATTCAATTAGATTTAGAAGCAGAGTTTCATTTCACACACTTAATTATCACATTCAAAACCTTCAGGCCAGCAGCTATGCTGATAGAAAGATCTTATGATTTTGGAAAAACATGGCAGGTTTGTATAATACTATTTATTCTTAATAAATAAGTGAATTGTGCTGGTAAAATTATATTTCAATTCTATTCATTATACCTTTCTCTAGTAAAAAAAAAATACTAGCCTGATCAATCAAATTTCATTCTAATTGATAATCAGCATTATTTTTTGAGTTAACCTGTACTGGAGCTCATACTGATATTTACCACTATATTTAAATATGGTTGTGTCCGGTATTTTTATTTATTTTTTAGTTGGAAGGAAGGGATCCTTTTTGTGGTGTCTTAAGGTAAAATCTTCCAACAGGTGGTGGGTTTTTTATATAACAAATACCCATTTTGAAGTTATTTAAGGAGTTTGAGGATCACCTATGTCACCAATGCTATTTTTCCCGAGCGATATATATTTGAAATTTTGACCATGATTTCCTCTATTTCTACTAAACATTTTAATTGCTCAGATTATTCGTAGAGTGAATATTAACAACCATATAATATTTTTCTTATAATGCTTTTTTTTACTCGAAAAAATATGGCTTTAAATTTTTGCTGGCTCATTTATAGTTATGATTTAAAAGGGCTGTGTTTAAAATTGTTTTGCCTTATAATAAATATCCGTTAAAAATGTTATGCAAATATGTTTTATAGGTTCTGAGAAGATGGATCATTTATACAAAAATAAAAAAAGTTTCACAAACTTAGTTAAACAAAGTTAAATTCTCCCTTTTCCTATATAAATAGTTATATTCTTGAATAATAAGAAGGATCAATTGCTAAAGGCTATTGTCTACCTTTTTCTAGGCTGGAGATATTTTCTATCTTGAATTTTTTTTTTTTTTTTTTTGCTAATTACAGCTAATTATTTGCTGATTTATGTATTGTTATTTTTCCTTGAACCAAACATTTAACTATGTTTCATTTAAGAATCAAATAGCCTAAGCTATTATATTTGTTTCATTTAGGATTTACTCATATATAGATATCATTCTGGAAATTGAAAAATGACACCTGGACATGGGAATCGAACCCGTGACCTTTGGCTTAGTATGCCAATGTTCTAACCACTGAGCTATCCAGAATATATCTAAATGGAGAATTCCTCACTAAAAAGCATAAATAATAGCTTTGGCTATTTGATTCTTAAATATGCGATCTCTTACAATTATAATAATTGTACAAGTGGCAGCGTGAAACCAACTACTGAGTCGAAGGTGGCTGCGTTATTTGATAGCTCGTGATCTTAAAAAATCACACATTTGTAGCCGACGGTTTTCGCACATCCATCATAAACTCTGCCTTAAAATATGAGTGAAGAATGACCTTGAGCATGGAACGATTCCTGGATAGTGCAGTGATTAGAGCATAGGTGCATTAAGCCAAAGGTCCCGGGTTCATTTTCCGTGTCATGGTGTCATTTTTCAATTTTCAGACTATGTTCCATTTGTTGAAGCAACAAATTATGTCATACAATGCCAGGCCTCCACCGTGGTTCGGATTCCATGTTAAACTGTAGGTCCTCCATTTCATCTCACAATCACCCTACCACTACACATTAGCGTAAGTGCGTACAACCCGAACGGGTAGTAAGACGCGGTGCTAATAATAATAATAATAATATGTCATACACTTCAAAATGTAAAGTCTTATAGAAACTAAGACTGTATTATGAAAGTGAATTCAGATTAAATTTTTTACAACTTATTGGGTTTTTATATAGATGCAGACAAACCATAATCTAGAAGTGTTGTGTTTGAAAAATATCTAAACATATTGCCTTTATGTCTGCCACTATTCTTCCACTTTCTGCTTATCTGTATGTGAACATTCTGTCAACTTCAACTAAGCCTATTTGGTGAATTTTATTAATTTATTATTATTATGATTATGATTATTATTATTGTTTATAATTTTGTTGTGGAAAGCTTTTTCAAACTTGGTTCAACACCTTGCCATAAAATCTATTTAAAACTATTTTTTTCAAAGTAATAATATTGGAATGATATAAATATGCAAATTTTATAATATCAATTTTATACTTGATATGCTAAAAATAACACATGTTCAGTGCTATGTGTGAAAATGTATTGCAACAAAAACTTTACACTATAATATATTATTTATATATAAGTATAATAATAAAAATCTATATGTAGAGATAAACACTTGCTTAGCTATTAAGGTAATAAAAAATAGCTTACATCATATACCACACAATCAGTTTTAACATTTCCCTGTAACTAGTGTAAAACTTTATCTACAGTCCAATAGCAACAACACAAGCTGGAGTTACGACTGTGCCACAAAAGTATAGTAAAAATATTAGCGGTAAATCATATTAAAAGGTATTGAGGGTCTTTGTTAAGAGACCCATGAGGGAGATTCGAGTAAATAAACTTGTTATGCTTATTTAGCTAGATTGACATATTTATTATTTTATTCACAAACAATAACTTCACTTAACTTAGAAAATATTGTTCAGAAATATTTTGTATGCATATGTATTTAATCTCAATGATGAAATAAACTTGTATTTACATTTTTAGGTGTATCGTTATTTCGCATACAATTGTGATGCATCTTTTCCAAATGTACCAAAACATAGTCCACGTACACTCACAGATGTAATTTGTGAGTCAAGATACTCAAATGTGGCACCGTCTACTGATGGAGAGGTAAGCTAGATTATTTTCTAAACCCATGCTCTCTAAGTTGTCCAACAGTTATTAGAAAAGATATTTAGTAAATTAAATCATTGTTGTTGTTTTCTATCTTGCATTGAAACATTTACTGAATCTAAATAATGAATGTAGGCTACTTTGTGGTAACACACAGGGATCTTCATCACATAATTTTAAATTAAATTGTCAAACTTGCATCAAATGTATTCAAGTAAGCTTAGAATTATTTTTACACTTATTTTTGTTGGAAAACCATTTATTCATTAGGGACTCGTAAGATTTTGTTCTAAAATAAACATTGATGGTAACCTTCTCTAACATTATGGCTGTTGCTAAAACAACTTTGGTGTATTTATTGAAGTTCAGTGAAATTTTAATAATAAATTACTAAAACTCTAATAAATATACTAGTTGTTTTTATTTAACAATGAGAATACTAGAGACAGTGTTTATTTTCAAATTAAAGTTTGTTTAGTCATGTTAGTAAAAAATAGTTTTCCTAAAAAAAAAAAAATCTTGAAAATAATTCAACACTAGTTGAACATCTCTAGTACAATTTAATGAGACACCTAAACAACTTTAAAATCATATTTTGGTTTTGAAGACTCAAAATATTCATAGATTTAATTAAAATTAATTTTAAATGCAACCTAGTTGTCATAGTTAAAACATGATGAACTCATAATATATTTTCTTACATAGAATGACTTGAACAAATAAAGTTGCCTTAAACATTCAAATAATAATGTTAATTCAGTACCTATTTAATACTGAATTTGTAACTATATATTGTCAAATTAGTATTTTGCAATATCTATTATAGTAAGAAATGATCATGAAAATGTGTTTGATCACAATTCTTGACATATAAAAGAAAAATTTAGTTGAAATATTCATAAATAATAGGTGTTGATGATTCTTACAATTAAATTATGATTAAATAATAAATTAAAACCAAAACTCAGGCAATCTCAATGAGTCATGCAGATAATATATGTACATGTATATTTTCCTTTCTATGAGGATATTTACAGGAGTTCGCTCATATAACATAAAGGACCTCATATTAGTGAATTTTGAAAGACTACTCTTCCAAAAGTTTTCAATTTTAATTTGTTCATTTGATTATACATGAATTATATCAATTTTTCCATAAAATTATTTATATATTATGTTTGCAAATTTGCAATTTACTGGTTTGTTCAAAGTCACTCGGGCAATCATAAACATATTTACTTCTACTCCCCTCCCTCACAACTCTTGCATAATGTGTTGGAAAATGATTATACTTATAATTTATTCCATGGCGGCTTTCCAGTTGACTATTTTCCAACTAAGGAGGTTGATGCAGATCAAAAAGTCTACAGACCTACTACTTGTATTTAACATTCCATCTATGAAATATGATCCAATAATGTATTCACCTTGTGAATTGCCTGAACGGGTAGTAAAATGTTTCAGTTTCGCGCATGCAACAAAAAAATAAACTAATAATCACATACTCCACATGAATCCCCATGTATCATAACAAATAGGAAAGTATACTATTGTTAGGGGAGCAATATTTTCATTATAAATTATTTGAAATCACATTATTCTGCGTCAACACCTGGGTACTGTCTCATAATGGTTTCAAAAAATTTGGTGCCAAGGTTAATCCCATTATAAGGACTAGCTTGTATTCAATGTGTTGAGTTGCATTTTTTCTATTCAAAATATTAAATATATTGAGAATTTTATTTTGATTATAATTAAGCTACACCTCTCAGGAAATAACATTAATGTAATCTGTATAATGTCACATTTTCGAGAGCAAAGCTGAGTTTTGAATTTGTTTTCGTCAAGTTCAGATATATGATGTAAACTATAAGATTGTCAAGTTGTTCAGAATTACAAATTTAAAAAGTTGGTTCCTCAAAATCTTCTAAAGCTAGGCAATATTTTATGTTATGTTATTGAACATGTCTATGTATTCATGCATGAAAAGAATGCTAGGAGTCATTAAACTAAACTAAACTAAAATGGCCTATATTAATTTCTCTCTCTCTCTCTCTCTCTCTCTCTCTATATATATATATATATATATATATATATATAAATAAAGCACAAGTAAAACATTTGGACAGCTCTCGACCATATTTATCTCACTAGTCATATGCATATTTAACAATTTTCATTCTTTATGTGATTAATTTCAACAATTGAAAAATTCAATTCTAGAATTCTGAGCTGTTATATGATTAAACATGTGTTATGCTCATTGTGTTTATAGATTATCTTCCGAGTTCTACCTCCAAATCTGCCTATTGATGATCCATACTCCCCTCAAGTTCAAAATCTTCTTAAAATGACAAATCTTAGAATTAATTTTACCAAACTTCACACTTTGGGAGATGATCTTCTTGATGACAGACAGGAAATACAGGCTAGTAATTCAACAGATTAAAGTATTGGATATTTACAAAAAACAACTTATCCCTTTTCCAGTAAAAGTTATATGAAACATAACTTGGATAAAATTCCAAATTTTAATCTATACAAATCTTTAAATTTTAGTACCTTATTAATATAATAACAAGAGCTATTTTTGGGAAAATTCTAGAATATCAGGTAATAAATTAAGATTTATAGTTATGCAACTATAAAATAGTAATAAACTTATTTTAAATTTCAATGATGTCTATAGGAATACAACCAAATGTTAGGTTTTTTAACTTTTCAGGAAAAGTATTACTATGCTATCAACCATATGATAGTAAGAGGATCATGTTCATGCTATGGGCATGCATCCCATTGTTTACCATTACCAAATGTGGCAGCTATTCCAGATATGGTACATGGCCGTTGTGAATGTACACACAACACTAAAGGACTAAACTGTGAGAAATGTGAAGACTTTTATAATGATTTAGAATGGAAACCAGCCATTGGAAAGCAGACAAATGCATGTAAAAGTAAGTAGTTAGTTTTCACAGTTATTCTAATTCGTGTCATTTATGTTTCAATGCGACATGTTTTATATATATTTTTTCATAGCTATACCATAAATCCACTGCATTTTATTTGTTTAGATTCTTCACGAGATTAAAAAAAAAGGCTTTTTGACTATTTACCAAACCTAAAAGCGTTAAGTTAACAAATAATAATAATAATAATAATAATAATAATAATAATAATAATAATAATAATAATAATAATAATAATAATAATAGACAAGCAAAGGCCAAGTTAATTTGGCGTCAAGCGCCAACAAACAATAATGAATTATAGAAGGCACAATGCCCCCTTAAATTACAAGCTTTAAGCGCCATCTAATAATAATAATACATGATAAAAAACACAATGCCCCCTTAAACTACAAGCCTTAAGCGCCATCTAATATTAATATTATTATTAGCACCACGTCTTACTACCCATTCGGGTTATACGCACTTACGCTAATGTGTAATGGTAGGGTGATTGTGAGATGAAATGGAGGACCTACAGTTTAACGTGGAATCCGAACCACGGCGGAGGCCTGGCATTCCCCACATTCACAAGATGTTAAAAATAATAAATACATGATAAAAACACAATGCCCTCTTAAACTACAAGCCTTAAGCGCCATCTAATAATAATAAATAAATGATAAAAAGCACAATGCCCCTTAAATTACAAGTGTTAAGCGCTAACTAATACTAATAAGAAATGCATGACAAGGGCGCAATACCCCTCTATCCTCAACGTTAAAAGCTAACAATTCATAATTAGAACACATGACAAAAAGCACAATGCACAAGCACATTATAAGGGTTAAGGTGCTAGCTAATACTAATTTACAAATACATTTCAAAGAAAAAATCCCACCTTAAGTGGAAAGCGTAATGCGCTAACTATCCATAAGGAGCTCTCCGTCTAACAAAGTGAAGCGTAAACAAGCAATTATGCCTAACATAGAGAAGTGTGAAACACATATAAGCAATTATTTCTATTATAGAAAAGGATGGAGCGCAAACAAGTAACTATTACCCGACGAATGGCCTCCAAAGCCGCCTAGAACCAAGTGTGTTATAAACAATTAAAACCGGTCAATATATAGGATCAGATATTCTCTCTCTAACCTAAAACATGCCCATAAAAGGTAATACATTCTCAAACAGGGCTTAAGGGACCAATGAGAACAAGGCAGTAGAGAGGTGCGAGAAAGAAGGGAGATCATAACACGTGATTCTGAACCAGGCGTATGTAGGACAAGAGCTCCATTAAATTACTTTAGTCTATGTTTATTTTCTGCCATGCTGGTATGCTTTCATTACACGAACACAAGAGTCATGCCGAGTGGCCAATTTAGTGAGAATGTCCTTGGTCCGTGATCCAAGATCACAACACAGCCCGGCAAATGGTAAGTCAGTTTGTAACGTTTTAGTCCATAACGTAACACTATGAGAAAAAAATTTTTTTTTGAAGTTTCTAAAATAAAGTCATACATTTTTTTCTTGGTATTTTCAATGACAACCAATTTAATTAAGATCCCTGGTTACAGCCAAAAGAAAGGGAGTTGCCATTTAAATTTGACATCAACACCCTCTAGTTATATTCTATATTAATGTTGTTGGACATTTTCAATAAATTAAGTTTTTATAAATAGAAAGCAGATCAAATGGGCCACATTTTATATTTATAGTTTCCACTCTCATCAAATACAAAATTTAGTGTATAATTAATCTAACATTCTTTTATCTTTATTATTTCTCTAATCTTATGATCATTTAACAGTGTTTTCTTCAAATGTAATCCCTGGCTTTAAAAACACCTATCATTTGTATTGTAACAATATGGAATTATATCGAGCCGCGTCTGGCGTCGATTGAAACACTACGGATTAATTCCAAGATATAATAATGCTGTGACGATGTTTAGGTTGTCTATAACTTTGTGGTCGAGCGACTATCATCACTGTACGGAAAAGATACCGTTTAACCAGCTGTTTATAGCCCCGTGGTCGAGCACTAATTAGAACGGTATAATTAATTAAATTAAGAAAGAGACCTTTTGATGGCTGTTGATTCACACACGGTTTATTTAAATGACATCTGCTAATAACTTATATATGCTCCAATTAAATGCTTTATATTGATGCAGTTGGTGACCTGGTGGTCTAGGGGTAAGGTGTCAGACTTCTATGCTGACGGCCGGGGTTCAATCCTCGGTCCCGGCACAGATTTATCTGATTTCCAAACCCTTCCTTCACCTCTGACAAGATATATTGTGAATGTGGGGAATGCCAGGCCTCCACCGTGGTTCGGATTCCACGTTAAAATGTAGGTCCTTCATTTCATCTCACAATCACCCTACCATTACACATTAGCGTAAGTGCGTATAACCCGAACAGGTAGTAAGACGCGGTGCTAATAATAATAATAATAATAATATATCGATGCACACTTGTGTTATTAATGAAAGTTATTTTATACTGTGATTGCCAGTGTGTGGGCGGAGGTGCGTGGATTGTGCGTGTGGCTTTGTCTGGAGACTGTAGGCGGGTGGTTGTGCGGGTGGAACCCCTGCTTGCATGTCGCTGTTTGGGATCACTGGCTGATACGCACAAACGGTTTATATATGACATACCCCTTGCATTTTGCTCCCCTCGTCAACAGTGTAAAAACTAACTAATAGAAAGAGTCCTGGCGACAGGTGTTGTGAAGGCTAGCTTCTTATTGGCATAGAAAAGTTGCGTCTTTGCCAAATACTTCGTAGTTGTTCCTTTAACAGGAAGAATGTTATGAAAAATATATTTTACTGGTAAAATCCTTTTCACATTATTTCTGAGAAGCACGTGTTTCTTCATGAATGAATAATAAAAAGATAATCTACATATATTACTTTAAAGAAAAAACTACCTTCATCCATGACTTTTTATATATATTAGATTGATCCAAACCAATATCATTTCAGTATTAACCTCCATTTAATAATAAAAATAGGAAGCAAAACTTAAATCACTCTTTATCAAAAATGCTTTAATATATGACCTTGTGTCTCAGCACCATCAGTGGTATTTACAACATTAATTAATATTCTGCACTTGTAAACATTGATAAACAACTGGTCTTTAACAACACTCCCACCCTGTGGCATTAAAATTCAAGGGATGTTTTTGTGCTTTTAAATTATTTCTAAACAACCCCTAAATGCCTCAGGAAGTCCATTTAACCTCTTACTATACTTGGCCTCGATATACAGTTGTACAGTTATAAAAGGGATCAACAAATGTTCATACCTCCATTACACCAATGGAGCTCGTGGCTCTTCTTCCTCATCTGATCTGGTTTGCCAGTGACAAGGAGGTTGGCTTTGGGTTAAGGCCAGGTGTACTGAGGGATATTTTTCCTAAACGGTTTCCCACTCTCCTGCTTTACAAATGGTGGGACACCTCTTCTAATTTTTTTCCTCATACCTAACCTATAATGGTAAATATGTTGAATGTCTGAAAGGGTAGTAAGACATGGCGCACAAAATAAAACAGCTACTTTTTTGATTTGACATGTAAATAAAAGTCATAAGTTTATCCGGGAAGTTGTTGTATTTCAAATTAAACACCGTTAAAAATATCAGATATGTTCCAACTAAAACTAAAATTTTGAAATCCTTAACATACGAGAAATAGTAATTAATAAACAATTTAGCTTTTAAGGTAAATAAATTATGGAAAAATTTAGAAAGCCAGAAATAATTAATACTGTCCTACCTTATGTAGGCACTTTATACAAGGACACACCGTTGGGGTGAGGTAAGCTGGACCTTTTCCCCCTCCCCAAGATTCCACATTGCAATAAATCTCAAAATAATATATATATCGACCAATAACTTTCCATAAATTTAAATTTAGGAAATTGTTGGCCCCATTCAAAGTGATCAACATATTATATGCAACTCACATTGGCAGAAGTCTGTCCATTTGTTTCTCGGTCATTATGGTTGGGGGAGTTACTTGGGGTGACCTGTCCTTTGTTTATTCATTCCTTGCCAGCTTATCTTGGAAAGCGCAACAAGTCTCAGGCAATTCTACTTGTTGTGGAAGCATCTCAGAGAAATGATTACTGTTACTTGTGTGTATACAGTTTGTATTAGCAACAGCTGACATCACTGTTTGAATGAGGGTGAATTTGAGTTTAAAAAATAGATGGATGGAAACTTTATTTATTTTACACATACATAGAAGGAAGCTATTCAGTTTATTGTGTACATAACCCTGGTGCCACAATTATAAGGTTTTAAATGTTTTGACTTTTAATTACTATTGATTTTCATTGATTAAAGAGACTCAAAAGAATAAACCATGTCTGATAAACGAAAGACGATTTCTTTATATTTTGTTTGATAGGTAAAAATGGCGTATTCAAGAGCAAAGAATTCTGATTATTGTAAATATCTAGTATTTTTTGCACTTCTAGAAGTAGGAAATTCAGGTAGACAAGCGATGGGGAAATTAATATTATGTGTATATTCAAAATAGAATTATTGTTATTAGCACCGCGTCTTACTACTCGTTCAGGTTATACGCACTTACGCTAATGTGTAATGGTAGGGTGATTGTGAGATGAAATGAAGGACCTACAGTTTAACGTGGATTCCGAACCACGGTGGAGACCTGGCATTCCTCACATTCACAAGATGTCTTGTCAGAGGTGAAGGAATTCAAAATAGAAACGTGCATGTAATTATTTTGATATTCATCAAAAGACCAGTTACTATTCAAATTCATTACTTTTGAACAAACTTCTTCAAATAATCAAAGGCAAATGCGTGTTTGTCGACAAACAGATTGATACAGCGAAAGTGGCTTAAGCTGAATTAAACAGAAAAGTTTGACTCCTATTATAAAAACTGTTGTTTTGCGTAAAAGACAATAATTCTGCATGCACAAATTTTCGATCTGCAATGAACCTGAAGATAATGAAGGTACTTTCCATGCAATACTTTGATCATATATTGATGTTGGAGGTGAAGATTTAAAAGTATATTTTCAAACGGGTTCCAAAAATGCTACATATATAAGTTGGAACATACAAAATCAGATTTTGAGTTTGCGCAATGATATTATTTTTAATAAAATTTGGTTGAAAGTAAATGCAACTAAGTTTTTTCAATTCTTACGGACAAAACTACAGATAACACCTCTCCACAACTTAAAAATGTTCACTGTGTGTGAGGTATTTTGATGAAAGTTAGTCAAAACTTTGTGAACAGTTTTTGCAATTTGTTCTTGTAACAGATATATCTGGTCAGGCACTAACTGATAAGCTTGTTGTTAGTTTGAAAATTTAGGCATTTCGATTTCAAGCTAACACGGTCAAGAATGTGTTGGGGCAGCTTCAATGAGTGAAAAATTTAAAGGCGTGCAAAAGCTAATAAAAGATTCATTTCCGCAAGAGCTCTTTAAGTGTGTTGTTCTTCTCATAGCTTGAACTTGGCTAATGGAAATGCCACAGACATGAACATTATAAGGAAATTATTAGGATTGATGGAAAAAGTCTATACTTTCTTTAACACCCCTAAAAGAAACAAAATTTTGCAAAGAATGATAATCGAATATGCTGAAAAATCTAAAAGAAAAAAAAATGAAACTTTCACCAAAAAGATGGGTAGAGAGAGCGCCATGGTAGAACTACTTGATCCTGCTTACCATTCTCTTAATGAAATTAGTACATGTGGAGACAAGGATTATTCTTCATCTGCTGTAATACTCAGGCAAGTTTCTTAGTTTCACATTACACACTGCAGATTTTTGTTTCTTACACTTTTTCTTTGAGATTAGCACTACAATCAGTTGATAGTTACCTTGTTTCTGCACTTAGTCACATTAACAATATTGTAACTACGAAAACATCACAATAAACCTTCAAGAACATGTTTGAGACGACTTCCAAAGAAGCTGGAGCACTTGGAAAAGAATTTACAAGGACAATAATATTTTAGCACCGCGTCTTACTACCCGTTCGGGTTATACACTTTAAGTACTAATTACGCTAATGGATTAGGAATTGGGAAGGTTGAATAAGAGGAAGTGAACCCGCATTTGCGTGGAGGGAGAGCGGAAAACCATTTAGGAAAAACTACCCCCAGTTCACCCGACAGAGATTCGAACCTCGATCTCCCCATCCTCAACAGTGGAGCTCAACATGGCAAGCGCGTTAGCCAACTACGCCACCGAGGCGGGTAAGAACTGCTTAGAAAAAAACCCTTCATACTAATGTGCATGCTTAGACTACACGGGAGTATTTTTGTAAGTCTAGCTTCATACCATTCAATGATCACATGTTAAGTCAATTGTAAATCACATGGAAATTGTTAGTTTCGAGTCTGCTGACTTTGGGTAAAATCCTTTCACCATCTCAAATATATAATTACTTTCTCTTGACACCTTGCAGAGAAAATATATTGTGATCATCAAAAAATCAAACTCGAGATTTTGATAAATGTTGATGTTTCATGACCTCCTTACACCAAAAAGTTGTTTTTGCAATGCTCTCTGTCAGTCTTTCTTTGACTCAGGATGGAGCCGAAACTAAACTATTTTACCAATTGGGTTAAAATTTGATATATCGGGTTATCATAAGGTCCCCCAAGGGGTTTTAGAATTAGACATCCAAACTTAAAATTAAGGGTAGTTAACTGAAAGGAAAAAAAGAGAAAAATGCGATTTTCTCAAAATTCGCTCTAATGTTTTTGATTAAATTTTGTATCTAGACACTCTTTATTATTATTATTATAAACAATATGGCAATTCTCATTTTCTCGTGAAAATGACTTTGAGGGTACATTACATAAGGGAAATTTTCCAATTTTCATCATTTCTCTGAAACTATTTGAGATACAAAATAGCTTATCATTATAAAATTGTAGTTCTCTTAAAGATAAAAATATTTTATATACAGCCAATAATTACTGAGTTATAAGCAAATATATATACTTTTTAATTCAGGTATTTGAAAATGAATTTGATTCTTATGCTCTTTGGTGGACAAATATATTTCTATTTTCTTTATTTTTCTGTAATAGTGTTCCTAATTCCTAATTTTACACAGTAAGTAAATAATGTTTATTATTTCATTAATGATCTATGGTGTATCGTTTCACCAACAATTTATATACCTATTATTTCGTTTCACAAATCTTATGAGTTTTTAGTAAATATCTATTATAAGATAAAAGCAAGAGAAAGTCTGTGCATTTCACCATATCATTTATTTTTTTAAAGTCATAAAATTCTACCAGTAGAATCTACAAGAATATACTACAGTTGGGTTATAAATTGAACTAAAATTGAAACTTTATTCTTAAGGATTTTTTAGGGCACTTAGACAATATGAATCCTAAACCTTTGAACTATGTATCACTCAGTCCTCTGATAGGTCAGTTAATAGATCTGTGGTAATTTAATTCAAACTGGGATTTTAATCTACGTTCAAATACATTTTTTTAAATACTGCATGTCAACTTTTCATATAATTCTACTTAAATGAATGAACTTTGAACATGCTAAACTATGTTTGTACTGTTTTACAGCTTTTTGTATTAGTTTTAATGTGATCATGAAACATAATATAAGCCTATTTATAAAAACAATAAGTGTATATATGTGTAAAAAATTATGTTTTACATTCATAAATAAGTTAATCAATAGTTTCTTTAATAAAAATATAAATAATGTATATAATTTATTTAGCAGCATTGAAATCTTTGATATATTTAATGCCCCCCTCCAAAGCAAAATTCTGGGTGGGCCACTGACTTAATATAATTAAGTTTAATAATGATATGCACTAATGACCTACATGTGTCAATGCACCTCTAAACTATAATAATAATTAATAATGTAATCCTCTAGTAAAAGTGATAAACATACTAATTTGTATTATAATTTAAATTATTGTATCATTTTAATTTAATGTTTTTCTTGTAATTTTATTCAGGATGTAACTGCAACAATCATGCAACAAGTTGCCACTTTGATGAATCAGTGTGGGAGGCATCAGGTCATATCACTGGCGGTATTTGTGATGGTTGTCTTCATAATACGATAGGTCACAATTGTGAACAATGCAAACCATTTTATTATCAAGATCCTAGTAGAGATCTCAGTGATCCAGATGTTTGTCAGTGTAAGTACTATTTTGTTAAACATCACAACCTAAAACTCGAGTAGATAGATCTTTAAGTTAATTATTTCATGTCTAACATATCCTGTATTTTTTCTGTTTCTTAATTGGATTTTAAATCAACTACTATATTTATTCTTCAATCAATTATTGTGTTTATTCTTCCATTTAAGATAATTTTGAAATAAAATTCTGAGTATAATAAAACAAAATTACTAATAGTTTAATGCACTACAAATATTATTTTTAACATTGCCTATGTGTAAACTTTATCTCTCAATGAAACATGATTAACTTGATAATATGAATACAAAATAACCAACCAAACCCAAATATAATTTATCTTTGGATATAAAATTGAAATATATTCTGTAATTATCTTTGTATTTTCAGTTGAGATAGCGATCAAATTAAAGAGAAAACCAAATTGAATCTACATTAAATAAGAGAATACACCATTGATCATGTGGTTTAAGACAGAATCTTTGAAAAAAAACATTTTATTGGATCCATTTCATTGAGCAATAGCCTAAAACCTTCCCAGAAAAATTCTACGATATATAACTAAGCCTGTGCGGGAATGACATTTTGACTTCAGGAAATTTTTGGGCGGGAAATAACAATTTCCCATGGTAACGGATGGAAATATTTAAAAACTATATTTTTAATTTAGGTCTTTAATTTCTTTTAAATATTCAATATTAATAAAATTATTAGCTTTGACATTTATTTAAACTAAAAAAAATACCGCGGTAAAAATAAAATAACTCTCGCTCCAGTGTTAGGAGTTGAGAAAGGTTCCTCAACAACCTTGAAGTACTACCATGATTAGTTTTTAAAATTTTGCTACAATTTATGCATTTCGAGGACACTTTATCTTCTCTTTTTTCGAAATATTAGCCTTTTTTGCACTCGTGTAAAATGTTTTATTATTTGTATTGTAAACTAAAACAAAATACTCTCTAAAAATATATTTAATCAAATACAGCAATCGATTTAATACATTTGAAACAAACTAAAGTTTGAACCTACGATGTGGGGAATGCCAGGCCGCCACCGTGGTTCGGATTCCACGTTAAACTGTAGGTCCTTCATTTCATCTCACAATCACCCTACCATTACACATTAGCGTAAGTGCGTATAACCCGAACGGGTAGTAAGACGCGGTGCTAATAATAATAATTGAACCTACGGTTCACAATCAATTCTCCTTTTTATAAAATAAAATGTTCAAAACTTATTAAAAGTGTAATAGTTTCTAAAATAAACTTGAAATTATGTTTCACGTGGTTGGCAACTTGATTTTCAATGGCCTTGTCTTTAAAACATGAACGCATAACCACAAACAAAGCGAATAAATATTTTTTCCAAATTTTCTACACAATCACCTAGTTTTACAAAAATAGAATAATAAAAAACAAATCACCAAAAATACAATGTGAATCATGAGTCATTGTCTAGTAAGACATTTTACTCAGATGATTGAAGACCTTAGTTGTAATTTGTAAGTCTTTTAATTATCATTATTATTTTAATAGTCAGAGATAATTGACTAAGATTTTTTTCTACCACTATGTTATTTTTAATAACAAAAATGAGTTTATTTGTATCACTTCCCACAAAAAATTCCAATGTCTTAAAGAACTTTTACAACCAATCAATATTCACAGATACATTAGTGTTATTTTGGTTTTAATCCAAACAATATATGTGATTAGTGAACATTTAAATTATTTTGTATGAATAATTAATTATTACATTATTTACACAAATATAGAGTATTTATTCTATTCTATCAGTTTCAGACATTCTTTGACAGACTTTCCTTAGAATATAACATATTGACTAATCTTTTTTAATAGAAATACTTTTAATATATTTTATAATGTACATTTTATTGGCAACTCATCATTGTATATTTTCATATTGTTTAAAAAATAGATTAATTATTTCTGTGTTTCCTTAGTGTAATGGTGCTTAGTTAAACTTAATTATAGGTTATGCTATTTTATAATTATAATTATTACATTAAAGAATAGTTATTATAACATTATTATTGTGATGTATTTTTAGCATGTGAATGTGATCCTCGAGGGACCATTGATGATGGAACATGCGAATCACGCACAGATTTAATTAATCACTTGGAGGCAGGTCGCTGTCACTGCAAAACATATATAGAGGGACGACGCTGTGACAGGTGTAAACATGGCTACTGGAATTTTGTAGAAAATAATCCGGATGGTTGTGAACGTATGTTGATTTATGTATATATTTATTCAGAAATGGCCATTTTACTGTAGTTATTGTAAGTAACATATTTTATTAAATAATTGGAAATGTAACAATAATATAAAAACCAGAGATGTCACTATACCTGTCTTTCTCGATTCCGATTCCAATTCTTAAGTTCAAACTCAATTTTCCAATTCTTAAACACTTTTTATTAATTTTTTTCAAAGCATCTAACTTCATATAAAATATAAGTAGGTATTCAACTTCATAACATACCAAAAACAAATATCACTTTTACCAAGTATTAAATCATATAATCAAAATAATTAAATAATTAGGAATTACAATATAGTAAACATGTATTATTGCCTACAAATGAAGCCTCATTGAATTAAACATTTGTAAATAAAAAATAAATAAAAAAGGTATAATAAACAGCTGCTGAGAACACAAGTCAATTCAAATTCAATTCACCAAAATAGGATTGTGAAATGAACGTGTACGGTTTTGAATTAGTGACATTGGAAAGAAAATATATGTACTGTACTGGTAGCAACTTAAAATACTTAAGTAGGCTCCTTGAAAATAAAACTTTTTCTGTAACTATTATTTGTCAAATAAAACAATCAAAAACTATTTTTTTAGATATTTTATAATAATTGTTATTTTACAGAAAATCTCACGTGCCTAATACTCTACTCACCCCTCAATGCAAAACTTGAACTCGACCATTACAGCCAACACAGTCATGGTCGCTTGAAACTTTAATCTCACGATCTAATCGATATTTACTAAACACACCAAAAGTATTCAAAACTTAAAATCAAAACAAAAAAATTTACATAAACTCGAACTTAACACAATAAATTGCAGGTTTTATAACGGAAAGAAGAACACATTTCCCACATGACAAAAATATAAAGTTGTCCACCATAACTGATCCTATGCACGTTAGCTCACCAGAAATTATTGACAGTGTTTTGGCAACGATATATCGAATATATCTATTGAATTAAAATAAATATAACGTTATTTATTAAACTATTTTTATTAAACTTGTTTTATTCAAAGAGCTAAATAAAACAGTATGTTTGAAAGTGACAAAGAATATAATTACAAGACACTGACCATCTTAATTTGACCAAAATATCGTAACTCTTTATATAACACATTGTGATATAAGAATAAATTATAGATATATTGATATACTATGTAAAATTGCCATCCCTAGTCTACGTATTTTATATCGATTGTTTGTCTAGGGTTGATTAATGTATTCTGACATTCTCACTTAACTTTTACTTTAAAAAAAAGTGTGTCATATTTGTTAAGATTTTACTTCTTGTTACTGTCATATTGTCAGGCCCTATTATATTCAAGACCATTTATTTTTCATTAAGAACACCTCAAAATGTTAGGTTTGTAGTGTATTTGAGGCAATATGGTATAATTACAATTTGACAGCATTTAAGAGAATTGGCAACTAAACTAATATGAAAGATAATTGATTATTACTTATTCTAAATATTGCCGTTTTGTTTAGTTGCTAGTTTTATTGAGAGCTAAGTAGCGAGAATTGTAATCTTAAGGTTGATTCTCATTTCTTTCGATACCAGTAAGAATCAAGGGTATCAAGGAATTGAGTTTGACAGCCCTAATAAAAAACAAGAACAGACAAGATATATTAAATATATTGATTTAATTATACAAACTTGGCCAGGCACACAAGAGATAGTTTTCCTCATGCATTTTATTATTATGGTTTTTCCATTTGCTCTTAGTGCTAATGTGAATGTATTTCCTTTAAGCTATATTATTACAGATTCCTGCAGTCTATATTAATTTTGTAACATACTCTGTAGCAGGGATGTATATATGTTATGTTTGTCTATCTGGATGTAGCACATCTAGACTTGTTCGGATTTGGCGATGCATTAGAAGCTGGGCTGGACTCTGGCTTGTAGTTTCATTGGGTGTTGTTCTAAACGCAAGGAGGATTCTTGCAAGTTTAGTTTGTCAGTCGCCTGCCGTTCTTTCTAAATGTTTCTTAACTGTTTGAACCATACATTTTGCTTGCCCATTGCTTGCAGGGTGATATGGTGCTGTTGTTAAATGTTTCATTCCATTAAGCCTAAGTAACCATTCAAACTACTTAGACACAAAATTACGGCCATTCACTTACTAGGACTGTTGGAAGCCCATGATTAACAAAAATGTCTCTTAGTTCCATTATTATTCTTGTCGATGTTGTAGACTTCATCTGTCTGACCTTAGGCCACTTATAATGTGCATCCACAAGTATTAAAAAGTTATTGTCCTTACACCGACCCTGCCATGTTAATAAACATTGGGCGAAGAATTACCCTAAACATGGGACAAATCCTGGATAGCTCAGTGGTAGAGACTTGGCAAGCTAAGCCAAATATTCTGGGTTTGATTCTCCTGTTCAGGTGTCATTATTCAACCAATTTAATTCTAACTTATATTTGTATAAAGAACAACATTTATTACCTCAAACTCTGTTAAAAAAACACATTGATAAAGGTAATTCTGAACTCTTAAAATATATATATATATATATATAAATTACGTATAGGTACTTTGTTTACCTTGAATGGTAGCAATATAATGTTGATGAACTACACTTTGACCCTATCTTATAAGTGGATTCTCTATTCTTGATTTTAAATCAAAAACTTATTTTGTGGTAATGTCTCAACCTAACTATCTATATCTAATTAACTATTTATTCCACTAGTTTTTTTATTTAAAATAAAGAAATACTCTATTAACACTTTAATTAATCTTGTTTTTTCTTCAAAGGTTTTTTATTCATGTACGTTTGCGTTTACAGGTAGTTAACAGCTGTATGAAGTGAAAATCTTGAAAATCTAAAGAATTCCCTTATCAATGGAATCAAACCAAGTGACACAAATTTATATTTTGTTTATTATGCTCTCACTGGCCTTAGCATTTCTTTCATTTATTTAGATAAATACATATTTTATAGTGGCAGAACTCTTAAACTTGAATGTGGATTAAACCTTTGTGATTGGTTTTTGTCAATGTTTAGCATGCACTTGTAATACCTTGGGGACTGTGGATAACCAAGGATGCCATGTATACACTGGAGAATGCACATGCAAACAATATGTGACGGGCAGTGATTGTAATCAATGTGTGCAAGAATACTGGGGACTTTCCAACGATCAAGATGGATGTCAAGCTTGCGACTGTGATCCAGGTGGTTCTTATGATAGCAACTGTGATGTCATCACTGGCCAATGCAGGTTGGTCAGCAGTTAATATAATAACTTACACAATAGCTACAATGGTTTATTCAAACTAGAAACTTTTCTAACCTCTAATGTTTTATATTATAAAAATATATAATATTTCAGATAAAATATGCTATAAAATTTGAATTACTAATCTAAACTAGACAGGTATTAATAAATAAATATACCTTTTTCTTGTCACCAAAGGTTGTACTGCATCAGGCTGTCATTACATAGTATATATTTAAATAGTGACAATAATTAAATAGATAATATGGATCCAGACTTAAAAATAAAATGAAAATGTAAAATTGACATGACATAAATCTACACTAATGGGACTATAGATGAAACTATTAACATGTATAATGGCAGTGAAATAAACACAAAAGAAAATATTCATAAAAGAATTGAAAATATATTAAACCCAATTTGGACACAATACAAGGTCTCTCCATAAAGACTAGGGTCATTGTCGAGAAGATTCAAACCATCTATATTTTCTAAAGTTCTCAACATAAGTACTTTATTATAACCAGGAATTCTAATAGTTAGTTAATCATCTTTCTTTTATGTAATTATTTCAACTATAAAAGCATAATTATGTCAATAACAGCCACAACTCTTTAAGACCTGTTTCACAGTCCTAAGGATGGCAACAATTCAAGTGGTTCATCTCGAGACAGATTTGTAGTCTTGCAAAGTAGTTTAGAGTGGCTTCAATCATGGCCACTATTTGACATGTATTTTTTTTAAAATAAAATAATTATTATAGAATAATTTAGAGTTTGTCATTTCAGTTAAACTCAGCTACGCCGTTTCAAAAGTACCTGAGAAGGTATGTAGTTTTAAACAAGTGTAGCACTAACCAATGACAGGATGAATCAGTCTTTAAGAACAAATACAAAGTTCATTTTAAACAGTAATAGCATTTAATTTTCATGTAAAATAAATCTTATTTTAATACTAGCCACATCGGTGGTTATATGTCTTAGTTGTCATTATTGAATTATACTGGATTACCAGTGACAGGGAGATGTGTGAGTTAAAATCACGGTTGGGTTTATTGAGGGTGTTTTTTCCTAAATGATTTCACACTCTTCCACATAAATGGGGGTAAATTTACTCTAAAATTCTACTTTGCTCATCACCATCCAATTAAATCCATATGCATCAAGCTGGTACATTTTATTTTCTGGCATTGCAAATATGTTGTACAGTTTAAATTTTTGTGACATATTTGTAGTTTCAGCTATATTTTCACCCGCCTTGGTGGCGTAGTCAGCTAACACGCTTGTCATGTAGACTGAGGTGGTTTTCCCTAAACGGTTTTCCACTCTTCCTTCACGCAAATGCCGATTCACTTCCTCTAAAATCAACTTTCCTAAAATCTAATCCATTAGCATAATTAGTACTTAAGCATATAACCTGAACGGGTAGTAAGACGCGGTGCTAAATAAAAATAAATCAAGAGTCAAAGCAAACATCAATTACTACTAAATTGTTTTGTTAATGTAAACTGAAAAACATATCAATGAAACATTGAAAATCTTCTGGATAAAATGGTTTAATATAAACAGGCAACTTTGTGATGGCAATGTTTCTGTAAACCATATATTGAAACAGAAAAAAGTTTCAAGTTTCAAGTTCAAAGTTTATTTGGTACTAGAGCTGGTAAATAAGAACAAATAAAAACAAAATTTTAAAACAAAAATGAACTTAAGTGTTGTGATCAGGACAGTTCTAAAATGGTGATCTCTAAAATTATTGAACATTCATTTAATGATATTATAACAGTGCCATTACAGCATATGAATTTTGCAATGTATCCTCTGTTAATTGTTTCTCATAAAGCAGAAAAATAACTAAACTTTGAATTATTTATTTAAACTATAGCAGACAATCAGAAAGTGAAGTTGGTTGACAAATTATTCTGGTTTGTTACTAAAAACCTACATATTAATGTTATGCAAAGTATTTTACAAGCCTTATTTTGTAATATGTATAAACAAATGTTTTAAAAATAAAATTCACAGAAACTTATGCTCCTAAATTTAACTAAATGGGTAATATGTAGATATATAAACAGACTCTCTTGCATGTAAACAAAAATTCTTTACTTATATTAAACAGCAAAACCAACATTCTAAACAAAAGAAACCATACAATTTATTTACCTTAAGGCTTATTTCAAATCATGAAATACTTGAAAAATATATTGGCGATAAATATTTCCTAAAGTAGTAAGGTTAAACACTATCAAAAACAGTATTAGGTGTGCCAGTATGATTTTATTTGTTGATTTATAAAAAATTACAAATACATCATATTATGGCTATAAGTAATGTAATTTTAATTGAAAACAAGTTCTATACCAACCTAAAATGAAGTATTACCGTGCATGTGCACAGCATTTTCCTTTCTATTTAAATTATGTTTATTTTTAATTTGAATTATTTATATTTTATATACCCCCTATTTTTTCCGTTGGCTGAATTAACTAAATTATATTTTATTTAATTAACCGTAACTTATTCACACAGCAAAAACTACGAATACGTCCAAAATAACCTATCATTATTGTGCTATTGCCTATTCTAGGGGCTAACTGCACAGAACCGCGTTCAGTAATTATGTGTTTTTCTTTTCTTCATGTTGCGTGACGTCTACTGCATGCTGATTACCGATTGTCCCAAATCACTTGATCACTCACCGAGCGCTCCCAGAGATCCGTTCTTTGAGCGCGTTCAAGCCTAATGTACCAATTTCCCGCTGTTGTAGATAGTTATTTAGCTATTTTGTCATTTAACTTAGAATTATATTTTAATTATTTAATTGACAATTGATAATATAACAAACAGCAAAGATAAAATTTACGACTCTGGGAATATTTTTATTTGTACTTCAATAAAAAATACCTTGAAATGCCTCTTGTGGCATTTTTTTATATTTGATAAACCTGGTAATGACATCATATCCTAATTCTTTTGTCTGTTTATTTTCGAAGCAAGCTTTAATTATTTTCTTACTGTATAAGTAGGTGGCCTAATTAATTTGAAAATAAAATAGATATATTCAAAAATTGTGTTTATGATATTTATTGTGTCATTTCTTGATTTATCATTCATCTTTGGACCTAATTGATACTTGAATTTGTTATTTATGATTATGAATGTTCTTGTTTAATATGACAGGGCCAAACTATTTTCTTATGTATCGTTGTTCTTTATTAAAAACAAACTATGTGTATTCATTCTCCTTAAGTGTACAATATTCAGGTTGTGCTTTTTCTTTCTTTATTTTTTGGTATTATTATTTTTATTTTTGTAATTAGGCTCTATATACATTCCTTTTTATAATGAGAGTGTAGTAGGCCTAACAGTGCAGTAAGCCTAACAATAAAATTAAATACATCCAACTAACTTTAACATTTAAAATTTTATTGTAAACTTGTATTCAACAAACCTACTTCTATCATGATAAGTATAAAAGTGGCAAAATCAGATAATTCTTGTTTTTGAGTATTGTTAGTGTAATTAGTACATAGGCGTATAACCCAAACAGGTAGTGAACACGCGGTGCTAAAAAAGAGTGCATGCCAATCTTAATTAGTACTAATGCAAAAACCACTATTATCACTATTAAATATCATAAACTATGCCATCAAATGTCAACTACTCATAATACTGATGGTTATGTCCTATTATTAAACATAATTTTTTTCTAATTTTGTACTTAATGATATTGTTAGAGGATAGTTTTAACAATAATGTTATTGATTTTGAGATACTCGAAAGAATTATATAATATAAGATTAAATGATTTAAAACACTCTTGAGATAAAATACAAAAAGTTAATCAACTACCATGATCTAAACTGCTAATAATGCAAAGTAAGTTCAACAATATAGTCTGTACTCTCTCTCCAGTAGAACAAAACAGGCACTAACACTTTTGTTGTGGAGCGAAAAGGACCTCAGCCTCAGTATTTACAGGTTTGCCAAAATTACAACATGCAAAAATAGGTAGGGTGACTATATGAAACTAAACAAATACCACAGTGAAAAAATATATATCTAAAACTTTCCATTAAATATAGTATATTATGCCATCATTCCATCATAATAGCTAGTTTTATTACCATCCAATCACAGAAAGTTGTATAGCATTTTTTATCTGGACTTAAAGCTTCTGAAATAAGACAAATTGAACACCTCATGTATTAATTGATACATATTTTAAGGAGGCATATACATTAAAATAAGACCAATATTTTAAATAATTTGACTTGTTCTCGATCATGTAAATTATTAACAAATTGAACTAATATGAATTTATTTTGTAGATGTCGCCAACATGTGGCAGGCCGGACCTGCAACCAACCTGAACAGAGCTTCTACACAGGCACGCTCGACTTTCTGATCTATGAAGCTGAACTAAGCAGAAGTAGTGAGGTATGAAAAAGTAATTGATTGTGTGTGTTTTCATTTTATATTTTTATTTTTTGTAATCCTATGATCTAAACTTTTGCAAACAAATTAAATGATAGGATCTGCATTTATCTGTCATTATGTTTAGCCTGATCGGTAAAATGTTTCTTCTCTAGGATTAGATACAGACACATATACAGACAGATGGCATTGTTAAAACAATTTTTTCGTTTTCAGGAAATCATGAAATATTGACATCCTTAAAAATCTCAATTTTGATTATTTTATTATGATCACAATACTTCCTTTCCCCAAAGGGTCATTAGAAGTTCTTGGCCATATATTTTTAATCATGTTATTCCTCCTGTAATTTAAAATTGTGAAGGGCTGCTTATTATTAAACTAGAGCAGTGATATTCACTTTTTTTTTGCTCGTGTACCCCCAAAAATAATGTTTCCAACTTTATATCCCGTTGGATTTTACACCCCGTATGATGTTATTGTCTTTCTCTCACCACGATGGGCGCCAATTATGAAGTTTTGGACTTACGGATCCCTGTCTTGGGTCATAATTGATGAGATATTACCGTTTAATTAGCTGATAATTGCCCGTGGTCGAGCACTAATTAAAGAGTTTACTGATGATTAGAATATTGTATCAATTAATACACACTTATTATGTTGACATGTTTTTATTTCTAAATCTCGGTTTATTTCAAGAGAAAATAGATCATGTCGTCGACGAACTATTTACGTGACCTATAGCATGATTGTAGGGATCGCGGACAGGAGCTGCAGTCCTGAGTACTTCAAGGACTGTACGCCTAGTGCCTTTCATTGCACCATTCTTTGTATATATCTATTACTCATAGAAGCTTCCAGAAGGTCGTGTTATAAAAAATTAAAATACAAGACAAAAACATCTCAGTGTTACTAGGAGGTTCGAGAACCGGAAACTGACTCAAGTTACTTTTTAAAATCTCTATTCGATCATTCGAGAAGAGGAAGTTATTATTTAAAAATCTTATATTGTCAACTTGACTTGACTGGTACACTCTGACGTCACTTACAGTAGCGTGTACCTTCTTGGAAGAAAAAGTGCTTCAAGCGCCATGTAATAGATTATAATTTAAATGAAATAAGATACGTTTATAAAATTAGGATGATATTATTGTCAATGCTCTCACATATTCTTTAGGGGCAAATCAATAACATTACACCCGTAAGTATAGCCTATCAGGGAACTAATTAAATATATAATAATATAATTTTGCCAATTTATTGCTCCGTTTGGACCAACAACAAAATTATATGGAATTTAAAACAACATTAATAAAATTAATATACAGAAAAAGTGACAATATTTATTTAATGATTACAAATAGACATTCAATGACATGCCTGGTCTTGTTTTCTCGAAGCTAGTAGTTCAATCCGGGGATGAAAGTTAGCGAGTGCAAGGATGAGGCCTGGCTCAGGATTCATATGATTCCTCTCCTTAGTTTTTATTCATGTCATTGAAGCAAAGACTTGTTCACACAAATAAGTAGATGGAAATGGAAGAAGCTTTGAAATAGCAATGTCACTTGAACCCATGCTAAACCGCTGTACAGAAATATCAAATTGACATAGTCTTAAATGTTGCTTTTAGAATGCTATCAACAATTTCAGTCCAATCTTCTTTAAATTCAATGGAAAGTTCAGATGAAGTGACTGGTGTGGTATCAAAAGGATTTGCTATCCAATCATGTGTGTTGTCCTCTTTATCATTATGTGAAAAGTATTTCAGAAATGCTTTACTGAGGCTGATCAAATGGCATTTAATGATTTCAATCATGGCATCACTGAGACTTCATTTTGTTCAATGAATTCATAAAAAGTAGGGGAGACTACAATATTTCCATTCCTAACACAATTTATACAAAACAATACTTTGTTATAAAACCCATTGATCTTGTCGTATGTCTTAAAAATATTTTTATCAAACCCTTGTAGCTCATTGTTAAGTTAATTTAGTTTGGTAAAAATGTATTCCAAGTAACTTAACTGGCAAAACCACTCTTGATTTTCAAAATAAGTCAACAAATAAGATTTCAATTTCAAAATTTGAGTAAACACTATGCTCAAAAAATACATTTAATCTATATTTAATGCACCGATGCAAGTTTGGTTTAAGATGACCTACTAATATATATACATATATATAACTAATAATTAATTATATATAATGATTAATTTTATATATATGTATAACTAATGATTAATTTTGGGCCATACACCCTTAAGTATTGAGAAAAAACAAGAATAGTGAATATATTTTTGTTCATATTGTTAAAAAATAGAAAGTTTCTTGTTTGTTTCCATGTTCAGGCTGCTATTCTGCCTATCTCTAGATTAAGATTTATCATACCCAAACACTTTTGATGTTAAAGAAAAAGATATATTGATTGTTCTTTTTGAGTTATTAGTTCCATTGGAGCTGGCAGTACTAGTTATACTTGCTATAATGCTGCATATAGCTTCCTGACCAAGAATACCAAACTTAAGCTATTTTATGTTGTATTGTTATAGAATTGTCAAGTAGTAATACGAGAACCTTTCCGAGATGGTAGAGAAAATACTTGGACAGGAACAGGATTCATGAGGACATTCGAGGATTCTAAATTGGAGTTTATTGTGGATAACATTCAAACAAGCATGGAATATGATATTGTTATTAGATACGAACCACAGGTAACGTTCTTTTATTTCTCTGGTTTCTCTTAAAGATTATTCAAATTTCATCAGTGTTAAAATTAATCACTTTTGGCTGTCAATAAATGTGTTACTATTTTACCTACAAAATTTGTATTTTTTAAGTTGCTAACCAATAACTAATATTGTAACAAGTTGTGAGATGTGCTGGTATCCAGTGTTACTAACATTATCAGTTGGAAATATAGGGAAATGATTTAATAAAAAAGAGTTTGACTTATATAAAGAGTGTTACTGAACAACTAACTTAAAAGTGTGTTACACAAAATGGCAGAAGGTGCAAACTGAACTGAACCTAGGTGGTACACAAGATCTGTACAGTTAGGTTAGAGCAATAATAAGATATACAAGAGGCACACAAATTATTCTCAACAGAATAATTGTTTTTAAACATGAGACAGTGAACTCCTACGGTGAGAATATATTCTGGATCGATGAAACACACAAGGTTGGTTTGTTTGTTTCCACTAACGAGACCAACTCCCATTGAGACACACAAGAAAAAAAGAGATCTGTTATCATTCAAGAGTATGGCTACCTTATACTAAAATTGTGTGTCAGTACAATCAAGCACAATAAACCCATTACCTCCCATACATTATATTTCTTAGTGTCCAGGGTAGAGGTTAGCCATAAAATAATTTCCTCTTAAGTGGATATTTTTTCTCAAATATTTTAATTTCTCTGTCATTATTTTTTTATTTAATGTTTGACAAATAACTATAATTTGTTATTATGTTTTGGTTTGAATGACCCCTTGACCATTTTTAGCTAAACAAAGAAAAAATCTACATGTATTAAAATAAAAAAAGTTGGTGGTGTGACATAAAATATTGCAAGGGTATGCAGAACTTGTTAAATCTATCTATTTGATATGTTCTCTCCAACTCTTGTCCCCATTTGACCAACCAAGCATAAGCTCTGCTCTAAACACCTCTTATGGGAATGTTGATACCTGACCATTGAGTGTGCTACTGAGGGGTGAGAACAATAATTTACAGGTATAGTTTAAACGAGCCCAATTTACAATCCATGGTATACCACTTAAAAAATATTATGTAATTTAAAAACTTAGGTTAAAGGTGGTCTTTACATTGAATGTATGTGTAATCACTAATTTATATGTATGAAAAAAAATAATTAAATATTCAAAGTTAAAATACATTTATTTTTAAACTGTTGAGATTTGTGAGATTTTGCAAATTGCAGAATATATTTTTTAGTAATTCAAATCTCTTTCATTTACATTCATATCACTCATATAGCCCAGTTAACTATTATATACTACTCTTTATCTGCAATACACAGTTACATAAATTTAGTGGTTATTTTGAAATAATTCTTTTGTCTGTTTTGTGCAAAAAAACAACTGATAGAACAAGCATTTTAAGTTATTTTGGCAACCAATCAGTTTATTAATTTTGTTGATATGTGCAATTTGATTTATTAAGGAAAACTTTCTTCATAGTAATTATACTTTCAGTTGCCAGGAAAATGGGAAGATGTAAGAGTGATTGTAGAAAGAACTGGCCCTGTAGATCAAAATGGCCCTTGTGCTAATTCGTTACCTCAAGATGACATTAAAATTACTGATCTACCAGAAGGTACGTGAAATGTAAATTATATTACTAAACATATACATAAATGCATTTTAATAATTCTTAAGATTCTAGTAAAATGGTAAACAAAGCCAGAGTAGGTAAGGAATAAGCCATGTAAATCTCTTTACTTCAAATAAGAGGGATATTGGTAGACTGTGGCCAATCCCTTGATTAGGAACAATAGAATACCTTGATTTTTCACCCTTTATCTTCTCTTTGTTTGAACCATGGAAAGAAACATTTCGGAAGCAAATAATACAAATCGTATGATTAAGCAAAAAATTCAATCTTGAGTTGTTTTAGCTTGAACCTAAATATTCATTCTATGCTAGAATACTATAATTACCCGAAGGTTCTAATAAGTGTTTTATAAATAAGGACTGAAATATTATTTTGTGATTTGTGTATCTTAAACAAGATTAAGCCATTGTCAAATTAGAACTACTGCTATTATTTAAGTGTTATTATTATGAAATGTGATGCTTTATATTTGAACGAATTTATTCATGTTATCAGCAGAACTCAAGTTGACCCATCACATTGGCTAAATTAATATTTTTTTCACAACTTGTTTTGGCTCCATTTGTTCATATGTGTCAAAAAAGGCCGCACATAAAAATATATTATAAAAATAAGTTTGTATAGTAGAACAGTATAGAAAAACTGTTCAAAAATGTAAAGTAAGCGATAGTCGATAGTGAAGGAAGCCTGCCTGAAAATAGAGTTATTTTAGTCCTAGAAAGGAACAAACACACTTCTATATTAACTTATCTTACACTTTTACACTTCTTCAAAACTTTCACAGTTGCAAATAAGTTTGTGCCATTTGTTAGTGTTCAAATTGGGATTATATGTAAAGAGACATGAATATTTTTGGTCTAAAATTAAACTTTTATACAATATTAAGTGTGAATCTTGAATTGAAATTGTCTGCTTTTATAGAATAGTGATAACTGAAACTGACCCATGACATAAAAGGTTCCATAAAATCTAAAATGCAGAGTTTTTTTGGACAAATACAAAAGAGAGAAAAGCAGAGCACAATTGATTCAAACAAACATATTATTGTTTAATTATATTTTAAATATTTGGGGCTAAGCTTGGCCTCAAGTGCCCCCCACCTCCTCCCATATTAAATGTTCTATAAAATACTTGATTAGATGCATAATTTAATAATATAAAATATTACTATATTTTAGGAACCCGAAGTGTAACTGTTTACCCACCTGTTTGTTTGGAATCCGGCAAGCAATATAAAATCAAATTGGAATTCAAAAATTATGATAAACAGCTAGAAACTCCATCAGCATCAGTTCTAGTTGATTCGGTAAGTGAACCAATAAAATATATATTATATGTGATATGTTTAATCATGCTAAAACACTGTATATTTGAAGCATTAAGAATTCCATCTTAAATGAAAACAGATATAATTTCCTAAATAAAAGAATATTTTTTTAGAAAAGATATAATCCATTATATCAAATACACTATTGCTGCTTCTTTATGTGTATATTGGATTACATGACAACCTTGTACAACGTATTTAGATTTGTACACCCACTTAACCTTTAGAGATTGCCTGGATTAAGGTAACATTAACATGATAGCCTGCCATAGTGTTGATGTTAGAACAATCTTATCACCCCATGGCAGGCATTCTTTCACTATCAACATTTATCTTCTTGTAAAATATGGTGTGGTTTTAGTATCCAAACTATAATTTTACCACCCAATCAAAGGTATAATCCCTTGTATTTGAAAGTATCAGATCATATATATTAGTAGTGGAGTATAGTTGTAGAGGAAGCAAGACTGAGATGTATGGTAATGTAATGAGGATTGAAAAAGAGAGGATGCCATAGAAAATGTTGGAAATGAAGTATGTAGGAAAAAGACTGCAAAAGTGGCCAACTAAGAGTTGGGAGGAGCAGATAAAAGAAAGTGTTTAAGTGAGAGGAGAAGAATGGAAAAAAAATTAAAGAAGGAAGGATAGGAGAATAATAGAGGAAGATGGAGGCATTCTAATAAACTGACCCGTCCACAGTCTGGAAACATTTGGTGATGATGATGGTCATATATTGTTGGTGTTTGTAATTCTTCAGAAATTATTAGTAGTCTATAAAGGCTAGAAAAACTTAATTCAAATCCATCTTGTTCCTATAATGTGGAAATGTAAGTCAACATTATAAACATTTGAAATACATGAGCCCTTTTTCATGCCGGATTAATATATGGGGTGGGCTTCGAGGCGGCATACAGTGTGGGTTCCCCTATAAACCCATGTATGATATTTTTAGAACCAGAGACCATAGCGCTCAAAATAAAACATTGAATATCTTATAGAGGCTGAAGAGAATAAAGCTTATTGCCTTCTACATAGTTTGGAAAATTCAAATTTAAAAATATTTTTAATCATAGATATTTTTATCGTACTACCTACCTTATAAAAAATGTAGTTGTCTCCCAGAAATGGCAACCTTACCATTTCCTTGTGTGCATTACATATTGTTATTAATTGTTCATTGATACTAGTAGGCTTACCGGTACCAACATTTAATTTTACATCTTGAGAGTAAGAGGCAATGGAGTGTAATTCCAGGAGGCCTTGGTTTAATTTTTGATTTTCATAGACTTTTGGTTTACTCATAGATTCGCCACTACTGCAAGGTCTAGGGTTTCAAATTTCACCAGGTCCTCGGTCCCCTCAGTCGGCCCTCAGATTGAGCTTATCACATCTACCATGCCATTCACAATTAGCAAAGTTGACATCTTGTTTTCTCTTAAAAGTTGTAATGTAACTGATTTGCCCCTGAAAAGTATGTGAAAGCATTGACAATAATATCGTCCTAATTTTATAAACGTATCTTATTTTATTTAAATTATGTAGTATATTAAATGGCGCTTAAAGCACTTCTTCTTCTAAGAAGGCAAAAGCCACTGATCAATGACGTCACGCACGTGACATTAGTCAAGTCATTTTGACCATATATATTTCAAATAATAACTTCCTCTTCTCGAAGGTTCGAAGAGAGATTTTAAAATGTAACTTGAGTCAGTTTCCGGCTCTCGAAGCTTCTAGTAAGACCGAGATGTTTTTGTCTTGTATTTTGTTTTTCTAAACTAAACCTTCTCGAAGCTTCCATGAGCAAGGGATATATACAAAGAATGGTGCAACGTAAAGGCAGTTGGTGTCCAGAACTGACAGAATTCACTTGGGATCCAGCAACACCTGTCCGCGCTCATACAATAGGCCGCGTATAAATTTCAACGACATGAACTATTTTCTCATTAAATAAACAGATTCAGAAATAAAAATCATGTCAAAATAATAAGTGTTTATTAAAAATAATTCTTCAACTGGCGTCCATCGCGGCAGTAAAATATCAGAACAACATAATTGGCGCACAACGTAGGGACCCGTAATACAAGAACATTTCAAAGTCACTTGATAAAAACTGTAAAGTTAATAAAAAGAAATAGCAAGATTGAAATTTATGAACAAATAGTCGACATACTAAACATTTGTATCACTAAATCGTCTGATTTTTTATATACATTTATCTATTGTATAATGTACAAACCTTAATAGGACGACTAAAAGATATTTCTTGGCTAAAAAATTATTACAATATTTATGTTACGAGTTTAAATAAATTGCGCGCACATCACTGTGTAATTAGGCCGCGATATAACGGGGGACTGAATTCACACTAAAACCAAACATCGCTCACCCTTCCCTACCCTCCACCGCCTGCCCACCATAGCTACCTAACACCTGCTGTAGGGGGTGGGACTGAATTGTATCCACTCGGAATGGTACCCATTCCGATAGTTTTGTAATAAACTGCTTTTGTGAAAATACTGAATTGTATCCACTCGGAATGGCATCCATTCTGATAGTTTTGTAAAAAACTGCTTTTGTGAAAATCCTCAATTGTATCCACTGGAATTATATCCATAAAAACTGGAATTGTATCCACTCGGAATGGTACTCATTCTGATAGTTTTGTGATAAACTGCTTTTGTGAAAATCCTTAATTGTATCCACAAATGGCCGACTTGAGGTTTAACAGAAGGAACGTTTAACGTAAAAGCTTTGTCACACTTCTGGTAGAGGGCATCAGGGTGGAATCTTCTTAACGTACTAATTGTATACTAGAATGCAGCCTTGTAATTAGTGCTCTAATTTTCTTTTCAAGTGGGCTGTAAAAATATTTTCTTAAATATGAAGTATTTATTCTCTTTAAAGATTGCACAGCATACTAGAAACTTAATTAGCAACCTTATTTAACTTGTAAGATTTTTTTTTCAGGTCAATACATTTTAGAGTATGTATCGACTTCTATAATTTTAAAGAGATAAATCAACTATTTTATTTGGCAACAGACTTTAATCACTATGTTAAAAAATTATTATTGAAAATCTAGCTTTAATTTATTCAAATCTAGTAAGAACCGAGACACTGTTTATGAAATCTGGCAAGAATTTTATTAATGTGAATTGGCAGCATTGCTTTGCTCATGTCCTATGCTCAGTGAGCTCTAGGGATGGTAAGAATCGAGTAACAGTAGTCGACTACACCTTTTGTGTATTGTAATCGGCTGTACTCAATTCTTTCAGAAACACTCAAGTAAAAATAGTTGGGCCGTGTTCTTCTTTTAGTTGCTCCCTTTTTTTTATCTTAAGATATAATACATAATATTGGTTGGCATGTTTAATGTTTTATTTTAATACAAAATCTTTTTTCCCATACAGTTCATTTTTCAGTCATACTCTTATCAGCGCACGATTTAGAACAATATTCAATCCCCATTCGACATTTTATAAATAATACATCTATGACCATATCGGGAATGGAACTCAGGACTGTGGTAGTGTTGAATTTATGATAGGTGTTTCGTTAAAGATTTGAGCCCCAACATGATTACTAAACGGGGATAGTATAACGAGTTTAATAATCCTTAGACCGATCGACCCCCTAGTGAGGGTAGCAAGTTTCTTCAGTCAGAGGTAAATACATTGTACGGTAGTGTATCTATGCACATAAGATACACTTTGAAAAATTTAATATTGCCTCGGCAAGTGCAACACAATCCAGTCTATTGAATTATTATTTTAATATCATAAGCATAATATAGCTATACTCATTTAAAATCAAAATTAAAAAGTTTTTTACAAGACAGCTTTTCAATGTTTTCATACAAACATTTTAAGAGGCATGAAAGTTATCAATTTATTCCAAATCCCATGTAAGATTTTGCAAGCGATCTTCACCACAATTATTACAACCACCATAAAATTACTATATTTCCCACATTAGTGGAAATATACTTATTGTGTGATATTAACATGTAGACTTTTGAAGCAGAAAGACAATGTTAATTTTCATAATTTGGTTGAAAAAAACTAGTTTAATTATCAGTTTTTTTTAGTATATATTGCATTCACTAGATGCATAAGTGAATGTTGTATAATAAATAATGGGTGCTTATTTCGTATAAATAATTGTGTTTATTTTTAAGCTCCATAATTGCAACTCCGCTGATTAGAAAAAGGAAAACGTTAACGAGGATACCAATGGGATAGAAAGAGACGTAAGTATCTATAAGCGCATCTACTAAAATCTAAGAGCGAAACGACCTATCGGTATTTATTATTTGCTCCATAAATTTATAAAGGTATTGTACATATTTATGATATTTAGATATTTTAGTAACAATTCATCACACGAATAATAATATAGCCTGACATATATTAAAAATTTGCGTGTCTTATCAAGTGTTAAAAGAAAAAGAAATACTCGAAAATTTATTTTTCTCTCACGCATTATATAAAAGACGACAGCTCGAAAATTTCATACACAGACATCGAAATCAAATGATCATTGGCGGTTTTGATCTGAGTTAGGTTAATCTTATTGAGCCTAGTAATTCCATTCTTAACCTAAATTATAGAGTTCAACCATAGCTAAATGTCAAGAATTAACATCTACAACAATGATCAAGTCACATTTTAAATTCTCCTAGACATAAAATCTATTGATAAATGATAACATCCATCACTAACATTTTGATGAGTATGAAGAGGAAAATGCCCAATACACTTGTATAATTCGAACATTATCCTGTGGGTGAAATGCGAGCTTAGTTCAGTGGTTTCCAACCTTTTGCCGGGTTTGACATCAATTTTTGTCTTGGAGACCATCGAAACCTCTTTATGGTCTACAAGTATTAATATCCTGATTTTAAAATTTTAGTTTTTTAATATATTTACTAATCAGTGCTATACAAATTTTAGCACCGCATCTTAATACCTGTTTGGATTATAAACATGTTTACTAATTTCGCTAGTGTGTTAGGGATCAAAAATGTTGAATTAAGATTAAGTTTACCCGAAGTTGTGAGGAGGAAGACTGGAAAATTGTATAGGGAAAATCAATCCCAGAACCGTCAGTCAGAATATGAATCCTGACCTCACCAGTTAACCCAAACTAGCGTGCCGTTAAGCCCATGTGTTTGATTTAATTCCTATTTACTAGATTATGCTATATTATTTATATGAAAGCGACTAAGATGTTTCAAAAGTGAATTAACGAGCCAATTGGGTATTTATAAAGCTTGATAGCAATGCTTCACGCCTAACACGAGACTAATACAGCAAACTAAGTCAACAAGCAACTGCTTGAGTTAGGTAACCAAAAGAAACATAATTAGTAAATAAACTGTTTTTACTGTATTTGAATTTTGTACCGTCCTATAGTAATAATCAATTTAAAAAGTAAACACAACACTATAATCTCAACAAGCAATGTGATTACACCAAATAAATGCCACGACCCTGAATGGGGTCACGACTCCCAGATTGTAAACCATTGGTCTAGTCACTCTAGTGCCTTAGCTCACTTAGTTATCAGCACGGGAAATGGTTGTATTTGAGTCTCTATCACTGAAAAGCTGACCTGCCGGTCTTCCCGAGTGGCGAGAGGAGTTTGTACCCTCCTAACACAGGTAGCAAAAGAAGGGAAGGGTAGTCATGGAGGGGGTAAAAACTGTCAGATGAGGCCACATATTTTATGCTTGAGTGCATTAGGTTAAGATGCAACCCTCTTCATAAAATCGCTTCGAATTCGCCAAGTAGGCAACGTCTTTAAATAAACTACCTTTAATTTTAGGTTTGGATATCTAATTACAAAAACCGCTCTGGGAAGCCCTATCAAAACCTTAGATATCAAGTTTCAGCCTGCTCGATGAAATGGTTTAGGCTCTATGCATTGATACAAACACACAGACAGGCGGCATCACAAAAATAACTTTTTTGGTTTCAGGGGTCATGAAATGTCGATATTTATCAAAATTTCAAGTATTTTTTAAGATAGTAATACTTTTTCTACCCGACCGGTGCGAGAAAGAATAAAAACATTTCCATAAATTAAATCAAAAGTTGTTTTTTTAAGACATTTATAGAGGTCTTGATTGAAATGTCTACTGCTTTTTCAATTCTTCACGTCTCAATATCCTTATCAATTTACTTCGTGTTCACACTTTAGGAATTGTATGAGAGGTAGAATTTAGATAAAGTGTATCTACATTTGTGTGTAGCTAAAGTGGAAAATGATTTAGGCAAAATGATCTCGAAACATCCGGTGAGTTTCGAACACCGATAGTAGTCATGGTAAATCTGATTGTAGCTAGGACGATAAAACTTCTTATGTGTGTGTGACCATATTAGCTTAGCTGGTACAAACATTTGTTAATATCTAAAAGTAAATGTTTTTAAAAAGGTTTATAATTGATTATTCACGCTCTTATTAATATCAAATTAACATAAACAAAACCACAAACTTATATTTACTATTATTATTAAGGGGTGTGAGAGGTTGACTTTTTGATTCAGTTCAAGATAGAGAGCTCTACTATATTGGGTGAGATTGGGAACGGGTAATTTTAAATCCATAATTTCGGGGTGGTTTCAAGAATACTGTTATCCGAACCAACTCTCCCTCTCCTCCTCAACCCCTTTTTGGCATTATATATCTTTCCATCTATTTTTGTAATCCCAGCTACTCCCCATTCCCTCACCCCATTTATATCCTGATCACTTGACACTAATTGTCTTTCACTTTATTACTACTATTACCTCCAAACCTGAGTTATTGAAAATATTCCCGGTGATGTATTGAATGATATAGACCTAAGCCCTATGTTAAAAGGTTTTTTTATAGAGTAGGCTTGATTCTGTTTAGCTTAGTGTGGGATATACAGTAATTTTATGGTGGTTGTAATAATTGTGGTGAACATTGCTTGCAAAATCTTACATGGGATTTGGAACAATTTGAATAACTTTCATGCCTCTTAAAATGTTTATATGAAAACATTGAAAAGTTGTCTTATAAGAAACTTTTTTATTTTGATTTTAAATGAGTATACCTTATTATGCTTATGATATTAAAATAATTATTCAATAGACTGGATTGTGTTGCAATTGCCGAGGCAATATTAAATTTTTCAAAGTGTATTTTATGTGCATAGATACACTATCATACAATTTATTTTCCTCCGACTGAAGAAACTTGCTACCCTCACTAGGGGTCGATCGGTCTAAGGATTATTAAACTCATTATACTGTCACCGTTAGAAGTCAGGTTGGGGCTCTAATCTTTAACGAAACACCTATCATAAATTCAACACTACCACAGTCCTGAGTTCCATTCCCAATATGGTCATAGATTTATTATTGAATAAATGTCGAAAGGGGATTGAATATTGTTCTAAATCGTGCGCTGATAAGAGTATGACTGAAAAATGAACTGTATGGGAAAAAAGATTTTGTATTAAAATAAAACATTAAACATGCCAACCAATATTATGTATTATATCTTAAGATAAAAAAAAGGGAGCAACTAAAAGAAGAACACGGCCCAACTATTTTTACTTGAGTGTTTCTGAAAGAATTGAGTACAGCCGATTACAATACACAAAAGGTGTAGTCGACTACTGTTACTCGATTCTTACCATCCCTAGAGCTCACTGAGCATAGGACATGAGCAAAGCAATGCTGCCAATTCACATTAATAAAATTCTTGCCAGAATTCATAAACATTATCTCATTTCTTACTAGATTTGAATAAATTAAAGCTAGATTTTCAATGATAATTTTTAACATAGTGGTCTGTTGCTAAATAAAATAGTTGATTTATCTCTTTAAAATTATAGAAGTTGATACATACTCTAAAATGTATTGACCTGAAAAAAAAAAAGAATGTTACAAGTTAAATAAGATTGCAAATTAATTTTCTAGTATGCAGTGCAGTCTTTAAAGAGAATGAATACTTCATGTTTAAGAAAATATTTTTACAGCCCACTTGAAAAGAAAATTAGAGCAATAAGGACAAGGCTGCACTCTAGTATACAATTAGTACGTTAAGAAGATTCCATCCTGCTGCCCTCTACCAGAAGTGTGACAAAGCTTTTACATTAAACGTTCCTTCTGTTAAACCTCAAGTCGGCCATTTGTGGATACAATTAAGGATTTTCACAAAAGCAGTTTATTACCAAACTATCAGAATGAGTACCATTCCGAGTGGATACAATTCCAGTTTTTGTGTATATAATTCCAGTGAATACAATTAAGGATTTTCACAAAAGCAGTTTATTACAAAACTATCGGTATGGATACCATTCCTAGTGGATACAATTTCGCTTCCCCCTGTAGTGTAGGTGACTAAAGACTCATCCCTCAGTCACGCCATTAGCCAGGTTGAATTAATAGATTATTTCTTTGCCCCTTATCTCAACCTCTGACTTCTTATATAGAATTATGACACATTATCTTAGCACCTAGACACTTCAACTCTTTGTGCTTACACTACTGATAGTGTCGGTGCTGAGAGTCATTGGCCTTTGTTTTTCATACAAATTAAACTACCATATCAGAACCAGAATATACTAAAAAGTCAACAAAATCGTTGAACTTTTCCCTGTCCCAAATTTCCCCAGGACTGCTTTTATTTCCCTTAAACCTCGTTCGCACGTTCGGACATATTCTGCACCCTTGCAAATGGACATTTTGAATGTGAGTGCTTTTATATGTAGATAATTCCATATTAATGGCTGAGAATGAAAGTATCTTGCAGAATACATTTAATTGTTTACATGGGGTGACAGGCAGAATGGATCTTCATATAAATGTCTCCAAAACTAAGGTGTTAGTTATTGATAAGGATGGCTAGGAAAATGATTTTCAACTTAGTATACATGTAAAACTGTTAGACTAAGTGAATGATTTTGTGTATTTGGGCAGAATGTTTTGTAATAATGGAAGGATGGATGGTGAAATAGACAGACAGGTGTTTTTTCCATTTTGCACCAGCATATAGGCTTCACATCCAAACGTCCTTACATGCGACAGCTGAGGCTTTTTGCCGGGCCACAGTTCCAGGGGTGTGGAGTTATGTGCCTGCTTTGTAGGTGTACGGTTTAATATGTATACAGCCCAATTTACAGCCTCCGCCCATAGCTCTTGAGGGAGGTTACTGCTGCAAAGCATCACCCGGGCACTCTCTACAATTGTATGCATATCTCTCTCTGAGCGAGAGTTTTGTTTGGGTGTGTATGCATCATCTTGGAGAGTAGTTGTATGTATGTGGACTGTTGCTAATAATGAAATAGTATCAAACGAGGCAAATATGGCATTATATAAAAGTGTGTTAATGCCAACATTGCTTTATGGATGTGAAGCTTGAGTTTGTCAGGAGAAACATAAGAGCAAGGTGAATGACGTTGCAATGCAATATTTAATAAATGTATGTGGATAAACTTGTATGGACATAGTCTGTAATGAATGGGTGAAGGAGTGTGGTTTGAAAAGTAATTCATTAGGTCAATGTGAAAGAAGTGTCTTAGGGTGGTTTGGACATGTTGAGAGGATGAGTGTAGATCGAGTGACAAAACACATATTTGAAGGTAGAGTGTGTGGATCTAAAGAAAGAGGTAGGCCATGCTATACATGGCTAAAAAGGAGTTTTAAGAATGAAAGAGCACGTAGGACTCAGTGTATAGATGTTGTTGAAGTGAAGGGAGTATGCAAGGGTAAGGAAGTGTGGGGAAAGTAGTGACACAATGGATAAAGTACAGAGTTTTTTTTAGCTATATGCACAATGCCTTCCTATCCTATAATGAAATGGTGTGATTAGGTGTGTGTGTATGTTTGTGTGTGTGTGTGTGTGTGTAATAAATTAAAAGGAATTAGGTTACATAAAGACTTAATGAAAACTCTCATTATAATACAAAGTTTCCTTGGTTTCTTTGCAACAAACATGTCAATAATGTATTTAAAGTCAATATAAAGTATATGCTGAATAAGGAAAGGTATGTTAGACGATCTTGATTCATGATTATAAAGAACCATTCTTTTTAACTTCATTTTTTTAAATTACCTTTCTCCACTATATTTTGAAAGCATAGAAAAAAATTGTTCCACCGATTTGCTTCTAAAATAGGTATCAAGTTTTTACTATTTAAATAATTATGTATATATTGTTTTTACTAAAAAATAATAATTTTGTAATAGTTAATTTGTTAATTTTTGTAAAATTTGAGTTTTTTTTAAATAGCTCTAACGATTTTGTTCACAATTGGTATCAGGAGAATATTTTATATGATGACTAGTAATATATGTCTAGTTTTCTTAAATAGATACATTTTATGGTAGTTTACTTACAAGTTATAGAAAATTTGGAATTTTTTAAAATTTGCCTTGAAGATTGAGTTCAAAATAGGTATTAGAGAATAAATTTTCATTATTAATAAATATACATTTTTATTTTAACAAATCAAAAGTAATTTTAGACTTGTTTACCAAGAACTTATTTTTGAAAATTTGATAAAAATATTTAAACAATTAGGTTTAAAATGTGCATATAAAGAGTGTTTAACAAGATAATGTGTATGTTTTTCTGAGGAAACTTAAAGGTAGTTTACTGAAAACCTATTTTTGAAAATTTTCTTCTACGCAGTTAATATATAACATGAATAAGTTTGTGTAATTGTGTAGTATCATTTATTTTATATTTTGGGGTGATAACATTGATTGTGAAGGTATTTACCCTAAAGTGTCCAGAGCTCGACTGATTGTGGATATGTCTTGTTAGACCACAAAGTGTGTTTCAATTTATATCATATCTGAATATGTTAGTTTGGTGTTAGATATGTTAGGGACTTTAACCAGAGTATCAAATAAGATTGCCATGAAGCACAGAAAAATGCAGGGATTTTTTTTATTGCACCTCATTACCTTTACCATTTTCCTCCAAAGTACTTGTACATAGTTTTATATTTCACGTCAAACACTCTCCAGATGTACATTTTAAACAAAATTGCTAGATCTATTTTCAAAATTTGGAAATTAAAAAAAAAAAAAATCCCTAAACCACCCTTTATTTTAGAGCTACGGTCAACATTAAAAAAAAAACTGAAATTTTGCCCAATAGAATCTAGATATCAAGTATGAACAAAATCTATCAAATTGTCAAGAACTGTAGCCAGGGACAGACAGACACACATGGGGATAGATAGAATTGTGAAAGCCACTTTTTTGGGTTTGGACACACATAAAACATCGATTCATCATAATCTTGAGGATGAAAATTTACATGATTACTAAACATTATCTTGATATACCATAGGAATGTTAAAAATCATATTTAAAAAATTCACATAATTCTCTATATATTTTTTAGCACCACAGCTTGCTAACCATTCAGGTTATATGCCTATGTACTAATTACGCTAATGCTTTTAGGGTTTAGGAAGGCTATATTTAGAGGAAGTGTACACGCATTTGCGTGGGGGAAGATTGGAAAATCATTTTGGAAAAACCACCCTCAGTACACCTTATCAAGATTCAAACCTCAATCTTCCTATCATTGACAGTTTAGTCTCCCTGCGAGAATAGTGTCTTGAACCATGCATCCACCGAAGCGGGCTATTTTTATATTAATCCTTATGATATTTGTACTTTCTTTAGCAGCTGAAATCCGCTGAGAAATATTTTCCTTATAAATTTCCAAAATAAGAATATCATCCAGTTTACATAGTCTTTACCTACTCTAGTTATTGTATTTCTAAATTTGTATTTATTGTCATGCACAACAAAACATTTGAACTCTATATTCTATGTAGCACCTGAATGTAATGAAATATTCCTAATTGCATGTTGACATTTAATATAGTTCCCAAGAGTCCTCCTTTGCTTTCCCTTGCTAGTACACAGTCAATAAGTCTATTTTTATGAAGACCCTGCCACCCTCTAGGTTAGTGACTATATATGTTATATAAGGAAGAACAAGTAATATGTCCCAATATATTGTCATTTTGAAATATCTAAAAATACATACACTTCCATTGTTCTTTAGGATTGTCACCCATTTAGATGATGTCATATAATACAACACCCCCTTAACCCTGTCTTTCAACAGTTTCATGTAATATGTTGGAAATTAACCCTGCCAGGCAAAATGCTGTTTTGCATCTTTTCTCAGTGTTATTCACACTTCAACTGGTTTTATAGATCCTGGTGCCAAAACTTGGTTCAAAATCAGATGATTATTTTATTTTAATCACTTCAACAATTTTATTTTTTATTTTCTTCCTTTGAATTGATTTATTCTGGTTCTCCTTTTTTCAACTGTATTATTTATTAAAACTACTTCTGGTAGAAAAGGCAACTCTATTTCTCCCCTTTGTGTTTCTTAGGATGTCTGCATTTCTGTCTCTAATATTCAACCTCTATTTGGAATTCTTTCATTAATTCTAATTTGCCCCATGAATAATAAGTGCACATAGCGTACAACCCAAAAGGGTAGTAAGACATGGTGGTAAACAGTATAAGAAAGTGCATATATTAATGTTAGTTGATGACTTGTGTCCGCGCGCGCACACACACACACACTAGTCTTGTTGATCCCTGAAAGATAATATAGACACCAATGCCGTTTTGGAAGTTAGGGCCTACTACAGTAGTTGAACACTTCTAAAGGCTGTGTTATCAGAGGAGCTTGGAATGGCATTTTTTTTTTGTATTGCTATTTTATGGCCTGGTATCTTAGAATTTAAATCCAGGCCCTTTTTACATCAAAGATATTACCACAACAGTTTACAATTTCCTTTTTCTAACAGGTTTCTAACAGGTTTGGCACCTATACTACCTACTTGGGAAATAAACTTACTCTCCTTCCAGTTGGTCCGCCCCGGGTATTTTACACCCCCGGTACCCCCTGCCGCTTCCTCGCCCCACAGCCGCCTGGGACCATGTTTTCAGAGCTGTGGCTCGAAAAAGCGACGACGAGCATCCCCCTATCCTCCACCTGGGGAGGCGCCCTATTAGAGTTGGTGCTCCGGCTACTTAGTTGCTTCACCACTGTTTTAATACACCCCTAGCTCTTCGTAAGTCTACTTCCCCTAACCTACCACTATCTTTCCCCCTATCCCTAACCATCCTATCCCTACTCTAAACTTAACCTAACTTAGCCTAACTTAACCTAACTTAGCCTAGCTCCCCGGGTAATACCGCTTACCCGATGGTATAAGGGGGCTGCGAAGCAGCCGCCTATCTCCATCCTGACCCAGAGGCTCCCTTAGAGACCCACTCTCGTTTCTCTTGTTTCCAAGAGAATGAACTGCTAGTCATGGAACTCCCCCTGTGTCCCGTGGATTATCCACACTCTGATGTTCCTCAGCTGGAATACCCATCCTTCGGGACACCCTGGTTACCAGGGTATCCCTCCAGACCCCTCAGATGACCTGGCTACCCAGTCCCACACTCCCGTATTTGCAGCCTCCCGGTACACAACATTTCCTCCAACTTGGTTGCACATGTTTCCTCCTTAAGCAACCATTGATTACTCCCTTCCCACCGTGCTCCCACCAACGTCCGCATCGGTCCCGCTCCCCGCTTCCCTATACTCACACTCTACCCCTTCCCCCTCACTGTCCCCGTCCCCGTCCCTACTCTCCTCACTTCCACTGTCACTGTCCCCTCCACTGTCACTCCCACTAGTCGTCCCTGCATCCCCCCTTCTCCTCCACATCCTGTTGTCCCGTTGTCTTAGTCTCCTCCTTTCCCTTAACTCCCGTATGTATTCCATCTTGGCCCTCTCTGTTGCTTCCGAGGCTAGTCTGTCCAAGAATTTCCAATTCTTAGGGTCTCTCAACACATCCCATACCAACATACCCTGTATTTCATACTGGCTAGGTCTTCTGGCCTCCGCCGTCCGGGCACATTCTAGCACTACGTGCTCAGGAGTACCCACCTCGCCACATGCACACGCTTCCGAATCTACCAGCTCCATCCTATACAGCGACTCCGAATAAGGCCCCTTACCTGTAATGTACTGGACGAGACCCGGGGACGGCTCCAGATGTTCGTTGTCAACCCTTTCCACCACATTGGGAAAGAGCTGATACGAGCATGCCAACTTTAAACTAGCAGCTCTGCAAATGCTTCTTAAAACCTATCGTAAACACAAGACATTCATAACACAGCTCATTGTAATGGCTCTAGATATGCTTCATCTTGAGAGGAAATCAAGAGACAAACAAACACCCTAAGTGACACTTTCATCTAGGAGATACTGTGTGGATCCGGGTATATTCTGCCAACCATCCCAAGTGTACCCAAGGCATAGGGAAAAAAGCTCTTACTGGATTTTATGAAAGTAGCAAACTTGGACAAAGATGGCATATTAACCAAACGAGCTTCAAAATCGCTCCAGACAGAAATGCAGCAACATTATTATAGAGAATAGCTCTTTTTGTACCACTAAATCTGTGGAATGACACACCAATTCAAATAGAACCAGACCAGGACTGAGCCCCACTCTTGGAGAAGCACCATGAGATAGCACCACATAACCTGGAAAAACCAGAATTGTAAATTAACAGCCATTCCTGCAAGAAACACCTTACTTACGGACATTGGATGGAAAGCATTGGCAACATAAAACCCAGAGTGAGCACCGACATCAGCAACTCTTCTTGCAAGTCAGAGAAAGAGTGCATCAACACCTCTTTTTTTTATTACTGCATCTTACTGCCTGTTCAGGCTATGCGCATATATGATAATTATTACTCTTATAGTCTAGGGATGAGGAAGGAAGCATTTTATAGGTAATGTACCTGCATTTGTTTGGAAGGAGATGTGAAACCATTTAGGAAACCCACCCTCATTAGACCTGACCGGGTTCAAACGCTGATCTCCCCGTTGTCAGCGGGCCAAAAATGGCATATTATACACACACACATCTTGTTGGCTGCTAGAGAATGCTATATACAATTAAAGTGTGCAGCCGCTGATGGACAAAGACATTGAAGCAATCACTTTGTGCAATGCATTGGTTTTTGAGTGACCTCATTATAAGTTGTGGTTAGGATGTGATAAATTTGCGTAAAATAACCAACATAACAATGAAACACTATCTCTTAAAATTTTTCTTTATTTGTTAATAGGCATTAAAGGACCTCTTACATTGTATATCAACTTATTTATATGAATTCATTCCTCACAGCTAGACACCATACTATAAATAATTTTATTAGTACATGTTAATATAAATAATATCATTTGATCTCTTTGTACATCTTGGTCATTGTCTCCTTCTCTTTCATTACTTGTATATTTCACTTTATCACTTTTTTCTGCCCTATTTAGCAATATTCTCTAATCTTTGATATTTTACTCTGATAGACCCGTTATTAGGATACCAGATGAGGTGAGATGACACCTTGGTCTGCAAATGTTTAATTACAATTGACAAACTAAATTGTGACAGTTTCTTTTTCAATCTTATAAGAAAATTTGAAATATTGATATTGCTCAATCCATGGTGTAATATTTGCTTACCATCACAATGGTTAGTTTTAAAAATAATATTGACATAATCATGAGAAAGTTTTACATTGAATTATGCTGTAGCCATGTATTGAATCTTGTAATTACTATATTGACATTATTCTTTTTAAATGCTGTTATACCACTGTTTTTAGATAGCTTTGGTGCCAAGAATTGAAAGTATACCATTTTTTCGTGACTCTCTACCAAACGAAATACGGCGCCAAGAATTTGAAAGATACAGATGTGGTCAAGCTTATTATGAAGTTGTGAGAGGAAATATTCCTGATGTGTGTGAAAAATACCACCACAGCATTGGTTTCTATGTTCATGGAGGGGCATTTTGTAAGTTGGCCTACAAATATGATTTTTTTTTTTTTTTTTTCCAAATAGGGAACTCATTATTAATTCATAATGTTTCTAGTTCAATATATTGATATATAACTCTAACTTACAGATTTTATTTCAACGTTCAAATCCTATATAACTCAATATTCATTTCTACAGTATAATGGTTTGCTTTTTTACAGTATTGATTTACCTTTCTTTTTCTTTTCAGCTTGTCAGTGTGATCCCACAGGTTCAGTTAGCTCTTTATGTAGTTCTCTTGGTGGTGCATGTCAGTGTAAACCTAATGTGGTTGGTCGTGCCTGTGATCGCTGTGCTCCAGGAACTTATGGTTTTGGACCAGAAGGTTGTAAAGGTAAAATATAATTTTAATTAGGTTTTATAACTTGATTTTATTTATAAATGAGCTCATACATGTGTCCTTCAAAACAATTCAATTACATTTAGTTATTAGAAATATTTCAAATAATAATAATAATTTATGAAATAAAATCTGAACGAATAAATATATATATATAACGTCAAGAAGCCCATTGTTCTTAAAACTAGTTTTGAATTGTAGCTTTTTTCAAACTTAGGCCCTAAAATAGATCTCTCATTAATTAAACCTATATATACTTTTTTTCTGAGAAATAGTTAGCCCCAAATATTTCTAGTAGTATAGTACATTTCAAACTAATCAGAAAAACGAGACATGTACTAATTCATTGTTATCACAAGCTCTGTATATTTATTTAGAAATAAAGATTTAGAAAAGTTTATTATTTTCATAAATATGAGTGAAAAAAAGGTACCTATTGCATACAGGGTTATACAAACAACTATTATACTTTTTTCGTTTGTTCCTTATTCATCTCCCATATCAAAACATCAGCAAACTGTCTCTCCACGAGCTGCTCACCTTGGCGTTCCTCCAGCATTCAGCTGATAAAGAGCAAACCTAAAGGGGGATCTCAAACAAATGGATTCATTGGACTAGCATACTTTCTTTTAATCATAAATGAAAGAATATTATGAATACTTCCCTATGATTAAATATTTATTGAGAACTTGTGAACAACATAGATTTGTGATCTCACTCTGCATGCCACATGGCACTTTAATCATTATTTATTTGCACAATTTTGGGTTTTGTATAGTTAACAATGATTTACAAAAAATAACCTGCTTCATTGGTAGTCAAATAGTCTAAGGTGTCACTTTTGTAATAGACTAGGCTGCTTATGTTGGGAAGATCGAGGTTTGAATCTCTGATGAGTGTACTCGTTTTTTTTTTTTCCAAAATTGTTTTCCAATCTCTCTCCACACAAATATGAGTATTTTTCCTATAATATAACTTCCCTAATCCCTGAAACCATTAGTGTAATTAGTACATAAGCATATAACCCAAACATGTAAGATGCGGCGGTAAAATAACTTTGTTTTCTTACAAACTTTTGTTTAAATCACTTGTCATCAACATACCAGACCCACATTGATGACATGCATTACATTCCATCAACATACCAGACCCACATTGACGACATCCATGACATTCCATCAACATACCAGACCCACATTGATGACATCCATTACATTCCATCAACATACCAGACCCACATTGATGACATCCATTCCATTCCATTAACATACCAGACCCACATTGATGACATCCATGACATTCCATCAACATACCAGACCCACATTGACGACATGCATGACATTCCATCAACATACCAGACCCACATTGACAACATGCATGACGTTCCATCAACATACCAGACCCACATTGACAACATCCATGACATTCCATCAACATACCAGACCCACATTGATGACATCCATGACATTCCATCAACATACCAGACCCACATTGACAACATGCATGACATTCCATCAACATACCAGACCCACATTGACAACATGCATGACGTTCCATCAACATACCAGACCCACATTGACAACATCCATGACATTCCATCAACATACCAGACCCACATTGACAACATGCATGACGTTCCATCAACATACCAGACCCACATTGACAACATGCATGACGTTCCATCAACATACCAGACCCACATTGATGACATGCATGACGTTCCATCAACATACCAGACCCACATTGACAACATCCATGACATTCCATCAACATACCAGACCCACATTGACAACATGCATGACGTTCCATCAACATACCAGACCCACATTGACAACATCCATGACATTCCATCAACATACCAGACCCACATTGATGACATCCATTCCATTCCATTAACATACCAGACCCACATTGATGACATCCATGACATTCCATCAACATACCAGACCCACATTGACAACATGCATGACATTCCATCAACATACCAGACCCACATTGACAACATGCATGACATTCCATCAACATACCAGACCCACATTGACGGCATGCATGACATTCCATCAACATACCAGACCCACATTGATGACATGCATGACATTCCATCAACATACCAGACCCACATTGACGGCATGCATGACATTCCATCAACATACCAGACCCACATTGACGACATGCATGACATTCCATCAACATACCAGACCCACATTGATGACATGCATTACATTCCATCAACATACCAGACCCACATTGACGACATCCATGACATTCCATCAACATACCAGACCCACATTGATGACATCCATTACATTCCATCAACATACCAGACCCACATTGATGACATCCATTCCATTCCATTAACATACCAGACCCACATTGATGACATCCATGACATTCCATCAACATACCAGACCCACATTGACGACATGCATGACATTCCATCAACATACCAGACCCACATTGACGACATGCATGACATTCCATCAATATACCAGACCACATTGACGGCATGCATGACATTCCATCAACATACCAGACCCACATTGACAACATGCATGACATTCCATCAACATACCAGACCCACATTGACGGCATGCATGACATTCCATCAACATACCAGACCCACATTGACGACATGCATGACATTCCATCAACATACCAGACCCACATTGACGGCATGCATGACATTCCATCAACATACCAGACCCACATTGACGACATGCATGACATTCCATCAACATACCAGACCCACATTGATGACATGCATTACATTCCATCAACATACCAGACCCACATTGACGACATCCATGACATTCCATCAACATACCAGACCCACATTGATGACATCCATTACATTCCATCAACATACCAGACCCACATTGATGACATCCATTCCATTCCATTAACATACCAGACCCACATTGATGACATCCATGACATTCCATCAACATACCAGACCCACATTGACGACATGCATGACATTCCATCAACATACCAGACCCACATTGACGACATCCATGACATTCCATCAACATACCAGACCCACATTGACGACATCCATGACATTCCATCAACATACCAGACCCACATTGACGACATCCATGACATTCCATCAACATACCAGACCCACATTGACAACATGCATGACATTCCATCAACATACCAGACCCACATTGACGACATGCATGAAATTATCCAAATGGGACTAAAGTTTGAACCCATTTTGTGTCTCCAGACATAACAAAATCAAAAGTGACAATGATAAAAATTATACTTTATTAGATCCTTAACAATGTTTATTTAAATTTTCTATAGTATAATGGACCTATTTTAAAAACGTTTACAACCATAATTTTCGACACTATTTTCCAAGATGTTGGAATGAGCACAACATTTTTTTGGGGTGGAGTAAATAGAATTTTAATAACATGTATGAAATAAAGTGCACTATACAAAATATATACATAAATAATATGTAATAAATTAAATAATAGAAATGTAGAAAAATAAAGCATAATTAAAAGTAAAGCCACTAACATATTTACAGATATTTTAATATTTCAATGATCTTATTGCTTCTTCCTCAGAAAGTAGTAGTAATAATACTTACTACCACCACTATATATTGATATAGCTCATCAGCCTTTATTGATTACACTAGATGTTACGTTTGTAACAAGGTAAGGCTGGCTGTAATAAAAACATGACTTTGTTAATTGAAAGTTGCTTCCCTAGTGAATGCGGCTTGGTCGAGAACACAGACTCGATTAGGGTGGGGCATGATGGGAAGCAGACAATAATTTATTACATCACCATACATGTTAACCAACCTACATGGAAATACATCACACTAGATGAACGCATTGATAGTAAAAATAATTATCACCACCACATATATTAATTATGCATGTGATGATTACTTCAATCTTTACAATGAATGACCTGGCAACTGCTTATTGTTCTTGTGTTTATTCAACTACTGATACCAACATGGCCACAGTTAATTTCACCAAATCAGTCCAAAGGAAAATCCAAACATATATTCCTCAAATTACTATCCAAAATTCCTCCAAATTGTTTTTCCTCAATGGTGTAATATTATACTATATAAGGAAAAAACGAAACAGTAATAGTGAATTCCACTCATGTTTTTCACACTTTTATAAATTAGTTAAAACAATTTTATAGCCATCTAGATGAACTCAATAAAAAATAGTAACAAAAGATAATCCAAGAATTCTTAGAAATTAGCTAAAAATAATTGTATGATTAAAGTATCCACACCAAACCTAGACATTAATGGGAAGATTATAATAGATCCTTTGTTATTTGCAAATGAGTTTGGAAATATGACACCATACTTCAGTTGGTAGCGTATCTGTCTACTGAGCTAAGGGACCTGGGTTTAATTCCCAAAATGACTGAAAAATGTATCATTTCTGTAATGTGAACTTACCCCTTTCACAGTGATGAATTAATGGCCGGGGATTGGGGGTGGTATGCAAGAACGTTAGTGAATACTTAGTCAACCGGTATTCTGTTCAGGACCACACTATCGCTCCACCTTTTAACCTAGGATGATGCAAGTAAACCCACGCTAGTGTCCACTTAGCATCATCCACTTAGTCAAGTTCTTCCATACAGCCCTAAATGTTGTGCATGTCCTAGTCTTAAATTAGATTATATGTTACAACAGGCCTAACAAGCCGCTAGTGGAAAATATATGACTTTAATAAAGAAACTGTTCCAGGCCACAAGCTGGAAACAGTAATGGATGTAAAGTAAATTGAGTTTGGGAACTACTTTCATTGTGTATAATCCAGCCTTACCTGTCTTTCTCTGCCCCGTTATTGAAACTAGTGTACACTCCGTCGAAATTGTAAGGTAGCAACTTATTGGCTCAGCCCACGCGGTATGCTAGACTGCCACACATGACTGCAGAATAGTTTGCCTAGCTACGCCCAAGGCTGAATTTAGAGAAGGGCTATTATTCGTTACATACTTGGTTAATTAATTATGTTTTGTCTCATTAATAGATGGGCTTGCTTTTTCTTAGCTGTTAAAGATTTAACCACGCCACGCATTATTTTGGCAGCACTGCTACCCACATTTATCGGTTTTACATGGAACATTAAAGCAGGTCTCCCTCCCTCTTTTCAATGTAAATAGTTAATTATGAATTTATTAATGATTAATTATAATATTCCACATATGTAAGCAAATAACATATAACCTATAAAAGATTTTTACTTTATTTGTAAGACACTGAGTTAACAAAAAACTTTGATAATTTAAGGGCACAAATCCCAATTTAAAATATTTTATATTATTTCTGGGTGGACAAAAAAAAAAGATATTTGATAAAATCTTATCTATTGGACATATTTTAGTTATAAAAGTGAATTTATTTGTTTCTTCAACGTTACTATGACTGTCTATACAACTTTGTGGTACCATAGTTCGATTCCATACTTTATTTAATGTTACCATAACGGCCACAACATAAATAATGATAAAAAGTTTTGATACAAACTTTGATTTGGAAAAATGATAAATTAGTAAGATTTACGTTGATGATAATTTTCTAATAAATTAAGTATATAATGTTAATTATGTTTTTTTTGTCAAATCTATTTTATTAATAAATCAATTCTAGAAATCCAAACCTTAAAACTGGCCATAACGTAGACAATTATCAATATAGGAGCAAGGAGGTTTAAATAATTTAAACGAAAGAATAAATATTGTGTTTGGTTTACGTGCTTAAAAACACTTTACATAATTTCTATGCTTTTTTAGGTTTGGAATGTAGAAATCATTAAGTAAAAAAATATAGTAGCTCTGTACTGTTTTTAAGAATGTCCGTCTGTTGCCAAAGATACCTGGAAATTCATAACAGATTGTGGTGCATTTATTTATAATCATTAGGATGTCTGCTAAGGGAGCATTTCACACACTTAGAGGCAGGGTTTGAGTTTCCGTTAAATATACGGCCGAATTTATTTATATCTGTAACTTATTATCTCTGGAACCACTTAATTGATTGCGGTGCAGTTTCTACTTTTATACTGGACCAATTTCCTGGCAGGATCTAGCATTATTTGTGTATAATCAAGTGTTTCGGTTGAGTCCCAGTGAAGGGCCAGCCGATGGTTTGTATACATTGATGGAACCATATAATTACTGTGGTGTAATTTTTATTATTCGCTAGAGTATTTATCCAGGCATTTTTAGAGTACTAATTATAATCGGGTATTTGGTGGGAGTCCCGGTGAAGTGTCACATGGATATTTGTGTGTGTGTATATATATATATATATATATATATATATATATATATATATATATATATATATATATGGAACCACTTAACCAATTGCGATGTAGTTTTTCTTTTTTTTTGTATAAAATTTATCCAGGCATGTTAGAGCATGATAAAATCAGGTTTTGTGTTGTGAGTCTCGGTGAAAGACCAGCCTGATATTAGTGTATATCTATGTAACAGCAAACCGATTCTGAAGTTGTTTATTATATTCTGTAGTATATTAACAAGGCAAATTGTAGCATGATATATTTAGGTCTTGGGTTTGAGTCCCTGTTAAAAGTTTGGAATGGATGTTGTATATATGTTATCTAGGATATTTATAACCACATAAGTGATTGCAGTGGAGTTTTTTCAATTATGTAGTATTTATATCAAGGCAGGTTTTAACATTAGTATAACCCGCCTCAGTGGCGTAGTTAGCTAACGCGCCAGTCCTGTTGAGCTAGACCACCAAGGACGGGAAGCTCGAGGTTCAAGTCTAGGTCGGGTGAACTGGGGTGGTTTTCCCTAAATGGTTTTCCAGTCTCCCTCCTCCCAAATGCGGGTTCACTTCCTGTAAATTCAACCTTCCCAATTCTTAATTCATAAGTGTAATTAGTACTTAAGCGCTTAAATAAACGGTTAGTAAGACGCGGTGCTAGATTAAAAAAAACGTTGGTTTAATTGAGTGTTTTGCTGCGAGTCCCTGGAACTGCTGACAGGCCTAGCGATAATGAATATTGAGGGTCAGCTGGAAAGTGAAATTCCGTTCTTCCACGATGGGGGTAGTATAGTATAGAGTGAAATATAGGATAATATTTATATGTATTAATGTATGTAATATATATGTTATATATGTAATAATAACTATTTCAACCGCCTTTACTATTCATCTGGGCTAAACGCATTAAATAATTATTGTGGAATAGTGATGAAGAAGATACAAATTAAAGAGTATGTAACCACATTTGCAAGGAGTTGGTTAACAATGTAGGAAAACGTCCCTCAATATTTTCGACCAATATGAGAACCCTGTTTCATCCATCACTGAAAATGGACCATATGAGAAAATTTGTCTCCACGTGACTACTGATGCAGTAGTGAATAAATTATTTAAGTCATTTCCTAGAATATTTACTTTACTTTGTAATTCTGTTTACTATTTTGATATCAAATATTTAAATGCTCCCTTAGCAGACATCCTAATGATTATAAATAAATGCACCACAATCTGTTATGAATTTCCAGGTATCTTTGGCAACAGACGGACATTCTTAAAAACAGTACAGAGCTACTATATTTTTTTACTTAATGATTTCTACATTCCAAACCTAAAAAAGCATAGAAATTATGTAAAGTGTTTTTAAGCACGTAAACCAAACATTATATTTATTCTTTCGTTTAAATTATTTAAACCTCCTTGCTCCTATATTGATAATTGCCTACGTTATGGCCAGTTTTAAGGTTTGGATTTCCAGAATTGATTTATTAATAAAATAGATTTGACAAAAAAAACATAATTAACATTATATACTTAATTTATTAGAAAATTATCATCAACGTAAACTTATTAATTTATCATTTTTCCAAATCAAAGTTTGTATCAAAACTTTTTACCATTATTTATGTTGTGGCCGTTATGGTAACATTAAATAAAGTATGGAATCGAACTATGGTACCACAAAGTTGTATAGACAGTCATAGTAACGTTGAAGAAACAAATAAATTCACTTTTATAACTAAAATATGTCCAATAGATAAGATTTTATCAAATATCTTTTTTTTTGTCCACCCAGAAATAATATAAAATATTTTAAATTGGGATTTGTGCCCTTAAATTATCAAAGTTTTTTGTTAACTCAGTGTCTTACAAACAAAGTAAAAATCTTTTATAGGTTATATGTTATTTGCTTACATATGTGGAATATTATAATTAATCATTAATAAATTCATAATTAGCTATTTACAGTGAAAAGAGGGAGGGAAACCTGCTTTAATGTTCCATGTAAAACCGATAAATGTTGGTAGCAGTGCTGCCAAAATAATGTGTGGTGTGGTTAAATCTTTAAAAGCTAAAAAAAAGCAAGGCCATCTATTAATGAGACAAAACATAATTAATTAACTAAGTATGTAACGAATAATTGCCCTTCTCTAAATTCAGCCTTGGGCGTAGCTAGGCAAACTATTCTGCAGTCATGTGTGGCGGTCTAGCATATCGCGTGGGCTGAGCCAATAAGTTGCTACCTTACAAACCCGACGGAGTGTACTTGGTCACATAATACCCAAGGATGTTGCTAATGCTAACAATAAGTTGAGTTCATCTAGATGTGCTAGGACAGATGGAATTCCATACTTTTATGTTAAAGGCTGTGCCAACATTCTCAATTCATCGTTAGCCATATCTTTATTATTAACTTGTCAAATGAAACTTTCCCACTAGTATGGAAATAATCTGTTGTGATACCTATTTATAAAAAAGGATCAAAAACAAATTTAACTATGGACCATTTTATCTCTTAAACACTTCCTCTAAAGTATCCGAGAAAATAATACATGAGTATACTTTACACCACTTAAAGAATAAACTCTCAGAAAATTAACATGGCATAGTAAAAAAAAACTACTGTCAAAAATTTAGTAGGATATTTGGGGTATGTTGACCCTCAAGGTCAGTTTGATTGTATTTATTTTGACCTAAGTAAGGCTTTCGACTTATGTAACATATTATTTATTCTCTCAAAACTTTGTAATTTTTGCCTATTTCACTCATAATTATGTAAATTGGTTTAATAGCTATTTGCATAATAGATCATTTGCTATCAAAATAGATTCACACATCTTCAACTCATTTTCAGCCCCTTGTGATGTACCCTACAACAGGGTTCTAATTTAGGTCCTCTTCTCTTTAATGTTTAGTTGATGACATTGGTAAATACTTAACTCACCTGGTTATTTACTTTTTGCGGGTGATGTAAAACTATTTAAAATTATCAAATCAACTGCATATTGTATGGATTTACAAAATTACATAAATAGTATTTCACAATGGTCTATTGAAAATGAATGTATATTGATAAATCTAATACTTACCGTCCAAATCCATGTCTTTTACTAGAAAAACCATTCCTACATCTTTTAATTATAAATTGAAGAATGATAACATAGTTCGCTCCCTTTATATTAATGATCTATGTGTTCTCCTGACAACAAACTCTACTTTCACTATCATGTTCACCATATAATATCTCAATCATTGAAATTACTTAGACTTAATAAATGTATTTACCTCTTCATTAAAGAAAGTTTACTGTAGCAGATACAGTGTCTTAACATTAAGTTGGTACCATTGTTACACAAGACCATTGGTGTCATGGCAGTTGTGGGGTGACGGGACAAAAATATTATATAGAATTTCAATCTGAAGGCTAGATATAATTTGTCTACAAATTCCTTTGGTTGTAAGCAGTGCCATAGCCTGAGTTGCCAGCGCCTGGGGCAAGGCAAGTATTGTGACCCCTAATCCGTGGACCCTTAGCACTCCCGGAATCCCTTCCAATTCAGAATTAAACCCCTTGCTCCCTAAGCACATGTATTGTATTTTATAAAAGTATTGACTTATTAAAGTAAAATTAATTTAAAGCTAGTATACTTAAATTTATTTAAAATCTCTTGGTTTTAATTTGTGCAAATTTTTCAATAATGGTACTGAAATCTCTCTCAATTGAAAACATTATAAGGCTTCTAAGTCTTTCTTGATGCGTTTTGATTGATTTAAGTTTTGGGAAACTTATTTTACAACTGGCAATTGAAAGAGTGATAGCCAAAAATATTCTTAATATCACAACAAAGTTAGTCAAACTCTCCCGCAGCTTCTTGCTGTAGGTAGATATGTGTATCATTCACTTCAGTTAGTATTGGGTACCAAAAATACAAGAATTAGAAAAAATAATAGGTCATGATGCAAACTAACAGACTTCCTTTATCACCCTTGATTTGGGAGGTTTCTTCTGGCCTATCTCTCAACGTTTCCAAAGCATCTATTATTTCCTCGGTGTACTCACAAGTACTCTTACACTTCATGCTTTGAATTCCATCTTGTTTCACATCATCACTTTAAGTGAATTGGTACATGTTCTGTAAGAACATCCCACCATGAGTGGGGCTTTGAAAGAACGTGTACACCTTTTCCACAGTGCCAAAGAAGTCACAGACTGTGTCCCAACACCAACTCTATGCACACCAGCAAGATTGGGCACAAACACTTCTTTGGGATTGATATCCAAAATCTGTTTTTGTACCCCACTTATGTATCCAGCCATAGTAGCGGCATTGTCGTATCCTTAGCCAAAGCAGTGCTCCAGCTTAAAAGCCCATCTGCTTGCAGCTTGTTACAAATCTGTTTTGTAATGGCATCAACTGATTTTCCATGTAACTGAATAAAGTCAATTAAAGACTACCATGCTAACATCGGTATCTTCAATGTGCACATATCGAATAACTTGGGACATTTGGTTAATGTGAGAAATATCTGGAGTACTATCAAATATGATATCAAAGTACTTGGCCATTGCAATTTATGGAAGATGGCTGTTCTAATATGAGCACCGAGCAGGCTGATGAACTCATTCGGAAACTGCAGAGAAAGATAGGACACAGCGTAGTCAGTCATCTGTCTGCTGAACTTTATGAAGGTGCTGATTGGCAACTGGGTCATATTTGGTAAGTAACTTAACAGTTTCTAAGAAATTTCCAAAACTACTTTCTGTGCTTAGATCTTCTGAGTGACCACGTAAGGGTAAGGTTGCCTGGCACAATCAAGTATTTTTGGTAAAGATTGCCTTCCATTACTCAAATGACCTCTGTTGTGCAAGCTGAGTAGCAGCATCACTAGTCTCTTGTTTCTATAGCCACATTTCAAATTCTTTCCACATTGTAAATGAACTGAGGTGATATGAACTGCACTCATGCTCTAGTAATCTTGGGTTTAGTTTTATCCATGCATTAAATTCACTTGGCTTGTCAAAGGAACTTTTCTCTTTGGCCTTCTGAAAAAGCATGCAAGGAAACCAAATTGCCCCTCTCTTGACAAGTTCATTTTTCAAAGTTTTATTCACAGGCTGTACTTGAAATAGCCACTATTATTTTCTTTTGAAATTTTGCACCCGGATCAACCGCCCCTAAGGCCCCTCCACACTATGTCACTGCTTGTATGAATTTTTTTATCTGAAATATCTAAAATTACTGGTACAAATAGTGTTGAAGTTTTAAATTAGTTGAATGTTTGTAAAATAATAGAATGTTTTAAGACTTAGAAATTTCTTCTATTATTTCACTCAAGTTCATTAATAGAATGCAGTTATTTAATAATGCAATTTGTTGTTATTTAAAATCAGGTAAAAGTTTGTAAAGTAAGAGAAGACTTTAAGACTTGAACTTTCTTCTCTTATTTTACAAATATTTAACTAATTTTAAATAAGAATCATATAGCCAAGCTATTATATTTGTTTTAGTATGGATTTAGCTGCATCTAGATATCATATTCTGAAAATTGAAAAATTACACCTGGACACGGGAAGGTCCCGGGCTCGATTCCCGTGTACAGGTGTCATTTTTAAAATTTCAGAATAATTTTAAATATCAGCAAATCACATTATAAATAACTGCATTCTATTAATGAACTTTGTAAGATAACCTGGGTAATATTTAAAAATATTATATCTTTTTAATAGGTTAACAATTTTTATGACACTTTGAATTTTTACACGCTTCACTTGTGAATTTAACAATATATCTCTTGGTTAATTAATTTTAAACTTTTATTTATTATTTGCTCCTATATACTAGAATTATTAAGGAATCATTTCCAAATGGTGTTTTTATACATACCACAACCTTAATCTAATTGATAACTAAAAAAATTTATCAAAAAGTGGATAGCAATTTTTATGACACAATTTATTAATTCGCAACAAGCATCACTTGTATTAGTTAATTAAATAACTTCCTTTTTAGTTAATTTTCACTGTCATTATCTATTCATATTTGTTCGAGTACCTAGTTGAAATCAATCAATAAACTACATTAAATGACTCATCAACTAGATTATAACACTTTTAATTTGAGATTTCAATCTTCATAATCTTTTTATCAAAACTTTATTATATATTTTTAGAATGTTTTCTAACATGATAAGAGACAGATAGTTAAGATAAAATAAAATAAGTTTTAAACTTGTTCTTTTGAATATTAAAAAAATAATAAAACCAAAGTAAATTATAAAATTAACTTTTAAATATACTGTAATACTATTATGAACATTAACTCTGATACAATTCAATATTCCTAATACGCTTTTAAAATGTATATGTGATAATAGGTTTGGATGTGCAGATTTAGCAATGTTTGAATGCAAACACATCCTATCCCTCCTTAATTTCGCTGCCCGTTGGGAGCACAGATGTTCACCTGATGCTGACTTCCTACCAGAGAGAAAGAATAGAGCATGCAGGTTTTTTGAGATGCATATAATACACTTGCATAAAGCTGTATTCGACACTGTCTTGCAACTAAGCTTATTTATGTTCTAACAGCCCTCCAAATAGATAGATGGCTTTCCTATTTCTTCTTTATATATTATTATACCGTCCTCAATTCAACAACGAGTTAACTCAGTTGCTGACCTTGACATTCCAATGGCCATCTGCACAATATCCTTTTTTTGGGCCTTTCCCCAAACTTTATCCCCTATCGCTATCTAACTGTGAATTATTTCACAAACCACATCCCCAATAAGTATAAAGAAGAGTAAATAATGAGTAATTTATCACCAGACACATAGTACAAAGCTAAGAATAACCTTTTTCAAGAAGATTGAAATTGCGAGCACATAAATCTATCCATCTCAATCCCAAGTTATTTAGTTCAGGCTTGGTTCAAATATCTGAAAACTTGCATGTCCCTGTTTAATATGCCTTCTAAAACTATAAATTTAATATATGGCTGGGCCAATTAACTATGACCTTGCAAAGATAAATCCTCCTTATTCAAAATCTCTGCAATACAGCTTTTCTCTCACTGACCTCTCTATTCTCAACATCCCCTCTCCTATCTTGCTTTTGATGAAAGAAGTAAATGTTTTCTCATAGTACACTAGCAGCCACCCCACACCCCACTCCTAGCAACAAAACAAAGGATAAGACTGTTTGCCAATAGCTTAACAATAATGAGTCACCAATTCCTTGCATGGACGGGCCCATTAGCAAAAGATTGGGTTTTTCAGCAAGCAAAGTGCCTATCATCAGCTTACCTATTGTACTATAGTCAGCCAATGATTGGATTGATAATTGGCATCGTCCCAGCCCTTTCTTTTTATACACACAAGTTAAAATATATTTCTAGATATAATTAATATAGAGGATATTAAAAAAACTTGTGCACTTTAATCAGTGTTAATATGCTGCAAGCGAACAACCCAAACAGACAATGAGACGTGGTATTAGTAATAAAAAAAGTATGCTGAATTTTAACAAGAATTACTTTGTTTTTTATTTAAAAGGCTTGTTATTCTCTCATTTAATTAGTTGTAGGATAATAAATTACATTTTTAATTTACAAATGGTATCATATTATTTTTCTCTACTTATTTTTAGCATGTGATTGCAACTCTATTGGTGCTTTGGACAACTTCTGTGATCCCCAAACTGGTCAGTGTAAATGTCGTCCTAATACATACGGTCGAGAATGTGACCAATGTCAACCAGGATTTTGGAATTTTCCAAACTGTCAACGCTGTGAATGTAATGGACTTGCTGACACTTGTGACTCACGAACAGGAGCTTGCATTCAATGCAAAGATTTTACACTAGGTCACAACTGCGACAGGTTAGAGCAATTTATATCATAACCAACTAATACACTTTAGCTATGAGTTTTAGAGTGCTAAAAATGAGTTCATAAAAGGCTAAGTCTTTAAAAAAACATATTGATACTTGTGTAATATTCATAATTTTACAACGAGATACAAAGGTATTGAAAATAGAGTCTTGCTCCACAAATAAAAATAAAACCAAATTTCGAAAGTTATAAGTTTATAACAAAACAACAAAATTAGAGTAATTATAAAGAGTTGCTTTCCTGAATTCTTGAGCTTAGTTAGTTCCCAATAATTTACCCCGTGCGAAATTGAGTCATACAAAATAAGTCTTTTCCCCATTGTGTTTTAGGCCTACTACATTTTCATGTTAACACACATTACTTTTCTTAGGAACCTTATTTGTTAACATATACATATTTCTTAGTAGGTGTCATAAATGCATTTTGCCCATTACAACAGAAAATATCTGTGGAGCATTCCTTTTTAAAAAAAAGACTAAAATCATTAAAGAAAGCAATTATATAAAGTTTTACTTATTTATAATTTAACAGTAGTCTATTTTTTATTATTATTTTACGGCATACTACTGTCTTTTTTTAAGCTCTGAATCTGGCATTATTTTTCTCAAGTGGATCATTTTCAAAATTTCATATGAACTGATAGGAATTTCTTACTTATTTGTTAAGGATTAACCCATTATATTAACCTTTATTGACATCATACATGTAATTAAAATGTCATTGACGCATGTGTAGGGAGATAAAACTTATCAACACATTGAAATGTAAATTTTGCATCAAAATGATAAAATAATAAAAGTACTAGTGAATCATTGTTTCTTCAAGTGCTAACTTATCTTCTTTTAAACAAATAAGTAATATAGATAAACCCAAGACTTTATGTAAAATTCAACACACAAATTTTATACTTTATATTGGCAACATTTGCCATTTAAATTCTTTTTGACTCTTTACAGCTGCTCGATTATCTGTGCTTCCTTTTTTTTTCTTCTTAATTATTCTCATTCACATTAACGTCTCAATAGTTTTAAATTGATATCTAAAAATATCTGAAATAAAGAAAAAGAAAGGGGGGGGTAATCAAGTTGTCATTTTCAAAAAATTGAGTAATGAATAGCAATTAACTTATATGTTGGACTTGATTATCCCCCCCCCCTCTTTTCTTTATTTCAGATATTTTTAGATCTCAATTTAAAACTATTGAGACATTAATGTGAATGAGAGAAAAAAAAAATAATATATATATATATATATATGGCTTCTTTGGTACTGACTGATAGCTCACAGCTGACAGTCAACATTTAGGTATATACCTAATTTAGACGGTCAGAAGTGACAGCTGCTAAACACATGTTTTTGCAGATCATTTGGTTTGGCGTAGGGATACATAGGTAACTTTTCAAAGCCGTCGGCTGTGAGCTGTCAGTCAGCACCAAAGAAGCCTTGGGGCTACTGTAGAAAGTTTGTGTGTGTGTGGGGGCTTAGGTTTTTATATTTTAACCCTACACTGAATTTCATGTATAAAGATGTATGTTGAAATTTAACAGCCTCTAGCTTAATGTTACTACCCTTTTTTAATCAACAAAGATTTATTTAAACTTGCAAAATAAAAAATTTACTACGTTACACTTATAAATAAAAGTATAGTAATACAAACATAATTAACAGAATATTACTTTAAAATAATGATGTGACAAAATTAACTATAAATTCATTATGCAGGAATTATGACTAAATATGAATAAACAATTATAGTTGAAAAGTTCAGTTACATAATTACTAATAGAAAATCTTATCACCGTGGAGATGCAGCTAAAATATCTATGACTTTCTCAAGTAACACTGATTTCTTGGTGAATGTTTAACATAGCCAAACTTGTCAGTCTTTGCTCCCTTGTAGTGTTTCTAATATAAGTTTTTAGCAATGTCGAGAAAGACTGCTCACTTGTACTTTTGGAGATTGGAAGGGTAGCAAGAATCTTTAGCAATCTGTTTATGACTGGAAAAACATTTCAGTTGCACTCCTAATAAAATCCGATAGCATTTTTAGGTTTCTTTAAAATCCATCCTATGTGGCTTTGACAAAGCCGTAATTCTCTAATTGCTATATTCAAATCACACTCTGGGTCATCTTCATAAAAAGTGGTAAGCTTTATCATGCTATCCTCTTGCTCTGGAGCTGGATAAATAATTTCCTCACTAGCCAAAATACAAATAAAAAACTGTGATATATCTTTGTGTTCAAGAAGCGCTGTTCTATCACATTACTGAAAGAATCTAAAGACACAAAAATTGAAATTCTGAAGTACTCTTCAGGAGACTTTGTCTCAACCTCAATGTTACACCTTTGTGTCTGACGGCCACAAATGCATGACAATGTTGTGACCTACCCCCCATCATTATCCCACACAAATAACAAATAACACACAGAGGTAAGCACAAGAGAGTTATAAATTTATTTACAGAAAAACATGGTACAGCTCAATGAGGGAGAGGCGCTTAAGAGTACTAGCGTTAACCATAAGCCAGATGGGCTATAAGGTACAACGGTCACCACCAAGGCCAGATGGGCACCAAAACAATAACAAACACTAGGCGGCCCCTTATACTTAGACGTTCCAAAATGGCGTCATCAGAGAATGGCATAAAAGATCTAACAAATTGGTCTCTTGTTACACAATAATAAATGTCTATCAGCAACATGGGCAGAGAGCCAACACCTGCCAAAAATTCCAAACATTAGGTGAGTCGAGTCCCTAACCTAAACGATGATAGCGACATTAATATAATACTTGACATAATATTAAGTCCAAGGTTAAGGAAGAATACCTAAATGATCTAATAACAAATGGAGCACCCTCCGTGGATATAAGTACTGGGTGGCCTGCGGTCCCACATTTAACAACCATATAAAAATAAACACCAGCAAAGAAACAACAATATACTAGCCTAACTTTAACATCCAACAAAGCGTCTGTACCAGAATTAATCTCTCCGCCGGCTCGCGGCCCCACATTTAACCAACATTGGTAGGAAAACAAGGCGGCAAATATAAACTATTTGCGGAAATTAAAGATACAAAACATATTAATGTAGACCAAGATTTCATTAAGTAAACATCGCCATAAGGGCAAGGACTGACGTATCTGATCGTCACAATAAATGTTAGTCGCAGATATTATATAAATTGAATTTTGAAAGATAGAAGTTTTAAAGCCAAAATTAATTTAGACAACAGCGACGAGCCTACATTATAGTTAGGCTATTTACCTTGAAAGCCCAGAGTATAATGTGTGTCCCTACTCTGGGCTCCAACCATTATATATCTACGATGATCATGTGTTCTCAGTGCGCGGAGTAAAAAGGGGGGGGGAGGGGTAGTTCGAGAACACACTCGAGAGCCTACAAGCATTGGTCACAAGCAGAAATACAGTCCATAGAAGTTTTAGAACGCTCCTAGGAGTGCGTGCAGCTCACGCTCACCGCCGTTTGCTTGTATCTTGTTCACTCGGAAGAAGGGAAGGGGGGAGCTCTCCCAACACGGCCAGCAGCGAGCTTCGAACTATGGCTCAGTTGAATGTGGATTTTGTGGTGGAGTGCATCTCGAGCTTATTGTAGACGAGTCGGAACGAGTCAACTGGGGCTGGCTTGGTGAGTGATACAACTTCTTCTATGTCATGTTGTAACAAGATTACAATGTCATCACAATTCCCAATCCTCCAGCCAACTCGGATGCAGATTTGAATATCTCACTAAATTCATTGTCGGCTCATGCTCTCATTGATTGTATATTTCCTAGTGAACGTAAGATACCACATTCATTGCTGTAGTGAGGTCCATGTTCTGCTGTTGAAGGAAGCGACAGAGAGGCAGACTGATAGAAAACACTTTGGCCAACACGTGAAGGCAGACCAGAAGCGTTGATTGCTCACTGGTACATCTAGTTGTAGTGCTGTTAATGATGAGTCTGCATTAGACCAGTTTGTAATTTCCTGCAAAGCTTCATGCTCAGCAACCAGCATCTCTCCCATTAGCAAAATTATGTCATCATGTCTTTCTATCTAGCATGTGATACACATCTGTTTCAATCTTAGAGCCTTAGATCCTGGAAAGTTTTTCTTGAGAGTGTTATTTAAAACATTAGAGCACTTAGAGTTTTTGAAATAAAGTGCAAAGTTTACTAGCCATTCCAAGGAAATTTTTTACCGGAGAAATGCTACTTGCCTCACTCCCAGCCAAGTTCAAACTATGTGCTGCACACTGCATATATAAGGCCAGTGGGTGTTTTCTGCATGCAAGCGCTTGCTCACAATTGAATGTTCCATTTATTGAAGAGTCTACATCATAGCCTTGAACACTCAGGTATTTGGTCTTTATACACAATTTTTGGAGGGAACTTAAAAGGACACTGGCTAAGTTCTTCCCAGTAACATCAATAAGTGGCTTAAATTGGAGAAAATATTCTCTAATTTTATCAGCATTAAGGTAACAGACATCCTTACTGAATTGCTCTATGCTTGAAATGTCAATGGTTTCATTAGTAAGTACTTGGTGGAATTCAACATTGAAACCATCTTCTTAAGCAATACTTAATCACAAGAACGATAACTTCATCCTGAGTGTTTGGTTACAAGTACTGTGTGCTTTTCAACCCTTTCCTAAATGGTTTTACAATGTTATATCTCCAGTACGATCTCGGAAACGGAGAAGAGCACAAAGGTTTCCATCGTTTTGAAGTGGCTCCTCTGAAAGAGTGTGACCCCGTAGAGCCTGACATCCACAAAGTAGTATGACTTTAATAATTGATTTTAAAGTTTTTTTGATTTTCTTCAATTTGATTACTTTGAGCAGAATTTAGCAGCGATTCCACACTATATTGCTTCCCTTTTTCAATGCTCAAAAGGTCTTCGTTCTTTAAGATACAAGTTTTGTGATAGTCAGTTTTCTCAGGAAAATTGAACTCTTTCACTACATTCTTCCATCGGTCAAAGGGCTTTTGAACCAGTAACCCTAGAGTATGAAGTCCCCTTCCTCCCCCATAGCAAGAAAGCAGGGCGCGGTACTTGCAAAATGCACCATCCTTCACCTCAGAGTATAGTAACCACTTCCACCTATTTAACCAATTGTGTTGAAATTTGAACTTACATTTTCCACTCGCAGGAAATGAATAAGACAATTCATGCATCGATGGATGTTGTAAAATAATCACTTTAAAATATTTTGAAAAATATTACTAAACATTTTGACAACAATAACTCTTTATTTTAATTTTTTTAAACTAGCATACTCTGCAAGCTTATGTGTCTTCAAATGTTTATTTGGAAATAAGTGTGTGATTAAAATAAATTATGTGCCTAGAAATAGGTAACAAATCATTTTCATTTTCTTCTATATCTTAAAATGTGGATGCTATTTTAGTTTTAAATTATGTTTAAGAAATAAGGTGATAAAATAGGAGGCATGTCTGGAAAGTAATGATATATCGTGTCAATGTCGCTAGGAGGAGTTTAAATGATTGTTGTGAGTCGACTGGCTTTGACCTTGATCCTTTTGGATTTCCTTTCGCTTTGGTTTGGCAGTACTAGAATAGTTTTTGTTTGAGTGACACGCTATTAAAATGGTAGTGCCAATCCAAGATCCCGCCAAATGTGAAGTTTGTTACTTGATATGTTTTCTGAACACAGAAGGTAAGCGCCCAGCAGAAATTTCACAAACAAATGTTGCTGTTTATGGTGACATTATGAATCAACAAAATGTGACAAAACAGTGCCATGAATTCTTGGTAAGATGGACTAATATTCACTATGAACAAAGGAGTGATAGGCCATCTTTAATCTCTGAAGACATTCTCCAAAAAATTGAAAGAGGAATTCATGCAGATCGGCGTTTTATGATAAGAGAGTCACAAAACATTATTCCTGAAGTGTCTAAGACTACGATCCATGAAGCAGTGGCAGAAAAATTAGGTTTTAAATAATTATGCATGCACTGGGTACCCAAAATTTTAACGGATGACCACAAGAAAAAAATTGATATGTTTCATGCTCATGTTTCTCACGCATTACACAGAGGAAGGAGATGAGTTTTTAGACTCTATTGCGACTGGAGATGAAACTTGGGTTTGTTAACACACTCCTGAATCGAAGCAGCAGTCATTGCAATGGTGCCATATGCCCAAGACAAAAAAAAAAAAAAAAATTCAAAACGTCAACGTCAACAAAAACCAATAATTAAGGCTCCAGTTTTCTGGGACTGAAGAGGCATTCTCCAGGTTAATTTTATGCCTCCTGGCACAACAATTAATGCCAATGCATATTGTGAGACCTTTAGACTGCTCCGACGGGCCATTCAGAACAAAGGAAGGGAATGTTGACTGATGGCGTCTGCCTACTCCAAGACAATGCTCCAGCCCACACCACATGTGCCACCACTAGGCTGCTTGATAGTTTCAATTGGGATGTTTTGAATCATCTGCCTTGCAGTCCAGACCTTGCGCCTAGCGATTATCACTTGTTTCTTCATATGAAGAAACATCTGGGTGGAAAAAATTTGACAACGATGATGGGGTGAAAGAGGTCATAGCGTGGTTAAAAGGACAGGAGGTAGACGTTTATAACTCGGCGATACAGAAGTTGGTTCCCAGGCTTAATAAGTGTTTGGACAATTCCGGTGAATATGTGGAAAAATAAACTTATCAATATGTAAGTTGTTTATGGTAAAAGTTTGGTAAAGAACATTTATTTGTAAATGACATGGTCTTTGTATCTATACTTTCTGGAGCTGTTTCGTATTTAAATTGAATAGGGTATTTTATAGGTCTAGTTAATTTTCCATAAAATGTGTTTTGCAGCTATTAATCAATAGCATTAATGGTAGTAGAGTTTCATAGTGTTGGTACCGAACATAGAATTGGTCACTACTTGAATACAAAAAATACTTTTCATATAACCAATATATTTTTTTTACATTAGACCTAAGTCAACTTTTAAGGAAACTAATTGTAATTGAAAACCATTGTATATCTGTATAAGTTATAAGATACATTAACAGACAAAATGTAAATAATTCTTAAATTTTTAAATTTAATTAAAATCAAAGAATAGCTTAGTTTTAAAATGGTTAAATTACCTGTCCATTTTCTGGAGAGCACTTCTAAACATTAGTGCCTATTTCTTAACCATCTGCTACTTGCAAAGATCCTGCATCAGAATTAGGTTCATACCCAACATTCTCAAAATTTTCTTCTTTTATAACATTTCCGACACTACATTTTTCCACAATTTCCAATTTCTGCTTTTTGGGGAAATGAGTAAAAAAGGACAACAATGTACTCTGTTTCTTTAAATCGTCCATAACACTAAACCACAGTTCACAAAGCCATATAAACTATACATATTAATGTAAAATATGTTCCATGCTCATAAATCACGACTGTCCACTTGCTTCACTATTCTGCTAGTAATTGAATTCTGTCTTCTGCTCTTGCCAAGAGGAGCTACAGTATGAACAGAGATGTGACAAGTGAGAGCTTGTGGCCAACCCTTTGGTTCGTTAGCATTCATACTAACTGATATAAAGGTCCCAGTCCCCAGGCTCGATTCCGTTTAGTGCTGAAAAATTTGGTGTAGGCGCAATGGGCTTCCCTTGCACAAATATGAATTTTCAGATGAGATCTGGACGTTGTGTTTGTTCATTAGACTGTAGGTCGTGTGCTTATAAAGTCAGTATGCCCCAAAACTGCACGTTAAAACCCCTAATGAAAAAAAATGAAAAAAGAAAACAGGTGCTTTTTTGCTCTTGCCAAAAGGTGCGGTAGTAGCTTTATTAAGCCTATAAACAATGGACTTAGTGGTTATTTTTTGTTTTTTCATATAAGAGTTCTCGTACTAACTAATTTAATAAAACGACTTTTAATTTGTTGGATTGTACATTTCTTTATCTAGCTATTATTAATATTTTAGACTATAATTTTTAATAAAATATTAATTTATTAGTGTACTTTTAGTTTGTATATTTTTCTTCTCCTTTGACACATTTCCTTAATAAACTCAAGTATGACAAAAAGCTAATTTTTATATTTTGGCTAGGTGGATGGGGGGTGGGGGTGGAGGGATGGATTGAACAAGATTGGATTTCATGGGGATACTATGCAAAGAGGTCAGTAATCTATACACTTTTCTATCCCAAACCAAATAATTTTTTTATCATATGTACACACAGCCCAATAACAAGTTACCAATAATAGCAAAATATATTAGTATTGTCATTTTTTTATAGATAATTGGAAACTCCATACCTCAGAAATTCAATGACTTTGAAGACATTGAAAGTCTTTAATAATAAGCATTTAGGTGCACAATATTTAATGTGATTATATGAAAACCATCCCAACATACCTTAACCTAATTTTTCATGCATCAATAAATACAAATTTCAATAAAACCGTTAAAATATATTAATTTGTTTTTAAAATAATTTTACTAGAAGGAATGGAATAGGACCAAGATAGTATAATAAAGGATCATAATTTAAAAATAAAGTTTTTTTGTTCAAAATTGGGGACGATAATTTAGATATTAGTGGAAACAACTTATTTGATGGGGTTAATCAGATTAAATAATTAGGAACAATTTTAATAAACAATAACGATATTAGATTGGAAATTAGAAAAAGATTACAGTCTGGAAATGTATGCTATTATTTGGTCAGTAAGTTGTTGACATGGGGTAACCGACAGTGTCGCCCCTACTCTTCCTGAAAGGGTTTAAATCAAATGTGACTATGTTGCAATTTACACAAGCAGAGTGTAATAAACAACAGCAACAAAAATATATCCATATTCAGGTTTTTGAAAATATAATTAGCTGATCTAAACTAGATTGACCAAAGTTAACTCTACCTAATATTTCATTACTTCCACCTTCTAACATTACTAACTTTAATTTTAACTAACTCATTCATTTATTTTAACCACCTCATTCATATAAACCAACTTTATCAAATTTAAATTAAACTAACCTGAATTAATTCACTCTAATGTCACAAAAATATTGAATTCAACAAGAAATATTTTCTCATCTTTCTGAAAGTTTATTATTAACGAGTTTGTATGCTCTTAAGAACCGGGAAATTATTTTGTTCCTGAGGCTCAAAAAATTACCTTTATGCTAGGCAGCTAATATTGTATCATAACATATTTAGCTCTAGTAATATTTCAACAATATTCTAGAAGAGTAAAAGACACCTTATTTTGGAAATTTCAAATTATTTGTTTACCTTAAGTTTTGCCATTCACACAAATTTAGTGGAGCTCTAAAAGTTTGAGAAAAAAGGGGTATGAAAACTGCATTTCCTAGTTATTATCTTTTGTATTTATAATGCTAGTTATCTTTATAAACTCTATTTAAATGACCTTTGTGTGTTTTTAGATGTAAAGATGGTCACTATGGAGATCCTCGAATTGGTCATGACATTCCTTGTCGTCCTTGTCCGTGTCCTGGAACCATAGACTCTGGTCATTCATATGCCACACGTTGTTCTCTTGATCCTCAAACACAAGATGTTGTGTGTGAATGTAATGTAGGCTATGCAGGTACTAGACACTACGTTTTTTTATTCTCCCAACAAACTAGACATTTTTTTATTCAAACTACAAAAAGGTTTTATATAAATATATAGATTTTTGTGAAAACTTGTTGGATGTATATGGGTGAGGTTGATTTATTTCATATTTTATTTTGGTTTATTCAATTTTTGAGCTTTATTAATGTGTGAGAAATTAACTCAAAAATACCAACTACATGCATCCAAACAAACAAAATAGGTGTATGATTTTATTGTGCATTAGTTTTAGCAATGTAAAACTTAATTGTTTAGGTGGTTTGTCTTCATACAAATGTTAATTATATCTATAGTTAACTTTTAATCTGAATATCTTTGAAAAATGTTATACATTTCTTATCCTAGGTTCACGTTGTGATGTGTGTGCTGATAATTACTATGGAAATCCAGAAATACCAGGTGGTTCTTGCCGATCATGTAACTGTAGCAACAATATAGATATATCAAGGCCTGGAAATTGTGATAGTCATACAGGCGATTGCCTTCAGTGTCTCTTTAATACAGAGGGTCAAAACTGTCAAGTATGCAAGTCCGATTACTATGGAGATGCTATCAATCAACAGTGTAGGGGTACGTATCAAAGTTTGTAATAAAATAATATGTGCAGATGAGTTTTGAACCTTTGTTCTTTGTTAATTAGAAGGCTTATCTTATTTCATGAAAAGAATGGAAAAAAATAACAAAAATCTATATGTTAAAAGGTTTTTAATTTTTTCTCTCAATACACACATTTTCTTGTTCTCAGTGATGTAGCATGGCTTGTTGCCAGGGTAGGCATAACTTGTTTAAACTGTACCTGTAAATTATTGTTCTCACCCCTCAGTAGCACACTCAATGGTCAGGTATCAACATTCCCATACGAGGTGTTTAGAGCAGAGCTTATGCTTGGTTGGTCAAATGGGGGCAAGAGTTGGAGAGAACATATCAAATAGATAGATTTAACAAGTTCTGCTTACCCTGAAAATACCCTATGTAATGTCACTGTTTTCACTATATTTTTAATGAAATTCACAACAAATCTACATTTCTTTGCCTTAAATCAAATACTTATATTTCTAACCTAATTTCAGAATGTGTTTGCGATCTTTTGGGAACTGATAAAAAGTCTGGAGCTTGCAATCATATAACTGGACAGTGTCCTTGTCTTCCAAATGTCATCGGACAGACTTGTGATCAGTGTAGGGATAATCATTGGAAAATTGCAAGTGGTACTGGATGTGAGGCTTGCGATTGTGATCCTATTGGTTCCAATGCTGAGCAGTGCAATTTGGTGAGTGATTGTTCAGATTCACGTGGTATCAATGGGATTTTACACTAAATGATTTATTATTATTATTATTATTATTATTATTAACTTAAATATACAGTTATAAGTTGTATTTTGTAATACCAGAACTCAATCATAATTCTTATATCACATTATTTCCATATTTATACCATCATACAATTATCATCATCATCATCATCATCATCACCATCATCATCAACTGTTTTCAGCCTGTGACCGAGTCAGTTTAGTAAAATGCCTCCATCTATCTCTTTCCTTCCCCCATTCTTCCTCCTTTAATATCTTCCATTTTTCTACTCTCACTTGAAGACTTTCTGTTATCTGCTCCTACAAACTCTTTCTTTTCCTCCCTTGCGGTCTTTTTCCTACACACTTCATTTGCAACATTTTCTTTGGCATCCTCTCTTTTTCCAACATCATTACATGACGGTACCATCTCATTCTTGCTTCCTCCACTATCTCATGTACCCCAGGAATATAGAGTTATTTTGTTGTTTAACTTGTTTCCCTTTAACATTGACATTCTACAGAATTTGTCAGTATGATACAATTTGAACTATAGAGAAAGTAAATAAAAATTATTATTTTTGATATGAAAACATATATTGATAAAGTTCTACTTATATATTTGAAATTAACATAGTTATTGCCTATGTAAAAAAAAGAAGCAATAATTAAGCTATGCATATAACCTAAATAGGTAGTAAGACGCAGAGCTAAAAAAAAAAGAAGAAAAATTGTAATCTCCTCTAAATTTGGATTAATGCTTATTTCATGTAATCCTTTATTTATTTTAAAGTCTATAGCATTCTTTCTCATCTGGAACATTCTAGAATTACCTTGCAATCTGACTTGAACCTACATTGTAACTCCAATATGCAGTCATTGTTAAAAAACTACACAATCTAATTTGTAGATTTAAAAAAAAATAGTTTTCAAAATACTTCTTATTTTAATAAGCCTGAGTTATGTTGTGGACTATTTTTTGATATTTAATGGAAATATTTACCAAAGAAAAAAATGTTTTAATTGACATACATTATTAATTTTTGTAGCCGAATAAATTAAAATGAATCAATAAACTTTTGTTGATATTTCATGGGTTAAAATATTTCCGGGATATTTACTGTCCATTTTGGAAATATGAATTACTAATGTTCAAAAACCTTATTTTTATGATATTGCAGTGATATTTTAGGAAAATGTTCATATATTTATTTTTTTATAGATGTATTACAAACTAAAATTTATATTTAAAAAAAAAGAACATTAACAGTTTCACCAAAATCAGAATATCACTGGCATCATTAATTATAAAGATAAAATTACCAACCAAGGCCTAAATATTTACTGCCGGTTCAGGTTATACCATGTGATAATTACTCTAATAGGGTAGGAATCAGCAAAGAAGCATTTTAGAGGTAACATACCTGCATTTGTGTGGAATGAGATGAGAAACCATTTAGGGAAAACCACCCTTAGTAGACCTGACCGAGAGTCAAACTCCTATATCCTCGTCTTCAACAGGCCAGTATAACACAAGAATGACATCTTATACCATTAAGCCACTGAAGCAGAGGTATATACTAATTAAAAGGACCTATTATTACAAATTAATTTTGTTCATTTTGCATCAAATGATTGATTCTAATTATCACTGTAAAATGTACAGTTAAACTTTTTTATATAGATAGAATGTTAATTAATTGTTTTATATATAAGAATAATCATGTATTTTTTATTTTGTTTTAATATTTCATTTTGTATTAAAATAATTAAATATGCATGAATTAATTTAATTTAGATTTAAAGCATATAACTCAAATGCTAAAAAAAAACTAGAACATTTTTTCCTTGTAATTCCAATAAATATTTGTATATGTGTCATTTCGTATTAAAATGTAGCAATCATATTTTGTAGGCAACCTTTATTTTGTAAAATAGCTTCATAAAAACTTTCAAACTATTATTTGTTACATTTTAAAAATGTTGACTCCCCAGGAATCAGCTCAGATCTCTTAGATGAGCTGTTTAAAATTATGTAGTTTCATAGTTATACATACTAATAAATTATTTTAACAGGCTTGTTAATATATATTTTGTACTTTGGTGTAATGCAAATAACTGTCATAAAAAGCTTGGCATTATTTGTGATATTGTTTTTTCCTAGTATGATGGTCAATGTGATTGCAAGCCAGGATTCGGAGGTCGCCAATGTAACCAGTGTCAAACCAATTATTGGGGAAACCCAACTGTGGAATGTCATGGTATGAATATTTATTACAAAATGGTTTATTCTTTATTTTTCAAAGGTGCTAAATGACTTGGAATAATTTTAAAACTCAAGGAGTTTAGGTGTTTTAACTTATATTTTGAATTTAAAACATCTTTCAAAAAATTATCAAACATTTCTGCAAATTTAAATTATTGTTCCTAATTGGTTCCCCACTCAGCCTCTCATATGGCTAAATTTCCTCTAAATAATTACATTTTCCCCATACTTAGCCTTTTAGTGTAAAACTGAAGTTTGCTGAATAGATAGCAATATGTGAACATGTAACAAATTAACTAAAAGAGGAATGCTTGGTTTAGGTTGCCCAGCAAAATATTAATATTTTATGGAATAAATTATATTCATGTGTGCGTGTGCATGTATGAGAGGAACTATCATTTATTGTTATGGTGTGTGCAATGAGAGTAATAAAGAAAACCGCAGTTGTTATATTTGACTGTGTTTTTAAGAAAATTTGTTAGTAATAAAACATAAAGGGATAATATAATATGGTTCCAACCAATTAGGTAAAGACTACATAATAACCTAAAGTTTATTAATTAATCATATATTAATATAATCACAAATAAATAATTATTTATTATATCGATACAAATTACAAAAATTACAATTTATACATTTTATAGGGCTCTTATTTTCCTTAAAATATAAACTACTATCATTATTTGAATATTTTACATCATAATGAAGCAATGAAAGCACTTTTGACTATGTTGATGTGTTTAAATTTGGTTGATTTCATGTTAGACTACAGTATCCCCAAAAAATTCTATAATGGTATATTATTTTATTGTTCCAGATAAGCTTAGTCCCAGTTTGGAGGGATTTAAGTAGTTTCATATTTACTTAAACAATTCACAAGTAAAAATAATGTTTCAGCTTGCAAGTGCAATCCTCAAGGCTCTGATACTTTGCAATGTCATCGCAACAATGGTAGCTGTGTATGCACAACTGGAATTGGTGGGGAAAAATGTAATGAATGCGCGAGAGGGTACATAGGCCAAGCCCCTCATTGCAGCCCGTGTGGAGAGTGTTTCACCAACTGGGACAGAATACTACAACAACTAAGAGGTATCGAAACAATAATATAAACGTTCATCATTACTTTTTAATCTATCCTTAAGAGAATCCTATTAGGGTAATGCAAGAGCGAAAGGAAGGGTTGACGCTAAATGGTACAATGCAGCTATTAGGATAAACAGAGGATTTAGCTTTGTTGGGCAATTCTAATGAAGGTGTTGCAGGAAATGCAGACATTTTATTAGAGGCTTGTAAGGAAATAGGCAGTGGCCGCTCATGATTAAACCTTAATGGAGGGCGCTCAATTAAAAATTGTCAAATTAGGTAAACAACAGCTTACCTTATACAAACTTTATACCATTCTGTATTTAACTTACAAACTACACTTAAAAAAGTATAAAATGCGTTAAGTTAATAAGAATATGAGATTAATTACAAGGGTAATCTAACTGAATTTAAAGAAATGATTTGTACTTTTTTGTCAGATTAATCATTGTCAGAAAAATATAAATTTAAGAATAGGTATTTAAGTAACTTATTTTATAATTATAATTTTACTGATCATGCTGATGTCGATTATTTGTTGACAATTAGGCAGGTCATTGATGCTGATTATTTGTTTTATTTAATTCTAAATATTACTAAGATCATCATCATCACCTGGTCAATTTATTAAAATGCCTTCATCTTGTTCTATCCTTCCGTGATTCTTCTACCTTAAATTGCTTCCTTTTCTTCCTCTCCCTTGCACACTTTCTGTTATCTGCTCCTCCCATCTCTATACTATATCATATACTCCATGTACCTCCACTCTTTCCTGGATATCTTCATTCCTAATCTTGTTTCTCCTTGTGGTAGCTAACATGTTTCTCACAAACTTCATTCCCATGACCTCCACTTTCCTTGTCTTTCTTACATTCATTGCCCTTGTTTCTGCTACATATGTGACAATGGTTACAAAGTACATACTGTACAACACTTCCTTAGACTTAGAGGGAATTTGCCTTCTCCATAGCAGGTCTCTTAAGCACCTTAAGAGCAACTCTTCCTGCTGCACTCTTAATATTAAATCCACTTTACTTATTTTACAATCCTTACCTTTCTCAGCTACACTCCATCAAACTTTATAGATTTACTAGGACTTACTCTTTCCTTGTAACTACCATCACTTCACAAGTCACCATACTGATTTTTATTCCATACTCTTTCACTTCCTCATTCTATTCTTGTAGTTGTTCTTGTACTTCCTCTATCTTCTCTCCCCATACCATCAAGTCATCAACAAATCATGGCTTTCATTCTTTCCTCTCTGAATTTTCCTGCCCCTTTGTTCATGACCATTTCTATTACTGTTACAAAGAATAAGGGCTTGAGGGCACTCCCCTGTTTAACTCAATTTCTTATTTGAAACCACTCTGTCCTCCCACTATCTGTCTTAACACAACTCAAGTTATCATCATACATACTCTTTACTCTGATTAAACTCCTCTTTCCACTCCAGCCTCCTCTATTGCTTTGAGGATTTTATTTCTACATTTTTTCTTTTTCAACATTTCTTAATATTCTAAATGGAGTATGGTGTATCAGAGGCTTGGTGTATACAGACTATTTTTTTCTTTCCATGACTAAATTTTAAAATGAAGGGTGTTCAAAAACAAGTTGGTTAGGCAAATTTTTAGTCCAAAATTGGGTTAAAGCTATTGAGGATTGGGGGAGGCTACATAATGATAAGTTACATAAACTTTACTCATCACAAGACATTGTTATTATGATCAATTCTCGTTTAGATGGTGGGAAAGACATGCAGCATGAATGAGAGAGTCTAAAACCTTGTTCAGGGTATTTACTGGCAAATCCAATGGGAAGAGAACATTGAGAAGACCAAGACGTAGATGGGAAGATAACATTAAAATGGACTTGATAGAGATAGGGTGTAATAAGGTGGAATGGATAGAACTAGCTCAAGATAGGAATAAATGGTGTAGGCTTCTAAGTCCGGCTATGAACTTTCGAGTACTTAATGCCATAGATGTGAGTTAGTAAGTAATGAATAAACTTCAAATGGTAAATATTTTGGGATTATACATTTTAAATTTTTTTTATGGTCAGCTTACAAAGAAGTATGTATTTTATTTATTCAGTTTTAAAATCTACCTCATCTCATTTAGTCATACCGGCTCCCATAAGAGGCTGTAATTTGATAGCATATGCTATTGATACATTTTTAAACATGATTCAATTTATGGATACCTGTTTTGGGTGTTATGATATTTTTAAGGTCTCTATTTTAATTTTGGTTAATATTTCCTTATAATATCGGACACCTTAGCTCAGTTGGTAGCATGTCTCTATACTGAGCTAAGGGTCCCGGGTTCGATTCTTGGCATGGTCAAAACATGTATCATTGGTGAAATGTGGGCTTACCCTTTCAAAGTGATGAATTAATGGCCCAGGACTGGATGTTGTGTGTCTCCCATTCCTTAGTTAGATTATAAGGCATATGAAGCTACGACAGGCTTAGCAGGCCGATAGTGGAAATATATGGCTTGAATAAAAAACTGACCACAGGCAGGAAACAGTAATGGATTTAAAAAAATTATTTATAATGTTGTCTAACATTATTAGCCAATACTGCTTAGTGAATAGTTTCAAAAACTTTTTTTTCTCTATAAATATTCTAATGAGTTTTTAATTAAAATGGCTTTTATGAAAAAAATTCTTATCAAAGTACCAGTCAAGCTGCCTTTAGGAAATAATCCGTCTAATCTAATATAAGAAATGTGAATGGAAATTTATTAAAAGATAACATATCAATATTTTTCAAGAGATGGGATACAAAACTCTTTTGTACACTTAACTTCTCCAATTGTAGATTTAATCTTATATTTTCAAGACAGTGTCAGATAATTATTCAAAGAGTGATCCTATTAATTAATATAGCTAATTATTAACGTCTGGCCTACCCTGCCAATTCTGACCGCAGCAAGCACCATTCTTATATAATAATGCACCAAGAATTCATTTTTTGGTCATAAATGAACCTCTTTATAAAGACAAATAAATAGTCGTACTGCCATATATAATGTGATTCATGTGAAGAAGGTAGGAGACCAATGGTTGGATGGTATGGCTAGAACAACAGCAATTGGCAAGTTGACTTATAGATGTTTCCACAGAAATATCACATGAATGTTTCTCAGAGAATCAAGGCCATGCATAAATTTACTCCAATCTTCTAAAAGCTACACGTTGGCTGTATACACACCCTGCTGTGCAACGCCTGGATCTATTTAGAAGGTGTTAGCACAGTAAACCAAGCTTCAAGGCTATTGTTCACCGTATTATCAAACTCATGGAAGTTTTAAAGTGAAGCCATAAATACTAAAACACAATTTAAACATGTTGGAAATTAAGTTATGGAATAAAAACAATTGACTTTTGATTTGCATGTGAAAGTAAATACTTTTATATTAAAAAAAACTCTAAATGCTTTATCTCAGTTGTAAGCATGGTTTAAAATTCCACAACATTTTTTTTTAGTTTATTTATAGATAGTTGAATATTTCAACTTATTTGGGAAAGGAGTACTTCCATTTCTATTTCTCTTTGCTTGTAATATATTAATAATTGAATATAAAATAAGCATAGAAATATATAAATATAAAATAAATCAAAAATTGAATTTTATTTTAACTAGACCTATTTGATCTAATTCTTGTTTGGAAATTCTCAGATTATTGCATGAACTGATGTGTTGGACATGCATCAACTTGTTATTAGCCCTGGGCATGATTTAGAACGTTGGTAAAAAATTCGGGAAATTGGATGTTCTTGAAACTTGGGCGAGAAAAATATTTCCTGAGATTTTCCAGGAAAATATATATATACAATTTTTTTAAATAAAATTACCATTTATCAATGTCATGTTTGTATTTAATGTTCATAAAGAATATTATTAATTTCTTAAAAGTAAAATTATCCTAATATTATGAAGGTGGATACTTGAAACAAGTCGTTTTTATTTTACTACTACCTAGTCAACACTTCTGAGTGCCATTAAATAACATAACCACGTTAGGCTACATATAATTAATGTTACTGTATATCCCTGGAATATTTAAGCCAGTAAAACATGTGTTTGGTACAAAATGATGGTAAAAGCAGCTTTTAAATATCAAATTATGCAAAAAAAATAATGAAAAAGGTTGCCAAACTGCTATATTAAATCAAACTTTAAAAGGAGGATAGAAGGGTTAGGCCTACACACTTACCAGAAAACTGTAGGTCTCTAAGTGCACAATTAAAATCGCAACAAAACACATAATTATGTAATTTTTGGGGTACATCAGTCCCCTTCTTCAGCAAAAGAGAGTAAAACAGTGTCTGGACTATTCACTATGGTAGCATGGCTAGAGGTTGATCACGGTCACCAAGTACCTTCATGCCGTGAATTTTTGAATTCAAGAACTTCTTTAGTCAATTTAAAATGCAATGTTTAGAATTTATTTATATTGATACTAAAAATTCTTGATTAAATATACACAATTAAAATAGTTTAATTAGACCTATGATTTTTATTTAATCTTATTCAGCACTTGTTAGACAAAATAATATACTACATTTAACTTAATTTAAACTTTAAAAATTTGATCACTTTCTGATCAAACTGTCATAAGCATATAATTTTGTGAACTCTTTTTAAATGAATGCAACAGCTAGGTTAGAAAAAAATTATAAATCTGAAAAATAAATATAAATTAGAATATTCCTTTAATTTGTTTACTGCCCCATTCCTGCAGGAAATTGTTATCTAGCGCCCAAAGATTTCCCGAAGTCAAAATGTCGCGCATAGGCCTAGTGGTTATACTTTGTTTACAATAATTTTAAATGTCATTCAGCTTGTGGCCATGCAAATTTCCTCTCGTTTGTGATATTAAAAATAGAAATAGTTTTGCATATATTTAGTAACTATAACTAGGCCATTGCTTTGTTTGAACCAAAATATATATAAATGTCTCCTTCAATTTTATACCCAATTGTTGCTCCTGAAAGTAAGATCCAAAGTTGAAGTTTTGAGAAATATAAAGTACCATAGATAGTACCTATCATTATATACCATTTTATTGTTTAATTTCACAAATTTATGTTATGTTTAAACTTGTTTTTAGATGAAACTGAACATGTCATCCATTCTGCATCAGAAATAAAGCAAACCGGAGTCACAGGAGCTTATTCACAAGCATTTGAATCAATGGAGAAAAAACTCAGAGAAGTGAAGCAGCTTTTAGAAAATACAACTATTAACTCTCATGACCTTGAAAACCTCGAATCACTCGTTGAGAACTTAAGGTGAAGTTAGTTGTAAATAATTTATTTTTCATTAAAAATAGTAAAAATGTAGATTTTAGCTATGTTTGATAGCTTTGATGATCTTCAAGCACTATTGTATGTGGTACTAAGAGTTTCTTTATAAGTCTGAACAAAATTTAATGTTCACTTGTTGTGAAAGTTTTGAAGTTCACTCAAAGTGAAGTCCCTTTTGCTGATAACCCCAATTGTTATATAACCTTACAAAAGGTCAAGTAGTTCTAATTTTTTGATATGTCATTTAGGTCGGTCCCGTGTTTCAGAATCCAAGTTTTCGACCTCCCCTCCCTTGTGCGATCGCTGTGGCGCGCCAAAAAACCAACAAAATTCCTGTTTTTCAATTTATTGATCATATCTTTTTACCAATGCATCTTACAGAGAAGAATTTTGATTCAAAGTAGTAGAGTATTAAATTTGCTACAACTTTTGTATGCAATTTTTTTTGTAGAACTATTATGTAAACAGTTATGCAGCATCAAAGTTGAAACTTTTTCGTTTTTTGTTAAATTTCTTATTATATCTCCAAAACGATACATCGTAGAGAAAAAATTCTTGGATAAAAGTTGTAGGACATTAAATTTGCTCTAAGTTTAATACCAAAAATTATTCTCTCGGACTAAATAAAGGAGCTATGCTGCTCTGAAAGATTATAAGTTGGATATTTACGCTAATTTGAGTATAGGTAGGGGTGATAGTAAAAAGAGTTTCTTTATACAAAGCCAAGCAACTTTAATGAGAAATAAAATGCACAATGTATATATTATAATAATAGTATTATGAAATAGGTAGAATAAATTTTATAATTGTATATATAACTCAATATAATAATCGTAGTAACAATAAAACTTATAATTTTCTACGTTAAGTTTTGTGTTGCCTCAATGGCTCAGCTAGTTCCTCCTCGACTTCTTCAATCAGTAGTTCAGTTGGATCGTCTCCTTCATTGTCATTAATCATGATGTCCACTCTATTGTCACAGGTTTGTCCACAACAGTTTTTACAAATTATGAAGTACTTGAGACTGGCCTTTCTACAACTGCAGGCCTTATTGCATCCCTCTTTACACTGACAGGAAATCTGGGTCAGGATTGACTGAGGAGCTGGACTCTGGCAGTTTTAATAGGAACAAATCCTTTACTGTCCTTCCATCCCCAGTCCAGAGGGTTTTTCATTTGGCCCATCCATGTCTGAACTTGGTGATAGGTGCGGAAGACATGGTACATAGCTACATCCTGTGTCGGGGGCAGCTTTAAAAGATTTAACTTGCTTTTAGTAGCAGATTTGTAGAATAGCTGATATTACAAAGCATCTAATGTTGTTGCCCTGTCACCACTATACAGAGCAAGAAGTATACGCTCTCCTGCTTCAGAAATTGTTGAAACACTGGCCTTAAAATCTCTAAAGATCCTTGCAAGTTCATGCAATGCTGGTTTGTTCTGAAACTAAGTGCAGAACTTAGTTTTGCCAAATCCAAACCGGGACAATGTGGTGTCGCACCCACTCAAAGTGTGGAAAAGAAGTAGATTTTCAGGTGCTGAGTAATTGTAGGATGATGTGGAAAGTACATAATCAGAAGCACCACCTCTTCCACGTTATCGGAAGTAAATAGGGAGATCTTGCACTAAAGTTGTCAAGAGAGCTAGCAAATCAATGTCCTCCCCGATAATCTCCACAGCATCATACTCTGCAGCGAGTGATATAGCAGATGTTCCACTGCCTGCTTAACAGTTACATTGTCTTGAATGAGCGTTTCCTTTAGGAGTGAAATAAAGCGAAGTTTGTTATTTTCGTTCTCCAGGAATTTTTCCTGTGGCACTTGAACAATTGTTGACCCATCATAAATTACATCACTTGAAGCATTCACATGACACCTTCTGTACCTTTCAGCACTCTTAGTATCTCTCACCTCAGGATAAAGAGGATAGCCATCAAAATTGACCACAACGTTTGCTCCATAATGATCATGAATGAATTTGATGTACCTTTTACAAATCTCATGGAAACTGTCAGTTCTATTCCATAAAACCTTGTGGAGAAGGAACCCACCATCTACCACTGCAGTCCGATTGGGTGGTAGTTTGGTTGTGTTTGGTAATGATGAAAATGCTGAATACAGAGATGATTTTGTACCCTTACGCATCCCATCTTCTGAAAAAAGGGACATTTGGTAAGAAGCCAGTTCATATTTGAAAAACTCTTCCAAATCTTTTGGTTTCTGGTTGACAATGCACATTTTCTGAAAAAGTGTTAGAGGGTCAATTGTCAATTTATTATCCCCTACTTTCAAAAAGTTGACGTCAAATGCTAATGTCACCACCTTTACTCCATTTCAGTTTCAAAGATCCAAAATTACCACCAACGATACTGGAAACTGCTGCTATTCCAAACTCTTGCGATAATGGCAATTCACTTTTTCGCTGACTACGACACCAGAACTGATTAGCATAACCACATCATTCACTATAAAAGGAGGATGTGTCAATAGCCAATTTTTCATCTTGACCACATCTCTGTCGTTTCTTTCCATGCGGGTTTGCCTAAAATCAATATGTTGCTCGGATGTAGCTGAACTTCTATCAGTATATTTTTCCACTGCTTCGCAAATGTTCTGAAGGCTTACCATACCCAATGTCCATCTCATAATTACACTTTCAGACATTCCTCGTCCATGAGTCAGTCCACCAATAATTTTCATATTCTTCATCATGGTTTGCTCAATGGTCGTTCGACCATATGCCTGACCAAAACTTTTCTGATCTTCTAATGGTAAAGTAGCTTTTTGTTGTGAATCGTATATACTCTTCAGGGTCCATACTTTCCTGCAAGTTGCATATATCTTGGAGATAAAGATGAGCGCATGATAAGCATGACCAAACATGATTTTTGTGATACGGTTTTCAGCAAAAATACAGGCAAACAGATCTTTTAGACCACTTCCAGCCATTATTACTCCAATAGCTCCCTTACGGACATTAATAGAGGGAAATCCCACAAGTCTCACATTGAGGTTATCTAATTCTGAGGTTTTACTACAGAAAAATTTATTTTGCCTTTATATAAAGGGGTTGATCATATGCCACGAAGCATGTTTTCTGATCTAAATTCTTGCATCTCTGGTTGGCCTCAAGTACACTGTATCATACTGACTTGGAGGGGCATTGATAAAAAGAAGATATACGATTTTTGAGCATTTGCTACCTCTTTTGGAAGTTGCTTGCTCCATAAAATTGCTCCATCCAAGAAGAGACATGCTGGTCGATTTGCCTTAGAGCCATATTATGTCAGCACTAGATGATTTGATATCGTTTTCTTTTGGGCAAAAAATGTTAAGATCCTGAATATCAATGCTGCTCAAGCCACCAGCTTCATTCTTTTGAAAGCTTTGCATTTGGACTGTAGCTGCTTTCTGGAAAAAGTCAGTTGAAGTTTTTTTTTTTTTCAAGCGCTTCACAGGCTCTTCAGCGTTATAGCGGTTGCTGGAGTTATTGGCATAATTCCCCCCATGCATGGAACGTATTGAGACCATCAAGGTTATTAACGTTAAAATCTGCATTATCAAAGATAAATTGCAGATATACATCAGTAGTTGATTTATCAATCAGCTGGATGCTAGGTTGTAGTACCGTGGACATCTCAAGTAGTACTGCCTCATGCTGGCTTTATGAAAGCCAAGTGCAGATAGGATATCAATCAGTTGCCTTGACCCATACTTTTAATATAAGTACACACTCATCCCTGTCAGCAGAGAAGACAAAAATGAACGAGGTCTAGCAGTTGAAATCACAGTATGTGATAGAGTGATACATTGTTTTTTCCATTTTTGAAAGGATCCTCTTTTATTGGTAATCCACAGTTTGGAAAAATGATAGCAATGACTGTGGAATGACATCTTCAGTATCACTTAAAAATGTATCTGATGGAGGGTATTGTGTTGTGCTGTAAATTAGTGAGCGTATGTTTTCCAGAATGATTGCTGCTGCCGCTTTAACGACTCTCAGGCGTTCTTCTTCAGGATCTTTCTTTCTGTTCTCATACAAATTATCAGCGAGAATATTAAACAAACCACAGTGATTTTATTGGATGTTTCTGCAATAATAATGTCACTTCCACATTTTTTGAAGAGACGATCTTTCACAGTTCTTATATCTGGGTGTAAATCTCCTTCTATTTGAGCCATAAGTTCTTGAATGGAAATCTGACACTCATCTGAATTCTCAGCAAGGTAGGCATATATGTTTTACATCACTTCATCTACTGCTGTTGCAGGTCGATAACCTTTTTTTTCTCTAGTTGGTGCATTGCCTGCATGATACATAGCGTCAGCTGCCAACAGATCTGTCACACTTGACAGTTTCTTAATCACTGTTTCTCCCCATTCATCTCCCCTATTTTGGGTTGATGTCAAGAGAAGACTCCTTTAAAGTATCCATCTGCACTAAATGTACAAAGGTTCTTCTGGAAATTGGTAGTTTTTTTTCTGGATTTCGATAAACTCGGGAGTTATTTTTTCACTAAAAAAAAAAAAGAAGATTTTTGAACATGAATGTGTTGCCAATTGATTGCGTTTGCATTGACTGAAGACCACTTTTATCAGCACGACGAAGGTAAGCCTTGATCAATTTTCCATTAATATAATTTTTTTGGCAGGCACTATGTACACTTACTCATTTCAAGTCTTTCATATAATGTTTATGATTGAGCTGTTTTCGTTTTATGCTTGCTTCAAGTAGAGTTTTAATTCCTCTTTCTTTCACAACAGCAACATCACCACTCACACTACCGTACATATAAAACAAGGAGGATCTGCCGACGAAGAAGCCATAACTCTTGTATTACAATGAACAAAGTTATAATAAAATTAATCGTGATTTACAACAATGCACATGTGTTCAGATACAATGTTTCCTCACAACTGAGGATGGTGTAGTGACCGTTAGATTGGCATACTGTAGGGAAGTTTGGAGGAGGGGGGTGGCGTAGGGGAGAGCACAACACCTGCTGGTGCCTTTCTTCCATTCTCCTTCCTCCTTCTTTGTTTCCCACCGCCAGTTTGTTTACACGCGCACACATGCACGCACAACCCCTTGAATTGAATTTGTGGAATACAGGAGTGGAGCGTCTTTAACATTGTTTCTACTTTAGCTTAGTAGTAAATAATAAGTAAATCAATTAATATGCAAAACAAATACCTAATATTCTAGAAACCCGAAATTTTGATGTTGGTTTTAAAGCAGCTAACTCCTCCGCTATTAGTCCTAGACAATAATTTATGATATTAATCTTATATCAAATTTAACGCTCTACAACTGTTATTCAAGACATTTTTCTCTACGACATAACATTCTGGAGATATAATAAAAAAACTCGACAAAACTTTTTAAAAAGTAGCATTTTTACGAAAAGTTTGTAAATTTGATACTGCGTAACTCTTTACATAATAGTTTTACAAAACAACTCTCCATACAAATTTGTAGCAAATTTAATACTCTACAACTTTGAATAACCATTTTTCTATTTAAAATCCATTGGTAAAAAGATATGATCAATAAACTGAAAAAGACCAGAATTTCGTCGGTTTTTTGTGCACCACAGTGAGTGCACAAGTGAGAGGAGGTTGAAAATTTAAATTCTGAACTACGGGACCGACCTATATGACATATCAAAAAATTACAACTACTTAACCTTTTGTAAGGTAATGCCCCTTTTTCAGCCCCTATTCTTTGGACTAATATGCATATAACTTGAACACATAGTAAGATGACGTTCTAAAAAAAAGTTATATCTATTAAGCTTATCTGTTTCTCTTCATGAGCAAAATAACAGTAAAAAAAAATTACATACATCTTACAAAATGTTTCTAACATTGATTTGAATGGTCTCTAACATTTGTTGAAAATACTTTTTGATTCAACCATTCCGATCATGTATCTCAATGATACTTAGTTCATTTTTATAGAGCTAAATTATAGACTAAAATGACTATATCTAGAGGAGACATTCACCCCACCACCACATTATTATAATTTTTCTCTCAATAGAAAGGGCTCCCTCAATTATTAAAGCTAATATTCAAGATAACAGTACACATTTGTATCACCCCTATGGGAGGTTTGTAGGACTCAACAGAATCTTGCTCTATGATGTAACAATCATGTTCTGGGATATAAAATAATCTTGCTCTAGAATATAACAGAATGTTGTTCTGGGTTATATCATGATCTAGGGACTTACAAAAATTGCACTTGCAATAATGTGGATTTAACTGTTCATACTGATATAAAGTGAATTCAGCTTAAAAGGACACGTATCAGGAATAACTAGTTAGAAGTCATTTTGTGTCAAGTGATCCAATATTTTAACGCTTTAAACCTTACCCTTTTAGATTTTTTTTCAAATTTTGCTCACTCAATGTAATCCAACGATTATAAAAAAATCCACCTTTTTAGATTTTATCTGCAGTAGTTTTTAAGTTACGGCCCTCTGAAATATTAAAAAAATTGCATCTATCTGCAGACCTGCAATTACAAATTTAATGATTATTTAAACTATAAATGAGAGCAAAGGCTGGGGAAAAAACGTTTTATAGCTTACTAGTATTGAACCCTTTTTAATTTCAAGGTCATACCTTACACTAGTTCACCTTGATTTTCCCAAAAACTTAATTTTTAAAATTAATAATAATCACACTTGCATATTTGAACATCATTTGTGTAAAGTTTCATCATGATATAAAAAGTGTTAAAATATTGGATCACTTGACAGAGAATTACCCTTAATGGCTACAGCGAACTTAAGCAATGTGTTGAAAAGCATGTGGATGATACAACAATGTTCTCACCGACAAAGAACAAACCTTAAGGATTATAATCTGGCCACAATGGAATTGTTTTCATTTGAGAGCTAGTCTAGTTAATAATGTAAGAATTGTTTATTTTACAATCAACTTGACACAGAGAAATAAAGAATAAATATTCATTTTGGAACAAGTCTAGATTACTCTAGCACAGCTTGAGTCATAATGGGATTCATTGATATACTGAATGAAAATAAATTTAAACATTGTCACTGTACGTTAACTATACACTAGAGACTTAAAATTTGTGAATAAATGGCTGTGCATCAAGAAGCGGTGCAACTATATTCTGGAAGAAAACACTATATTTTATTTATTTAATGATTACTAATTCATATTGTATTAACTTAAATAATAACACCACCTTCGCCATAAAAAAATTTTTTTTTTTTTTTTAGAAAAATAACACAAATTTTCCACACACAAAAAATAAAAACCTCACCTAGCCCTTCGACCATAAAGCACAGTTTTCTAAACTGGGGCTGCTACTTATTTATTCAAGTAGCTTCACAGATAAATTTTGGAAGCTTGGAAGCACCAGTGATCAAACCCAGAACATCTGGATCTGTAGCCAGGAACTCTGACTGCATTTGTTTATTTAGACATGCAGCTAAACTTATAAAGAACTTATCCCATACTGGCAGGGTCAAGAGTCATGTAGAAGCAAAATTATGAGGTTACAGTTTTGTTAGTTTTCATGACTTCTTATTTTGCTTGTAGAAATGGGCACACATATGATTATTTAAAGATAAATCTTCACCCTGTAAGTGATCCTTTTTCTAAGTTTCTAAAAGATTAATTTGTCATATTAGATGTACAACTTAATCAACAAAATTGTACAAAACATTTTATAGCTATGTTTTAGTGAAAAATCATACAAAACAATGAGGCTTCTGACCATTTCTTTCTGGACCAAAGACATGAACTATGGAAATTCTCGGGAAAAGTAAATATTACTTTTTATCCTCCCGGCTTCTGCAATTATTAGAAATATTTTGTATGTTCAGGCTGTTGGCTCAATAATCAGAATGCTCTCTTTGGTGGGATAATAATTATAGTAAATATTGTTTGCATCAGTGTGATCTTTATCTATTTATGATGTTAGTATTTATAGTATAATTGGAACTATTTTAATGTTTTTGTTTTTTAAATTAACTGTAGATCAAACTTTAATCATTCGTCCGAGAGTTTGGATGCAGTTGAGAACCTGTTACAGAACACAACACAACGAATTTACTTAGCTAATTTAGCTCTTTCTGAGTTGAGAAATAAATCCGCCAACTTAAGAGACAGAGCTCACACCTTGAAGGATGATGCTACAAAATTACAGGAGGCTAATGTAGAAGGTATGTGTGGTTTGATGTATGTAACTCGGCACTAAATTAGGAAGAATACCAAACTGCTCAACTAACTTATTTGTGTTTCTCACTAAGTACTGGCTGGCACCAAACTTGTAACATGTTTTTTCTACAGACTCAAGAACTAAACTTAATATTTTAATCTATCCGTGATATTTGGTTTCCTAAAATTTTTCTTTCGGTTTATTTAATAGTATAGTATACTCATCATCTTTCAGATCTTTTCCTTCATTTTCAAAGGAGTCATTCAAACTTGTAACATCAAAACTTGAACTTAATTTTTGTTGTTTTTTTTACTGCTGAAATTACTTTTGCAACTTTTTTTTTTTTTTTAGTTTTGCTTTTAGTGATCTTGTGAAAGTAATAGTAATATTTTCTGATAGTGATATTGCCTAGAAATTCCAAATACATAAAGATAAACTTGGATATGTCATTGTGTATGGACTAGGTCTTTTTTTCAAAAGCGAGAATGCGACTATGGTTAATCAATGCTCATTTTATTGTATTTCATTTGATGAGAGCATAAATACTGTAGCTCAGAAGACCCAGATGGATGTTGTGGTTCGGTTCTGGAGTGAAAATGAAATTCATACAAGATATTTAACATTTTTTCATTTTAGGTCATGCAACAGTTAAAAATACAGCATTGAAATTTATACCTGCACTAAAAGAAAATTTGAATGGGTCAATTGTAAACTTACGATTTTTAAATGATCTCAAAGGTTACTTGAAGGAAGATTCTCCACAATATCCTTAGCTGCTGAAATTTGGAACTTTGTTCTTTACACATTGTCCATGATGCTTACAAAACTGCATATACTAACTCTAGTAGGGCTATTAAAAAAAATACGCTCACTATATTATTTATTTAAAGATTTTCCAACAATTCACAGATTACCAAAGAAAAACAAAATCATTTCTTTTCTCAAAGAAGTTTTGTTATGTTAGATGGATAGAGAGAGAACTCATCAAAGTGTAGAGAGAGCAAGATCAATACTGCCTTATTTATAAAAGTATGTTTATTCTTCTAACAAGAATCCCCCAAAATATGTTTTTTTTAAAGAATTATGTAACTTTGTGAAGGACGAACTTTTGACAGCAATGTTGGGATTCATGCTTTCAGTTTCACGTGAGTTGTAGAAATTGCTCACAGAATATCAGAGCAGTCAACCTCTATTAACATTTATGTTTGTAGAGCTAAGTAAACTACTTGAGCACTTGATAAACCGAATTATAATATGTGATGTATTTAATTCATCAAATACTTCAAAAAATTGTTATCCATTGATTTGAAGAAACGGTCCAACAGAAAAATTACTCCCTACTGTAAATATTAGATTCGCAACATCAGCAGTTTTGAAAGGCATTAAAGATATAAAGGTACTTCAGTTCAGAGGTGATAGTCAAAGAGTCCTTGTTGATCTCTGCAACAAATATTTACATAAGTGTCCTCTCTCTTACAAAATTGCCAAAGGTGCTAGTTGTCTCTCTCCTGCAATTATGATCAGTCCGTCTCTTAGGAACCATAGAATAACTTCTGCATTAGAAGTCCTTCTTGACAAGAAACAACTATATAGCGTGCAAGCCAATGCCGTAAAACTAGAACTACTTGGATTTTGTATAAAAGTAAGGAGTTATGGACTACCCTATGTTAAAGGATTCACTTCAAGTGGTGACTGGCTTGTTAAATTCCATATGAATATTTTTTCCAAAGAAACTATATCCTAGGATTTGCAATATTTAATTAAAGAATCCTTGTTCTCTTCCATAGCAATGTAAAGTTTTTCTGTAAATAAAGAATGTCTGCTTGAAAACCTACCCGAGTTCAGTATTGCTAAACGTCTAACTTATGATGCATTTACTGACTTCTAAGTATGACAATTTCAAAGATGATTCATGTTGCAAGTAATTCATCAGGAATAAGGTAAGAAGCTTTTGAAAAGAAGAAAAAGATTTAAGTAGACAAAAATCGAAAAAGAAAACCTGCATCATACATAAAAAGGAAGTTTGGAAGTAAAAAGATGAACAGTTCTGCAGAATGTGAAGTACGAGGAAGAGGTGTTAGAACATAAAATGAAAAAAATTGAAGAAATTTTGTGATTGAATGTTCATTTTTGTCTTGACCCTGAAAAAGATTTTGTTTGAAGGTTTTATTATCTAAATTTTTAATCATGTTAAGTAACTGCCATTGTGTTTATTTCAAATAATTTCTTTCTTTATGTCATATTTGTTGTTTATTTTTCATTGAGGATTCAGTATCTTTAATACCATGTATTTATTAAATAAATTCATTATTAAAAAAGATTACTTGGTGAGGAAAGGCTTGGCTGTAAGGGGGTTGTGGAGGCCATTCATACAAAATATGTAATCTGTGTGTGTGTGTGTTTATGTATACATATATAATTATAAATAGGCCAAATTCACATTTTCTCGAATGCGAAACTTAATTTTATCTTTAAGTCTTAATCTAGAAAATGATAAGCATAAGTGTTTCACTTTCCCACATGACTAGGATTTTTTCCTTCTTTTTTTTTTTCTGAGGTTTTGTTAGGTTTTCCCTATCATTATATTGGTCTTAATCACTAGTAACCATTATAATAGCTCTTAAAAATAATTCAAAGTCTAGTATTAACAAAAAAGGGTTTGAGGCTCAAATCTCCAAATACCCTTAATAATTAAGTAGCCCTATCCCTAGTGTATATGTATGTGTGTGTGTTATATATATATATATATATATATATATATATATACACACACACACACACACACACACAAACTGTATTTGGATTTTCTTACATGAAATTTACACAAAATAAAGCTTGACACTTATTTCTAAGATAGATAACCTTTGTTGTGAACAACATTACACTTTCAGTAAGAGGATATTTTCAGTGTCAATGCATTTGAATATTCTTTAAGTAAAAATGTTCAATTATGACAGACATAACCCTAACTTTATATCATTTAATACTTTGAAATAGGAATTGTTTTGTTCTAAGATCATTTTACATATACAAGATTTTTTTTAAATAAAATATACTGGAAATACAGAAAATATACTGGAGTTTCAAACTATAGTCGATTACCTGCATAAGTAGTTTATGACAATCCTTATTCATTGTAACACATACTGAATACTTCATATTTAATTTCATGCAATAACACTATGCCACAGTCTGTAGCATACTGACAGGTATGGGACATAGGACAGCTCACACTTGCCTGTGTCAGCAAGCCTGTATATTACTGTGCTTGCAATAACATACAAGGAAGAACAAGTTGAGACAAGACTTATTTTCAAATAACTCTGAAGATTTATCAGTTATGTGTTGTAGTGAATCTAATTTTATTTGTCTACAGTGCTTTCAAATAGTTTTATTAATTTTAAAATATATCTAAAAGTTTTGCCTACACCTACAGCCCCCTCTCTCCTTTCCCATAAAAAAATGTTTCTTATTCCGCGGAACAAAGTAATCAAATTTTGGTTTGTTGCTTTTACCAAACAGAAGTCTTTGTGGTATAAAATTCTGATTTTTACTCTGTCCACCACTGGAGATATAACAAATCCAACAATGTAAAAATAAAAATAAATCGTTTCATCAGCCAAAAAAAATCTTTGAAGGGCTCAAAATACTCCAGTTTTATAACACCTTAGGTAATATCTGCCGGTACAATGGTTCTTGAAATAAAGAAAATAAAAAGAATTAATGCTTTAATCTGGTGAAAATTTGGCTCAAACACAAATTTCAACAATCAACTTTGACCCTAAATAAAATTTCAAAAATATATCAGAAAATTTAAAAAAATAAACCAATACAATCAGAATGTTCTTCTGAGTACAGTGGTTTTCGAATTTTCTCAATTAGGAAAAAAAATTCTAGCCTATTGTGCAAATCCTTTGAGTCACAAAAATCGAGGAGTTCCGAGTGCCATATTAAATCCTATCTTAATTCATTTTGTCGTTTTTTTCTCAATCTTTTTTATCACCGCTTCTTACTACCCGTTCGTGTTGTACCTATTTACTCAATAAATATTATGATAATGCGAACATTAGGTAAACAAGATATCATAAGCACTTATATTATATACCTAACAGGCGATAAGATGCATAACACCTAAAGAGAAATCAAAAGGTAGCTATACTTCAATTTAAATAGAAAGGGTCTTTTAAAAAATACAAGCACAATTTTTCATCAATATTGATAACATTTTATTATATTTTTGTTGCTTTTTTGTTGGTATTGATAATATCTATCAAAAGTAGACAGCTGCATATTACATGACCTGAATATATTATTTTATGTATTAACACGGGAAGGTAAATTTTGTACAGCCAGGAAAGTATAAGTGCTGATAAAGTATAATGACGACAGTATATAACAACATGGGCGTGCACTAAGCCTTTCCTATCTAGTTGGTGAAATAATAAAGCCTCAGCTCCATTCGATCCAAACTTGCTCACAAACCCATCCAGTGTCTTGAGTCATGTGGCCTTATTATGGCTTATCAGATCGGATAGTGTTATGTTTCAATTGCTTTATTCAAGATTACCTTTATTCTTGGGTCATTTGCCCATCATTTAGATGACGAAAGTGTTATTTTCTTAGTTGAGGAAGCAGGTCTCAATTTGAGGATGAAATCTATTTCAACCTCCAAATGTTTTAACTACTGCTATAGGTGAGGTTACTATAGGTTAATTTTCATAGGACTGGTGTTGGTTGAACTCTTTCACAGCCTCAAACACTGTGAAAGAAATATATCTTATGAATATTAGTTTAACAACGTAATTTAAAATATTAAAGTTCCTTTGATTGCATTATTAGTCTTGTACCCCATAAAGAACAAATCTACATTTTTCATATAATTTTATAAATACTTCTTTTTTCCAGTAAAGAGTGGTTATTTATAAATTAATTTTGACATTAAAGTAGGCATTTATACACATACAAATTTAGTTTCACCATTGTTTTTACATGTATGTTAGGGAGTGGAGTGGGAGCTATATATTCACTAAGGATTCATGTGTTTTAGTAGATACACATACATTAATTTAGAAAAAGTGTATATGCCACTAAAATAATCATTTAGATTGCTAATCGCTGGCAATGCCCTCACTTAAACACTTATTGTCATTACACTTGATCGATGAATATCTCCATTGTCCATCTTTGCTAGCCAGTTTGGTATCCCGATAGAATCATAAATGAAGGCTGCTATCAAAATCTAGAGGAGACGCTGTTCATTCTTTTCATAAATCACAGATAATAATATTCCCTTTTAAGTAAGAAAATAATGTCCATTATATTATCATGCAATACAGTGACGAACAATCTTCTATAAGCAGATTTCGCATTGTAAGTGAAAGGTTATTTAGTATTAGGACCTATGTTTAATATAATTTTAGGAGCATTGAACTTAACCCAAGAAGCACAAAAAGGGTCTTTGAAAGCTCAACAAATTGCTGACGGATCAGAAGAACAAGTTGCTGAAGCAGAGCGATACTACAAGCGTACAGAGGCACGCATCAACCGAACAGCAAATCAATTTGAAGAAGAAAGAGAAGGGAACAGTAGATTCCTAGTAACTCTTTCAGAAAAACTTAAGGAATTAGAATTGGATATTCCTGATTTAAATGAAAAGGTAAGTGTTTATAGTTATTTATGATTCATTACATCCAAATTTGAGAAGAAAAAAAAAGATTGAATGATAAAAATATAGAATAAAATTTATTGCTTAACTGTTAGAGCCGATGGATTTATTATAATTTTCTTTATGTTGATACCTTTTTTAATTGGAGGATTTGGGAATTGATTTGTTCCACTAATACTAGGAGCATACGATATAGCTTTTCCACGAATAAAATATATAGAATAAATAATAAATATTGCCCACGAAACATTTTTATTTTATTAATTAATGTTTTAACTTTTGTTTAAACTTTTCGAAGCTCTTATGTATTATTTTATTTTTGACAGATAATTATAATAAATCATCATTTAAATAACTAATCAGATTACTGTAGTAAATTTCTAGTTGTACGCTAATTTAATTCCAAATTGTAACAATATTATTCATATTTGACCCAGAACTGATACCCCCATACACATTTAATTTATGTGTGAAACTGGTTACAAGTTCCCATTCCCATTCTGATCTGTATTATAGTTTGAGTATTTTTCTTTCACTATCAACGTTTCAATATTATGAACAGTTTTATATTTGTTTTGTTTCTAGTTTTGGTCCAGTATGGATGTAACTGTTACATTATTAAGATATAATCATTTCCTTAATGTTTTAGTATTTTTTGGTTGAGTCTTAAAATTGTTTTATTAGTAAAACATTTAACTAATGATGTGGCAATAGTTTTAAAGACAATGTATGCCTTTTATGTTGGATCAACTCACCTAACAACGTTTGCCGTATTTAAGCATTTGAAATAAACAACTTTACCTAAAAGAAACATCAAAATATATCTATATTGCTCATTAATAATCCTATAACAATTTATTTCAAATGACAAGACAAAAACTATGAAGAGATAGAAATTGTTATTGATAGTGGTAAATAATTCCAAGATTATGACACTGGGAAACGGATTTCAATTATCTACGTACCGGTATCACTGTGAACACTATTCCAGTGCTCAATTCTGTGCTACAGTGTAAATTTGCAACTACATTATTATCAGCACCGTGTCTTACTACCCGTTCAGGTTTGAATTGAATGCTTTATTAAAATACTTTTAGTAAACTATTTCCTTATTGTGAACCAATTAATCAAACTTAATACAATATTGACGACATAATAACAGCTAGCCAGATATTTTCATTTGATTATTTTGGTTATATTTTTTATGGATGTGTTTTAAGTTTGAGAGTGTCAATCTTGACTCACATTCTACTGAATTATTTTATCTCAATTTTGGGTCATATTTTGATTGTGAATTGGAGATCACTGTTTTTATTTATTTCTAACATTCCTCTTGTTCAAATTTACAGTTTCATATTAGTATATAAACGTGTTTCATAAATAAAAATTAAAGGACTGTTATCGTCTAGTACTGATTAAAAGTTAGAGGGATAACATCATAATAGTAAAACAACACACTACTGTGTTTAAACACTAGTTTTAGTCAGCAGTGAGTTGCTTCCTCAGGAGATGAAAACAGACCGACTTTTGACCCAAATATTTACTAAAATAATATTATAAGGTAACATTTTTAAAATGGAGTGTGTTCTAAATGGTCTGATTCAAACATTTAACGAGTTGTCGCTACCTGTTCTCTCCTTCCCATTATTTATATGTCACTATGTCAGGATAGCCTATCAAAGGGTGGGGATTCTCGGGTAGGAGTGTTTAAAATAGTCAAAACTCGTTGTGTTAATGGATTTATTATAAACTAAAGTACATAATGTGATGTAGATAGTTAATTGGTAAAATACTACAAAAGTTATATAGCCCAAGCAAGTCAAGCGAACAGTCCTTGAATAAGTCTATATCGGTGAACTACCCCACCTCTTCTTGGACAAGAACTACATATGTCCTACCTCGATAGCCCTTGCCGTCAACTATCAAAAACCTCTTAACACTCTCCAAAGACTCAGAAAAACACGATCCCTTGTCCTCGTTTGGCACTTACTTATAGATTTTAAAATGTGTCATGCTTATTGATGTTTTGCTAAATGTAATTTGCTGGTATGTAATGATACACAAGCAAAGCTGACTCTCAAAACATACTTGTAAACTCATTGTGGACTACTCTGAATAGCTTGTCTGACTTGAATTTTCATTATTACGATGAACTGTGTCACTTATGTAACTTACCTATGTCCTAATGTTACTAGTCATTGACATTATTCCCCTGGCTCTTCAAATCCCCTCAACCTTGGCCTCCCCAGCCGACCAACCTACCCAGACTTAATATAGCAGCTCTCCTTCCTCTTGTCTCATTACATGTCAAGCCCATCTAAGCCTCCTACTCTTAATAACTGCTATCACATCTGGTCTCTCATATTATAGGTTTCTTATCTCCTTGTTATTTCACACTATCCATATGTATTATTCCTTCACTGGTCCGTAAATATTTCTTTATATTTCATTTTCAAACATCATAAGTTTAGTTTCACTAGCTTTGCTCATCACCCAGCATGACTGGTTGGATCAAGGTTGAGTACATTCTAAGCTCTGTTGTTTTGGACAGCAGCTTTGATGGCGGCAGGCTATTGAAGATTGTTTAACTCCTGTTCCTCCTGACTATTCTGTGTTGAATGTCTTTTTCCAACCTATTTTTACCATTCAGCATCACTCCAAGGTATTTAAACTCGTGGATCTCTTCAAAGGAATGTTCTCATAATTTCAAAGCAGTAACTTTTGGTCGTTGTTCCCTCCCAACTTTCATACATTTGTTCTTAGACTCGTTCACACTTTATATAAAAAAGTGGTAAGTTAAATAAAAGGTTTTGATATTTGTAAAAACCTGAGTTAAAAGTAACAAAATGGCTCAGAGTCTTGAATTTGAAAAACTTGAGTTGATGTAAGATACTTAGTAAAATTTGCATTAGTATATAATGAATGGTACATAATAGTAGTGTGTGAAGCTATGAAAACTTAGGTTTTCGTTCTAAATATTTGTTCACTTCGACTTCGATTTGAAAGTAAAATATCATGTTCAACAAATACGAATCGAAGCTTAGCAAAAAAATGAAATATTTAAAGTTAAAATACACATTATATCTATATTTTTAATTTTTGCTTTTATTTCAATCACAAATTAGTGTTTGCATGAAAAAAATCTAGAATAACAAAAATTACACTTTGTGATAGTAACCTAATTTATCATTTTAAGATGAAATATATTAATTATATTTGAAATATAACATTTTGTGAATTATATATTTTACATTGTAGTACTTCCAAATTTCCTTTATATGTCTGATGATGTTTTTCTTTTTTTGATGTAAGTCTACTTAACTATTTCTTCTTTTTAAAAGCTTCTTCCTTACTCCTGATGACTTCCTTGCAGTATGAATCGTTTTCCTTGCTGCGATGAGAGAAGCTTAAAAATTAACTTTCTTAAAAAATTATGAAGTATGAACTGCATATTTTTTCTGTCCCAAAATATATCTTCTTTTATTTTTCCATAAAGATTTTTAGATATTTTTTAAAATCCTTTCTCCTTAGCCCCTAGGCACTAAACCTACAATGCCTAATGGGAACTCCAGCCCTGCCAATAGGGCTATAAAGTTATCATTGGCGAATTTACAGTCTTGAGTTCTGAGTATTTTGTATCCCTTAGAAATATGTTAGTTTGTAAGTTGTGTGCTGATATAACAAATTGGTCTTAAAAATGTATTTACTCCTCAATAATAATAAAGAATGTCTGGTTGAAAACCTACCTTAGGTCAGACTTATTGCTAAACTTGTAACCTATGATGCAGTCACTGCTGGAGGGCTTATAAATATGACACTTTCAATAAAGAACAGTTTTGCAGATAGCAAAGTATGAGGCAGAAGTGTTAGAACATGAAATGAAACAATTTAAAAAGTTTTGTCATTGAATGTTAAATTTTGTCTCCACCCTAAAAAAGATTTTGTTTGGAGGTTTTATTATCTTAATTTTTAATTATGTTAGGTAAATGTAATCAACTTTATTTCAAGTTTTTTGAAAGAATATTAGTATGTAAACAAAAGTAAAATGGTGCCAAACAACTGTGTTAAATAAAACATTGAAAGGAAGATGGAAGGTCAAGGCCTTCACACTTACCAGAAGGCTGCAGGCTTCAAAGTTGTTGACTTTATTTAGTTATTGACTATGATGAGACATATGTAGTTGTTGTACTGTCTCTGGTCTATTGTGGGGTTGCGCACGTGGGTTGTCTTTTCAGTTGAGTTTAACTGGCTTGTAATGTTTGTTCGTGTGTTTGTGATCTCCATAGTGATTGATTAATTTCGGTAGTTATTAGACAAAATTCAATCGGTAATATATACTCGTTTTGTGGCTTATAAAATACATAACAGCACAGTGAAGAAATAAAAGCTGGTATGCTTATATTTGAACAGTATTAACTCAACAAAAATGCACAATAAAACCACAACAAAACACATAATTATGACATTTTCTGGGTACATTAGTCCCTTTCTTCAGCAGAAGAGAGTAAAACAAAGACTGGACTATGGCAGCACAGCTATAGGTTGATCATGGTCACTTAGTCTGTTGTTGCCTGTTATAGGCAACCCCATAGTCTAAAATTTAGATAACCACCTCTCCTTTATCACAAGCAGGCCTACTCACACCAGTCAGTCAATTTTATATAAAAAATAATAAATGACAAATTAATTTAATAATTGATAATATAAATACAACATTGTATCCATCTACCAAGAGTCAAGACACAAGTTTGAACAGATAACAACAGTATCTGAGTGGCCATGACCTACCTCTAGCCAGGCTGCCATAGTCCAGTCTGTTTTTTACTCTCTTCTCCTGAGGAACATTACTGATGTACCTAGAAAATTACATTATTATGTGTTTTGTTGTGTTTTTATTGTGAACTTTGAGCCTTCAATTTACTGGTAAGTGTGTAGGCCCTTTTAACCTCCTTTCATTGTTTAATCTTTAGAAATTAAGTTAGTAAGAAAAAAGAAGTAGAATTGAAAATAGAATTACCTAAATTTATTGGTGGAAAGATTTTCTTCCCTAAAGGACCGACCCGAAAGAGGTTGCTTCAAGAAGACAATTGTGTGTAGACCTCTCTAGAGATACAAGATCTAGCGTTACTAGGATAAAGTCAGCCTATGATGGATATAGAGACCCAACAAGTTTGTTCCAAAATGCCTCCTTCTGATACTATAATCTTTATCCATTATATAAAAATATTTATTTAACATGTAGTGCAAGTTAATAGTTGCAAAACTTTTTTCTGATATTAATAAGTATAATTGAGATAACTATTATCAACATAGATTATCTTATTTTGTAAACCACGATGAGGTGGATGCATTTTAAGGAAACACACCAGAAATTGCCTGGGGAGAGGATTATAAACTACATGCCTGTAGACAGGGGTCAGATTGTAGCCAAAGATTATAGTGTATTCCTAACACTGCGAGTATATGAAGGCTAATTAGCACAAACGTTCTACTCTACCTAATTTTTTTTAAACTCTTGATTAATTTTCCAGGTTTGTGACAAGCGTGGTGATCCTTGTGATCAGCTTTGTGGTGGAGCCGGTTGCGGATCTTGTGGTGGCCTTCTCTCTTGTGAACAAGGAGCTGTAACAAAGGCTGATACGACAGTTCAGCTAGCTGAAGATGCTAAACAAGCCATCAAAGAAAAAGAAACTCAGGCAGAGGGTTTGCTTAGAAAGGTAGAACTATACTCTTGCTGCTATTTTATTAATTTAATTTGCTTTCATATCCTTGAATGTCTTAATAATGTTTTGTATTTTCAATTATGTCATTCAAGTTAATTAGAACACTTGGAGTAAAATGTTTAAACATGGGTTAGCCCAATAGCTAAATTTTATAATAATGAAAATTGATAAAAAATAAGTAAAAAGGAACATAAACTAATAAGAGTAAATTTAATGAAGAAAGCCCACCAAGGGGAAGAGGGAAAATGTGGGGAGAATCCAATGAACAACAGTGACATCATCTCCCTTTCTTCTGTCTTCTATAGTATACACTTAATCTTTATGCTGCAAGCTAGTTTGTGCAGGCATCTCCACTAGGATAACTGAGAGTGTAAGTGCCCTTAAGGCGAGATTTAAAAGTATATTTTATGAGTGACATTAACACTAAGAAAATATACTTAAACTTTTGAATTTGCCATAATAATGTTCTTGTGAACTTTAGTTTGATCCCTCACATTATATATAAACCTCTTATTCAACTTCAATAGTACAGGATGTTCTGCTCGCACGCGGCCCCTGAGTTTCCCTTACAACATCCAAACTAATGTTTGAGAAGCCCTCAGGGCCGAGAGCGAGCGGAACATCCTGTAGATCATTGAGAGCTGATAAAAAAAAACTAAAGGAAAACATATTGTTACTGGTCTGAAAAGGAATGTAGGAAGTTTAGTTCTTGATGAGGTTGTATGAAATATTTGTATACAATCTATTTGAAAAAATAACAAAATTTTAAGTTATTTTTTTTATTTAAACTGTAAACCATAAACAAATAACAATCCTTATGATACACAGATAAATACAAGACATAAGTTGAACTGGGGTCTAGTATTCACTAAGCGATGTTATGTAAGTCCAACCAAAATCTAATCAAATCAAATTTAATAAAAACAACCTTAAAATACAGTTTGAAACATTAAGTAAGGCCTGCCTTAACCCATTCTTTTCCAAATGATGTCCTGCACCAGGCATACCCAAATATTCTATCTTGTGTTACCACGGGTGTGTGGTAGGTTCTTACTTATTTAAAATATGTACCAATACTAACATCACTTTTTTTTTTAATCAGATTTCTCAAGCTAAACAAGATACACTTATAGCACGCGACGTAGCAAAGGAAGCTTATGATGCTGCAGTTTTAGTCCGGAATCGCTCAGAAAATACCATTGAAGAAAGTAGAGATGTCACTAAACGTATTCAGGACTTTATGGAAACACCAAAAGCTACTCCGGCAAATATTCGTGACCTTGCCGAAGAGGTATGATACTAAGTACTTTATTGAAATCACTAATGGAGACTTGGGTACTCATGTATTTAACTTCAATGGAGCACACACAAATTATAATATTGATCAATGAGCCTACAAGTTTTCAAAAAGCAAACAACCTGCTAGAAAATTAGTAAGTTAGAGGATATGTCATAAAATAAACAATTAAACTTAATAACAGTTATTTTTGACTTTCTTCAGTTAACTTTGTATGCATCTCAACAACTTCATTTGATTTCATATATATTTTAAAATATATTAAAATATTCTTTTTGTTATTTATTTAATAGGTAATGCAGAAAAACATTGATCTTAAGCCAGAAGAAATAACTGAGCTTGCTGAAGCTATAAATGATAGAATTGCCTCTTTGACAAACATTGATACTATTCTAACTGACACGTCTGATAACCTGGCATTAGCAAATTACTTAAAAACCAAAGCTGACTTGACCAGGTAAGCTAGGTTGTTTTTGTTTTGACATAAAACATTAGGATATGTAGTTTTCTTTAAGCAAACAAATCAGATTTTTTATTCAATTAAAGTATATTTTCAAAACATTAAAGTCCAATGCAATTAAAAATATAATATTTACATTGGATTGTTAATATGTTTTAAACTGTATTGTTGATTTACACACATTTTATAGCTATTTGTCTAATGTCTCACATTTATGTTAAACGAATTGTTTTATTTAAATCTATGATAATCGAATCACATACCCCAAGGTTTCTTCTTCTCTCTCTCTCTCTCTCTCTCTCTCTCTCTCTCTCTCTCTCTCTCACTCACACACGCACACACGTACACAATATATACAAGACAATAATATGACATCACTTTTTTCTTTTCATGCATTGTTTGTTAAATATCATCACAAATGACAAAATATATTTTAACGTTTTTCAGATAACATGAAAATATAGTTAGTTATTGCACTAACCTTGCTTTATCACAAGATTGATATTGGTGAAAGTGCACCCATTCGCCACCCACCGAAAGGGTACCACTACACTGTCGGGATAAAATTAGAAGTGTTGTGAAAGAGATGAGTGAAAATGTCATAATTCAACCTTCAACCTCCCTGTGTAACTCACAATTTGTTATTGTGAAGAAGAAAGATGGTGGAGTTAAGTTTGGATAAAATTTTCAGCGACTCAATTATATTACCAAGAACGACGCTTATCCTCTCCCTTGGATAAACACTCTACTGAAGTGTTTGGGAGGTGGGAGGCTATTTTCCACACTTGATATGATGCATGGCTATTGGCAGATTTCAGTAGTCTATTAAGACCGTGAGAAGATCACATTCTCCGTGAGAAGGCAACATTTAAAACAGGAGATGGACTGTTGGAATTCATGGTCCTTCCCTTTGGAGTTTGTGATGGCCCAAGCACATACCAAAGATTGATGGATCTAGCTCTATTTGGTCTCTAGGGTATACAGCAATTATGCACCTGAATGACACCATTGTGACCTTTAAGATCAACATTTAAGAGCACATCACTAGGTTCTGTGAAGTTTCAATAGGTTACTGGAAGCTGGCTTGAAGGTGAAACCATCAAAATGTAATATATTTCGAGCAACTTTAAAGTTTCTTGGACATGTTATTTCAAAGGAAGGTGTGGCCACTGATCCAGACCAAATTCACACAGTAATGGGCTGTCCCATACCTAGGAGAGGATCCCAGAGGACTGGACAAAGGGTTAAATAGTACTTATCTTCAAGAAATGTGAATGAAGGAAGTGTGGAAATTACTGAGGAGTCGCCCAGATGAGCCACTGTGTGAAGTTGTATGAAAATATAGCGAAGAAAAGAAGAATTAGGGGAAATGTAGAAGGGAGATCGAGGGAGGAACAGTATGGCTTCAGACCAGGAAGGTCCACATTAGATCTTATATTTGCAGTAAGGCAGAGAGACTAAGAGATACACTATCAGTATGGGAAGAACCTGTTGACGACCTTCTTGTATATTGAGAAAGTATATAATGGTGTGTGCATATGTAGTGTATGACTAGCACAGAAGAAGATACCACTACTGTTCATTGTACTGATGGAGGAAATAATTATGGACGTGTTAAAAGGATTGGGTAGGGAAGTATTAAAGCAATGGTGTTTGCAGATGACCTGTTGGTATGAGCCAATGAAGATAAATAAGTTCAGGGGCAGTTGGATTCATAGAATATAATGGTGGAGAGGTATGGAATAAGATTTAATGTAAGAAAGAGTGAGATGGTGATTACAACAAGGAAGAGAGACAGGTACATGAATGGTGTGACATTAGGAGGGTTGAGCAGTTGAAGATAGTGGAAAGCTGTAAATACTTGGGGTGTGTCAAGTTATTTTTAAATGAGCCTGATAATTAATATTGTCTATAAAATGTTTATAGTAAATTTATATTAAAACATACTTGAGTGAAGCTACTTTGCCAGTATTATTTATTCTCTATTGCATTTTTCGTAATTGATTACAGAAAAGATGCTATACAAATTTTGGAAACAGCCCAGAATGTTGTTGATGCTTTGAATGAAGCAAAAGAAGCGCAAGATAAAGCAGAGGATGCTATTTCCAAGGCTAAAAAGGATATCGAGACAGCAAAATTGGACTTAACATCCGTATGTTTTAGTTCTAAGATATTTTATGGAACCTTATTACATTCATTTGTCAAGCCAAAAATTTGACTTGTAATACCAAAGTATGTATCTTTGATTAAATCATCTCAAGTAAAGTCTTAACAGAAAATTGATTATTTAATTTTTAGAATGCTTCAGAATTTTTCTCTGAATGTGTTAGGAGTATTCATTTGCCTAAGACTTCCATGCAAAATTAGCCTATTGTTATCATGAAAATTGTTGACCTCAAGATTTTTATGAATTTGTTTTGAGTGTCTGAACCCAAAAAAGTGAATTTTAAAATGTATGCCCACATGTCTGTCTGTTTTTCCCTGACCACAGATTTGAAATGGTTTGATGGATTTTGTTCAAACCTGATATCTTGATGGTATGGACAATTTTTTTGATTTTGACCCTTGTTCTCATATTAATGATAGCTTACTGATAAGTAATTATTTTTAATTCCAAATTTTTTAAATGGCTAAATCAATTTTGTTTTTAAAAAAATCTTGGGAGTGTTTGACCTCCCAGATAACACTGTACAATTTGTTTTGGGATAAAAATTTGCTTAAGGGTAGTTTTTTGATAAGTGATCTTTGAAAATTCAAAATATTTGGAAAATGTCTCTTTTTTTTATGTCAGAGTTTTTGACATGACAAATAAAACTTTATAATTACTGATTTTGGGGAGAAAATTTGTTTAAGGATATTTTACTGAAGACTGTTTATTTTATAAATAATTAAATGTACATTTTTTTGTAAAATTTTAATTCTTTTTTAAATATCTCTATATATTTTGTTCAAAATTGGTATTGGGAAACTATTTTACATGATCAATAATAAGCGTAAGTCACTTTACCCAAAATGCAAGAGATCCTATTTCATCTTAAATATTTAAACATTTAATTTACCTATTATAATAACTGCTCGAAGTCACTGCCATTGTTTTTGATGCACTTAGAATACCTATGTGATACAGATTTACAGATTCTGTAACACAATTCTGTCTCAAATATTTCTTGAAATTTAAGTCCTATAACTTCTCTCAACTGCCCCAAATCACGCCGTTTCACAGTAAAAAAACTCGTTTTTCATTATGCCTCACATGGAGAAGTCACAGGAGGTTAAATTCGGAGATCTTGCAAAACACTCAATGGTTTCTCTTCTATCCATCCACTTGCCAAAGTGCTCATTTAAAAAGTTAAGAACAATAATAATTGCAAAGTGCTGGGGGAGCCCCATCTTTTTGTAAAGATAGTCTTGCCTCTCATGTTTTAAAAAATAGGGCTATTTTCCAATTCGATGATTACTTCATGAAGTATTTACAGGTAGTTAACTGTGGTCACTGTTCCATCAGAAAAATAGGGTCCAATTATACCTGCACTGCATGTCCCTGCCCTAACTGTGACACCTGGTAAATTTAATTCTTCATTGATGACGGCATATGGATTTTCAGTTGCCGATTAGACATAACTGTGCTTAATAGCACGTCCATTCAATTTAAAAGTGGCTTCATCAGTACAAAAGATACATTTATAGAATTCAGGATCCGCCTTGTTTTGAATTATGTACTTCTAACAGAATTAAAGGCGCCTGTTGGGATCGTCTTCATGCAGGGCTTGTAGTAGCATAGGCCTGTATGGTTTTGTTCTCATACTTTTTAACATTCTTCTAAAACTTCTATCTGTCTCTCTCGATGCTTTTCCTGCTCATTTTTGTGGTGATTTAACGAGAGTTTCTGCTACAATATGCATATTTTCAGCTAAACAAATCGACCTAGGATGTTCGGAGCACAATAAATCGGCTACTGAACATGTCCACTTAAACCTCTTATTAAGGTTATAAATTGTTTGGTGAACTGGAGGTTGAGTATCATGAAAATGTTCTTCAAATCGGTTTTTACTACAGAAAAATCATTATAATACTTCCACAATTTTATTTAAGTAACATTCACTGTTCAGATGAAAATTTTCTACTCATAATGATGCTTAAAACCAACAGTGCTAACAATGACACCACACATGCCACGTGTCAGACTAAGCAAAAATAAGATGTACATGCTATTTCAATAAGGCTGGGGGGGGGGGGGGACGCTTAGCCGTAACTGTTCTATTTATAGAACACCATCACCCACCTTGACTTGCACAACAGTAAACTGAGCTAAGGACAACAGCAGTAAAGCGACTTATGCCGGACCCGTTATATAAAGAGTGTTTATTGTTATTAACAAGATGATGTGTTTGTTTTTATGAGGAAAATTTAAGGGTAGTTTACTTAAAACCTACTTTTGAAAATTAATGACCGCATGAGTCAATTTTTAGTAGCTTTTTCATCTTGTATGAAATAAGTCATCTGACTTCAAATTTTTAATTACTAGAAATAAAATGTTTTTTCAGATTAGCAGTGAAACAGATGAAGCCCAACAGAAAGCAAATGAAACTGTTACTGATGTTGACTTGTTGAAAGATAGATTGAAGCAATTACAGACTAGTGTACTGATAAATGAGCGCGCAGCTAATGAAGTAGCAGAAGCCGCAAGAAAAGTGAAGGATGAAGCTAATAGTGCAGAGGCAAATGCTAATTATCTAAGTAATGACTATCAACAGGCAGCTGATTCTCTACAACGTAGAACGGCTGCTTCCAGTGAATCACAAAAACGTGCCCGTGGTTTATTGGAAAGAGCTAGTCAATTTTCTGTAGGTACCACAGCCAAGCTCAAAGATTTAGAAGGTGAGTACATTATACTTTTTTTTTTTTTTTTTTTTTTTTTTTTTTTACTTTTTGTTTTTGTTGGTATAGCAATTTAACATTTATTCATTATTTATGCATATGTTCATAGTTCTGATTATAGTATGTTCTTGCCTGATATGTATTTAGTTTTTTTTAGTTCATATTAATATTTTGGTTAATAAACTACTTTTCAATCCGGTAATGTTTGATGTTCATAGAGTAAACGTTATAAAAACCTGTGGTGGCACGTTTTCAGGTTATGGGTCCAGAGTCCTTTAAAATGAATGAACATTTATTATTGTCTTTGTGCATCAAGAATCAACATTAACATTAACCTCTAGAAGATTTAGCCTAGAAGAAGCCTTGTTCGCCACCATGACAGATGAAGAAAAGTATCATGTTCCATTATTTGATGGTTCAAACTTCCGTAACTGGAAGTTTAGAATGGAAACACTGCTTGATGAACTCAATTTGCTGGAAGTAGTTCAAAGTGATTACCGAACAAAAGTAATTTTCAATGAATCTGATAGTTCTGAAATATCGAATAAGAAGACAAAAGAATTGGCGGAGTGGAAGAAAAAAGATCAAAATGCAAATCTAAATTAGTCCAGAAACTTTCAGACAACGTTCTTGAATTTTACGTAAAAGTATTTTATTGATGGAGTTCAATCCATCAAGTGAAACTCTGGAGGTACATTTTAATAGATTTGATAAATTGATTCGGGAATTACGGTCAACAGGTGCTACATTAGAGGAATTAGATATTGTCTGCCATCTTTTAACTACCATGCCGAACGAATACAATGTAGTTGTTACTGCTCTTGAGACTCTGGCCGAAAAATTGACATTGAGCTTTGTAAAGAATAGGTTATTAGATGAGGAACAGAAACGATTTTCAGAGGGTATAACAACAGAAGTCATAACCTCACATTCCTTTATGACCCAAGCAAATCGGAAATTTACACATAGCCATAAGAAACAGTCTCAATCTTTTTATCAACAAACTAGGCCTAATCAAAACACTCAGCGAAGTCAACTTCAGTGCAAATTTTGTAAAAAAATTGGACATATGATCTCCTGTCGCTGGGTCTTCAGCATCAAGAGAGATCAAGATGTTAATAAGGATTGCTATAAAGCAAGGTTGGTGGTTAAAGGTTGTCAACAGAAGAAAGGTTTCGATTTTAGTGGGACTTATGCCCCAGTAGCACGTATGACTACTGTGAGAACAATGATAGCCATCATTAATCAAGAAGATTTACATGCATGTCAGATGGATGTGAAGAATGCATTTTTGCATGGAACCCTGTCCGAAGAAGTCTACATGTAACAACCCCCTGGTTTTTCAAATAATTTAGAACTTGTTTACAAGCTCAAGAAATCATTGTATGGCCTCAAGCAGGCACCCAGAGAATGGAACAAGTGCCTTGACACTTTTCTTAGATCACTTGGTTTTCAACCAGTGCAGAATGATCCATGTCTGTACCTACATGTTGTCGGTGATACCAAGGTCTACATTCTGATTTTTGTTGACGATTTGATCATCAGCAGTCCTCATATACAACCTCTTGAGAAGATCAAAGCTGCACTTCAAGCTAAATTTGACATGAAAGATCTGGGTAACTTACACTTTTTCCTCGGAATAAAAATTGAGAAAAGAAACGATGGTATATATCTTAGTCAACCATCTTATATCAAAAGACTTTTATGCAAATTTAACATGGAAAACTTCAAAATAGCTAAAACACCAATGGAGACAAAAACCCCTATTGAAGATGGAGGATCAACCCCTATATTTGGCATCAAGCCATACAGAGTTCATAGGCAGTTTGATGCACTTAATGTTATGCACCAGACCTGACCTGAGTTTTTCTGTCAATTATTTCAGCAGGTTTCAAAGCTGTTCAACTAACACTCATTGGGAGTCACTGAAGTGCATTCTTCGCTATTTTCAAGGAACTTTACACCTAGTTCTGCACTTTCCTAAAGAAAAAGGGACACTCCTAATCACATATGCTGATGGAGATTGGGCCAACAATTCCAGTCGTAAGTCAACATCTGGATTTCTTCTGAAAGTGTTTGGTTCGACTGTATCTTGGACAACTAGAAAGCAGTTCATTATTGCCTTGAGTACGTGTGAGGCAGAATTCATTTTACTTGCCAATGCCTGTACTGATGTCCTGTGACTACGCAATCTACTACTGGAGCTGGGAATCGACCCTGGAGTGCCTACCATATATGAGGACAACCAGCCTGCCATCAAGTGTCTTGAGAAGTGGGAACACAGAAGATTGAAACATAGGGATATGAAATATAATTTTGTAAGGGAGTTAGTGCGTGATAAAGTAAGATTGAATATGTTCAAAGTGAATTTCTAATTGCTGACATTTTAACCAAAAGCTTAAATGTTACTAAGTTTAAACAACTATGTAAGTGGCTGGGATTGAATGCATCATTGATTATGTATTCCTCCATGTTCCCAACATTTGCCTCCTTTCACACCCTTGTTTCTTGCATCCATGTTGAACACACTTGCCTCCTCTCAGTGCACATTTAAAGCGTGTTAAATTGAGGCAAAGTGTTGGTATAGAAATTTAACATTTATTCATTATTTACATATATGTTGGTAGTTCTGTTTATAGTATGTTCTTGCCTGATATGTATTTAGTTTTTAGTTCATATTAATATTTAGGTTAATAAACTACTTCTCGATCCTGTAATGTTTGATATTCATAGAGTAAACTTATAAAAACCTCTGGTGGCATGTTTTCAGTTTTTACTAAAGCTTTCATTGAATCCTTGATTTTTCTTCATATGTCACACTAATCTCAATTATAAATATAATCTTATCATAACATATTAAATATTTAAATAGCAGTGACTTTTGCTAAAAAAAGTATTGATTTTGCTTCTGTATTCTTAAGAAGTTTCTTATTTTCAGATATGAGTAGTGACTATGCCAGTAAGGAGAAGGAGCTTAATGATGTGTCTGGGGAAATTGATGAACTTATAAACCGTATGAATGACTACTTAAAAAATATAAACATTCAGTCAGATTACTATCGCACATGCGTTTCATAAAATCAATAGCTTATTGGAATATTGAGACAGTGACTTTGAGTCAGTTGATCATATGCAATGAAGAAAGTGATAAACTACACCATAAAGCTGCTAATGTGAACTTGAGTGAATATCCACGTGATTGTAACATTTAACTAGTTATTTAAAAAAAGTGCCAAGACTTATATTTACTACCAATTCAGCATTTGTATGATATTTCACTGTTTATAATAATCTAGAAAGTAATTGTGAAACATGAATATTTATTAGAAGTATTTCAACATTATATTAACATGTTAAACAGTTCAACAGTCCAATGAAAGTAATATTTTTTTATGTGTTCTGCCATGTCAGTGGCATAAACTAATGATGTTTATTCATATTGTTTAATTTAACCTGGTATATTAAATGACTTGAAGTAAAGAATAAAATTCTGTGAGCTCAAGAATGAGGCAGAAAACCTATCATTAGACAGAACACCTAATAATAAATTGATAACAACATGTGAAATGATTTTAATATGCAATTGATTGAAAATGAATATGTTTTGCACAATGTATAATTATTTCTAAATTATAGTACACTCCTGCTAACTCATTTATTTAGATAAAGTTGTTCTCTATAGCATATAATATCATGAATCAATATATTCTTTATATGTTGACTCAATAGTAATATTATTCAAAAAGTGCCAACTTTGCTTGTTATACTGTGCCAAAATTGGCATAAACATTTTAATCATTTAATATTAATAATGTATGTAACACTAGGGAAATAACCTCACACCAATATAGGAACTGTAAATCTGTACCAAGTTTTTCCCTCCATTTCTACCGAATCCTCAGAATATTTTTTCTAATTATTATTTATAAAATTCCCCTATACAAATAAGGTTTCACCACTCCTACAGTAGCCCCATGGCTTCTTTGGTGCTGACTGACAGCTCACAGCTGACTTCTGACAGTCAAAATTTAGGTATATACCTAAATTTTGAATGTCAGAAGGTACACCTGCTAAACACATGTTTTTGCATATCATCTGGTTCGGCGTAGGGATACGTAATTTGGTCTGGTAACTTTTTAAAGCTGTCAGTCAGCACCAAAGAAGCCATAGGGCTACTGTAAGTGAAGCATATTCGTATACAGATTGAAACTCTTTAGTTTGGAAACTCCCATGGTCTGGCATGTTTTGAAAATATATCACCATAAATTTGAGTTGTGGCCATCAGGACGGAGCTATTAGCAGTACAAAGGTGCCCAAGTTATTAACATCTGCAGCTGAGTGTTTTGGTTTGTATTCTAGCCCTTGAGTTTGTCTTCTAAGGGAACAAGATTTGTGAAAGGTGGTGCATTATTCCCTGTTTTAATCTTTATTCTACCATGTGTGATATAGAAATAAATATGTAGAGGGATATGGCAAGCCTAGTATAATGTAGCTGCATTTTTTTTATCTCTTTAGATTTTAAATATTTTTATTTGATACACTATAGCATAATATTTATATTTAAATTATATTTCTTCTTATTTGCTTAATCTGACATAATTTATTTTATTTCTCTTCCAACCAACACTTTGGATTTGAAGCGGCCACATGATGTGGGCATTTTGTAGATGTCGTATGATTATTTCTTTATATTTCTATATAGTGTTAGCGTATAACCCGAACGGGTAGTAAGACGCGGTGCTAAATAATAATAATATATAGTGTTGAAGTAAATAATCAACTTATTTAGTATATTTAATATATTTGACCTCAGCACAGATTTATTTTATTGCCAAACCCTTCCTTCACCTCTGACAAGACATGTATTAATCACAACTTGTGAATGTGTTGAATGACACCGTGGTTCGGATCCCACGTTAAACTGTAGGTCCTCCATTTCATCTCACAATCACCCTACCATTACAAATTAGCGTAAGTACGTGTAACCCGAACGGGTAGTAAGACGCGGTGCTAATAATAATATATTTGACTTCCAATCAAAAGATTGAAATAAATCAGGGTTCTTAATAATAAGATTCTGCAGTCTCGACTTGTCAGGTCCCAAGGGTGATGAACTAAAGAGTTTCAACCTGAATTATATAATACTGTTTAACTTGTCTACTCTTCACTCATGACTGAGCTCACATTATAAGTGGAATAATGACTTTCTGCAACAGACCTATGTTAATGTTAATAATAATAATAATAATAATGTCAATTTCAATTTCCTTTATTATATTGCTGGCCGACAGTCGAAAGACCTTTAACAGGCCTGCACTGAAAAGTACACAAGTACCTTACAAGCACGTATACTAACACGACAAAATAAGATAAACAATAATAATTAAATAGTTATATATACTGATGAATACTTACGAAAAATTAGTAAATAATAATGATTAGAATAAAAAATAGCAATAATAACAAATAACTCATGAGTAGTAAAACATACATATTGTAAATTTAAATATTATAGGCAGAACCTCTGTAGGGTAAATTATTGATATGGGAGTTCCTTAAATAACTCTCTGAGTTTAGCTTTTCTTTTATGATAAAAGTCAAATTCGACAAATCTAGAATTGGTGATATGGATACAATGGCCTAAAGGGCTCACTTTGTAAGAGCTATTGAGGAAAAATAATTTTGTTTTACGAGTAGCCCGAAAAGGGATATGAACACCTACATGATCAAGGGCAAATTTGCAAGGAATTTTGCTATTGAAAATATCAATTAAAAAAAAGGGCATCACAACGGGAGAAGAGAGTTTGGAGCCCTAAGAGGTTTTGAATTCTGTCATAATCATAATAAATCTGGTTAGTAAATATTTTATTAGCACGCAGTCAAAACATTTCTTTGAACATTTTCCAAACTGAGAGAGTCAGTTAAGGTAATGGAATTCCAAGCAACACTAGCATATTCTAACTTGGGTGTATACCATTATATCGCATGTCCATTACATCGCGTTTTAGGAACAAATACATTGCAGATCCATCACGTCGCATTTCCCCCACCTCTCTATACACAGCTAACCCTACTCTGATGTACAACCAATAGGATTGAAAGGGCGTATATATACAATTACATCGCAAGTCCATTACATCGCGTTTTAGGAACAAACACATTGCAGGTCCAAAACGTCGCATTTCTCCACCTCTCTATACACAGCTAACCATATTGGCCAACACGATCCCAACAAGATGTGTTACAATATAAACGCACTCCCAACTTGTTGGGGATGTTGGCCAACATGTTGGTGTTGGGTGAGCTGTTGTGTTGTGTTGGATCATTTGTTAGAGATAATAAACGACCAACCCAACATGTTGGCCGAGTTGGGAGGTTCTGCACATGCGCTATAGAGTTGAATGAGTGTTTAACCTAATCAACTTTGCCAACAAGAGGAGTCAGGCACATAATCCTTTCAACCAAACCTACCTTCATAGTGAGAGTGAAGCCTCATTTATTATGTAACAAGTTGGATCCAACATGTTAGAAGACAATTCATGTGGAAAAGTAAGCTGTGTTTATTCTAGCCAACTTGTTGGACCAACATCCTGGTTCCTCCACCTTTTTTTAATCAGTCTTCACATTTCTAGCCATGGATAATGACGTATTACTTACCGTTTCTTCATTTATTGTGATGACAGGAAGTGTACTATTGCATAAGAACCAAAACTTAAGAAACGGTAAGGCGTTCAAAGTTTTATTGCTAGACGTCGAATTGAAGGTGTGTTTATGGTAATAATGAGTTACCTACATTTGTAAAGTGGAGTTTATAGCTTTGTACACATTAGACATCACAAAGAACAAAATACTTTTGATATAAATCAAGAATCTAGTAGCTGAAGCTATTATTATTTATTCTTTTTAGTGAGGAATTCTTCATCGCCATCAATTCTGAAAATTGAAAAATGACAGCTGAACACGGGTCCCGGGTTCGATTCACGTGTCTAGGTGTAATTTTTCCATTTTCAGATTTTAAATCAATTAGTTTAACTGTATTAGCCTTGTTCCATTCCGTGATCACAAAATTATACTAGCCCCGATTTTAAAAGTTAAACTAATCTGAAAATAAAACACATGCTTCACCAAGGTAAGACACTCATTCAACTCTATAGCGCATGTGCAGAACCTCCCGACTCAGCCAACATGTTGGGTTGGTCGTTTATTATCTCTAACAAATGATCCAACACAACACAACACAACTTGTTGGCTCTGACCAGCTCGCCCAATACCAACATGTTGGGAGTGCGTTTATATTGTAACACAACTTGTTGGGATCGTGTTGGCCAATATGGTTAGCTGTGTATAGAGAGGTGGAGAAATGCGACGTGTTGGACCTGCAATGTATTTGTTCAAAAACGCGATGTAATGGACATGCGATGTAATTGTAGATTCAATCCTATTGGTTGTACGTCAGAGTAGGGTTAGCTGGATATAGAGAGGTGGGGGAAATGCGACGTGATGGACCTGCAATGTATTTGTTCCTAAAACGCGATGTAATTGACATGTGATGTATTGGACTTGCGATGTAATTGTATATATACGCCCCTTCAATCCTATTGGTTGTACGTCAGAGTAGGGTTGGCTGTGTATAGAGAGGTGGGGGAAATGCGACGTGATGGACCTGCAATGTATTTGTTCCTAAAACGTGATGTAATGGTAATGGACTTGCGATGTAATTGTATATATATACACGCCCCTTCAATCCTATTGGTTGTATGTCAGAGTAGGGTTAGCTGTGTATAGAGAGGTGGGGGAAATGCGACGTGATGGACCTGCAATGTATTTGTTCCTAAAATGCGATGTAATGGACTTGCGATGTAATGGTACCCACCCTTCTAACTTAGATCTAACCAGGTGCCTCTTATGACTTCTGGATAAATATTTGTATATAGTCAATAAGTTAAAAGAGTGTCTAATGACTGCCAGATAGCATCTATCTGCCAGATAAAATGTATTTATCCATCACATTTTTATCGGGAGGTTTAAGAATCTGATAACTTTTTTCTGAAAGTTAAAATGGGCTTTTCCGTAGTGACGCATTGTTTTTCATGAGGTTTTGTCTATCAGAATCTGTTTTTAGGTTAAAATCTTGGATCACATGTTTAGTAGGCACAGACCTAGGCTCAACTTTATATAAAGTTAGAACATTTGATTCATACTTTTATAAAAGCTTACAGGCCATTTGTAGAGTTATAGTTATTTAAAAACAAATTATTTAAATGTGGGTATAGTCAAAGAAATTTTGTAAACGTTGTACCAAACGACCACATTTTGACAGACACCAAAATTAGTACTTGCAAGACAAACTAGCTTTTGCACCAATGTGACACCATCTGTTTCCTCCCATTCCTTTAACTGCCATTATTTAACATATGTTGAGCATTGTAGCCACTAGCAAGGTTGTAGCGGTAGCTGCAGGGTTTATATACATGCGCACACCAGTAAAAACCGTACCAACCTTGCGTTTTCTGCATAAAAATATATTTATCCAGCAGATAAATTCAGTTTATAATACACGTAAACTGTTAAATTGGCTGAAAGCCTTTATCTGGTCGCTAACTTTAACCTCCCAATAGTAATATTTATCTGGTAGTCATAAGCCTGGCCCTAAGTACTAATTATGCTGATGGGCTAGGAATTGTAAAGTTGAATATAGAGGAAGTGAACCCAAATTTGCGTGGAGGGAAAGTGGAAAACCATTTCGGAATAACCACCCCCAGTTAACCCAAGCGAAATTCGAACCTCAATCTCCTCATACTTGGCAGTCTAGCTCTACACAAAACTAGGACATCAGCTAACTACACCACTGAGGTGGGTCAGACATTAGTTAAATAGTGATGAACAATCCATGGTTGTACCCTAACTTTTTTTTTAGGGGGGAGGTAGGGGTCTTATTTGAGGTAGTTCATGGCGAAGTGATGTAGTAGTTTAAATTGTTTTTAAGACATAATTGAGGTTGTAGGTGGTATGAATTGTATAGAACTCCAGTAGTCTACTAGCCTAGGCATCGAGTAGATATCCTAACTAATATTATAAATGCGAATGTGAGTTTGTTTGTTTGTTTGATATGCTTTCACGCCTAAACTACTTATTATGAAATTTTGCATACACATTGTCATGGGTACAGAAAAGGACATAAGTACCTTTCATCCAGAAAAAAAGTACTGTTCCCGAGGGATACAGAAAAGTACATAGGGTACCTTTCATCCAGGAAAAAAGTACTATTCCCGAGGGATGGAAAAAAATTAACTTTTAGACGGTCGTCAGGCATAACAACTCGGCCTACTGATATGAACATGAATTGCAACATGATGCCTGGAGTACAGAAAAAGGGACTTGCGGTATCCCGGAAGAAAATCTGATATCCCGAATTAAAATCTGTTCTCGAGTTATTTTAGGCACATCTATCTTAAAATGATTAAAAATAATTACATTCAGATAATTAAGCTCTGTCTGTTCACCCCGTTATGGTAAATGACAAAATTGTCATAAGAAGTTTGGTATTATACTGTGATGTACTCAAAAACATTATTTTTACTAAAGTGCCTTTAACGTTTAGTACTATAACAACTCGATAGATGGCGCAGTATAGATTTGTACTATTTAATGTACTAAGATTTCATTACTGCCAAAATCTGATAGATGGCGCTGAGCACATTTAAAAACGCGTTATCGTTTTGTATGGCTATCTTAAACTCAAACCAGTGAAGTTTGGAGAAAGGGAGTTGGGGGACCGTATCGATGGGAAATAACAATACATGTTTGTGATTCATTTGTTTACAAACATTAATTAGTTACCGTTTATTCATCTGTGTTTAGTCCTATTTTAATAATATTTTAATTGTTTTACGTTTTCAGTTTATATTGTTCCTTTTTTTCCTTGAGCGATAGTTTATCATTTATTATTTTTAGGTTAGTTATTTTACTTCTAATTCTATTTTTTTACCTTTAAGGCAATAGTTTGTTTGTTTGTTTTAATTTTTAGGTTAGGTATCTTGTTTTTTTTTCTTAAAAAAAGTTTTTTCTTTTTCTTTTTGGAAATGCCTCGCAAACGTAATTCTAACTCATTCAGGAGCTCATCGCGAGCCCAGGCAGTTAAAGTTGCTCGATCCCAAGAATCCTCTGTTCATGCCGAATTAAGGAGGCAAGAACAAGTGGAGCGACAAGCTGCTTTGAGAGCTGATGAGACAGTTTCTCAAAGCCAGACCAAGCACCCGCCATGCTTCTATGAGAGCAGCTGGGAAGCCCCTTCAAACACAATTGCGTTTGGAGGAACAAGCCGAACGCCTTTATATTGTGTAGTTTGTATGTTTCTTTATCTCTACCTTTATTGACCAACAACCTGAATTTATTGACAAAATAAACATTAACGCGAGCGAAGCCGCAGGCAAAAGCTAGTACTTAATAACTAGAGACATGCAAACAAAAAGGAGAGGTTATTTTTAGCGGAAAAGTGGTTTTATTTTTTCCAAAAAGTGATATTATATGCTGAAAGCGATGTTATTATATATTTAAATACGAGTAAAATTATTATTCGTTAAAAACTAGGATAAAACTTTCTAAATTTTTCGTTCATATTGTGTATTAAATTATTTATTAACCTATTATGTGGGGAATGTCAGGCCTTCACCGTGGTTCGGATTCCACGTTAAACTGTAGGTCCTTCATTTCATACCACAATCACACTACCATTACACATTAGCGTAAGTGCGTATAACCCGAACAGGTAGTAAGACGCGTAGCTAATAATAATAATAATTAACCTATTCAAAGGAAAATCAGATATAAATACACACAAAACATTTCACACTTAGTAATATCACACTCGATATCTCAATATTATTACCTTTGAGTCTTACAAATACTAAATAGATATATCAAAATAATCGATTATCAATTTATGTTTAGACCAAACAATAACATAGAAACATGTCATCATAGAAGACTAAACCACTATCAAATAATGAGATGGGAATAAAATCTAAGAAGATATCATTTTGCCAAACATGACTGCGCTTAGCAGAATTCATATATAGTACTGACCTAGTGTGAAATATTTTAAAAGCTGAAAACAAAGAATCGATCTATAAAACTTTAAGTATTTAAATGTTTAAAAGTAGAATGGTGATTTTTAATACCAACCTTAGAAAAAAAAAGCCTAAATATCTATAGAACACTCATTTTTCCTGTGAAAGTAGTAGAATTCGAGTAAAAATTTGCGTTATCACAAATCTGAATTTTGCATGTCCTTATTAATAACAATACTTATTCAAGTTTTAAAGTTGATGGTGTATTCAACATACCTTTTACAAAATATTTTAATTCAGGATCATTTGTCCAAGTCCCACAACCAAAGAAAAGTTGTTTTGAAAAATTGGGAAAATTATTTATTTTTTGACAGGAAAACTGGGAATTTTACTGGAATTTTAGTCTTATTATTTAATATTCTTGAAAGCCAGTCCAAGAACCCAACACTCATCCTCATTAACTGTTTCCAGCCTTTCTTAATAATTTACTGTAATCGATAATATTCATTTTATTTACTCATGACCCCCAGAAGAGAAATATTATGATTGCCAAACAAATTGAATTCGATATTTTGACTAATTTTAATGTTTCATTACTCCCTAAACCCAAAAAGTGGTTCTAACAATAATTGTGTGTGTGTATATACAGGGTGTTTACCAATACTGGAAACATACTTTATTTTATTTTTTATACTGGAAATATATTGGAATTTCAAAACTAGTCCAGTAGATACCCTGATATATCGCGGGTTCTTTGTATAATCAACCTTATTATAAAAGTACTAGGCTTTTTACAAAACACCATATTTTTGCTGAGGAAATGTTTTTATCTCAATTAGGCTGAGGAGACATAGCCTTTTTGTAAAACATCTAGATACCCTCAGACTTAATATGATGGAAACATTTGACCACATTAAAAGTTTCCAAACTTCAGATGTTTTATAAAAATGGCTAACTCAACCAGCCGCATTGTAAAACTTACTATGCTGTTGTTTTACAAAAATGCTAACACATCCATCTATATTGTAAAATGGCTAGGTCATCAAGCCTTCATTGGGCAACAACGTATTCATCACCAAATTAGGCAAAAGTTAATCAAAAGTAAAAATATGTTTATTAAATCAGAAAAAAAAAATTAGAGTAATTGTAAAACTAGTCAGAAAAATTTAGGTTTTTTTACACAATAGCTACAAAATAACTGACAAACATAACTAATTAGGTCTTAATACTATAAACATAACAATAATAATTGAAGATTGTCAAAATTAAGCTTGTTCATGAATCAAATGGCCGATTACAATTTTAAATACTTGACAGCAAAATAATATTTAAAAGAGGAACAAATCAGTATCTTCAAATCAATCAATAAAAATTATCCATGAAAATAGCTCACAGTAAAATCAGAGTTTAAACCATTTAAAAGGATAACTGGTTCACTTATCCAATCCACTTACTATCAATCACCTACCTGTTATTTATTGACACACATCAGACTTGAATTGAATTTAATCTCACTTCTGGGGCAAGCACATTTTGCAGCACTGTGTTTAAAGCTTGCAAATACACTCTGGAAGCCTTCCCCTCCGAATGGTGACTGAGCAGCTAATCCTCGTAGTGAAATGGTTTTGCATGGAACTGTGCCTGTAAATAAAGAAGTTGACGGCTAAATTTCATTTCGTGGAAACCAGTTTTTACTTAACCTTGCTTCAGTTCCAAGACTGTACACACCGTTTCTAAAGTCTACTATCTTTCCTTTAACATTTTTAGTGCGCAGTGGTCCCCAATCAATTTTTGGAACCACTACTTTCACTGAGTTGCCAACATTCAAAAGAGGGAAGTTTTTTGTTGGCCTGTTCTATAAATTTTTCTGCCGCAAGTTTGGTGTTTTTGTGCACCATTATCCTTTCCAAGGTAATATTAAGTTGAATTTTGCTGCTGAACATCACAATTCTTCTTCAGCTTCGTTTGTGTCCATTTCCATCATCTGTTGGTTTTAAGAACATTTCAAAGATAAATATACTCCATTAACTAAGGGTCCGCTTGTATATGGTAGTGAAACATTTTCTGACATGCTTAAGGTCCCAGAAGATTTTCCTTTCTTGGTAGTGCCATTTTGAGTGTTTAATATACCCTCTAATTCTTCTTCAGTGGTGAGTTTGTCAAGAAGTGTGTTTGGAAGTCCTGTGCTATTGAGTCCGATTTGAGGATCGCGACCAAAAAGACCTTGGTACAGTGATCTCCAAATTATCTGACATAAAAAAGAGTTCTTTCATTGTGAGACGTAAGATCTAATGCTCCACTTAGTTTAGTTGTTGTCATGCATCCACCCCTGAAGCATGTTATTGACATCTTGATTGCTTCTCTCCACACTTTCTTGAGTCTCCGGAAGACATGGACGTCTCTGTACAATTTTACATTCCGGCAAAGTGAGACTAATTCCTGAAGGATATTTGCCACAAATTCATTGCCGTTTTCACTTTGGATAATGTATGAAGCTCCAAATTCAAGAAATAGTTTAAGGAGATCTAAGGCAACCTCTGAAGCTCTTTTAGAGTGCAATGGCCTTAAATGAACAAATTTTGTGGCATTACCTTGATAGTTCATAAGCCATTTGAATTGTCCATAGGTTGATGACTGTAGGTCAATTAAATCAACCTGGCCTCTTACATTAAAATCCTTTGAGACAATTGGTTTAGTAAGACCTTTACGGGGCTGTGTTGTTATTTAAGCAAAATTGACACATGGAAACAAATATTTTAATCATTGGCTTTGGGATTAAAAACTTATCTTTTATGACATAGATAATTTTATCCCAGCCTTCATGGCCACAATCCTTATGAATCTCCAACAACTTTTCATAGGACTCATCAAAGGGTAGAATAATCTTGATTGACTCACTCCGATATTTACTCTTCGTAAACAAATGTTCCTTTACTTCAGCATTCTTAACATCATACTTAGTGGCATTTGTCGTCCACCTGCAGTCAAAATTGCTTTTGCGTCTTTCCCCTCCTTGTATAACTTCCAAGAGAAAACCACTCCACATGTCTTCTAGGGGGATGTAAATTTAAAAGATTGGCCAAGCAAAAACCACTCCAAATAGCTTATAGGGGCATCTAAATTTTAAAAATTTTCAAAGAAATTACCACTCCGAATTTTTTACTTTTTACTGGACTCACCTTTGGGTTGGAGGGCAAATCTCTTTTTAAAAACTCTATTTTGCTATCCCCCCCCCCCCCCTCATCCGAAATTCAATTTTGACTACAACCTTGATTGTTAGCCCCTTAAAGTAAATTTCTGAGTATGCTTTTAGCCAAAGGAATTGGCCAGAATTAAGTGAAAAAGATGCATTTCAGGATTCAATTTTTTTAAATCATATTTTAGACTATACTAGTCACAGAAAAAAAAGACATACAGTATGATCCATGATACTATCAATTTTCTTTCAGACACATCTTTATCAAAAGATAATTTTCAATATAAAGTTAAATGGTTAGTAAACTAGTTAGTCAGACTTAGAAGGAGACTTTGTTAATGTGTTTGTGATGTTTTTTGCACTGTACAAGACACAATATATGTAGCAGAAATGATATAAACCCAAATAAAAGATAAACTTCTTACAAGTTTTCCAAATGTGCATATTGTTTGAGGATTTATCTCTTGATAATTATTTCAAAGAGAAATAACATTTTCAAAACTAAATTAAATCAAGAATTGTATGTGTTCAACTATGAGTCAAGGAAGATTATATTTGGCTCTTATGTGCAATGAGGGTAATTATTACTTGTATTATGAACTATGAGGATGTTATCGAATACTTTGCTTCAACAAGTAGCTGAAAAATAAATTTTCTTAAAAATAATTTTGAAGTTGGAATTGCATATTTTTTCCATCCTAAAATATATCTTCTTTTATTTTTTCTAAAAAGATTGTTTATATCTTTTTTTAAAATTCTTCATCCTTAGCCTCTAAAAGATTTGTAGGCACTAGGCACTGTACCTACAGTGCCTAATGGGAAATCCAGCCCTGCTCGTAGAGCTATAAGTTATCATTGGCCAATTTACAGTCTGAGTCCTGAGTATTTTTTATCGCTTAGAATTACGTTAGTTCAAAAAATGTGTGCTGATATAACAAATTAGTCTTAAAAATTGTATTTAAAACTAATAAAGAGAAAACCATTTAATTATTACTCAAGTTGGATGATGTCTCCAGCAGGCATTTGTAAAAAACACTTCAGGAATTTTCAGATGAAGCCAGGGAGTAATTTTAGTTCCTAATTTATTTTAAAAATGTTATACCCTTTTTAATATATGAATGGTATTTGTATATTACATGATTGTATTCACCATGTATTTGCAATAATACCAACCTATATAAATAATAGCCCAAAGAGTAAATTTTTTGTAACAATCTGAAAGTATAACCCTTTTATATAAACATTCCATATTATAAAGTATTATTCAGTAAATACTAACTAGGGCATTAAGTACCCGGCACATCTGTTTATATTAAATATACTAGTATGTCCACTAACGAGTTAGACTTAACTGTTTTTGTTTAATTATTTTAGTGCTTCACGTTTTAATTCCCATCTGAACTGACCACTTATTTACTCAAATGGTAGGGAAGAATAAGGTATAATTTGGAGGAAATGTGCCCACATTTGTGTAAAGGGAGAGTGGAAAACTATTTAGTAAAACCATCTTGGTAAACTTGGTTAGGATTCAAACCTCAACCTACCTATCACCTGCAAACCAGGCACAATGAGACTGACACCTTGCCCTGCATGGTGATTACATGTGGTGATCCAGCTAGTGTAAGTATAGACAAAATCTGCATCATCTTATAGAATAATTCACATTATTTTGTATAAGAAAAATATATATATTTTTTCATATGATTTGTATAATAGTGACCTAAACATTTATTTTTAAAATGCCAGGCCTCCACCGTGGTTCGGATTCCACGTTAAACTGTAGGTCCTCCATTTCATCTCATAATCACCCTACCATTACACATTAGCGTAATTGCGTATAACCCGAACGGGTAGTAAGACGCGGTGCTAATAATAATAATAATAATAATAATAATAATTTATTTTTAAAAACAACATCAGAATATACCATTTTATAGCAACTTTTTGTATCATGGACTAACTTAAACGTATTCACAGACTTACAAAACAGCCGACACAAGTAAAGTAGTGTTCATACATTTTAGGTTAAATGAGCAAAAAAGTAATGATAAATGTATCTAAAAGAATGTGTCAATAATTTGAAACACAGTTTATTAAAATGCTTACTACCTTGGAACTATCTGATCATACAATATGGTGGATGCACTTGTTTCTAGGAGCTGTGTTGGTGTGGGGGAGGGTGGTGAGTTTAGGAGTCGTCCTGAACATGCCACTGAATTTCTCATCATTTTTATTCAATGGCTGCTACTTTTAATCCTTTTTAAGTGTTAAAATCATGCCTGTTTGGGACTCCAAAATTCAAGAAAAAATTCGAGAAATTGGATGTTCCCAAAATTCAGGCAGTAGAAATTATTTCCCGGGATTTTTTGGGAAAAATTAATATCAAGGGCAGTCACTTTAGAAGCTGGAGGGCGCAGCCTGCTTAATTAATAAATTATTTCTAAATAATATATTTAAAAGAAGACACAAATTTCGGAATATGTTTTGCTAAATATTCATTTAGTTAAACTCAAAAATTAATATCACAAACAACATTGAAAGATAAAAAAAAATCTTCCCCCAAAGGACGTGGATGTGTTGTAGAAAAACTGCAGCTGTGTAATGTGCATGCATATATAGGTATGTATGTTTTCACTTTGTTCCATACAAAATTCAGGACATGGCCTACCTAATGAATTCTATTCTCTTTTTTGATCAAGAGTTAATCTTGCAATATTCATTGTCTCAAGCGCTTGAATTGAACTATTCATATTAAGCCTAGTTACAAAAAGTATTAAAACATATAACTCAAATAAACATTATCCTAAAATAACCCTACATAATATTATAAACACACACATCCTCAGGATGCAGGAGCACGCAGGATGACTGGCAACAATTATTGCTGGTTCACGCTATACACATTTCACAAGTTCTAACCTTAGGGCGCAAAAGAAAAAAATAAGCAATGCTAGCTAACTATAGCAGGAGGAGGACAATGGGTTAAGGGGAGGGAAGGTTTGGTTTCTCTATGTCAGGCGCTGACCGTTGTGCGCCCAACTGCATGCCATTTGAAGAACATTGCCTGCTATTACTTAAACCAAAAACATATTTTTCTTGAAACTATTATGGTAAGATAAAATTGTCGTGAGAGTGCGAATAATAACTTTAAAAGGAACTGGGGATTTGTGGGGTTGGGGGGGGGCGCGCGCCTCCGTGCCTTAGGGACGAGCCGCCCCTGATCAAGTGGTAACAATTAGGTATTGTCATCAATGTGACATTTGTACTTAATGCTCATTAACAATATTATTAATTTACTAAACTTAAATTAACCTATCTTCCTTTAATTAGATGAATACCCAAAATTGCAGCCGCTTTTATTTTACAGCTACATACCTAGTCAACACATTATTTCTGAGCCATCAAAAATAATAATCACAATAGGGTACTTGATAATATTTATACCTGAATAGATTTAAAGAAGTAAAACTTATTTGGCAAAAAATAATGTTAAAAATGGCTTTTTAAATATAGCAAGCAGGAAATACACCACCACTTATTGTGCATCAAGACACATCTATTATGTTAATGTTATTATTTGGAATGTCGTCCATTTGCTTTTGTCTTATATAATAAATGTTGGGTAAATTAGTATTGAAAGTCTAACAGCGCTTTTGTGAGAGGTTTAATAACTAAAGCATAAGAGGTAACCATACACACTGGTTCACTTTGATTTATTCATATTAGCTTGAATATATCTATATTTTATTGTGTGCATAGCTATTAAAATTCATACCATGAATTATTTACTTAAGCACTTTTTTTAGTCAGTCTTAAAATGTATAATTTAGAATCTATTTATATCTTTACCAAAATAATACTAGATTAAAATTACACAATTATAAAAGTTGCATTATACATAGTTTTTTTTTATCTTACATCAAAACCTTACACAATACTGGTCAGACCAAATTTATTTAGTTTTTATTTAGTGCTGTGCACTTCGGGAAATTTTCGGGCAGTTTTTTCCGCGGGAACGGCACAGTAAACACATTTCCACCTTAGGATTTTTTTTTATATATATATATTTATATTTTTCAGATTTATAATTTTAATCTAATCTTAGCTTTCCTATTCATTTCATTTAGAAAATTAAAATGATTTGATAGTTTAAATTGAATTATATATAGTGGTAGATGTCAGTAATATTTTGAATAGTCAGGAATAAGGTTAAAAACTCAGATTTGCTTGCAGTTATTGGTTAAGCCAATACATTTACCTTCAATAATCTTGCAGAAAACTAAAATAGAAAATAATTACACTTGAAATTTTATTTTAATTTTTTTAACTGTAAGTTTTCCAAATAAAAAATAATATTTGGTTCAACAAGTGTCGATTAAGATTTTTTTATTTGTAAATTAAATAACTATGCTTAATACAACTATAATAATAGTGTTTCTTTAATCAAATATTTTTTGTTTGAATATAAATAGATAAATTCTAAAAATAAAATTTAAGATTGACTAAAAGAGTTCTTAAATAAAAACTTATGGCATGAATTTTTACAAATACTTTCACATTAAAACATTAGAATAACAAATAAATTTCTCGACTGAGCCAGTGTGCCCGGTTACCTCTTTAAATATTAGCTTATCCAACACTTATTATCTATGATATAAAAGCAAATAGATGCCATTACAAATAATAATATCCACGGAATTTACGTGTCTTCCACTTATTATTTTCCTGGAATGACCAGCTGCTTAATGGAAGATAAGGTTGATTAAAATTTTAAAAATTATATTTCTTCCCAGTAAATATTTTTTCTCGCCCGAATTTCGGGAAAAACCATTTTCCCGAAGTTCGGGATCCTGAACAGCCCTATTTTTATTTGGAAAAACAGCAATTTAAAAATAAATTTATTGTTAAGACCTTTAAATTGCAACCTAATTAGAGTGTTTGGCGCTCTTTCTGACTAGTCGGAACAAGCCTAGTTTAAATATATTTTCTGTTTAAATCTGAAAACTAAATTAACTATCTATTTAATATTTGCTAGATTTCAAACGAATTAAAACATCTTAAATGTTATTTTACAATATTTTTACTATAAAGTTTAATTCTCAAGTACCATAATTAGTTAGGCATTATTATTGATAAATAAAATTATTTAGTTCACATCAAACTAAATAAATACTGATCTGGTTTAACCTGCCTGACTTAGTTGTAGGTACCCTATCTGAGCTTTCATCACTATTGATATAACAGTAAAATATAGGATAAAGAAAGGCTTCAATCATACAGTAGGCTAAGTTTTAGAGCCCTGCTGTAAAGTGTAAATCATTGTAAAGCAGAAAGTAGCCTTTTTTAACTTTCAAATGTATATAAAATCCTAATAACTTGCTTATACTATTATACATAAAGTGTGCAATAGAGCTAGGCAAAAAAGAAAAATAATCATACAAAACGATTGAAAACAATTAAATAAAGACAATGGAATGAAAACTATTAAATAATCATTAGATATTTTTCATAATTTGATTATTGATAATTAAAATCATTTGATGGGGCCCATCACTGCACGCATCAGGCCGAAAAATGCCTGGAGAGCAAGACAAGCAAGTGCCTAACATAGTGAATATGTATATAATTGAAAACCACTGTATTAGTGGATTGCTGCTGTAAAGCAGGGCCCTACTGCATTGTTCCCATAATATATGTGTTTTTTTTAAGTTTCCCCAATTTGATTGTAGACAGGAAGGAAGTAAGAAGCTGTTAAATAATGTTCAACCCGGAAGAGGAAAGAAATGATAGTGAAAGAGAGGAGCAGGAAGAAAAAGAAAAGGAGGAAAGAGGTCCAACATGTAAAGAGGGGGAGAATGCATTAAAGAGGATGAAACAAGGAAAAGCACCTGGTGTGGATGAACTGACTGTGTAAGTGAGAAGGGATAAGGGTAGCAGGTTAAGTAAGTATACAATGGATATAAATGGTCCTGAGAGTGGTTTGGAAGCAGAACAAGGTACTGGAAGACTGGAAAAAGAAGTTGTAGTACCTACTTTCAAGAAAGGAGACAGGAAAAGGTGTACAAATTATAGGGGGATAACGCTGATTTACCACTGTACAGAAATATATGAGAAGATACTGGAAGCAAGAATAAGGGCCAGTTTCATAGTCAAATTTAGTACGCCTCAAGTGCGGCGCTACACTAAACACAAGACGACACCTACCTAAACCATAATGGAATGGGCCAGTTTCCTATGCGAGAACGGCCCATTCCATTCGAGTTTAGGTAGGTGTCGTCTTGTGTTTAGTGTAGCGCCGCACTTGAGGCGTACTAAATTTGACTATGAAACTGGCCCTAAGAAATAAAATGAGAGGAACAGCAAGGATTTAGTGAACAAAGGCTTACTATAGGCTTGATCTTTGCCATAAGATAGCTGACAGTAAGTAGGTATGAATATGAGAAAAACTTGGTAATGGTATTTATGAATTTGGAGAAGGCAAATGGTAGTGTGGATATAAATAAAGTTTGGAAAACGATGGAGGCAGCAGAAGTGAAAAGAGGAGTGGTGATAAGAGTGAAAAGCATGTATAAGGATAACAAGAGTTGTTATAAGATGGAGTGGCTCTAAATAAAAAATGGAGTGTAGCAGAAGAGTGCCTTTCACCATTACTATTTGCTATGGTAACAGAAATGGTCATGATCAAAGTGTTCAGGATAACTCTGGGAGGAAAAAGTGATGTTTGCTGATGACTTGATGGTATGGGAGGAGAAGGAAGAGAAAGTACAGGAATAGAATGATGAAATGAGAGTGTGGAAAGAAATTTAGCATGACAAAGTGTGAATGATGGTAATGACAAGGAATAGGGTGAATCCAAGTAAAGCTATAATGATGGATGGATTAGAGTTGAGAAAAGTACAAAATGTAAAATATCTTGAAAGTGTGATTGAGGAGAAAGGTGGAAGGAGAGAAGATTTAATAAGAAGAGAACAGGGAGAGTTCTATAGGTGTGTAAGAGACCTGCTATGGAGAAGAAAAGTACCTTTGAAATATAAGAAAGTATCGTACAGGGCGTACTTTGTACCTATTGTCACATATGCAGCAGAAACATAGACAATAAATGTAAGAAAGACTGGGAAAGTGGAGGCCATGGTAATGCAATTTGTAAGGAGCATCTTAGAGGTCACGAGGAGAAACAAAATTAGGAATGAAGTTATCCCGGGAATGACGGGGTACAGGGAGTACATGAGATAGTAGAGGAAGTAAGACTGAGATGACCGCAGTGGAGGCCAAGAAAGAGATGGGAGGAGCAGATAACAGAAATTGTTAAAGCGAGAGGGGAAGAATGAATGAAATTTAAAGACGAAGAGTAGTGAAAGTTTAGAGGAAGATGGAGGCATTTTACTAAAATGGCCCGGCCATAGGTTGGAAACAGTTGATGATGATGATGATGATGGTCTTTAAATATAGTTGATCAAATTTTCAGATCTGCATATGAAAATTATTTACAGTAAAATATCACAACTAAATAAAATTAGCTTTCCAACATTTTTTGTATGTTTTTCCTTCCAAAATTATATTTCACTAAATCAACAAATTGTATACGTATTTATTTCATGTAAAGATGTGTATGAGATGTAACATTCTAAGGAAATTATTTGTTAACACATCCATTTTTTTTCAAGGGGTGATTGAATATTTCATAAAAATTATAAATTTCTTTTCTAAAAGTTATAACTTAAATGAGAAGGAAACTTGTTAAGGTGTGGCTGCATAGCTACTAATACACAGTAAAAATAACTGATTTGCGACCAATATTTTAGATGAAGCAATAATGATATATTTTTTATTTTTTTTATTATGACTGTATGGACACTTTTCTAAATTGATATTGAATTTTATAATTAATTTTTTATGAATATATTTCTAAAATTAACTCAAAAAATGCATTTTTGAAAATGGTTGGATTTTTAAAAAAACATACCATCATAAGTTTTGTGTGTAATTTACAAATATAATATTTTTAATCACATAAACCTATTCCCTGGGATAGAAATCGGTCATTAGTTACATAAATGTAGGTTCATTACAAGATAGGGGTGGAAACCCCCACCACACCTACTCGAGCCAAGAGAGAGGTGAAGTTTCTCAGTAGAATCCGAGACTCAGAAGGAAGTAATCCTATAGTTCGCTTGACAGGACAACACTAATAGCCTTAAAACCTGTCCAGAGGACCAGTTAGAATATTTCAGATGTATTTTTTTTACTGAGTATTAAAAAAATCTTTGCAATGCTAGAAAGTGAACACAATTTTATGCTTCTATAGTAATTCACTTTTTGGGGTCAGCGTATCCTTTCGAATTGTTCGGAAACTATATGCTATCTGCCAAGTATACCAGGGTTGGACTGGGCCCTGCAAAAGGGCGTGAAACTTGTATTTTCAGAGGACGTAAAATATTTTGGCGAGCCCAAATTTTTTTTACCTATTTACTGTAAAATAAGTATACGAGTGCTGGTAGATTTCAATAATATTCATTGATAATAAAAATATTGGTCGTTCCAGAAAGGACCTTCAAAATAGTTTTTTTTCCCCCATGTGTCTCAAAGCATTGTTTAATATTGTAAATTTCATAGGTTATGTTCATTAAATATAGTATAAATTCATGGACTAGATGAATTTTATTTCACAAAAGTGAAAAAACATCAAGCATTTAAAGAACCAATTGTACAAGATATTATGCTATATCTTTGGCGAGGATCCTCGGACTATTTGGATACAGCCTGTCTCAACAATATATTACCTCAACTAAACCTGACTTGAATCAGTGCTGAATACAAGTCACTTCAAAGCAACACATTACAAAATAATTTTTTATTTTCACACCAAGGCCAAGCTTTTAAATATTGTAAATGAATTAAACTTTACATATTCAAATACTGAGATCGTAACACAACTCCCTCCCTCTCCCTGGAATAAGTTTTGACCACAACATTCTCTCTCTCTCACCCTTTTCGATTTCTCTAATGAACTTATTGTGACTAGTAATATTAAATGGACATTACACGTATTATTACGAGTATGCTATGAATGGGATTTATAACAGCGTCCTTTCCTTAATATACTTATTATCTTCACATCACCCAAAGAAAATACTGTTAACTTGTTGTATGGACAAAAAAAAAAGGGTATGGTAGTTGAAAGTTTAAAAAATAATGATGATTTTTGGAAAGTTGATATGGAATCAAAATTAACTAGATTTTAATAAAATTGCATATTTCCAGAGCCAATATATCCTAAGTACACTAGAGCAATGAAAATAAGAAATCCAGAATATATTTTTAATGCACAAAAGACTAAAACAAAGTAGCCAAAGAATTTGGAAACAAAGTAATTATATAGATTTTTATTCTTTATTTTAGAAAATGTCGCTAAAATACCATTTTTGATTAAAAATGTATTATATTGTGATGTAATGAAAAAATGTGTTTTATTGTAGTGGCTACTAGATATTTATATATAGTAATATGTTCATGCAGTAAAAGTCACGACTCCAAATTTTTCATAGTAGAAGTTGGCTGTTTTATCCTTGTTCCTCAGCTTGTTAGAACTAATTGCAGAGGCAACGGCACATCAAACAAGAGTTAGTAAGTTCTGACTCTATGTGGGACTTTCACAAATAGATCTATTTTTTGGTCACATAAATTAATTTATTCATTTAGAAGAACTGGACTCTAATGTGTTCCACAACACGATGTAGTCCATGAGCCAAACTTGTAAAATGGATATATGGATAGAACAACTTCAAAGCACTTCATTATATATGCCGTGGCATCCAAATATAACACCAGGGCATTTTCTACGTGAGCTCAACTAGGTTACACACTTTCAATTCATCATTCACGAATCTTGCAACATGATATGTATGTTCCAGCACTTCTCAGTAAATCAAATATGGTTTGGAAATATCTAGGATCTATCTTACCTACCACAAGGTTCACAACAAAATTACCCTAAACATCCGTCATTTCATCCACAGCGACCCATATGATGGAATCTCCCATGTTGTTTATTATCCTTTCCATCGTTTCTTCATAATATATATGCAGATAATTCTTTCTGAGTATTGATTGATCAGGAATTTGTCGCTTTCATTACTATGACAACAGAAGGATGCAAATTCAGGCACTTGGAATTTAAAACATGGGATGTTTGCAGTGACCATTGCACTACAGAAGTACTTACATAATTAGTTTCTTTAACTGGAAGGAACAACCTGCATCTTTGTTCAAAGAAAAAAGGATTCAAATAACTTTGATTTTTATTTACATACAAAGTGTGCGCCGCAAATGTTGCTCCAATTGTGATTTTAATGGAATGTCTCATATTTTTATTGCAAGCTTGGCACATTATAACTTTACTGTTGGTTGTGAAGGAGTCGTTAATCCGAGCCCATTATTTTAATTTTGTATTCAGCAAGACTCACCTGGGGTCATGATGAACAAAATAAAATATCTTATATTTTCAATTTTGAAAGATCCTTCTTCATACACTGTCAGTGGGAATTAAAACAACCTTCAATTAAGGATAAAAATAAATAATTTTACAAAAAGTAAGTTTATATCCCCACACACACCTTAACATACTTTACCTTTACATGTATCTAGAAATTGGTCAATCATCTTGTGCTTTCAAGGGTGTAGTCACTAGAGGTTTTTATTTTTTTGGAGGTTGTAAGATCACCCCACTAGCTTGGTGGATTTTGTGTGAGAACCATCTCCATAAAGCTTCTAAAGGCTTACAATTTTCAAAGATTTTTCACGGGTTCTAGGCTAGGGCTGGTGTGTGTGGGGTCATAATGATGTTGTTATGGGAGTGTAAAATTGCCTATTTGCCTCTCACGCTTTCATGCTCTCTTTTTTTGAAATATGTTTTTATTGTAATTGGATTGTTTTGGGGGCTATCATAACATATTTATATTTTAATGGCATGTGCCTAGTTTCTTGAGCACTTGGTATAAAAGTCAGCAGGGGTAATAGTCTACACTGTACATCATTTTCTGAAAAGAAATTTAAGTTTATGAAAAGAGTGAAATATAGAAGATACATAATGCAATATGGTGTAGTAATGTGATGTGGTGACTTATTTTAATGGCTGAAGAGGGAGTGGAATGTGTGAACAGTTTTTCACCCAAAGGAGCCAAAGGAAAGGGAAAGGATGTAAAGCATATGCATTTGATATATTTTCAAGATGTATGGTAGATATTGAAGGGAAATTTGATACCAAGATACATTGGCAATACACACATTTTAATAATTTTAAATGGGTCTTCAATTTGTCAGTTTTAATGAAAATAATATCGACTTATTGAGCTGTCCATGTTTCTAATCAGGTTTATTTAAAATATCTAGATTGTGTTGGAAATAGATATTTTACTGTATTTATTTTAAAAATTGTCATTTTTATAATATTTTGCTTCACATCTAGAAAATATGTAATCAATATATTTATACATACATTAATTTATTTTTATTTATATAAATCTACCTTTAATCAATGACTGACAAATTAATTGAAGGGTTCAGGACAAAAAGCTAATAGGTTAATTATTGGAGGACTATGTATTTAACACCATATTTTACAGCAAATATATATTTTCAATTAAAAAAAAATACCATAATGATTATTTTACCTAACACCAACATATATTTTACAAATACATTTTGTGTAGCTATAAAAATAAACATATACAAATCAAGGCACTATTTGTATCCATATAAACGTAATCTTGCATGATTATTGATTTTATTTACTAAGGGTTTATTAGCGCCTAGGACTACACTTTCTAAAATACTGAGTCATACCAAGCTAGAACTTACAAACTTAAACCAAACTGGGATTTAAACAAACAAATTCTCAATAGGAGGTTGGACCTTAAGGCTTTTTTCCAGATAAAAGACCTACTATTTCAAGTCAAAGCAGCTGATTCCAAAATATTATTTGACAAATAAGTTTATTAATTTTATACATACTACATTCAACTATAGCAAAATGAAACATCAAACATTTTTAAGAGAGTCACTAAATTTTAAGTACAATTTACCAAAAGCTATATGAAATGAAATTTCAGATAATAGATAGTCAAAATCGTTAATCAAGGCTTGTATCAATCTACACATTCAACTAAATATATTGATCATATTTATACTATATATACTGTACCAAACGAGCTGCAAGACTACTGGCAAGTAAAAGGCAAGATAATATTTTAAATATAAAGGTTATAATACAAATAAAAGTTATAAACTTTTCAATCAAACATAGTAGGCAATTATGGTATGGGAGAGAAGGAAGAGGACGTACAGGATTAATTGAAAATCAGCCTGACGAAATGTAAAGTGATGGTAATTACAAGGAAATGGGTAAGGCCTAGTAGAGCTATAAAGTTGAATGGAGTAGAGCTGAGAAAAAAGTACAGAGCATAAAATATCTCAGAAGCTTGATTGAGGCAAAAGAAGGAAGTAGAGGATTTAATATTAAGAGTGCAGCAGGAAGAGTTGCTCTTAAGGTGCTTAAGAGACCTGCTATGGAGAAGAGAAGTGCCCTCTAAGTGTAAGGAAGTGTTGTACAGGTTGTACTTTGTAACAATTGTCACATGTGTAGCAGAAACAAGGACAATGAATGTAAGAAAGACAAGGAAAGTGGAGGTCATGGGAATGAAGTTTGTGAGAAACATGTTAGCTGTCAAGAGGAGAAACAAGATTAGGAATGAAGATATCCAGGAAATGATGGTGGTACAGGGAGGGTATGAGATTGTAGAGAAAGCAAGACTGAGATGGTATGGTCATGTAATGATGAGAGAAAAGGGAGAATACAAAAGAGAAAGCTGAAATGAAGTACATTTGAAAAACCCACAAGTGAGACCAAGAACGAGATGGGAGAAGCAGATAATAGAAAGTGTGCAAGTGAGAGGAGGAGAATAGAAGTGATTAAAGGAAGAATAATGGTGGAGCGACAGAGCAAGATGGAGGCATTTCACTAAACTGACCCAGTTACAGGCTGGAAACAGTTGATAATGATGATAGTACGTACTTAGTACATAGTAAATTAATATGTTCAATAAGAAAGTAAAATATAAGACAAATCATTCATAAAGTAATTTATAGAAAAGTCTAAACCAAAACAATACAAAGATGATTCATTTTAAATATGTAGATAAATTGTGATGTGTTCATGTAAAGTTTATTTAACATAAACATATAGTATGGATTTGATGGAAAGTTTCCACGAAAGGAAAAATCAGGGATCACAAAACATTACTCTAAAACAATATTAACAATAAAAACTGCACTTTTTATAACAAAATATTTTATTTTTATAGATTCACATAAAAAAATGAAACTCTTTGTGTAGTGATGCTAAAGCTAAAATAAATAACAGGGTATGCCACTTTACAAAATATTGAAAGGCACTTTAAGCTGCACTGCGTTCACAATTTGTATAAACAATTCTTTTCTACCAGAATGAACCTTGTGCAAATGTACAACCCATTCATTCATTCATTAGAAATTCAAGAATGGCAAACAGAATTATGGTTATTTACATACTGAAAATATATTGAACATGGCATTAAAGCAACAATGATAACGCATACAAATTTCCAAAAAGATTTATTCTAAAATGCATTTAATTTCCTAATTCTTCTTCTTTCTCTTAAAGTAAGAGTCAGCATAGTGACCACCAAGTCCTTGAGAATGTTGACCAATATAATTGCCCTCTGGACTGGGTTCTGGTGAAGGTAAAACACGAGTGTATTTGCGTTTTTGACCAATAGGTGTTATAAGCCCAGGAGGAGGTGAAGCAATGAGTACAGGACTTCCTGGATGTGACCAAAGGCCTGGAATTATGCCAGCTCCCGGATATGGTCCAAATTGAGGTGCACTTACTGCTGAAAGTGGTGTAGAACTAAGGAATGCGCTCGAATTCCATCCACTTTGAAAGGGTGACTGTTGAAGGTGATTAGCTTTCATATCAAGAAACCCTATGGGTTTAGCGGCAGGCATTGCAATTGGAACTGGATTGCCCATCAGAGCCCTACCTGGAGGAACAGAATTACCAATAACAGGTTGACCAGCCAAAACTGGACTTCCACCCATTGGTGGGGGATTCTGGCCAGCGACAACAGATACTCCCGATTGCGAGCAAGATGTAGGCCACATATTCTCAACAGAATGTGGAGGGGAAACTGTTACACCATGTATCAATGAGAGAGGTTGATTTACAAATGAAAAACTTGAGCTTGGATTGGACAATAAATTATTAGTATTGTTATTTGTTTGAATAGCACTTGTTAGCGAACCTAAGAGCTGGTTCAAATTCTGAGCATTACTAAGAATGGTGTTTATTGTTTTTTGCAAGTCTGGAACATTATCTGGAAAATTGGGTATGTTGCTATTTCGATTTAACTTAGTTGGCTGCCCAGAAATATTTGATGCTCCAGATTGATTCTGCTGAGAAAAAGGATCATTTCCTACTTTGTCTGAATGCAAAGGGTCTTTTGAATTTGACATTGAAATGTGATCAAAACGACCGTTTTTGATTAAAAGTTTTGGGTCAAGTTGTGATACACCTAAGGGAGGAGGCTGATGTGTTGGTATCTGTCCTAAAAGACCAGTCCAAAAATTAGATGGGTCCTGTGCTGCCATCTGAGAAGGGCCTTGATTAGTTATATTATTATGGGGAGCTACCATAACACAATTTTTATTGGCGTCGTCCAATGTGGGATTAGAAAATTGTACTGGTGTAGTGACTTCTACTGGAGGTGGGCTCACTCCAACACCAGGATTTGGTAACAATGGAACCTAAAAAGATAGAAAATGTTCATATATCTAGATATTCCATCTAATATATATTTATTTATAAGGACTAATAATTTTTAACTATATACATTATATAAAATTCCGCATAGATTTTATAACTCGTATTTCCATTCAAATAAATTAAGAACTTTGCATATAAAGAAAGCTAAACATTTAAATGGAGGCTCATATATTAGATTTTTTTTTTCCAAAATAATAGAGAAAAGGCTTAAAATTTGAATACGTCCATTTACTTGTATCCTACTAAATTCTTTGCAAGCATAATTGGGAGGAGAAAGAAAAAAATAATTTCAGTATGGAGGGAAAATTATTAATTTGTTTAAGAGTGTAATGATCACCCTGTAAGATAGCAGTCTTACCTTGACTAATTACATTATGACTATCTTAAAAGCTACTCCACAGTGTACTCTGTACATATTTATATCAAGTGTTCTTTGATTACGTTTAAATAATTTAAAAAATTATATATTGACTCGAAAATAAAACTCAAACTACTTTCTGTGCAAATATACACACACAAAAAATGTTTAGATATAAAAAAAGTTATCATAGAATAATGATTAACTTTTGTTTACAAAATGTAAGCCTGTTAAATATTATACATTGCTGTTGTAAAAAATTAATTAGAACAAATATGTTTAAGTAATATATTTACTAGATGTAAGCAACATAAAGTGATAACTTGTCATATTTAATTTAACGTACCGGGACCCACTTCAGTGATCACATGGTCTAACGCTCTACTCTCGTGTTGGACTAGACTGATCAGGGTTCAATCCCGGTCTGGTGCACTCAAGGTGGTTATTCCTAAATGGTTTTTCACTCTCCCTCCACGCAAATATGGGTGCATTTCCTCTAATTAAGCCTTCATAATCCTTAACCCATTGGTTTAATTAGTACATAAATGTATAACCCGAATAGGTAGTAAGACATTTTAATAGGAATAATCTTATCTGAGAGCAAGAACAATTACTAGATCTACTTTCGCGTATTCATACACCAAGGGATATGATCTGCAGCTGTCACTTTTGATAGATTTCATCAATATCGACCTTTTTTTTTTCTTCTAAGTTTATTCATACCAAAATCCTACCCTGGTTGAAACGTATGTCAAAGCCTGTGCATACAAGTCTGCTGATTGTGTAAGTGGACAATTGAGTGAAATATGGAGTGACTAGTGAACAATTGATTTAAAATAAATTGTAGCTCTAGTTTTTTTTAGCACTATGTCTTACTGCCCATTCGGACTATATGTTTATTTACTAGGCTAATGGGCTAGGGCTGAAGAATGGTGGATTTAGAGGAAGTGTACTTGCAATTGAATGAAAGAGAGAGAGAGAAACCATTTAGAATAAACCACCCTTAGTACACCTGACAGAGATCGAACCCTGCTCTCCAAGTCCTCGGCAGTCTAGTCTGTTGTGAGAGTAGTACTTTGGGATAGGCAGCCACCGAATTGGGTGTTTGTCTAGTTAAGAGGAGTTTAAATATCTCAACTATTATCAGAATATGACACGTTATATCCCCATAAGATGAACCAGATTATATCAGTTTAATACGTAGTTCATTTTATGGTTATTTAAGGAATTTTGATAGGCTACGGCAATTTTAAGGAATTGTGAAAAGTAATAAATTCAAAGATAATAAAAAACTTATAGTTAATAATGTTGCTATTAATTTAATCATTGATTTATTTTTCACTACCTTATATTTATTTAAATTAATCCAATGTGCACTATTTAAACACTTTTTAACACATTAGAACACAATTTCAAATTAACCTAGCCTACAAGAGAAAACTAAACACTTAGATTTAGTTAAATAAATTGTACTATCTGGTTTAAATGGAGTTTTCATAAGCCAATAGCTATCTTTTTTTAGTATTTATCATAATGAATAAGGGCTTTCGAGACATAAAGGTAACCTTTCCAAACCCGGCATAAAAATGAATAGCTACATATATTTTAAAACATATTTCTTACTTTTTGTGGCTGTCCTGTCTTCATAAAACCATTTTGTTGGCCATTTGTATTAGGTTTCCTTGGTTCTGGCATCGTAATATGACCAGGATGAAAGTGAAAATGTCTTGCTGGAGGTGGGCCCATGGGAGGTGGGACGCTAGTGGTACTGGATGGAGGACCTTGCTTGATCAAATTCTGAAGAGTTGCCAACATCTGAGGGTTGCCCAACAGGGAAGGTTGAGTACTCCCCATTTGAGTTTGGATTTGGGCTGCAAGAAGAATGACCATGGCTGCTTGAGCATTTTCTGTTCCACCAGGAGAATTGGTAGTGTTTTCAGGTGCAGTTAACCCAGTCTTGCCTTTTACTGAAGAACTGTTTCCTAGGGTGGGTGTAGATGGAGGAGAGGGTTTATTCCCATTTTCACCTCCATTTTGCAGGGCTTGAATTTGAGTCCAAATAATGTTCTGCAGGCTCTGTGCAACTGAAAGTATAAGAAATAGTATTAAAATGTCTGGGAATATACTTCCTTTTAAATTTAGCTAAATTTTATTAAATATATATTTTAATGTTGGGTACTATGTTGGTAATTAAATCAACACAATGAAAGGTTGAAACATTAGGACATAATGCGAGCTAAAATGGTCAATTGATTAATATGACCTAAAAATACATTTTCTTATTACTATGAATACCGTCCATTAAAAATATTATAATTGGGATATTATTTTAATTTTAGACCTTTTCCCCACCAAATATAATGTTCTTATTATGTAAAATATGAGATCTTCATCCGTAATAGTTAGCGTTTGTGTTTCGCTTGGACAAACAAATCTTGCATTCATTTAGAGTTGGTTTATAATCAGAAACAGGATGTGGCAGCAACCAATTTAGCATAGTATAGGGCTGCTACCACAATATTTTTTTCAAACTGGACAGTGGTAATGGGAGTTTGAAAGTGTATTATACTTTTGACCAATAAGACACCTTGTTGAATTTTTGGCTAATGAACATTATGTACACCTGAATCAGTCTAGAGAATCATTTAGAAGTCCGCCATTTCTGTTACTGCGCATTTGTTTGTTGTTTAAGATATAGGTATAGGTGGATTTTAAAAGTGTAGTATTGAATTTTTTTGACCTTTCACTTTGCTAAGTAGTTATTTATACATAAGTCTTCTATTATGTGACCTTTTTTAGTTCTAAGTCAGGCCTAGTCCCTTTTATCCTAAGTTTGCATTTAAGAGTTTACTTCCACAGCCGATATTCCGGCATTTTATTTTGAACTTGGTTTCATTGTGATTTTAAATTTGAAGCATTAACTAATTCACTAGAAAAGTTAAATTTTCTTGTTTTTAAGTTGAGACTAGTTGTTTAAAAACTATTCAAGTGAAGACTTGGGTTTTACAAGAGAGATTTCACTTAATAGAGAAAAGTGCTTATGGTCTACACCAGAAGTTTATTTTATAGATCATGGAGTATCATCTAGAAAGTTCTTGCAATCATTAACAAGAAAGATTGAATCAGTCGAGATATGTAGAGTGCCAATAACCAGGCTAGAAATTAGAAGGTTCCAAGACTTAGTTGGATAGTGTGCTAAAGTGTTGACAACACCGAAAACACTTGGATTCTTTTAACCAGAGTGTAAAACCACCATTATTGCCGATGCCAGCCCTTGCGGTCTCGGGGATGTTCTTCACCAAAACCAAGGGGGAACTCCCACACTAATAATATGTGAGAGGCATTCCCTCGGCTGTGTTGAGAGAAAATATGGCCAAGTTGAAAAGGAGGCGAAAGGGCATGTATGGGCAGGTGAAAGATTTCATTATTATATTTACAGGGGCGAGGTGGAATTAATCACAGATCCCAAACCACTGGCATTTCTTTTCTCGCCTCGGCCCAAGCCATGTCCAAGAGTTTAGAGGTGGGTGATGAGGTTGCAAGACCACAGTTATTCAATAAAATAGCAATCAGGGAAGAGCAACATTGCGGACCCACTATCAAGATAACGTTTATTTTGGTTTGTCATGTTTCAATTGAAATTGTCTTTCACTAACATAATAAACCAATTTGTATCATTATCATCAATATCCTCAATAAAAGATGTATATACAAATCAATGTAGAGGTAGAATAGTTTTGAATGATATTGTGAGGGCTCACTAAGAATTAATTTGGCTAATATAATTTGTTATAATTATGCCATCTTAAATCTATAATAGTGGATATTAATGTATTATAACTAGTGACACTTTACAGAGTTTCTACAAGGATTACATTAACAACTGTCTGGAATTATGCAGAAAAACAATCTCTATAAGTTTAGAATTTAATTTATCAATGGGAGAGCACAACATGCTATAATTTAAAAGTCACTCTATTCCAGGATTTTTTTTTATTATTTTATTTTTACATAAACCTATTTAACTTACTGTTTATAAACTCATACAATTTATGCTAGAAGACATTTTAATTTTTATGTAGGCCTATATTTTTCAATGTATCATGTTATTTAATATAACATGATACATTGAAAAATATAGGCCTACATAAAAATTAAAATGTCTTCTAGCATAAATTGTATGAGTTTATAAACAGTAAGTTAAATAGGTTTATGTAAAAATAAAATAATAAATGAATAGAATTTAAGTAACGTTTAGCAGTAACTACTACTAACTCTTTGATAAGCCACTGGCAGCCTAACACATAGTATCGTCACTTCAGCCTGTTCAACGTCTTTAATTTTGGTGTCAAGTATCAAGGTATTACATATATTGACAGTCATTACAATGATAGTTGCCTATGAATATTACATAGGAATGTGGGTTCACAGGTAAATTTGTCATCTCAATAATCATAGGTACAGCCTTTCTGTTCTTGCGAAGAGTGATACTTGTTCTAGCCCTTAAGTGGAGATCTTAGAATTCTAAATTTTGTTTTAATATATTCAACACCAAGGTTGTATCCAATAGTTAGAGTTAAGAAAGGTAATTTAGAAGTAGTGCATTAGCATTATTACTAAGAAAGGATGGGGAAATCACACCAAGTGGACCTGACTGAAGACTCAAATCTCGAACTCCCCTTCTATGATAATGCAATCTTTTGAGAGCATAATGTTTCACACATATGCATGGCCATGATTACAAGAAGCCACTATTTAAAACACCTCAATGTCATCAACCCGCATTCGAGCTACTCTGATCAAACTGCAGCAGTCTTTTGGCGAAAATAGTGCCAGCTTTTGTGGATAAAGGGTATCATGTGACCAGCACAGTTTTCTAGACCAGAGCCACTACATTTTCATTCAAGTAGCTCCTCAATTGTTCTAACGAGGCTGAGTTCAACCCGTTCCGGACCCAGGACTCTGGATCTTTAGCCAGGAGCTCTGACCACTAGAGCATAAAAGCGGCCGTGTCGCCACTTATGCACATTTAAAAAATGTAGATTTTTAGCCAAGATTGTAATGTAACAGTCACACATAAGTTTGTTTTTTGTTTTGTAGTACTGTGTCTTACTAGCTGTTTAGGTTAGATGCATAAGTACTAATTAAAGCTAATGAGTTAGGGATGAGGAAAGTTGAATGTAAATAAAGTGTACCCACATTTTCATGCAGGTAAAGTGAGAAAACCACTTATAAAAACATCCTCAGTACACCTGACCAAGATCTTCCTGTCATCTGCAGTTCGGCCTATTGCAAGAGTGATGCCTGAGACCATTATACCATTAATGTAGGGTACATATTAATTGCATGATCAAAAGTGAACACAGAGGGAAACATTTTATCTTGCCATTACGATCTATAGATCCTGATTATATTATAGACTCTTCAAAAAATGAATTAAATAAAAATCCAAATTGTGTTAATTGATACTTCCAAGACCATTACTCACAAACAGGATTTTGCTTGGACAAATTTTGAAGCTGCTGAAAGACAGCGGGTGCTGGAGGGTCAGGCAGGAGGCCAAGTTCTTTTCCTTTATTGGCCTGGAAAAAAAAAGTGTGTGTGTAAATTAGAAATGTTTAAAGTGAAATGTTAGGGAATTAGGTCTTTAGGGACTGTGTTTCCAATTTTAATTTTACATATTTTAATTGTTTTACCTATTTTACTGATTTCTACATATTTTCAAAGATATTACATATAATGACATATTTTGTATGTTTTTATATCATGGTAATATTTTCATGTCTTTCTTGGGGAAAATACTTAAAATTGATGTCACTAATTTTCAGGCAACCTGTAGGCCTACTTTCATAAATGAATGTATCCAGTGAAGTGATAGCATTGTGTAAATTCAAAGCCAGGTAAGCTGGCTCATCATAGAGGAATACAGTTGTCTAAGTAGTTTTTTCTGACGTTTCTCATGCTTTGGAGGGGAGACAAAGTGGCCTCAGCAGCACGTCTCTCACTTCACATGTCAATTTGAAACACAAGTTGACGAGTTGTAAAAACAATATTCCTTGGATATGATTAGCTCATTTTTCCCATTGTTCTTTGGTCGAAAGAAGAAACGGAAATAAAGTGGTAATGCAAAAAAAATTACAAGAATTGAACCAAAAATCAACTAAGGAAATGTAAGCCTAGTTTTAAGTTTGTAAAAATAGTACGGCGCATATAACAGTCATTTGAAATGTTAACAAGACCTACCCTATATATATATAGGGTAGGTCTTGTTAATATATATAGAATGTTAAATGTTTGACACTGTCTCGACATACTAACTGTTATTAATATATTTGCCTGTAAATATGTAACTCCCGACTGAAAGCAAAAAAAAATAAAAAATTTATGAAATTGGCTTTAAAAAATCAGGAGTGGTCTGATGTTCACTTGTTTTCAAAGAACTGGCAACAATGGAGGTTTCATTGAATGTATTGTTTGTATGATTTCTAGAATCAGTTATATAATGCCATTCATTTGAGGTCTTTAATTAATGGTAAATTTAAGTGGTGTAAAACAAACTAGTACTGCATTCCAACTCATTAAAAAAGAAATAAATGTACATGTATATGTTAAGAAAAGTGTTTTTCTATAACTTGATTCAGAAATTTAGTCATAAGATAAAATTTGTTTCAATAATATATGTATTATTAATATGGCAAAAGAAGGTTTATTCAATGTTACATATTTTCACATCAATCGATATTTTACTATATTTTACTGTTTTTGCTAAGTATTTTGTAGGTTAATACCACATAAAATCTGGTATCTACTCATTACTAAATTATACAATCATGTAATCTTGAAAACATATGGGACATAAATAAGAACCTTTCCATACACATCAATAATAGCAATGAGTGAATCAATTATTTTTAATTGAATCATTGAGAGATACAACAATTGGAGGGGTAGATATTATATTGAAGCACCCCTAATGCTAGAAACAAATTTAAATTATAGCTTATTTCAGTTGAATATGATTATTGTGAATACATTCTTCACATACTAATTCTGGGAAAAGAATTGAATTGAGATGAATTAAAATTTCTCAAGAAATACTTTGTAAAGTTATCAAACCAAGTATTTTAGTATTCATTTACAAGTATAACTATACCTAAGAAAATGAGTTCAAAATCAAGTGCAGAAATCTTATCATATTTGTAAAAAACTTACTATTATATTAGTTCCTTGAATCATATTTTGTAGGTAGAAAAGGACCACGAATATACACATTTTAAATTAAGTTGTCATTTCTCCAAACATAGTTTAAACTAAGAGCCCTTTTGGAAAGTACCTATGTTAGTATGAAAGTACTTATACATTTCTAGAAAAATAAAAGCTGCATTGAACAATGAAGACCAAAAATATGCAAATAAAATATTTAAATATAAAATTATGAAACTTTTAGGAAAACTACGTACTGAATCGTTGAGTAATTTTAAATATAGGTTTATTGCTCGTACTCCTGGAATATAATACAAGATGCGAATATTATGACCACGAAGAGAGTATTTGTTGAGTGTAGTCTGGGCAGTTTCTGCATCTTCACTGGTGGCAAATTCAACAAGACCCCAATCTTGAGGACATCCATTCTTCAGTGCTATCTGTTTCCAAAACAAATATTTGATCAATATATTAATATAATAAGTGGTGGATATTGAGCTAGTATTACAGAATAATAGAATTTGTACCCCTCAGTGGGCATTTTAATATGTGACCAAAGATTGACAGACATTAATCTAATTATTATTTGGTTAGTGAAAAGAGGATGTGCTCTGTGTATTGTTATAATATATAATTAATTGAACTAGTACACCTTAAAATGTGGCTTGAACCCAAAGTCTTTGGATTGGTGTTTTCTATCAATGTACCATATAGTTTGATCCCATAATTAGCGAAGTTATTGAATAGAGAACATAGATAGCATTTAGTAATGATTTAAGGATGGTCTCAAGCTCAGTATGAACCTGGAAAGCTCAGTGGAAATCCATTGTTACAATATGCTAAAGGTCTTAGGTTTGATTGCCCAACTAATAAAACATATTAACTCATGCTTATAAGCTTGCCGATTTGCAAAAAAGGAAGCTTTTATGAGTTCAAAAGTGGCAGTTGAACAAATGAATTGATGTGTTAATGCGAACACACTTGGTTAGTAGTGATTGATAACTTGTAAGTAGAGGGGATTTTGAGCAACTCTTATCATCCCTGATAGATCTCACCAGTGATATAGATTGTACTCACTTGGCAGTATGGTGGATTCACTACAGAACTGAACACCTTCCGGAATTCCCCCATGTCACGGAAATCTTTGGGGAGTTTGTCAACATACAGACACTTGGAGTGGAGGGACTCAAAGGTCACATGACTAGAGTCTAACCAGTCACAGCAGAGAGCACAATTCTCAACTTGGAGACCATCCAAAATATTTTTTGCCTGTAGAGCACTCTCTTTTGTGGTATATTCAACAAATCCATAACCTTTGCTTTCACCTAAACATAAGAAGAAAGTAAATTCAAATTTGAGTAATTAAGATACTCCACATGTAGGCTGAAGACATTATTAAGTATTTCACTCGGCACTATCTCACTACCTTGGCTTTATGTCTAAAACTAAGATGCGATAGCTTTAAATAATTTTCATTGTTATGTTTCACTATTTTGGAGGCCACTATTTGGGTACCCAGATATGTCCAAAGTGTTAAGTAAATATAAGGCCATGTGTGAGGTTTGTTTTGACATCCAATTTTGATTATATTTTCAATTATTAAAGTTGACTTGCATTTATTATAAGTACTAATTAGTTAAAGTTACAAGTTTAAAAGAGATTAAATATTTTAAAATATATTTTTAAAAAAAGTGTACAAACTTTGTGTAACAATATTGACTTCCCTGAAAATGTCTCACTCTCCTGGATCACCGAACACGTCCAAACCGCAGCTACAAATAATTCCTTTTGATCGGCCCATCTTCAAAAATACCTGCTCCGTCGATTATAAACAACTTTGGTTCATGCACAGGTGCTCTCCTCAATCTGCAACGTCCTTCTACACGTCCCTAGCATCTTATTGGCTCCCCCCTCCCATGCCACATGCTAGTTGTGATTCGTGTTATAGTATGACACACACTTGAGGAGTGACGAGGAGGTCTATCAACCGACTAGACAACAACAGCACACTGGGGGATCCTACCATGACCTCTGCACTTCGGAGCTAGAACTTCAGAGGGCTTCAATATGTAACATATATTTAGTTGTATTACATTTTTGGGCCTAACCAGGGTGCACGAAGAATTAATTAAATTTAACTTTGTTTTAAATTGTGGCTGTTCATAATCCCCCAATGGGGTTGGTAAACTATATTCATCAATGTTTATTAGTCCAAAGTTAATTTATCTCTGATGTATAGAGATGTTTGCATCAAGTTGCTTAGCAACATGTAAATTCACATTTACTTATAGTGCTGTCTTGACACTCTTAATTGCTATGCTTAATTGTGTTAATTTTCTCTATTCTAAATAGATAGACTTGGAGACATGAGGTTCATGGTGTTATTTTATGGTCCTAATTAGGTCATTGGCGTCATTTGATCCTTTGTTTATGCCGGGTGTACAGCTTGTATGGCTCATGATCCATTATTTGTACTGTGAGTGCCCGGCACCCTTAAGATTCATTTATGGCTTGTGGCGTTAGCCGTTGTTTATACTTAGATGAAATCTGTTTGGAGTGATTTGTTTGGATGGTTGTTTTGACCAATAAATGGGTGTTTCTAAGGTCTACCCATATGTATGTCTGGAACCCTATTGGTCCGATTTGTCCACACTAAGCTCCCGCTTGGCGGATTACTCGGCTTGCTCAAGTTAAATCTCTAGTACTGTCCAACCGGTTGTTTAGATTACTTGCATGGTTGCAACCATACCTTGTAAAAAGGACCACTTACTATAATTGTTTAACTTCCAGTCTTGCTAATGAGAAAATTTTGTAGCGGTGCTTACCATGAAGGTCAGAACTTCTTTATCTATAACTCTTTAGGTTAGACACCAAATTTGTAATGGTATAGCTTCATTGGCCTTCGTTTTAGAGAGCTGTGTTCCTCTTTAAGAAGTTATTAGCATATAAAGAATTAACTGTGTTGTATTAGTGTTGTATTAAAGAACAGTTTGGTGGGAGCGGCAGAGGAGGTATGTGGGAGGACAAGTAAAAAGAGGAAATGGAAGGAGAAAGGGAGCTAAATTGTATCTCCACTGAAGAATCTCTCTTGCAAAACCTTACAAACAAACGGCCCAAATGAAAATCCTGAATTATATCTCCCAATGGCGGACTTTTCGTTTTAATTCTTATTCTTATTCTAAATAAGTAAAGAGGAAACATCAAAGATGTACTTAAATCTGTCATAGGACTGTTAGGAGGCAGCAGAAACGACAAACTTTGGTTTATTATTAGTACAGCACATGACTAACAGAGGGCAGTATGGGGTAAAATTAGTCAAATCATTGGAAATGAAACATATTATTGATGGTTTTTAATTTCTTCTATTTTTACAAAAGTAAAAAGCATACCGTATTGTAATATGTATTTTAGGGGAAATTTTAAAATGATTTTTTAAGGGGATATATAAATTGAAAAACTTTCAAAAACTACTCACAAGGGTAGTACAAAACAAAAAAGGGACACTGGGTTAAGGGGGATATATTAACAGAAAACAGCATTTTTAAGTGAGATAGAAAATTAAAATTTGCCAGGAATGTAGTGGGATTACTCCAAATACATACATAATTTTAAACATTCAAAATTTTAATTTGGGGGTTGGTGAGATGAGGGAAATGAGCTTACCTATAAATTCATGGTTCTATATAAACATTTTTAATTAAAATATTGTTTATTGATTCAATATTGTAGTTTCACATTTATTTGAGTAACATATCTGGACAGCCTGTATAATTTTTATGGAATTTTCCCACCACATAAAAAATGGTTATTTAAATATTATCGTTAAAATGTTTTTATTTCAATGCAGTTTAAATGGAATGGCAACAATTATTCATGGATTTATTTATTTATTTTGTCTGGGAAATTAGGATAGATGTGTGTTAATAACTTTACTTTACTTTACTTTACCTGTTGAAAATCAAAGTAAGATTAAGTTGAAACGGCATTGGTGGGCACACGGACATTATGGCTGGTTCATCTAGTCTGATTTGTCAGGGTCCGAATCCTGACCTAGCTTATTGTGTGTGTGTGTGGGGGGGGGGGGGGGGGGATTCCTCCATTTGGAGATATAATTCAGGATTTGTCTCAGGGTTGCTTGGTTGAGAAATGTCAAGAGAGAACTCTTAAGATGAGATACAATTCTGGATTCTGCAGATATAATTCCAATTAATTATTAAAGGTGATACAACTCAGGATTTTCATTTTGGCTGTTTTTATGCAAAGTGCCTGAAAAGAGATTCTTCTGAGGTGATACAATTCATTAATCTCGAAGGCGACACGGTGGTGGAACGACATAGTGAATTAAGTAGTGGAGGAGACGAACAAAGAATTCAAGATTAGTTTTAGTAATAGGAATGAGGAAACAGAAGAAGAGTACAGGAAGAAAAAGAGAAGAGCAAAGTGTGTTGTACAGGAAGCATTGGAAGAAAAAATTGACAGATATGCTGGAAAAGGATGTGCAAGTAAGTAAGAATGTGTTATACAGCCGGGTGAGAAACAAGAGGAGAGAGAAAAGACAATAAGTTAGAATTATGGAAGAAGAAGGAAGAATGACGAAGATAGGAGAAGAAGAAAAGGAACTACGGATAACAGAGGGTATATTATGAGAAGATGTTCAAGCCTGATCAGGAAGGGGATGAGAGTTAAGCAGAGGAGCAGGAACAATTAGTATAAAAGGAGGAAGTGGTTCTTACATGGAAAAAAGTGTAAAATGCCTTAAAGAAGATGTAACAGGGAAAAGCGAGAGGTGTAAACGAACTAACTGTGGAAATGATAAAAGAGCTGTAGGAGAAGCAGGAATACAATGATTATACAGGGGGCTGGGAGTGATATGGAATGAGAACAGGATACCAGATGCGTTTAAGAAGGTAATTACAGTACCGATTTTTAAGAAAGAAACAGGAAGGGGTGTGCAAATTATAGGAAAATAATTCTGACGTGTCACTGTACAAAAATATGAGAAGATACTGTAAAAGAGAATAAGAAATAAAATGAAAGGAAGGTGGAGAGAGGAACAGCACTGATTAAGGAAACAGAGGTCTACAATAGACTTGATCTACACTATATGACAGATGATGGAAAGAAGGTAAGACTTGGTAATGGTATTATGGATGTGGAGAAGGCACATGATAGAATGTATAGAAATAAAGTTTGGAAAGTGATGAAGGAGGCTGAACAGGAAAGAGGAGTTGAAAGGAGAGTGAAAAGTATGTTTGAAGGTAACATGAGTTGTGTTGAGGTGGAGTCCACTGAGTGGTTAGAAAAAACATCCTGAATGCACTCTGCTGAGAATAAACCCCCAACCTCCCCGTTAACTGCAACCCAGACTAGACATGTCCACTGATACAGGTGACAGCTTACCTGTTTTTTCACTGATCATGAGGAAACTGCACTGAACCTTCCCATACGTGTGAACGAGTGCTTGAAAGTGTTCCTCCGTGTATGTGGTTGGGAGACGTGCGACGCAGAGCATCATGTCAGTAGGAGATGGACACACAAGAACTCTTTGACCACGGAGCAGGAAGATTCTCTCCTTGTCCCATTCTTCCAGCAACTCTGGATCCTCCAAGATGGCTCGAGCCGTGCCAGATCCAGTGCCACACTGCAAGAACACTGACTGAACAGGGAAGTCGGAGAGCAGTTCTCGAATCTCCTGGAACATAAGCCCCTTGGGTCAGTGTTTGTTGCTAAACTTCGCCTCAATAGGCTATATCTATTGTAACCTATTGGTTCGACTTATGTAGTAATAGCATCCTGTTCCATACGAGATAAAATGTAACAATTCTTAATGGGGAAGTGCATTATGGTCCTTTACAATAGAAAGCCTTACCGAGCTCAACTGAAGCTTACACAGTGGAAAACGTTCAATAGAAGTGATTCTGCTATTTGGAATACATTTTTAAAATTAAATGTTTAAGAGACATCAGGCACAGTATTTATCAAAGACTCGTTTTAAAGAATCCTATAGTGATGTTTGCTAGTGGTAATTTTATTCCACTATTCCATAGTATGAACACCAACATATAGGGATGAATTATTTAAATAGCAGTAGATATCAGTATCGAAATAGTAAGCATAACATTTTATCCGAATATCATGTTTTTAGTGTTTCTATGTTCGATATTAGAGTTTCTGTACTTATCTAGTAACAATAAATTAAACCATTTTCCTGCACCATATATTAAATCAATGAAACTAAAAACTAGAACCCGAGGCCTAGAATTGAAGCCCTGTGAGAGCCACTAGTACAGGCTATGGGCCTACGGATGTACAGTATTAGGCGTTTCACTTTTTACTGGATTTATTTGTGTGCCATATGTTGATACATTCGATATTTATAAATTGATGACAGGGAGATCGGGGTTCGTTTGTATCCCAGTTGGGTATACTGAGGGTGTTTATCCAAAATGGTTTTCTACTCTCCCTTCACGCGAATGCGGGTACAGTTCCTCTTAATTCAATTGTCCTCATCTCCAACTCATTAGAGTAGTACTTATGCGTATAAACCGAACAGGTAGTAAGCCACGGTGCTATGAAATAAAAAATAAACTGATTGAACCAATTAATTAAGCTTAACTTAATTTTATATTTATATAATTATTTTAAATATTAACAACCTAATCATCCATTAGGCGTGTAGGGAGTCAAACTCAAACCATATGACTTAAGTCTTATCTCCAGGACGTCTGATAATCTTCTCCACAAAATATACATCCGGAGGTGATGTTTTTCTCAACTTTGGAGTGTACAATCCTCCAAGAATATAGTTACCCTTCATATCTTCAGGCAAGAATGTTCTAGGTTTTGTCTTTACGAACTTACATATTTTCAACAATTACAGTGACCAGTTTGCTGTACATCCCTGAGCCAAAACGTTAATACAAATTTGAAAGAAAAAAAAAAGAAAAAAAAAAGAAAAATAATAAAAAACATCCAAAAATATACTTTTTTGAAATTAAAACACAGTCAGGATCTGTTATTTGAAGCAAAAAAGTATTTATAATTCATCACCCTTAACACAATAGTCCACTAGAATATATCATGTAAACTCTTTAAAGTAAGCGTTCAATTGCATTAGAGAATTTTTTTCTACCCTTCCGCAATTGGGGGATGTACCCACCAAACCCCCCATCTCCCCGCCACCTGAAATTATTGGCTGGTTATGGCCTTGGTTAGAGCCTTTCTAATATTTCAATAAATCATTAGAAAATATATGTTTTCTAAATATGACTAGTTTTTCAGTACGACATAGACATAGACCTATAGTAAAATAAAAACTCAAGTTTGTAGTGACAGGATGTCTGGTTCGCATGCAACCTTGCTATTGCCATCACTTGGTACAACAGAATGAATAATAGTCTCCAAGTCTGTCATAAAAAACTAGAGCCCTGGTTGAGGTATCTAGAGACGGTGACGGGGTTTATTTGAAAGCTCCATCCATCGCATGCGATGTTCCCCCGCCCGCACCCACTCACAATATATCATGCCACGATGCGCGTCTAAACAGAGAGAGAGAGAGACGCTTCAATGTTTTTAACAAGTCCGCCCGCACAGATTTAGAATCTATTCACACGAGGGCCCAAACAACGAGATAATAGAATCTTTTAAAATGGTCAGGGGCGGAAGGAGGAATATGTTTTTCTTTCTGTTTATTTTATAGCATGTGTTGTATATGAAGTGGAAAACCATTCTCTACACACAGTGAATGACTAACAAACATGTCCGCTCAACTGTCTCAGCGAGACCATGATTCTGTAAAGATGGTTTCTATTTTGTCTTGGCCTGTATTTTGCGTGTGTTAAAGACCCAATAAGTAATGTGACGAGTAAAATTGATATATTAAAATGAATCAAGTAGATTCTTTATTTTTAAAAAAACTCCGTATTTTTCATTGAAACTGCAATAAAAACTTGGAATTAAACGAAGATAGTGGCGCGGGGCTGGGGAGGGGTAGTTAGGCAGCACGGAGGATATGGGGGGAGACAAATGTCGGCCCAACCTTACAATTATTTTAATTAACTTAATGATGATAAAAAAATTGAAGTTTGATTTATAAACATAACGGGTCTACAAAGGCTCGCATTCATTTGTTTCTTTACTACGTTTTTTAGCACCGCGTATTACTACCCGTTTGGGTTATATGCCTATGTACTAATTGCACTAATGGGTTAGGGATGAGGAAGGTTAATTAGAGGAATTGCACCCGCATGTGTGGAGAGAGTGGAAAACCATTTAGGAAAAACCTCCCTGTCATCGGTAGCCTAGCCTATTGCGAGAGTAGCGGATGTTCGGTACATCTCTAGTCAGTAATGTAATGCATGCAGGTGATGGCGAGGAATGTACAAGTAATGGGATCATTTGTTAAGTTTGATTCAGACCCTGCTCACTTGCCGGTCCAGGGGTAAGGTGTCAGACTTCTGTGTTGGGGGTCCGGGGTTCAATCCTCGGTCCTTGTGAATGTGAGGAATACCAGGCCTCCACCGTGGTTCGGATCCCACGTTAAACTGTAGGTCCTCCATTTCATCTCACAATCACCCTACCATTACACTAAGTAAGACGCGGTGCTAATAATAATAATACAAATCCTGTATTATTTTATTATTTATATTTGTAGATTTGTTTAGTGATTTTGCAATCCTAGTAATTTTTAAAAATTAGAAAACTTAAATTAATTTAATTTCATATGTTAACATATGGTGAGAAATAAATGGTCCGGTGCACGGCATAGAATTTCACCCGCTTGTATCTTAAAACAGACATTTATTAAAAACTGGTAATATTTGTGAAACGAAATAGTAGGGCTACACATTGTTGTAGAAACACTACACCAAAGATCATAAATGAAATAATATACACTGTTACTTACTCTATGTCTCTATGAACTAGGAACACTGTTACAGAAGAGAAACATCTTTATCCGCCAAAGAGCATAACAATCAAATTCATTTTAGAAGACATGAATTAAGTATATATGTTTTCTTATAGCCCAGAAATTATGAGTTTCACAAAAATCTAGTTCAAATAAAAGATTTTTATCTTTAATAGTACTACGATGTTATTTCTTATCTCAAATAGTTTCGGAGAAATGATGAAAATTGAACATTTTTCCCTCATGTAAAGTATTATCAAAGCCATTTTCATGAGAAAATGAGAATTTCCATCTTGTTTATTATGATAAACAATGTCCAGATATTAAATTTAATCAAAACCGTTTGAGCGAGTTTTGAGGAAATCGAATTTTTCTCTTTTTGACCCTTAGTAAAGTACCCTTAATATTAGGGTTGTATTTCTAATTCCCGAAAACCCTCGGGTTGACTTTATGAAAACTTCAGATACTAAGTTTCAGCCAAATAGGTAAAATAGTTTGGGCTCTAGCCCGAGGTACAGACAGACAGACAGACAGACAGACAGACAAATATTTAATAAAAGTGTTTTCCTTTCACGCTGTGGGAAAATGTGGATTTTTACAATAGCATTCGTAGTTTGTAAACAATGTTAAAGAAATGTTTTAATTTATAAAATAAGTTGTGATACACTGAAACTGCCTTAGAACTTATTTTGATGGTCGAATAAGGAAATAATACATGCCAGTCTTCTAGATAAGCTTAGTCACACAAATTAGAGTCAGAATGTGGAACATATATTAAATATTAATAATTAATGTGGGTTTAAAAAATAATATTTTATTTTAGTTAAGTGACCTCGCGACTACTGTAGATGAATTTGGTATTGTGTATTGTACAAGCAGGTAACTACTGGAGTGACAACTTGTTTTCAAATATAGTTCCTAACTCAATACTTGTTATTGTTATATATATTATATTATATTATTATATTATATTATTATAGTATATTATATTATATTATATTACTTGGTAAGAATCTGTTAGCGGGATTAATACTTTACACTCCTTATGTTGGCTCTTCCTGAAATACTATACAACTATTTGATTGTTTTATATAGAACCTGTCTTACTAACCATCCGGGTTGTACTACTATGTACTAATTACGCTAATAAGTTAGGGATGAGGACAATTGAATTCAGGGGAAGTCTACCCACATTTGCGTGGGGAGAGAAGGGAGAACCATTTTGAAAAAAACCACCCCCAGTACACACAACCGGGATCAAACCACAATCACCCCGTCATAGGCAGTTTAGTTTATTGTGTGAGTTGCGCCTCAGACCATGAGGACATCGAAGCTTTTTTTATGGTTTAAACTTTAGAGGGCCACCTACCGGAGAGCTAAGACACTTAGCAGACGTCCACAAATAGCGCGTTATTAAACAAGTGCAAAATTTCTCAGTCTAAGATTAAAATAAAGGATCACTACAAAACATTCTGAGATAGTTGAGGATTGTTTTAGTGGTTTGGAAGCTTCAGAACTGACATTACCATAAGAAATACAGCAGTGTGAGGGTCACAACAGAACATTCTAAGATAGTTGAGGATTGTTTTAGTGGTTTGTAAGCTACAGAACTGACATTACCATAAGAAATACAGCAGTGTGAGGGTCACAACAGAACATTCTAAGATAGTTGAGGATTGTTTTAGTGGTTTGGAAGCTTCAGAACTGACATTACCATAAGAAATACAGCAGTGTGAGGGTCACAACAGAACATTCAAAGATAGTTGAGGATTGTTTTAGTGGTTTGGAAGCTTCAGAACTGACATTACCATAAGAAATACAGCAGTGTGAGGGTCACAACAGAACATTCTGAGATAGTTGAGGATTGTTTTAGTGGTTTGGAAGCTTCAGAACTGACATTACCATAAGAAATACAGCAGTGTGAGGGTCACAACAGAACATTCTAAGATAGTTGAGGATTGTTTTAGTGGTTTGGAAGCTTCAGAACTGACATTACCATAAGAAATACAGCAGTGTGAGGGTCACAACAGAACATTCTGAATAGTTGAGGATTGTTTTAGTGGTTTGGAAGCTCAGAACTGACATTACCATAAGAAATACAGCAGTGTGAGGGTCAAACAGAACATTCTAAGATAGTTGAGGATTGTTTTAGTGGTTTGGAAGCTTCAGAACTGACATTACCATAAGAAATACAGCAGTGTGAGGGTCACAACAGAACATTCTAAGATAGTTGAGGATGTTTTAGTGGTTTGGAAGCTTCAGAACTGACATTACCATAAGAAATACAGCAGTGTGAGGGTCACAACAGAACATTCTGAGATAGTTGAGGATTGTTTTAGTGGTTTGGAAGCTAGAACTGACATTACCATAAGAAATACAGCAGTGTGAGGGTCACAACAGAACATTCTGAGATAGTTGAGGATTGTTTTAGTGGTTTGGAAGCTTCAGAACTGACATTACCATAAGAAATACAGCAGTGTGAGGGTCACAACAGAACATTCTAAGATAGTTGAGGATTGTTTTAGTGGTTTGGAAGCTTCAGAACTGACATTACCATAAGAAATACAGCAGTGTGAGGGTCACAACAGAACATTCTAAGATAGTTGAGGATTGTTTTAGTGGTTTGGAAGCTTCAGAACTGACATTACCATAAGAAATACAGCAGTGTGAGGGTCACAACAGAACATTCTAAGATAGTTGAGGATTGTTTTAGTGGTTTGGAAGCTTCAGAACTGACATTACCATAAGAAATACAGCAGTGTGAGGGTCAAACAGAACATTCTAAGATAGTTGAGGATTGTTTTAGTGGTTTGGAAGCTTCAGAACTGACATTACCATAAGAATACAGCAGTGAGGTCACAACAGAACATTCAAGATAGTTGAGGATTGTTTTAGTGGTTTGGAAGCTTCAGAACTGACATTACCATAAGAAAACAGCAGTGTGAGGTCAAACAGAACATTCTAAGATAGTTGAGGATTGTTTTAGTGGTTTGGAAGCTTCAGAACTGCATTACCATAAGAAATACAGCAGTGTGAGGTCACAACAGAACATTCTGAGATAGTGAGATTGTTTTAGTGGTTGGAAGCTTCAGACTGACATTAACATAAGAAATACAGCATGTGAGGTCACAACAGAACATCTAGATAGTTGAGGATTGTTTTAGTGGTTTGAAGCTTAGAACTGACATTACCATAAGAAATACAGCAGTGTGAGGTCACAACAGAACATTAGATAGTTGAGGATGTTTTAGTGTTTGGAAGCTAGAACTGACATTACCATAAGAAATACAGCAGTGTGAGGGTCACAACAGACTTGAGAAGTTGAGGATTGTTTTATGGTTGGAAGCTAGAAGACATTACCAAAAAATACAGCATGTAGGGTCACAACAGACATTCTAGATAGTGAGATTGTTTAGTGGTTTGGAACTTCAGAACTGACTTACTATGATTACAGCAGTTGAGGCACAACAGAACATTTAAGAATTGAGGTTGTATTAGTGTTTGGAAGCTTCAACTCATTACATAAAATACACATGTGATCACAACAAACATTCTAGATAGTTGAGGATTGTTTAGTGGTTTGGAAGCTTCAGAACTGACATTACCATAAGAAATACAGCAGTGTGAGGGTCACAACAGAACATTCTAGATAGTTGAGGATTGTTTTAGTGGTTTGAAGCTTCAGAACTGACATTACCATAAGAAATACAGCAGTGTGAGGGTCACAACAGAACATTCTAAGATAGTTGAGGATTGTTTTAGTGTTTGGAAGCTTCAGAACTGACATTACCATAAGAAATACAGCAGTGTGAGGTCACAACAGAACATTCTAAGATAGTTGAGGATTGTTTTAGTGGTTTGGAACTCAGAACTGACATTACCATAAGAAATACAGCAGTGTGAGGTCACAACAGAACATTCTAGATAGTTGAGGATTGTTTTAGTGTTTGGAAGCTTCAGAACTGACATTACCATAAGAATACAGCATGTGAGGTCACAACAGAACATTCTAAGATAGTTGAGGATTGTTTTAGTGGTTTGGAAGCTTCAGAACTGACATTACCATAAGAAATACAGCAGTGTGAGGGTCACAACAGAACATTCTAAATAGTTGAGGATTGTTTTAGTGGTTTGGAAGCTTCAGAACTGACATTACCATAAGAAATACAGCAGTGTGAGGGTCACAACAGAACATTCTAAGATAGTTGAGGATTGTTTTAGTGGTTTGGAAGCTAGAACTGACATTACCATAAGAAATACAGCAGTGTGAGGTCACAACAGAACATTCTAATAGTTGAGGATTTTAGTGGTTTGGAAGCTTCAGAACTGACATTACCATAAGAAAACAGCATTTGTGAGGTCAAACAGAACATTCTAGATAGTTGAGGATTGTTTTAGTGGTTTGGAAGCTAGAACTGACATTACATAAGAAATACAGCAGTGTGAGGGTCACAACAGAACATTCTAGATAGTTGAGGATTGTTTTAGTGGTTTGGAAGCTTCAGAACTGACATTACCATAAGAAATACAGCAGTGTGAGGTCACAACAGAACATTCTAAGATAGTTGAGGATTGTTTTAGTGGTTTGGAAGCTAGAACTGTCATTACTATAAGAAATACAGCAGTGTGAGGTCACAACAGAACATTCTGAGATAGTTGAGGATTGTTTTAGTGGTTTGGAAGCTTCAGAACTGACATTACCATAAGAAATACAGCAGTGTGAGGTCACAACAGAACATTCTGAGATAGTTGAGGATTGTTTTAGTGGTTTGGAAGCTAGAACTGACATTACCATAAGAAATACAGCAGTGTGAGGGTCACAACAGAACATTCTGAGATAGTTGAGGATTGTTTTAGTGGTTTGGAAGCTTCAGAACTGACATTACCATAAGAAATACAGCAGTGTGAGGGTCAAAACAGAACATTCTAAGATAGTTGAGGATTGTTTTAGTGGTTTGGAAGCTTCAGAACTGACATTACCATAAGAATACAGCAGTGTGAGGGTCACAACAGAACATTCTAAGATAGTTGAGGATTGTTTTAGTGGTTTGGAAGCTTCAGAACTGACATTACCATAAGAAATACAGCAGTGTGAGGGTCACAACAGAACATTCTAAGATAGTTGAGGATTGTTTTAGTGGTTTGGAAGCTAGAACTGTCATTACTATAAGAAATACAGCAGTGTGAGGGTCACAACAGAACATTCTGAGATAGTTGAGGATTGTTTTAGTGGTTTGGAAGCTTCAGAACTGACATTACCATAAGAAATACAGCAGTGTGAGGGTCACAACAGAACATTCTAAGATAGTTGAGGATTGTTTTAGTGGTTTGGAAGCTTCAGAACTGACATTACCATAAGAAATACAGCAGTGTGAGGGTCAAAACAGAACATTCTAAGATAGTTGAGGATTGTTTTAGTGGTTTGGAAGCTTCAGAACTGACATTACCATAAGAAATACAGCAGTGTGAGGGTCACAACAGAACATTCTGAGATAGTTGAGGATTGTTTTAGTGGTTTGGAAGCTTCAGAACTGACATTACCATAAGAAATACAGCAGTGTGAGGGTCACAACAGAACATTCTGAGATAGTTGAGGATTGTTTTAGTGGTTTGGAAGCTAGAACTGACATTACCATAAGAAATACAGCAGTGTGAGGGTCACAACAGAACATTATAAGATAGTTGAGGATTGTTTTAGTGGTTTGGAAGCTTCAGAACTGACATTACCATAAGAAATACAGCAGTGTGAGGGTCACAACAGAACATTCTGAGATAGTTGAGGATTGTTTTAGTGGTTTGGAAGCTTCAGAACTGACATTACCATAAGAAATACAGCAGTGTGAGGGTCAAAACAGAACATTCTAAGATAGTTGAGGATTGTTTTAGTGGTTTGGAAGCTTCAGAACTGACATTACCATAAGAAATACAGCAGTGTGAGGGTCACAACAGAACATTCTAAGATAGTTGAGGATTGTTTTAGTGGTTTGGAAGCTAGAACTGTCATTACTATAAGAAATACAGCAGTGTGAGGGTCACAACAGAACATTCTGAGATAGTTGAGGATTGTTTTAGTGTTTGGAAGCTTCAGAACTGACATTACCATAAGAAATACAGCAGTGTGAGGGTCACAACAGAACATTCTAAGATAGTTGAGGATTGTTTTAGTGGTTTGGAAGCTTCAGAACTGACATTACCATAAGAAATACAGCAGTGTGAGGGTCACAACAGAACATTCTGAGATAGTTGAGGATTGTTTTAGTGGTTTGGAAGCTTCAGAACTGACATTACCATAAGAAATACAGCAGTGTGAGGGTCACAACAGAACATTCTGAGATAGTTGAGGATTGTTTTAGTGGTTTGGAAGCTTCAGAACTGACATTACCATAAGAAATACAGCAGTGTGAGGGTCACAACAGAACATTCTAGATAGTTGAGGATTGTTTTAGTGGTTTGGAAGCTTCAGAACTGACATTACCATAAGAAATACAGCAGTGTGAGGTCACAACAGAACATTCTAAATAGTTGAGGATTGTTTTAGTGGTTTGGAAGCTTCAGAACTGACATTACCATAAGAAATACAGCAGTGTGAGGGTCACAACAGAACATTCTAAGATAGTTGAGGATTGTTTTAGTGGTTTGGAAGCTTCAGAACTGACATTACCATAAGAAATACAGCAGTGTGAGGGTCACAACAGAACATTCTAGATAGTTGAGGATTGTTTTAGTGGTTTGGAAGCTTCAGAACTGACATTACCATAAGAAATACAGCAGTGTGAGGGTCACAACAGAACATTCTGAGATAGTTGAGGATTGTTTTAGTGGTTTGGAAGCTCAGAACTGACATTACCATAAGAAATACAGCAGTGTGAGGGTCACAACAGAACATTCTAAGATAGTTGAGGATTGTTTTAGTGGTTTGGAAGCTTCAGAACTGACATTACCATAAGAAATACAGCAGTGTGAGGGTCACAACAGAACATTCTAAGATAGTTGAGGATTGTTTTAGTGGTTTGGAAGCTTCAGAACTGACATTACCATAAGAAATACAGCAGTGTGAGGTCACAACAGAACATTCTAAGATAGTTGAGGATTGTTTTAGTGGTTTGGAAGCTTCAGAACTGACATTACCATAAGAAATACAGCAGTGTGAGGGTCACAACAGAACATTCTAAGATAGTTGAGGATTGTTTTAGTGGTTTGGAAGCTTCAGAACTGACATTACCATAAGAAATACAGCAGTGTGAGGGTCACAACAGAACATTCTAGATAGTTGAGGATTGTTTTAGTGGTTTGGAAGCTTCAGAACTGACATTACCATAAGAAATACAGCAGTGTGAGGGTCACAACAGAACATTCTGAGATAGTTGAGGATTGTTTTAGTGGTTTGGAAGCTTCAGAACTGACATTACCATAAGAAATACAGCAGTGTGAGGGTCACAACAGAACATTCTAAGATAGTTGAGGATTGTTTTAGTGGTTTGGAAGCTTCAGAACTGACATTACCATAAGAAATACAGCAGTGTGAGGGTCACAACAGAACATTCTAAGATAGTTGAGGATTGTTTTAGTGGTTTGGAAGCTTCAGAACTGACATTACCATAAGAAATACAGCAGTGTGAGGGTCACAACAGAACATTCTAAGATAGTTGAGGATTGTTTTAGTGGTTTGGAAGCTTCAGAACTGACATTACCATAAGAAATACAGCAGTGTGAGGGTCACAACAGAACATTCTAAGATAGTGAGGATTGTTTTAGTGGTTTGGAAGCTTCAGAACTGACATTACCATAAGAAATACAGCAGTGTGAGGGTCACAACAGAACATTCTAGAGATAGTTGAGGATTGTTTTAGTGGTTTGGAAGCTTCAGAACTGACATTACCATAAGAAATACAGCAGTGTGAGGTCACAACAGAACATTCTAAGATAGTTGAGGATTGTTTTAGTGGTTTGGAAGCTTCAGAACTGACATTACCATAAGAAATACAGCAGTGTGAGGGTCACAACAGAACATTCTAAGATAGTTGAGGATTGTTTTAGTGGTTTGGAAGCTCAGAACTGACATTACCATAAGAAATACAGCAGTGTGAGGTCACAACAGAACATTCTGAGATAGTTGAGGATTGTTTTAGTGGTTTGGAAGCTTAGAACTGCATTACATAAGAAATACAGCAGTGTGAGGGTCACAACAGAACATTCTAGATAGTTGAGGATTGTTTTAGTGTTTGGAAGCTTCAGAACTGACATTACCATAAGAAATACAGCAGTGTGAGGGTCACAACAGAACATTCTAGATAGTTGAGGATTGTTTTAGTGGTTTGGAAGCTAGAACTGACATTACCATAAGAAATACAGCAGTGTGAGGGTCACAACAGAACATTCTGAGATAGTTGAGGATTGTTTAGTGGTTTGGAAGCTTCAGAACTGACATTACCATAAGAAATACAGCAGTGTGAGGGTCAAAACAGAACATTCTAAGATAGTTGAGGATTGTTTTAGTGGTTTGGAAGCTCAGAACTGACATTACCATAAGAAATACAGCAGTGTGAGGTCACAACAGAACATTCTAAGATAGTTGAGGATTGTTTTAGTGGTTTGGAAGCTCAGAACTGACATTACCATAAGAAATACAGCATGTGAGGGTCACAACAGAACATTCTAAGATAGTTGAGATTGTTTTAGTGGTTTGGAAGCTAGAACTGACATTACATAAGAAATACAGCAGTGTGAGGGTCACAACAGAACATTCTGAGATAGTTGAGGATTGTTTTAGTGGTTTGGAAGCTTCAGAACTGACATTACCATAAGAAATACAGCAGTGTGAGGGTCACAACAGAACATTCTAAGATAGTTGAGGATTGTTTTAGTGGTTTGGAAGCTTCAGAACTGACATTACCATAAGAAATACAGCAGTGTGAGGGTCACAACAGAACATTCTAAGATAGTTGAGGATTGTTTTAGTGGTTTGGAAGCTTCAGAACTGACATTACCATAAGAAATACAGCAGTGTGAGGGTCACAACAGAACATTCTGAGATAGTTGAGGATTGTTTTAGTGGTTTGGAAGCTTCAGAACTGACATTACCATAAGAAATACAGCAGTGTGAGGGTCACAACAGAACATTCTGAGATAGTTGAGGATTGTTTTAGTGGTTTGGAAGCTAGAACTGACATTACCATAAGAAATACAGCAGTGTGAGGGTCACAACAGAACATTATAAGATAGTTGAGGATTGTTTTAGTGGTTTGGAAGCTTCAGAACTGACATTACCATAAGAAATACAGCAGTGTGAGGGTCACAACAGAACATTCTGAGATAGTTGAGGATTGTTTTAGTGGTTTGGAAGCTTCAGAACTGACATTACCATAAGAAATACAGCAGTGTGAGGGTCAAAACAGAACATTCTAAGATAGTTGAGGATTGTTTTAGTGGTTTGGAAGCTTCAGAACTGACATTACCATAAGAAATACAGCAGTGTGAGGGTCACAACAGAACATTCTGAGATAGTTGAGGATTGTTTTAGTGGTTTGGAAGCTAGAACTGACATTACCATAAGAAATACAGCAGTGTGAGGGTCACAATAGAACATTCTAAGATAGTTGAGGATTGTTTTAGTGGTTTGGAAGCTAGAACTGACATTACCATAAGAAATACAGCAGTGTGAGGGTCACAACAGAACATTCTGAGATAGTTGAGGATTGTTTTAGTGGTTTGGAAGCTTCAGAACTGACATTACCATAAGAAATACAGCAGTGTGAGGGTCACAACAGAACATTCTGAGATAGTTGAGGATTGTTTTAGTGGTTTGGAAGCTTCAGAACTGACATTACCATAAGAAATACAGCAGGGTGAGGGTCACAACAGAACATTCTGAGATAGTTGGGGATTGTTTTAGTGGTTTGGAAGCTAGAACTGACATTACCATAAGAAATACAGCAGTGTGAGGGTCACAACAGAACATTCTAAGATAGTTGAGGATTGTTTTAGTGGTTTGGAAGCTTCAGAACTGACAGTACCATAAGAAATACAGCAGTGTGAGGGTCACAACAGAACATTCTGAGATAGTTGAGGATTGTTTTAGTGGTTTGGAAGCTTCAGAACTGACATTACCATAAGAAATACAGCAGTGTGAGGGTCCACAACAGAACATTATAAGATAGTTGAGGATTGTTTTAGTGGTTTGGAAGCTTCAGAACTGACAGTACCATAAGAAATACAGCAGTGTGAGGGTCACAACAGAACATTATAAGATAGTTGAGGATTGTTTTAGTGGTTTGGAAGCTAGAACTGACATTACCATAAGAAATACAACATGATGCGTAGATTAATTTCTCTTCAAGCAGATGGTGCCGTTTAGAAACGCCAGTGGTAAACCCAGAAATTTACGTGTTAGGTAGAGCCAAGGGGTACAGTCAGGGTCATGACAAGAATTACATTTCAAGATCGCGGAGGGTTAAGGTGAAAGTGCTCACGATGCCGAAGAAAATCTATAAAACTGTAATCCCACTAGAAACTATTTTGGGTTATTTATGTGCTGATTAAGGGCAATTATTTACAAAATGTAAGTGCTGTAAAAATAAAATGTTTTCTAATAAATGAACATCCCTCAAATATGCAGAACGCACTTCTATATAGCTCATGAATAAAGGCTGAATAAAATCTATTTCCTGCTTCATTTCAACTCTAGTAGGCCTACTATTTTTATAACATTTGCTCTTTATTTATTACTCTGTTTACAATAATTGTGAAGGATTTTCTCAATGTTACGGAAATTAAAATTTGCAGGTTTTTTTTTTACTTTGATAGATATTAATAATTATTCTATTATCTAAATGTGAATTCAATATCGGCTCCATGATGTGGTCGAAACTTCTGAGCGATATATGCCTTAATGGGTTTACTATCCAGCTCTGGTAGCTATAACCAGAAAATAAAGCCTTATGTACATTCTACCAAAGCAAATATGTTTGTGATTTTCCTATTAGGGAGTTTTAAGTGCACTTTTAACGTGCACAGATCTACACATTTTAATATTAAGTCTTAAACCAGGTCTGAAAATTTATCTTATGTATTCTATTCCTCTTCACTGCTTTTTATTTTAGTTCTAATTTGAATGATTTAAATTTTCACTAAATTATTTTACATGAAAACAATTAAAATATTTTTACGTTGGGGATCACATGTTGGAAAAGTGATGTAAAAGAAGAATAGATAAGTAACAATGATGTTTAAGTGCTGTGACGAGACGCACAAACATCAGATGTATTCAATATAGCAATTTTTTGCAAGATACAAAAAAAAAAAAGTTCCTGAAAAATAGTGGGAAATCATCCAAGTTCTTTAAAACTTGGAGATGTTTTGGGCAACGGCCAATCTCTTGGGACTTTTGGTTAATGAATGGAGAATTAGTGGGCCAACGTCGGGACGGGGATTTAGGGTGCGGGCTTGCAATTCTCATTTGTTTGAGCAAACTTTACTATGTTGTAAGAACGTTGTTTTCTACCAATATGTTGGTGCCATTGCCAATAGCCGTGTTGAGGTTTATGTGAACTATTTTGGTCCAGAGTTCCATTCTCGCGAGGTGTAAACGAAACGACAACGTATCAAACTATTTATGGACCGCTCTTACTATCAGCCATTAAGGACGGGTGGTAGGGGACCTGAGAAAAGGACAATGTTTTTCTATTTATTTGGCAAAACTGTTTTGGGGACAAAATAAATAAAATATTGCTCCAGCACAAACATCGAGTTTAATTTTCTTCAAATGTTGATATCAACAGTTTTTGAATATCTATCATCAACATGGCGGAATTATCTATTAAACTTTTTTAGATGTAGATGAAAAGTTGTCATTAAATTCCAGAACACCCTTGAAAGATATTCAAGAAATTTCGAGGTCACCATGTGACGAATACTAAATTCTATGTTTGTACTGGAAGAAAATTGTATTTATTTTGTCCCAAAAATTGTTTTGACAAAAAAAACTGGCCTTTTCTCACCTCCCCTTCCACCCCTCATTAAGTCGCTGACGCTAGTAAGCTTAAATTGGTAGCCATCGCATTTAGAAACGCTGGAAAGATTGCTTGATCGCACAATGCTTCTAGTTAATTAGTCTAATTGACATCATGATGGAGGAGGGAACGCTCACAATATTGTAATTAGATCAAACTCAGACGATACTGAAACCAGCAGGGTGTTACATTCTATCTCTGGGTACATACCAGTGCGGATTCCTACAATTTAACCTCCTTATCATTCTATCTTAATTTGAATAGTATGGCAAGTTGACATCAAATTTGATGAATAAAGGTGCCAAATAGGCCTACTAATGTTAAAATAAGATGCTTTCTCCCTTCCCCCAGCCAATGGTTACCAGTTCCAGTATCCAGTTAAGTCCGTAAATGAATATGCCAATAAGAACCTATGAACTGAAATTAAATTAAATAAACAAATTAATAACTATAAAACACAGAACAACTTTTCAATAATTTAAAAGTCACAAAAATGTCAATTATTGAGGGAGTTAACAATAATAATCGATGTCTACGCCCCGGCGCCATTCACTTGTGTTCGCTGATCCAAGTTTAGAAACCTCCATTTATACAAGACTGGGTTAGAATAAAATTAGCCCAAAATCTTCTAGACGTGTCCCTTTTCTTTCAATTATGGTGGGGGGGGGGGGGGGCCCACCCCCACGTTTTCCCTTCTAACCACCCTAACAGTGAGACTGGCTGCATACCTGCTAAACAAGGAGGGAGATAGAACAGAGACAACAGTAGTGTCAAACACTAAACTCGTTACAATAAGAATTATTTGATATGGCGCGGATGATTGTCAAGAATTGAAAAATAAGTATGGTTGATGCTAGCAGAACAGGACCACGCCAGGACTAAGAACACCACCACGTTACCTTATATAAGTCAGAGATTTTTCAAGAGTGGAAACTCTCCTGCCGTGTCAGAGTTCTGCAAACACTTAGGGCCAGTTTCATAGTCAAATTTAGTACGCCTCAAGTGCGGCGCTACACTAAGTACATGACGACACCTACCTGAAATTGAATGGAATGGGCCAGTTTCATATGCGAGAACGGCTCATTCCATTATGGTTTAGGTAGGTGTCGTCATGTGCTTAGTGTAGCGCCGCACTTGAGGCGTACTAAATTTGACTATGAAACTGGCCCTTAGTTCCACAAACAAAGTGTACGCGCAGTGGAAAGGTTACCCCGCCAAGTTTAATTCGTGGATTCTTGCCAGTTACGTCAGTGCCCTGCCATCAAGGCTCAGTTTTAAATCACCTTGCCGAGTGACAGCTCTATGGAGTACTTCCCGAAAAATACCAACACTAATTTCACCACGCCAATCCCTTTTTGTTTCACACTCGACTCCCAGTGGAAGGTCACTCTGGCCGAATTTCAGTATCCTTGCTTTTTCACGTCCGTACCTTACCGCAAAAATTCCAATAGGTTTACCCTCCCAGATGTTCATCTACACTGATATAGTCGATCATAGTGTTGAGCTAGACTGGTGAGGACGAGGAGATCGAGGCTCGAATATTGGTTGGGTGAACTGGGGGTGGTTTTTCCTAAAACGTTTTCCACTCCCCTCCACGCAAATGCGGGTTCACTTCTCCTAAATTCAACCTTCCTAAGCCATTAGCGTAAATAGTACTTAAACGTATAATCCGAACGGGTAGTGAGACGCGGTGCTTAAAACAAAGTCGATCATAGCCCGTGGGTGACATTTTGGTACCACTTCTAGGTATCGTCGGTATCAACAACGTAAACTATCTCTACGGCATACATAAGACAGTTAGCTATGATCCGTTGCACTACATGCCGGTGCTGAGAAGGGAAATTGAAAGCTTGGAAATCAATATAAGAACCGACACGGGTGAACCTGTACCATTCCAGTTTGGAAAAGAGTGCGTGAAACTTTATTTTTGATGCGGCTCAACATGAACTGTCCCTACCAAAGATATTACGTCAACCAGGCTGGAACAGATATATCTTTAATCTACCACGGTGTTCTCTATCAAGGCGGGCATGGAATAAGGAGTTTTTTCAGCGACTTATTCAAGAGTGTCGTACCATTGCTGAGAAGCTGTGTTAAAGCAATTGGAAAACAGGCACTTCATACTGGCATCGATGTGCTATTTGACATCACCAATTAGCGTCTTCCTTTCAGAGAGGTCCTACACCAGCGTGCCAGCGAGGCTGGAAATAACCTGAGACGAAAGGCGGAGAAGAAGATTGACACACTAATGTCCGGCTCAGGCTATATAGAGCGTCGTAAGAATCACCAACGTCAGTCTTCTGTCTTTGCCCGAAGTAAAAAGGTCACTAAGAAGAAGAAAGAAGCTGTAGATATTTTCAAATGAAATGTCTTTTCTACACCCCCAGTCCTGTGAGTGTGCCAACAGCAAACTCTATCTATTGTCCATTCCACCTGTGTCGGTCTGTGTCTTGAAAGTGGACAATGGATCCAAAAAAAAAAACTGTCTCTTCCCTCGCGAATTATTCACCCACCGAATTTACCGTTACCAGTTAAGGCGAGTTATGTACCAGTATATATCGTTCACATTCCATGCTATGTCTCAAGGCTAAAATAATAAAACTCGATTATGGCAATTTCACCGGTGTCGATAAAATCGCTCCCACAAGCAACTGGTTGCACTCGCTATTCACACAGGTTTGTGTTTTTAAACCAAAAACTAGTCTCACCGCCCAGCAACACTTATGCGTACAGATACTACATTGAGACGTTACTTAATTACAACAGTAAGTAGAAAAGAACGCACCTACAACACGTTTGAAGAGGTTAACAACACCAACAAGGGGCCCATCATAGTATCTCTGCAAAAAGTAGAATATCTACACGGTGACGCAATTAACCCAGAGAAATACCTTTTGAACTGTACCAAACTCAGGGTCAAGATAGTACGTTCCAGAGAAGCGTTCAGTATTATAGCCGCATCTGATATAACTCAGTTTAGAGTTCACATCGCCGAGGTTGGTCTTTTTGTGCGACGTTTCAAAGTGGCACCGTATGTCCTGTTGGCCCATGCCGAAGCATTAACGCCAGTCACACAAAGTATCCCATCACTCGAGTGGAAGTAAAAACGCTCACCATTCCTTCGGGAGTGCAAGGGAAATCGCTGGACAGCGTATTCATGGGACAGCTACCCAAACGATGCGTAGTGGGATTCATATCGAATGAAGACGTAACCAAGAATCCCTTTGATTGCCATACATACGGAATTAATTATTTCTCGCTGTACGTGGACGATGAATAAATGCCGTCAAAACCTTTGTACCCCGATTTCACCAATGGCAATTACGTCATGTCTTACGACACGCTGTTTTCTAGAATGGGTATCCATTTCATGAAAGGGGGTAATGTCATCACACAAGAGGACTACCTTAAGTGGTATCATCCCATGGCTTTCGACCTCACACCTAATATATCCGCCCACATGACATCGCATTGGAATTTGACGAGGCATAACTCTCTGAGCATCCAAGTGAGAGTCACCAGAGCTCTAACCGAAACCGTCAATTGTATCGTGTACGGCGAGTTTGACAACATCATCACCATTGACAAGGACAAAAACGTTATGGCTGATTTTGGGAGTTAATTTAAGAGACGTCCTGCCACCTCTTTTCCCAGTCATTTAAATCATGGATGTCATTGTGGATTTCCATAGCAACATTTACGACAACAAAGAGTTTATCGTCAATGAACTGAGTGTTTTATCTGAATGCAGTACATTACTTCAACATTGGGTGTTGAAACTCCAATACACCATTGAGGAACTTTCACCTGCAGCTAAAAATTAAGCCAAATATAACGTTAACAAACTCCACGGCATTCCCTAGGATAGCGATGATGTGAATTACAGTATGTCCGAATACCTCATCTCCCGTGTCACAATGCGTTCAGAAACCGTCTAATTCAAGAGGGCAGAAAAGAAAAGTTTCTTGTAAAATACACGCCTACGCTGGTTGTGGATCTGTACGACAGAGGATGTTTGACTTTAAAAACACTAGCATTGGGTCGCACAATGTTCATGGCACATAGTTATGTTTGTAATTTCCGTTCGGCCTCTATCATTTGGGGACTTATGATTAGCTGATTAAAGATGGACACGCACACCATAAGACGTGCGTTGAAAACAATCCCATGCTTTCATTCTGGACTATCGGGCGTTTTCTCTGCTGGTAAACTACCAGTGAGAATAGCATGCCCTACAGCTCTCGTCATAAACACGGATCCACGTACCAAACCTGGGACATGTTGGGTCACAATTTTTATCAAAACAAGAACAGCGTGGGAGAATACTTGGACAGTTCTGGTCCCTCTCATATAAAGTAACATGTGGCATCTATACGCAAAAACGTTTCTTGATGGTCTAACAACATGCTACAACTTCAAGGCATATCCTCAGACGTTTGTGGCCATTTACTGTCTCATATACCTTCTCTATCGCACCCAGAACATTCCAATGAAGATTTTCCCGGCCATATTCTTTCTCCCCCCACCCCACAATCATAAATACAACGATGACAAAGTATTGAGATATTACAACGCATTTTTCAAGACGTCAGTTTCCTGCCAACCCTCAAAAGACTTCGTCAAATTAGCTTGCGTCCTGTACTCCCCCGCCCCGGCAACTATAAAAGAGCGTCCTGAAGACGTGCCAGCCATAAACACGACAATCATCAAAGCGACCAAACATCATATAAGACCAAGACGTTTACACCCGCAAAGCAAAGCCGGTGAAGCCGCTAGATCACCATAACCAGTATTTTCATCACGCTGTTTCCATTGGACGAAGTCGACACCAAGCGTGTCATCGTCAGCATGAGTATCAAGAACTTTACGCCCTTTGTCCAAACAGAAAAATGCAGAGGAAATCGTGCTGTGTTTAATCATTCAGAGTGGCAAGAACTGGGCAATTACAAGTCGATCACATCAAAGTTTTTTAGCAACACTCATACTCCTCAGAAGATTAGTTTGACTAATCAGGAAATTTCTCTGATGAAGCGTTATGCCCGCTTCAACACGGTAGGCCTTGTGATCTGTCATTCGCACCGTCTCGCCAGACCATCGCGCCACCAGCTGGCGACTCTGCAACCCTAAGAGCACGGGTCGGCTCTACAGTTCCAGCCATCTCCTAACGCCCAGGTTATCCTGCTACTACGGGCTGTTGGATCCTGGCTCACAACTCTTTCGGAGGAGCGCACTGCCACGTCTCTTGAACTAAGTTTGCGGGAGGTCTACGGAATGGCCAAATGGAGCAAGCAACATCTTCTACCGCGAGACTGGTCGCGCATCGTGTGGGCATTATTGGAACCAAGAGTATGACCCGAGCGCTGAGATTGAGTCGTTGTGTGACCTGCCGCGGACCTAGGCGGCAGCCAGCTTTACCGGCGTTAGAACCGGGAGATCACACGACATCAAGAAGTTTCATACGGATAGCAAAACACGTGGCCGAGGGCCGAAATAAAATTTGAAATGTAGATTCAGATTGAAGAACGTGATTTTAACTGAGGAAACCGAGGGTATAAATTCCAAGATATCATGTTTTGTGATTGGAAAGTTTCATGGTCACTTTTTATGTTCTGTTTGACTATAATATTTACTGGCAAATTATCACCAAATGAACATTTTCGGTGGCAATGCTATACTGGACTCATCTATCAACGTCAACGTCATGTGAGCATGAAAACTTTGGGTTAACCCACTATATCGCTCGCCATTATTATGACCGTATTGTTAGGACAGTTTGTTTCTACGAAATTTAACTTTCCATCTAACCTTTCGAGCTTGAGAAATGTATATATTGAATAATAATGTTGCTTTTGGGCTTCTCAAATTATATGATTTGGTTAGGTGTTATAAATGTGTGTTTTTTCCCTGCTTCTCCTGTACTGAATTAACTTTGGACTTTACTTTCTAGAAGTTTATGATTTATCTTTAATATTTGAATATTGAAATGCTTAGCGTATTGTCGTTTCTGAGCTTCTCCCATTCTATATTTTGCTAGGCATTATTGATGTTTATTTAGCTTCCACTGTCTGATGTTTGCAAGTTAGTATTGATTCTTTTGAGCTTATCTCATAAAACATACAATAATTTTGGGCTCAACATTGTAATTATTTAAATGGGTTTGTGTATTGTCTTTTTGGGAATTCTCATTTTAAATATCTTGCTTGGTGTTGTTTATTTAAGAGCTTCTCTCTTTAATGAGTAGTCAATATATGAGCATGTTGTTTGGCGTTTCTTTGGTTAATTTTTGCAGTCAAATTGACGAGACGTCTACATTTCAATCTAAAGTATTTGTTTTTGTTTGGAGAGTAACGTATTTGAATGATGATATTTTCATTCTTTTCCAATAGAATTTGCGATATCCCTCTTTTGTATTAATTGTAACTAACTCTAGTTTAGGGTCATAGTTACACTGAGACGCTTGTGTGGTGACCGTATGGTTGTCGTCAGTGAGAAATATGATGCTGTACTCAAACGAGCCACTTATCTCGCATTGAGCTGGGTACGAGTTTGTGAAATGTGGGACCTCACCAACATCACAAGACATATATGTATATCAGAACGTATTTTACTAACGCAAAAGCAACTTCCTTTCTGTCTATCAACCATGACTTAATCTTGTATCGACATGCTTGGCCACTCTGGCAAATGGTATGAATCCAGCAATATCTTCTTACGTCATTATGGTTGTGGCATCAGCCTGACCTGTTATTGTATTAATATGTCGAACCACCACTGTAGCACCTAAAATGATACCAGAAAGATTCCTACGTTATCATGGTAGCGACATCACCCATGGCCTAGTACTATATCGACATGTAGTGATTTGTTCCTCCTGTCTCGACTTTTCTAGCCGCCCAACTGGCTCAAGGTATGAGTCAATGGGGATGCAACATCAGCCGCGATAAATTCCTGTCTCGACATGTTGTGATGATCGGGGTAAAACATATTGTGACATCACCCTGCAGGAAAAACCCAATGCGACATTGCCCGTGGTATATATCTGTCTCGACTTATCTAGCCTCCAAACTGGTGCAGGTATGAGTAATAAATTCTGACATCATCAGGGTTGCAACAAAACTTGCGTTATATTCCTGTATCAACATGTCTAGCCACCAAACTGTCACCGGGTTGAGTTCCAAATAAATACAAGTTATGGGAAATTGCCAGGTCTATAAATAACATCCACGCATCAGCCGTGACCTATTCTTGTCTCAAGTGACCGTGCCACAAATTTGTCACCAGGTATGAGTAATATATTCTGACGTCATAAGGGTTGCGAGATCACCCATCGTATATTTTTTGTCTCGACACGTTGAGCCACCAAACTGGCACCATCCCAAAATAACATTTAAATGACCTAAAAATAGGTCAAGGTCAAAATTTCAATCTGTCTCAGGTCATCGTGCTTTCTACTAAGATACCTTGTTTAAGATACGGTTACAACCATAACACCTATTCCCTGCCTCCTGGAAAGAAGAGGTCACCTGACAACTGTTTGAGTGCTGACATCGATTGGAAGCTCTGATCACTCGAGTGTTCTTATAGGGGGGCCGTTCTATGCAAATTGCGGTGCCCATTCGTTCACACGATGAGACACACATACATGCACACGATGTGGGCGGAAACCAAGAGAAAATATTTTGGGGATAGTAGTAGACAAGAGAACAAGAACATCTTCTGAGGAAAGTCTTTCAATTCACAATTTGACAACAACCATTCAAGAGGTATAAATACTTACTAACCAGACCATGCGGTCACCGAAGCGGGTATTGTTGGGGGAGTCACAAATACAAAACAAAACCTTTACTATTCTTTATGCTGTCCAAACTGACTATTTAAAGCATACATTTGTGGCATCCCCAAAATATCGCTAGCAAACAAATGCTTCATTTTGTTCTTCAATCTAATGTTGTTTAGCAAACGATGACCGCATTGTTTCCGGTCATAGCTTGAACATTGTCCTCTTATTTGAATGTAGCACAGCGCTTGATCAAGGTTGAGGAAAGCGAAGATAAGTCATATCCTTAGGTTTAGGGTTTGGATACCTGCCATGACCTATATTAATAAATAGAATACCCTTATTGAACCCTAAAGGACCTGAGCAGTTGGCCAGAGCTTAATGAGATAAAAAGATAAAATCTTCAAAAATTTGGATTACTAAGAAGAAAGATATTTCATGGAAATTATATTTAGACATTGAATGATATAAAAATTATCATTAATTAGGAAATTAATGATAAGGTGAAGCGATTATTCAGGAACCGGTCTCAATGAAATGGGTCTTTGCAGACGTTTATAGTTCAGAACAGCCCTCAAAGGATGACCCAAGGAATCAAAACATTCAAGAAACTAAAACAATAAGTCAAGTGTTTTCACGATAAGACCAATTGCTCACAAATGCGGCTTGTCCTTAATTTTTTATGTATCTTTTTTTAAAAAGATATACTAAGATCACGTTATCTTCATGATCTTAAGATCTCATTAAGTTTTAAAGAAAGTTTGCGCTGGTATTTCAGTTTGGGTGTTTCTAGAGTTGAATTAAAATGTTTACAAGAAAATATTTACTACATATTTAAAATATATGCTCTGAGCAAGAAAATAAAATAACAAGTTTGGGCTTAATTTAACGTCAGTGTGCTTGGTCTTGCTATTTAAAAGATTACACATGTGCCCTCCTAATATTTTCAAAGACTATAGGCCTATTCTATGTTAGATGAAAATATATTGATTGAAGCTTCAGAACCACTGAAGGATCTCTTTGTACAACTCTTAAATAACTTATTTTATTATAATTTAAAAATCAAACTCTTAAAAACTCGTTGGTATTGTGACACAACTGTTACATATATTATATCCTTCACTGGACTAATTTGGTTACGTGACAAACAAGGTGAAATTTAGATGGAAAGATAACTTGTTTAACAATAAATAAATTTATTTTAAAACAGAAATAATAAGAATTAGGTTTATAATAATATTACAAGATTACAAGTTTGAAGCTTGTTTCAATTAATAAGACTTTGTGAAATTAGATTGTCTTGCTGTAGCTACAAGGGCTGAGCTGGACCCAGCCTACAGGTAGATGTTTTTTAAAGGAGAAAACAATTAAGTAGTTATTAACATAATGGTATTGGACAAGATATAAATATAGACTTAAATCAGTTAGCTTGACTGGGTCTTAAGATAATATCCTTAAAACACTTTTGGTTAGTAATAAAAAGATCTGTAGATAACAGTGGTCGATGGCTAGCAAACAGGTGTCGATTAACAGGTACTATGGCTGGTCCCTTTCCCTATTGGTACTGCCAGAGCATTCAATAGTACAAACAATACTAATAGGAATTACACCTAAAAAGCAACACCAAAACAATAGGAGCCCAAAAAACAGGCAAAGACAAAAAGTATTATTTGCGCGGACCCCATTTAGACACAAGAGGAGTTCCGTGGTTTGCTCACCCAAGCTAATACCACTCGTGAAGCGTGACTACTTGAACAACTCAAAACATAGAACTCTATTAACCCAACTGGGTTTTGGAAACAAGACAGACAGCCTGGTTGTAGCCATACACAATTTAAACAATGCACATGACGTCCACGGCGTCATGAGAAACATTGGCTCAGAATAAATGAATGGAACTTGAGGAGGTTAGTAAGTCTATGTCTAAGACCTTACTACATTTGAAGCCAAAGGCTCACAATATAAAGGCTGTATCATAAGGATAGAGAGAAGCATAGTCTCTAGGACTAATACACCAAGTCTAAGAGTTTCGCTAAATACTAGACATAATGACACTTATCCTTCATCCAGGAGGACACAATATTTAATAAATTAAATTAACCTTTTAATTCTGATGTCAACAAGACTTGAAATGGTTTTAACTGTCACTTCGACATAGTATAAAACTATCCAACAAATGAAAGTCGCCTTCGACTATAGAAACAGAACATAAAGATTATCAAACATGTCTCGGTAGACATTGTCTAGTTTTTTAACAAAAAAATAGAATCTAAGTCAAACCAATTTAAAGATGTTGCCAGGATACTTAATTATTTGAATAATATCCTCCTGGCCGGCGCGGCGGTGGATCCGACGGCCGAGACTCCGTTGTCACGGGTTCCTTCGTTGAGTAAAGTTGTAGAGGTTCCTCCTTCGATACTGAGTTGTAGTAGTTTGCGATAATGTGAATCTGAGAAGCAGCCTTTTTATACTCTAAAATCTGACTTGAACGGAACAAAACGAAATAGGTGATAAACTCAGAAACATAGAAAAAGAAAGAAGGAAAGGAAGGCGGGGAGAAAGGAAAACGAAGTAGGGAGAACTGCTTGCGGGGAAGGGGGAAACATGTTTCCTTGGACGGCCGCTAGTCTTCTCTGAAGGGCAAGCGGGTCACTGGGTCGAGTCCATTCTACGCTTCTTTCTTCATCAGATGATGTAATGAAAGCACGTGTGGCTGAAGTCAGGTCACCCTCATTGCATAATTTTCTTTTCTAACACGTGGCGAACAAATCAAAGAACATCTTGAAATGGTGAGTAGATACCGAAGCATCTTCTATTTAAATATATCCGTTTTAATTATATTCTTTAGGCTCAGCTATTATTTTTATGAGAATTAGCGATATAGACGTCCTTTACAATATTTTCTTGTAGGCAGCATGGCAAATATATGCGAATCTATCCGACATAATCAAATGACAACGGGTATGCGCTAAAGCATTTTATTCATAAATATGATAATGTTAATCCTCTCCTTTGATATCCGCTACAGTATTTATCAAAAGGCACTATCTTTCGAACCATGTGTTTCAATTTAGGGAGACACGTGATTGTATCAGACTTCACCTAGTCAGGTAAAATAAACTACCCAGATAAAATGACGTGGGGCACTAATTCTATTAAATATTTGGGATATATAATTTCTCAGGGAAATATTCTTATAGACCCGAGCGGATTAGGCCTATAGTTAACTTCCCGGCACCCAAGAATTTAAAACAGGTTCAACGTTTTGTGGGGATGTGTGCCTACTATTCAAGGTTTATTCCTTCCTTTTCGGAGTTAGCAGCCCCATTAAACCAGCTAAAGAAGAAAGGTGTACAATTTGTCTGGAGAGACGAACAAAAAGGTGTCTTCTCTAAACTTGAACAAAATTTGATATCCCCTAAAGTTTTGAAAATGCCTGATTTTTCACTTCCTTTCGAGCTTAAAGTTGATGCATCTTCTTATGCCCTTGGAGCCGTACTGTCCAAGCGCAGGGTGTCTACTCAGTTAGAGGAACAAATATTCGTGACTTTTTGGTGATCTTTTTTGACCACAAAATACCTTCGGGGGCGTATAGCCCAAAAGGGCAGTAAGACGTGGTGCAAAAAAAAAATCCTTCGGTAAACGGTTGAACATTATATTGTACATCGGGCCTAGATATTATAACAAACCCAAGTAAAAACTATTACTATAATCATACCAACAAGAAAACTTACTTGTAATTAAAGATGTTTGAAGCTCCCAGGAGCTGAAGTCTCTCAACAAACATAAAAATCTAATATTGTTCAAATTTGTCACCTAATATTTAGTTCATACACAAAATCACAACAAACAGGATTTACATCTGCCTCAGTCGTTTCTTCTCCAAGTCGATTTATGTTTGAAGTGCTGAATTCTCTTCTTCAGCCTGTTGGAGAAGTTTTCTTTTCTTTGAGTTTATTTACAGTTTCCAGTGTTGTTTTTGATCTGTTAGCTTCTTCACTTTCTTTTTTCTTCATTTCTTCAATTGCTTCCCTCCTTTTGAAAACTTGCCCACCTAGCTGCATGCAGCAACCCACTTGTAGATTCCTCATTCTTTATGCCACCTACCGACTGAACCATTGAATATATGCTGCGTTGGGAGATTAAAGAACGCTTTCTAATTTTCAACCAAACATTCCTTGTTTACTGAAAAACCTCTTTCTACAGCACTGTTTCCATGGAACATTGTAAATATCATCGTGCAAAATGACAGCAATGCCTTGCAAGCTTTTGCATTAATGAAGATGTTGAAGAGAAAAGAATCTAGTCTGGTTTCATTGAAATCAAATGTCTTCAGCTCTTCTTGAACAGAAGACTGCTCACAGATTTCAAGGTAGTTTTTTCTTATATGTTCAGCTTCAATGTATGCAATATAGTTGTTTGAAGTGAGTTGTTCGAGTGCTATGTTAACCCGTTGTACTCTTAGAGTGCCACTAGTCATTACTGCTGGTGAAGGCATGAAGCACCTTTCACCATGCACTTTCGTAATGGAGACCAGTCAGTTTTTGAAACATTTCCACTAAGAAGTGACTGGAATCTTTTCTAAAGAGCTGTACATCAAGTTCTTTCACATTTTTACAAAATGTCTTCGCACCAAAGCCTATGTCTACGTCCGAAAAGCTCAATAGATTTTCATTTTTGAGATAAATTGCCAAGAGCTGTCCTGAGTTTTTCACATTGCTTATAACCTTTGCCTTAAGGACGCGAGCAGCAATGCTACGTGCCATCGAATAAAGTTCGGCATGTACAAAGGGCAACATTGGATTGTAATATTGAAATATTTTAAGATATGGTTCCACTTCTCCTACTACTGACCGTAAGAAAAAGAGTTTTGCTTCAAGAAGGTTATCTTTTAGAAAGTCTCGTACAACACCGAAATTCTTTGTTTCAGGTGGTTTGGAACACACAAAAGCCACATATTTCTTTAAATGCGGAATCATTTTCAAGGCTCTTTCAATTACTTTTGAGTTTTCCACCCATCTGATGGAACACATTTTAAGTGGAAAGAGGTCTGATCCACTTGAGAGGATGTAATCACATCTTCGAGATGGAAAATCTTTAAACAGATAATACAACGAACGCAGAAAATTATGAACTTGCCATTCACATTTATTATGAGCTGTCTTATAAGCCCCATGAACTGTATGAAGAGTGCATGTGCCAACATCAATAGGTTTCTTGTCTTCAGAGTTATCTAAATGTTTTCCCATCATTTGATTGAAGTCCTTAAGGAATTTTAAATTTACATTAGGTGTATCAACAGCAACTTGTAGAACATTCTTTAAAGGCAGTCCTAATTCAGACATACCTGACGTAAAGGAATGAAGGAGGTCAGCCGCAGTAGAATTCTCTAAAAACACAGAGTTCAAGTATCGGGTCGATACTTGAGTTCCAATAACGGACAATGATGTCCATTTGTCCTTTTTGGGCAATTCTATTGAGACTTTCGTCAAGTGAAACTGCAAAAAATGCAATCTTCTTTAACTCCGCCGAGAGTTTGTCTTTTTGCATTTTGAACTTCTGTGCTATTACACTGTCAGGAAACATGATTGAGAAACGATCACTGGAAATACATGAACCTCTGTCAGAAGTATGATTGAAAATTTACTTAAAGGTCCTCCAAGAGATGAGGAAGATGAAACAACTAATGTAGACGAAACTGCAACCAAATATACATCATTTTCAGAAGTAGGCCTACTTGTGTAAGGTAATAATTCTTTTGCCGGTTCTGGCTGTTTACATCCAACTTTTTCAGAAGATATAAAGCTGAGCGTTTTTTGCTTACCTTGGAGTAGGGCAGAAGTTAGTTCCAAATGCTTCTTACCTTTTCCATGGATTTTCACTCCATTCAACCCACTATGGCTTATATCAAATTTCGATTTACAAAATGTACAATAAGCCTTATACTGGTCATCTTCAACAGGGCGCAACCACTTTGAGTATTTATTTTCTTCAACAGTCAACCAAAACTCTTTGAACGAACATTTACCAGGCATCTTTTAACAGATTAGCCTAAACTTCACACATAAATTCTTTGAATACCCCCCCCCCCCAAAAAAAATTATGGATTTTTTTTCGCAACACACGATTAAAAATAATTTAAGCCTAATATTTTATGTGCCCGTAAAACAACGAAAATCATTTTTAAAATGGGTAAATTTCAACTGTTTTGAATGAATGGTCTTTAAAATTAAATGAATTACGTCAAGCATCAAATATTAAAACTAATAGTATTATTTTATATTTTATAAAAAAAATACGCCATATTTCACTGCGAAAACGATTGCTATTTGCTGCCAACGTTAATTTGAAATTATAATATACATTTTACACCGCCTTCAAATTGCAGTCGGATCATTGAAAGCGTAAAAAATTGATAATTGCCGCCAACATCTTGATCCAGATCCACAACACAGATGAACGCACGGTTTGTGTAGAAAATGTCCTGGTATTTTCCCGTATCATCTACAAAACCTGAATTCCAATTCATTCACCCGAAAACCATTATTTGTAGACACACACACGGCATAATGCACTCACACACCCCACGAGACAAGTAGCACGCCACATTAAAATTTAATACAAGATGGCGAACGTTAACCATGTCGTTGGAATCACAAACAAAACAATCAGGCAACTTCCGACTGAAGCATGCCATCACGTGTAGTGGATAGCGCTATCTTTGAAGCATTCGCGTTGTTACGATGTGCGGTAAATTCAAACTAAAATTATTTTCGTGACTTTATGACCAAAATATTAACAATTCGTGACTTTCGTGACCCAGTAGACAACCTGCAACGATATCCTGAAGGATTGCTCCCTGTGGCTTTTGTGAGCAAATCATTAAATGAGGCTCAGAAGAGGTACAGTGCTTATGAAAAGGAATGTCTCGCATGCGTATATGCTATTGAAAGGTTTGCGGACTATCTAGAGCAACGCGAGTTTATTTTGTATACTGATAATAGTGCTTTAATCTTGGATGTTTAATCACCCTAAACAACTAGGTAAGATTGGCCGTTGGGTTTTAAGACTATCGCAGTTTAAATTTACCACTGTACATGTCCCGGGGAAAGATAATGTAGTTGCCGATGTTTTATTACGTATCAATGAGGGAGTGTTCCCTATACTTGCCAGTCCTAGCCAATCTAATTTAAATGTAATTAGTACAATCCCGGAATCTTTTGTGTCCCTAAGACAACATCAATTGGACGACCCATATTGTAAAGAGATTGTTGGTAGGTTAGTTAATGGTGACACTGTAGACAATTTTCTTATGCATAGAGATTTGCTATGCGTGCGGGGTAAGAACAACAAGGGCAGAAAGATTTTTGTTCCCTCTAAATTAAGGGATATTATCCTTAAATATTTTCATAATTCCACCTTTGGAGGCCACTTGGGAATTTTTAAGACACATCGTAAGATTGCTCAGGAGTTTTTGTGGCCCAATATGTATCAGGACATTAGACAATGGATTAGGAAGTGTGATGGGTGTCTGGGAGCCAAGCCCTCTCAGAACACTCGTTGTGGGTTACACTTTGCAGATGTCGCTCATAACCTGTGGGATATTGTGTTTGTGGATTTCGTAGGGCCCATCACTCGTTCTACCAGTGGGAATACCTGTGTTCTTAATCTCATTGATGGTTTTTCTAAATTTGTTGTGATAATTCCCCTTAGGAACATGAAAGCTACCACCACCGTGAAAGCTTTATCTGATAGAGTGTGGGCTATTTTGGGGGCTCCTAGAAAGATTGTCAGTGATAATGGACCCTGTTTTAGATCCAAGGTATTTCATGACATGTGTTTTGCGTGGGAAATCAAACACGTAACTACTTGTCCCTATAACCCTGCCCCTAATCAGGTAGAGAGGTTTAATAGAAACCTGAATATTGCTTTAACCATTTATCATGGCACTTCCCAACCTCACTAGGATAAAGAGTTAAACTTTCTATCTCTTACATTCAACTCAGCTGTTCATGAGTCTACAGGAGCTACCCCTTCCTCTTTGTTACTTGGTAGAGAGTTGAGTCATCCCATGTTAGCTATTTGGGACGTTGACCCTCTGGTTGGGGTTTGTGGGACCTCAACTTATTATGAAAGGTGTAAGCTTGCCTTTCATAATTTGCTGAGATCCAGAGCCAGAGTGTCCGCTGCTTACAATCGAGGTCGGTTACCTGTTAATGTGTCTGTCAATGATAAGATTATGTGCCGGACGTTCCCATTGAGTTCAGCAGTCAACAGAACCTCAGCTAAGCTCACTCGAAAGTGGAGTGGACCATGGAGAATTAGTTCATTCTTAACACCTGTATCTGTTCGACTGGAACTTGTGGAGGACCAGCTACAAAGTCGTCGGGCTCATGTAAGCCATTTAAAGAAGGTACCTTAAGTATTGTATATTTGTAAATATTAGTGTTGTAAAATCATGTTATTTATCATGCTAACTATTATTTTATGTTAAAATTTGCTGCTAGATCTAGCAGCCCAAGTAATCCTATAATGATAGAAAGGTAAACGAAACAGTACAAAAAGATAAATTAATTATGTTTAGGTGGAAAATATATGTAAAGTAAAATGTATAAGGGATTAATATAAACCTGGTTTGTTCACTTAAGGGTAATGCTAATGTCATAGTAAGATTCAGTAAGAATCAGGATTTACTAATAATTTGCTCTTGACGAGAATAGAAATTTTTGATGTAATAGAAAAATTCCGATAGTATTAATCTATTCCTGTTGTCTCTTTATGAGAACTGTCTTTGATCTTTAGATCTATTGCCTATTGACATTGTAATAAAAAAAAAGGGAATTATGGTTTTCGGATTACTACCCTCGCTGGGTTGGTTGCTTCAGTACTTTATTGTAAGTAATTCTGGGGTAGTCTTGTGTATGCTCTCAATCTGACTAGTTTCTTAACTTCTCTTCCTCCCTGTCCTTTCTTTCTGAGAAACTCGCGGTAAGAGGAGATACAGTCCTTCTTCAGATGTCTACCGTGCGCCAGGTTAAAAGAAGATGCGGATTCTACAAACCGGGCTACTCCGATGCGATTGAAGTTGCCTACCCCAAGGGGCAAGACGTGTTTATGGATACACGCTCACAACTGATTGACTACATCCCGGAGAGACTCCTTTGAAGGGTAGGAGAGTTGTAGCATGTCAATCAGGAAGATTGGACAGCTACAAGTGAATATCAATATTTACTTGTAGCTGTCCAATCTGCCCGATTGACATGCTACACAACATGTTGGTGTTTGGAGAGATGGTCTGAGCCAACAAGTTGTGTTTGATAATTCGTTGGAAATAATAAATGACCAACCCAAAATGTCGGTTGAGTTGGGAGGCTCTACGTATGCACTATCGAGTCGAGTCAGTCTGGCCACGCTAGTGTTTTGTTTTCTGATTAGTTTAACTATAACAGTAGGGTTTGCGTAGTTTTGTGATCATGGAATGGAACCAGCTAAACTAATTTATTTATATTAAAATATTAAAAGTATTCTGTTCTTTGGATCGTTACATGCGTATAAATTTATCAAACCCATTTTGCAAATGTAGGTCATTCATTATTCCCATGTACGCACCTTCAATTCGACGTTTAGAATAAATAACCTTCAAGCCCCCCACCGTGACATACGTTTCGGTTTTTATCTGCAAGAGTACACTTCCTGTCAACACAATAAATGAAGAACGGCAAGTAATGTGTCGTTATCCATGGCTAGAATTGTGTAGACTGATTAAAAACTAGTGGAGGACCCAGGATGTTGGTCCAACAAGTTGGCGACAATCAACGCAGCTTACTTTTCCTCGTGTGTTTCCAAAGGAGAAAAACTTGTTTCTTGGCATCAATTTCAAATGGACCACAAGACACCTTGTTTGAGTGTTTTCCAACATCAGTGCCGCCATTAACAGACGTGGGGCCCTGGGAAAACGTTGTTTCAAGGCGCCCACTTATCTGCCTCAATCCCCCGCCCCGTGCCCTTCCAAAAAAACTTCTTAATATAAATTTAATGTAATTACATCAGTTTGCACCTACATAACAATTTTCAACAGTATAGGGTATCAAGAAATGGCCTAAAAGGTAAATACATGTAATAATGTATGCCAGAGACTGTGTTTTTTCTACATAATGGATGAGCTATCCCCAACCCTTTGTTCAATTTTCTTCACCAATAAATTCATCTGTTTAAAGGTACAAAGAACAACAAATAGGTTAATGCGCTCAAAAGTTATGAGACATATCCACTACAGAGAGACGCAAATCTGTGTAGTTAAAACTGAGAACTCGCTTCACTCGGTCAATAAATCAACACTCATGATTATGTTTTTATTTGTTTTTACACTTTGACCAAATATTCCAGATCTCCTACACAGGGAGCCTATACGAGCGTGCAAGCAAACATTTCCCATTCCAACTTGGTTTTCTCACTGTTATCTTTAAGCCCCCAAAATCATGGGCCCTGTGCGACTGCACCGTTGAACACCCCTAACGGCGGCCCTGAGCAACATTGTCGACATTTTTTCCTCCAGTGGTATTCAATCTGGGGAACGCCAAGCCATCTTAAAGGGTAGATACGGTACAATTTAAAATAATACATATTATACTTTTATATATGTAGGTACTTTTTATACAAATATATAAATTGAAAATTGAATTACTCTATGGCATTAGTAGCTCGAAAGTTTATTGCCGCTCTTACAAAAGTATTCCAACTATCCCTATCTTGTACTAGTTCTATCCAGTCCACCTCATTACACTGTATCCCTCTCTGAGCTAGTACTATCCAGGGGTACGCGAACAAACAAGGATGAATACCACTGTTTTATTCAACTGAACTCTAGACAGGAAACGATGTTTCATCATTTAAGTCTGGATTCGAAGCAATGTTTGTTTAAATGTTTGCAAACTTTTTGCCTAGTTTTATAAGCAAAAGTAAACACTTGGAAACATGGAGAAACAATGTTTCCAAGTGTATTAAGCGAAGAGACAGTCGTCCACACGCATTCATTCCTTGCGAGAAGAATATTCCTGTCTAGCTCATTATAAACAGCATGGCGCACCAAGTCATCAGTTTGGAGCTCAGTTCCGGTGTTCCGCAAACATTCATTTTAAGTTAACGGCACACTTAGCAAGACTACATTTTTTTCGGCATATTGTTTCGTTTTGGATAATTTACGCTCCAAGGTAGCAAAAAAGGATTACGCAGCCAGTACAACGGAATAATTTTTTACTTCAATAACTTCAAATGTTTCAAGATTAAAGGTTGAAGTTCTATTTATATTTTACTAGAGCGTCTTCACTCAAATTTTGACAGCACATTCAATATTAGCTTTTTAATTTTAATCATTGAAAAAATACGTATATTTAAAAAATTAAAATACATTTGTAAAAATAATCGGATTTAGTTTTTCTAGAGCCAACAATAAACCAAATAGCTTTCACAAAACCAAATAACTTATCTAACAAATACCTCCATTTTCCGATACCATATTATTTGAGACTAAGTTTGTCATTGGGTAGTAAAGTATCATAAAAGTGTATTTTGGGCGCGTGTTTGATTAATGTCTTCAACTAGAAAGCCTCCCCTATCTTCTTCAACTATGAAGTGAGCCAAACACGAACCTTTACTTTGCTACGAGATGTGACTTATCACGCAATCTTGCTTTGCAATCAATAACATTAGCTTTTTACCATGAAAACTTTACATTTATAAACAACACTTCGTTTTATTGAACCATTTCTAATTAACTCATTTAGAATATTTTGGTGCAACTCTAGTACTTACTCTAAAACTATATTATTATAAGAAAATAAAAATACATTTTCATAAGAGCCTTTTGTTAGCGAAAAAGCTTAATAACGTTTGTGATTGGATTTAATTTTAAATGTCGTAGTTACTTACAATTTGATTAATATCACGGCCATCCATGTAACATCCATAGATATCGTGTCATGTCGTGTTTGCAAACCTTTATAGTTAATTGTCCTCTCCAGAGATATTGTGTTGATCATGTCATTGAACCAATATTTGATATCATGCATTATTTGATTTGAGGCCGGATGTTTATATTTCTTAATGGAGATGAGTTTTTTGGATCACTATCTCAAACTAAAACAACTCCCATTATTCTTTCTCAAAAAAGGCAAATGTTTTTTAACTGCTTTTCCCTCCTTGTATCGAATTTGCAACGCGCGAAGGACAGGTAATTTCCCTTTCAGGGTGTTAGCAAATGAAAATTACACTTTATTAAAATATGTCTTAAATCATAATTTCAAACATTAACAGATTTAAAGATATTTTGGTTACCTACTTATAAAATGTAATTGGTAATTGGCATGAACCAACGACACAACTGTCTAACAGTGCTGTGTTCTTCAAGCCCGGGCAGAGTGTGAATCGAGCTTTAGGGCCAGTTTCATAGTAAGACTGAGTACGTCTCAAGTGCGGTGCTACACTAAACACAAGACTACACCTACCTAGACCAGAATGGAGTGGGCCAGTTTCATAGTCATATTCTAGCAATACAACTTTTCCATTTTTTACTTTAAATATTTGTTTTCAATTGTTTCTAAGCCTAGTGTAAAATACATCCGTTTAAGACTTCACAGGTGTTGTCAAGACTGTTACTACATACATCATACACTTATTGGCTTTACCACACATTCGTAACGAGACTTAGGACGTGATATATTTGTAAACTCAGGAAACTGAGACACAATGTTCAGTTTCATATTTTGTAAATTATAAGTTAAAAAAATAAAATTATATAGCGTTAAATAGATGCATTAATGAATGTCATATGATATAGTCAGCTAATTTAATAGATATAATGATGGCAATTTTTAAGCTACAAAATGGCAGCTACGTTAGGTATAAAAATGACCACGCTAACGGGGAAACTAATTGTTTGGAAAGAGATGGTAAGAGTCCGTAAGAGCCTGTACTGCAATGAGAAAGAAACACCTGCGTGTTGACACGGTCCCAGTATACTTGGATCACAACTTGGTCCAAGTTAGTTGCCACGGTTATTGTCTTGGACAGACAAGAATACATCAAAAAGATGGCGGACTTGGTTTTGAAGGGTATCGGAGCGGACACGGATATGCTCTTCCAGGAAGTTGAAATTCTTAAAAAAACGAGAGTCTGGACCCGGAACTGGATACTTAGACGTGAGGCTCTTGGAGCATCCACAAATTTCCTTCAGGAAGTAGCGGTTGAGGATGAAGACACTTTCAAGAACCATCTACGATTAACGACTGTGCAATTTTATGAATTGCTAGAACTCGTAAAACAAAAAATTCAAAAACTTGACACTAACATGAGAGCTGCATTACCTGCAAGATTGAAATTGCAAATTACTCTTCGTTACTTGGCAAGTGGTTGTTGTTTCCGAAAGCTAGAAAGTTTGTATCGAGTGCCGATATCTTCTATATCGAAGTTCCTACCATTAGTGCTGGATTCAATTTATGAAGCATTGGAAAATTACATTCGGGTAAGTTGAACATCTTTATTTTATATATGTTATTTTTTTACTAACTTGTTTATTTTAAATGGTACATTTTTAAATACAGTAATAATTGTTATAGGAATCAAAGAATATTATTTTAGATTATTGAAAATATATAAACTGGGTCCTATACTGTCTAATCATGTTCGAAACCACCAATACTGCGGATAGCCACATTCAAAAGAGAGTTTTCATCAGCAGAATTTTCTGTTGGCAAATGATGGGTGCTGTGGAGTACCTCATTCTATTCAGGCCCTGGTGTCAGATATGTCACTAATGGACTAGAAGATGGAGTGTTTGATGGACTGGGTGACATTGAGGTGTGAATGTTGTCAAATCTTTGTTTATATGCGTCTTCCAATGGACTGGATGGCACATAATAAGGCTGATTACGACGCATGATGCTCAATCGTTTTTGTTGAATATTTCTCATTATTTCGAACTGGCACTCCAAAGCGTCAGCAAGTGGAATCTCTCTTAGTTGGCATGCTATATTCTGTGCAAAGTGTGAAAATTCATCAGCCACCTCTCTTCTTTGCACATCATCTTTCAGAGTATCTATTGTTCGTTCAATGTGTTCAGGGATATCAGTTCTATTTTGTTTTTATATATATATATATATATATATATATATATATATATATTTTACTTCTGACAAGAGGGTTTTGGAGTCTTGAAACCGCTACATCCTGGTTTTGGTGCCCAACATTTGCAATTGCAGTTTGAGGTGTGATGTTGTTACCAGAATCGTCAATAGGCTCTCCTGAACTTTCAGTCACAGTGATTGGACAAGATGATTCAGCATTGAGTGATATGACATCAGAGTCCACAGTGTGAGAACATCAACTATAATAATAAAATTTAATTTGTATACATATATATTTAAAAAACTTTTATCTAATTAATTTAATTTAATTAGTGTGTGTGTTTGTTTCTGGGTTTCAGGTGCAGAGTGGGTTTCTGTTGCAAGAGGGTTTGAAGAGCACTGGAACTTTCCAGGGTGTTGTGGGCATTGGATGGGAAGCACGTCAACATTCAACAGCCCCATGACAGTGGAAGTGACTTGTATAATTATAAGGGAATATTTAGTACCGTTCTCCCGGCTCTTGTGGATAGTAATTACAGCTTCATCTTCATAGACGTAGGGACTAAGGGAAGAATGAACGATACTACAATATTTAACAACTCTACACTAAAGGAGATAATAGAGGACAGATCTCTGAACTTCCCAAACTGGGGTGTTATATTGGGTGAAGGGTTTACCCTTAAACACTACCTCATGAAACCCTTTTTTCGAAAAATTCCTTTAAAAGAGGAAGAAAAAAATTTCAATTACCGCCTGTTTCGGGCTAGACGGATATTTGAGAACGCATTTGGAATAATGGCAATGAGATTTCGAATCTATCGAACACCTATCTACTTGAACCCTGATAAAGTTGACAAAATTGTGAAAGCAACGTGTGTGCTTCATAACTGGTTGATGAAGACTTCTCGTCCTTATTATGCACCCCCGGGTATTATTGACACCGAAGATGTTAATGGACGGGTAATGGAAGCAACATCCACCAACTTGTCAAGTATAACAAAACAACAGGGCAGCAACAACTACTCTCTACTTGCAGATCGTCGAAGGCAGAAATACATGAGTTATTTCTTAGCCGATGGTGCTGTCCCTTGGCAAAATATAATTATACACTAGCTGAAGCAATAATAAATATGACAAGAAAAAGGACATTCATTTAAATTTCTTGGCAAACAGCCAGTTGACATACCAGGTTCTATGTATTTGTAATTTTAAGATAAATACATTAATATTGTTGTTGTATTGAATTATACATTAATCCTTTTTAAATTATTACAATGCACCTTCTCAGCTAGAGAAAGAATATCTTCAAAAAGGGGATCAAAGATCTAATCAATTTTTTCTAGATACGTATTTTCTCCTTTTTCTTGACCAATAAAAACAATACTAAATACAGGAGTTAAGATCGCATGTGAGTATACCTTTGTTAGGACCAAATTGCTTGTGTGACACGGTGTAAAATTATCTACAAAAATTTATACAAAATTATATGCCGTTCTAGGGCCTAAGTTGAATAATATTAATTTTTTATTCTGAAGACCTGTGTACAACCTTTAATTTCGTTACCTGCGAAACAGTATATATTTTTTCTCTGTGTGTATATATGCATATATGTTTATATGTATGCATATACATTATATATTATATATTTATAGTTATGTAGTATGTATATATGTGTATATTATTAATAATTCTTATACCCTATTTTATACAGAATTCTATTTAAGATTTTACATCATGTCATACAGGCTTCATAAAAAATAATATAAACAAAAGTTGTATATAAAACTAACAATACTTAGCAAATTTGTGAATTTGCTGTTTCTTATGCTCATCACACCAGGTAGGACTCTGTCGGCGATTTCATACCACACTACATTTGGAACATAAACATGTTCAGTTGCTGTGTGTGTTGTGTTCGTTTCTTCTACTTTATCAGCCTCTTGATTATAGGTCGTTCTCATGGTGTTAGTTTTTGTCAGAACGTCACTAGCACAAACATCAGGAATGTTTACGTTCTTGGCTATTCTTTCTACAGAATAGTTCCACGCATCATTATTTTTATAGTCGGCTAACCTCACATTCCACAACACTCCATACACTTCCATGAACCTTACATTTTGCCTATCCATCCATTTTATAATTTTTATAAGTTTTCTTTGACGGATTTCACCCTCTGTGTTTTGAGTTGACGCCATTTTGAGTCTCATCAAAGTAAGTTGGCCATCGTCCTACTCAACTGGGCTGGGATGAACAGTTGACACGATCTCAGTAGTGTACAAGTTACTTGGGTCGTGTCAACTGTTGCAGTGCTCCGAATAATAGTCTCACGTCAGATTCACTCCCCCCCCCCTAGTTTTGAGCCCTGTGGTCGACGTTAGAGGCATCAAGGAGGGAGGATCTGTGCCGCACAGAAACATTTTATTTTTACTCCGCCATCTTACTGAAACCTGAGTCCAGCTCTTCCACAAAATCAGTTTTGCAAAGGAAGGGAGAGGGGAGAGGGGAGAGTAGCCGTTGCCAGCCAAACTTCCCAACTCGAACCTTTTTTACCTCTAGTTTATTTTGTGACAATACAACACAGTTGTCAGAAGTGACAATGTGTCACCGAACCAAGCTACCAAGAACAATCCTGTAGGCCTATCCAGAATGTGAATTATTGGCCCCGCATCTCACTACCCGTCCGTAAACCAGACTACATGAACTTGATATTTAGTCCATGTGTCCACGAGTAAGGGGTAAGGGGTAAGAACACAACCATGAAATATGCTTCAGTGATCGAATGGTCTAAGGTCGGAGTTGGAATCCCGGTCGGGCGCGCTGAGGGTGTTGTTTTTACAAGTGGCTTTCCACTCACCCTCCATGCAAATGATGGTGCACGTTCAAGTATAGCTTATTCATGCTTAACACATACAATTTATTTATAGTTCAGATACGCATAACCCGAACAGGTAGTAAGACGCAGTGACAAAAATTTGATGAAAATGTTTTACTATTTAAAACAATATCATGTAAATATGAGAATGTGTAAACATTATCGGTGGTCACATTGTTTACTGCGTCACTCTCGTGTTGGACTGTAACGCCAGTGATGGGAATATTGGAGTTCGAATACCGGTTGGGTTTATCGAAGAAGGTGAGGATTTTTTTTTCCTAAACGGTTACCCACTCTTCCTCCACTTAAATGAGGGTACATTTCCTCCTCAAGTCTACTATCCTTAATACTATCCTATTAGCATAGTTAATGAATGCATGCGTACAGCTCGAACGGCAAATAAGACGCGATGAGAAAAAACAAAGGCCTAATAAAAAATTATATATTTAAATACATCTTAGAACTCTATAATAGATTTATTTGTGTCATCAACCAATCAATTATAAAATACTTTTGAAAATCTCCAAAATGAAATAACATGATTCACTAGCTAGCAGGTAGTTCCTGTCCCCATAATTATGCTCAATTTAGTTAATAAACACATAACAATTTTATCAAAATTAATTCTTATTTTAAAATTGTAAAAGTATTTTTTTTACTATTCGTGCACTTGAATTTCTCTAGAACTACCGCACTTCAATGAACAGGTAACACTGCAAATCTTTTTAACGAGTCCTCAATAATGTTTTATCGTTCCATGAGCATATCTTAGCCTCCTTAGGTGAGGTTGTATTAACAGTATTAGTCCAGGTATGATAGTTTTATCCTTAAACTAAATTAACCATCCACTTTATCAACGTGATAATTAGGAGAAAAATAGTAGAAATTGAATGTATATACTTTGGACTAAATCGGCTTGTAGCTTTTACGTTTAAAAAAATCATAAAAGTGCCGAAAACTGGTATTTTCACTTTTAATGTGTGAACAATTTAAAGTCTATTATAGCGCTTAAAAAACGAATAAAATGAGCCATGGTCGATTGAAATTGGTTCGCAACTTTTTTCAATAAAAAATAAAACCGCAGAAAATGGTAATTTTTTGACATTTAATTACAGGGGTTGTAATTGTCTTAGGAACTTGTTTTGGGGCTTAAATTGTAGCTCTTGTTGATGCCTACCTACAATAAAAATATCGTGCAAAAATAATGATAACTTTTTGCGGGAATCTCAAGTATGTAAAAACCGGTGTTCCCAAAAAACGGCTTGGAAGCGGCCAATGATGGTCATAACGTGATTTTTCAAAGCGCTCTTTGTTTTTGAAATGAAATGTAAGCAGGGTTCGATTTAATACCTAAGAAACGCGTCTGAAAACCGGGGCTCGAGCGTGCGAGCGGAGAAGTGGTGACGTGGTGGGGGAAGCCCCTCTGGCTCCGAGCGTTGGAAAGTGCGGTATCTCGCCGAAATATTAATAGTGGGCATATTATTGACGCATGAGAAGCAAGTGGTGAATGGCTATTTTTGACAATTCACATTGGCATGGTATTATTTGCCATTTTTTTTAAAGTACACATTGATATTGTCTCGGTGTATTGGGAACATAAATAACATCAAAGTTAATTAAAAAAGTTATTATTATTATTATTATTATTATTATTATTATTATTATTATTAGCACCGCGTCTTACTACCCGTTCGGGTTGTACGCAAAAAAAGTTATTAATTTTTTTTATATATATATAAGCATTGCATACAAAGTTATAGGTTTGGATCATGCATAAATATGAATGTAAATAAAAAACATGAAATTTTGTTTACTAAACATTTATTTTATTTTTAAAAATAATTTAATAATGTAATAGTAATAATAATATATAAAAAAAAAGTCAATTATACACTCAAAACATTTATCTAATCTTCTTCATCTACCTTAACTTCGTATGCAATGCTTATGAAGACCGTTAGCACTAAATAAGAATTATGAAAATAATAACAATAACGATAAAATATGTTAATAACAATTTTGTTTTACTAACTTTGATGTCAGTCTAGTTCCAAACATACGCTACTTCACTGTATGTCTATATTCCAAAGCACTATTTGCTAACGAGTCTTGAAAATAAGATTTAATTTAAAGTTAATATATTTGAATGGTTTCATAAAGACTCAAATGAATCAAACCAACAGACAGTATTTATGATACTGCTTTGATCGTCAATAATATATTGTGATGGTATATAGCTTGATACTGTTCTCTGAAAAATAAGGAGTACTAAAGAGGAAGTTCCGTCTCAATACGCTGAGTATTTTTTAGCTTACTGGCTACAAACATCCACACAGACAGACAGATAGACACAAACAGATTTAGAGTATGTATGGATAAGTCACATTACCAGTCCATACAGCGAGTCAAAGTGGGTTTGGTTGATTTATATGAAGATACTGCCATTAACTCTCATTTGTGTATTTGAAAGAGTTTTCAAAGGTTAAGGTTTTTTACTAAGTTGTTTACAGAGACAGACGCGTATTTGTTTTCATCCTTATGTATAGTAAAATTTCAGTCAACCATAGATTTGTGTCATGTTTTAGTTTAGTGAATTGATATTTTTAAATCTCTTTCTGAACAAGTTAAAACAATGATCAATTTAAGGCAGCTATAAGTCATAATTATCTTAAATGCATACAGACTGTTTTAATAATATTTACTTGCATTAAAATGAATACATCTGCACCGGTAGGCAGGCGGACTAGATATCACTGGCAAGATTCGGACGGACACCCTCTATATAAGAACGGTAAAGCTGTGCACTTTATTGCTTAGAAAATATGCATAGTAACAACATGCGGTGTTACATATTAATATTTACTTTTTTACAATAAGACGTAATTTCAATTAAATTTAAACTAAATAAAACATGAAATACAATAACACAGTTTTGAAGTTATCGTATTATTATAAAGAATAAGATAATGTTCGATCATACACGACAAATATTTACAATACAATAACGGGTACAAAATTTGTTATTTTCAAATTAAATCATGTCCAAACTGTTGAAAAAGTTCAGTAGCTGCCTGGTAGAATGCTCTGTCCTCGGAAGCGCCTCTCCCTCTCCTCCCCAATCCCTCTTTGGCATTCACTATCTTTTCATATATTTTTTCTGTAAGCCATGCTTCTCCCCCTTCCCTTCCATCATTTATTTCTCCTTCAGGTAAAACCCTGGTCTGGACAATAACTGTCTGTCACCTTGTTACTACTATTACCTACAAACCTCAGTTTTTGAAAAGGTTCTTTTTGATGTATTTACATGATCTATGTTAAAAGTTTATTTATAGAGTAGGCTTGATTCTGCTTCCTTAGCAATAATTTGTGTAACAATCTACAGTGTTTCTTTGATTAGATACAAACATTTGTATAGAAATTATGTTTTTTAGCAGAAAAATATTCTAGGCGATACTCCCGCAAGGGAAACAGAAAATCTGTGTTACTCGGCAGTGTTGGTGTTTGTAACATATATATATATTATTACCCGCACCAGTGGCTGAGTAGACTAATATGCTAGTATAGCATTGAGCTCTATCGCTGTTGTCGGTGAGGTTAAGGTTCGAATCCCGTCCGGGTGAATTAAAGGGGCTTATCACATGTGATTTATCAGTGGTTTTGCCATCCTCTCTATGCGCTAATGCAGGATCACTTCCTCTCAACTACCTTGGTAACCAACACGGAAGATATAAATAATAGTTTGTGGTTCATTTATAAAGGATATTGTATTTTAATTATAAATGTTTGACAAAAAAAACAAAAAAAACGACAACACATCTAACAATATTATTTCCAATATGCCCCTTCACACGTTCGGTTAATCGATTAAAATTATACAAACATTATTATATGGAATAGGTTAATTATATAATATATTATGTAATAAATTAGTGTTAGGGTTATTTTTGTCATTAAATCTAAATATATCCCCTGATATCATGTGAATTTCTTGGATATGATTACGAATACAGATTGGGGGCGTAGGTGGATGTTATTTTAAACATTTGCGCCGGAGTTTACTGACATTACAGCAATAAGGTTTGCTTGCATTTGCCAATTTATTTTTAAGGGCCAGTTTCAGAGTCAAATTTAGTACGCCTCAAGTGCGGCGCTACACTAAGTACATGACGACACCTACCTAAACCAGAATGGAATGGGCCAGTTTCCTATGCGAGAACGGCCCATTCCATTCTGGTTTAGGTAGGTGTCGTCATGTACTTAGTGTAGCGCCGCACTTGAGGCGTACTAAATTTGACTATGAAACTGGCCCATAGTCCCAATAAGTATTCAGAAGCTCACATGATAATAAAAGTGTGTAGGTTACTTTTGTTAACATTTTAAGCTATTGCTATAATGACACTAAATTTAACAAGTTATGTTTATTTAAGATTCGGATAGATACTTACTTTAATATGAGGTTGATTTTGTCTACTGTACCCCACGAAGAAAAAACCCTAACAATAACATACTGGTTTTTCATTCTATTTAACTTGTAAACGGAATATGAATGATTGCACTAAAAAAATGCAATTTAATATCTACTTTAATACAAGATATATAATTTTATTTTAAAATAAATAAAACTTTAAATACAAAATGATAGTTCAAAATTGAGCATTTTGCTATGACAAGTAAGAGGATTTTCTACATACAAGACAGTCAAATTATAATGCATTAGACTAATAACGTGACACTATGGGATGGAGGGGGTGAAAAGGGAGAGACTAGACGAAGGGACAAAGCATTTGTTGTTGTTGTTGTTATTGTTGTTAAAAGCTTTATTTATGAAATATCAATATTTAATAAATTAAAATGTCCCACTAGTGGAAGCTGTGTACCAAATTCAACCTTCTAGATTGTGGGGAAGTGGGTTAAATAGGACTCTGGTCCACGCAAACAAACGGCCATTTCCTGAAAGCATAAACAATTTGGCCATAAAACAATTAATATAACATTCTCTATCAGACATTATCCATAGACTACGTCACTGCAGTTTATATAATAGGCCACTGTATAGGACAACTTGTTTACTGTATTAGTGTATAAATGTACATGGTCCCCAAAGGAGAACAAAACAAGTATGCCAGTGAGTGTACGTTCCCACCCCTTACTCTCCCCTAAGAACTTCATGACCTTGATTGCTGGTGTGGGTGGAGGGGGTCTATGTTCCTTCGTTGGAGGCAAGCCACTAAGAAGATTTTCATAAGAGGATATGACTCTCATGTTTAATTTTTTCACCCTTCATTTAATTTATCATCCATTATTTCTCCTTCACTCTCACTAAGCCATGCCCTCTCAATGAACTTGCATTCCCTGTCTTTTTTATTTTATTTTATTTCATCTCATTAGTTTTGAGTTACTTTTATTATGGTGTTTTTACGTTAAAGGCCTCTTATGGGTCGACACGTAGTTAAAACATAATAATAATATTTATTTTAAACTTTCTGTGGTAAGTTTTTCTAACAATAAAGTATAAAGTCTGTTCACGGTAGGAATTGTTTTCTGAAAGGCCTTTTTCCCTACCAGAAATCTATTATATAGTAGGATATTGGTAGGAAAAAAGACCTTTGAGAGAGTAATTCCTACCGTGAATGGAGTATAGTTGAAACATGTTACTATAATACCAATTACTGCGTCATTATTTAAACAAATGTTGCCAGGGTCTTTAGTACCTTCTATTCCTTCCTCCATCATTGCTAATGTAATCACAGGTTGAGAATTTACCAGTTGAGGAGAGAAGTAACAAACAAATTATGTTTTTTCATGGAATCTGAAGAAAAAATACGCTTGTTTAAAATACTAATAGTTTTTTAGTCTATAAACAATGTTTCAATATGCTCATTTTAAACCTATTCAAGCTGAATGCTAATTTTTTTTAAACGTTAGATTACTTACGCTAGTATTGAATAATCCTACAGTTTTGAACTATCGGTTTTATTTCATGTTTTTGAAACAGTTTGAATGAAAAGTAGCTTAAGTATTGTAGTCAGATTATTGCGTATTCTCTTTACAAAATATATGTTTAGAGCAGTCCATTTTACAATTTTAAAATTCCTCCCACCCCTCTTTTAACATCAAGCGATTATTTAACCTACAGTTTCAATTCTAAAATAATATGTTCGAATATACAAACTTTAATTTGATATTGGCTAAACTAGGGATACACACGCAACTTCCTCTGTAAATTATTGTTATTATTATGAAAATATTGTAAATATCTTGAGAAAAAGTAATAAATAAAACAACATTTTTCAACAGAAAAGAGTTCTATTGTTTGCACCAATCCAAATATTGACTGGGCTTGGCATGGTTAGTTTGAAACATAATTACAATTTATTTTTTCCCAGATCAAAACTCAATTTAGAATAATCTTCCGATGTTTTCAATCGAGAAAGTGGTTCACACCCCGGTGTTGATACTGGATCACAGCACGAAATCCATTTTGCTGGAGATGTTGCTGGACCTTCACAGTTTATTTCCAAACTATTTCTGGAAGAATCTGATTTGTCTTAAACACATGATACATCTGAGTTAGAGCATACTTTTCTTGTATCAAAAGTGCAAGAAGATGTCATTGATGCAGATCACATTGGACTACACGGTAGAAGAATCGTAATCAAACAAATACAATTAATGATCCACCACCCTCTAACCAATTGTTCCTTTCAAGACATGTATCCTATCAAAGAAAAGTGTTATGGGTTGAAATCAAGAATTACTTTTAAATGTAAGCTGTGCAAAATAGAGCAGGTTCTGTGGACAGATACATTAGGTTGATTTGGTTGGATTTCAAAGAGGAAAATGATCGTTGATACAATTAAAAGCTACTTTAACTTTAGGTCCTAAATGTTAGATGAAAGTTTGTTGACTAGTGCTTTTAGTTCAAATTCACTCATTGAAATGGTGTTTGTTTTTTTGCGAGAAGAGGTTAAAATGATTTATAGTTTGATTCGTGTTTTATAGACAAACAAGACCTTTTAGTACTTATAACATTATAGCAGGATTAATTTTAAAGTTATTAAGAATCAGTGGCGCATCTAGGAATTTACTTTAGGGGGAGGGGGCATGTGCGTCAAAGCTATTATTTCTGTCCCCCAAAAATATTCATATAATTATTTTAGTTAAATATTTTTTTAAAAGAAACTATACAAACGCACACAAACACACACACACACATATATATATATATATATACATATATAGAAAGGTTATTAAAAAGGGTTCGAAAATTATTAATCTTGTGCACATTAACACAAGTCAAGAAGCGTATAACCCGAACGGGTAGTAAGACGCGGTGCTAAATATTATTAACACAAGTCAAATAGTCTTAATGACGTTACATTACCTCTACTTGTGTCAATACGTTTGTAAACTCCAATAATAATAATAATAATAATAATATAAGAGTAAGAGAAACTATAGTTCCAGGAACCAGTTCACATAGGGGTAAAGGCAAGTTTGAATTCTAGTAATAAAAAATTTAGGATGAAAATAAAATATATTTTGTTCTACATGGCACAACTGTATTACTTTATTACTAAAAAAGTGTTCTTCGTGTTGTCCTTCCTTCTCACACAAATGCCAAATCTTCAAATCGGACAGTTGAGTGCTTTTTGAGGAATTCCTTGAGTTATTTGAATCGTCTGACAACCATTTTCAACTCGCTGTTGTAAGTCTAATTCAAATGGAAAACATTTCCTATATTACACTGTTTTTGTCAAAATATATTCTCATGATTAAAAAAATGGAACCTCTAACAGTATTTGTAAATTAAATTGGGCGTGAAGTGTGCAAATTCTACTTAATTGAAATAAGATAAAAAAAATATTTTTTCGCCAGCTTTGGCTACTTTTTCTGACTCAATAATTTGTTTAAAGATAGTTCCAATTTTTTAAAATAGTCTATCACCCAGAACATAGTGTGATTTTCGCTTTGTTTTTTATATTTTCTGTCAACCAAATGGTGGTACACTTATTTTACATCTAACCTCCTTATATCATGTTTTTAAATAACTAGCGTAAGTATCGACCGTAAAAACTACAGTCACTGAAAAAAAAGGGCAATTTTTTTTTAATATTTGGAAGAAAATATTTTTATATATTTCTAAAGTAGGTAGGGTGACCTGGTGGTCTAGGGGTAAGGTGTTAGGTCCGGGGTTCAATCCTCGGTCCCGGCACAGATTTATCTGATTGCCAAACCCTTCCTTCACCTCTGACAAGACATCTTGTGAATGTGAGGAATACCAGGCCTCCACCGTGGTTCGGATCCCACGTTAAACTGTAGTTCCTCCATTTCATCTCATAATCACCCTACCATTAGAGCCCAAGAGCCGACGACGGCCAGATCTTCGTTATTTTATAAAAGCAGAAAGTTTATCAGAGCATGTCCCCAGAGCAGAGAGTATGGAGTTGGGATTGTGGTTACTTGGGCAGGTAACAGGTAGTAAAGGTGTATAAAATAGTACCTCAAATTCGTTAAAGCATATAGCTTGATTTTTTTATATTTTCTACGGAATAACATTAGAAATCACGTCATCCATTGCCAGACACTTAGTACGGTTGCAACCCCCTGCCAGACACCCCTAAACTTTAATAAATTATAATTATACTTTCGTTATAGTATAAAAGCTGGGTTTTACATATGTTACTTGGGGACCTATAAAAAATGTTACCTCAATAGCCGGACAGTTTTAATGGTGTTTACATCTTGCCAGACACATTGAAAGTCTGCTGTAGGTGCGAGCGCGAGGTGACAACTGTTCAAGCGGGTGCGAGTGAGATAGGGAGTTTAGTCTATGCAATTGTTTAAGAACTCCAATTAAAAGAATAGTTTTATTACGTTCATAGCTATCTTATATAAAGTAAAAAATATTATTTTATTATTATAAAGTACAAGTACAAGTATGTTACTGGTCGGCGATGGGCGCTGGATGAAGTGATACCGTTTAGGTAACTGTTAATTGCCCCGTGATCGAGAACTAATTAAAACGGTACGGTATTGTGAGATAATTGGTATTTATAGCCCCGTGATCGAGCACCAATTATTACGATACGGAATTATGTGTGATATTTTAACTGAATAAATAAGACCTTTATGTTGCACACGATTTATTAAAGTTATTTTATCTTCGGCGCTGAAGATATAAGTTTATATGATACAGCTTAGTTGAACTATTGGCACTATCTTATTACAACGGTCTGTAGATTTATGTCACCGACACTGTGTGTATTCATACGCACAAGCAGCTTATATATGACCTACCTCTTGCCCCTTGGACCGCTCGTGACCAGTGTCAGAACCACCAAATAGAAAGAGCCCTGGTCATTATTTCTGAAAAGCGCGTAATTCTCCATGGATGAAGTATTGAAAGGATATTTTACATACAATACTTTAAAGAAAAATGCACTTTATCCATGACTTTTTAAATATATGAGAAGGGTCCAAGTCAGTATCGTTACAACATTTAAATTTAGTTGCTATTTTAATGGTTAATAAAGGTTCTTTAAATGGTGGTTTTGCTATATCTGTTACCGCCACCCCCAGCACCCCCACCACCCCGCTGTTGAGAAAAGAATGAGCTATTATTTTTCTTTTATTCACAAAATGTTTTATCATAGTTGATACTTTCAAGTTTGTTGGAGATGTCTTCAGAGACATCTAGCGATGAAACTCTACACTCCATGTATAAATTTATTATTATTATTATTATTACGTCTTACTACCCCTTCGGGCTATACGCACTTAAGCTAATGTGTAATGGTAGGGTGATTGTGAGATGAAATGAAGGACCTACAGTTTAACGTGGAATCCGAGCCACGGTGGAGGCCTGTCATTCCACACATTCACAAGATGTCTTGTCAGAGGTGAAGGAAGGGTTTGGTAATCAGATAAATCTGTGCCGGGACCGAGGATTGAACCGCGAACCCCCAGAACAGAAGTCTTACACCTTTCCCCTAGACCGCCAGGTCACCAACTCCATGTATAAAGAAAGGTTCATTAGACCAATGCTATTTAAAAATAGTTGATGATTTATCATCTAAACGCGTCAATAAAATCTAAAATATCAAATCTGTAGCTATGTAAAAATTACCAAACCCAGCTTTAAGTCTTTAATTCCAAATTTTGTTATATTTGTTTGTTTAAGTAAAACGGTTAGTTTGAAAAAAAAAATTGATCAACAACATGCGTAAGTCTACAGCACTCTCTTCTACACTCGAAAGGCCACCGGGCATAGCGTCCATCTACAGACTCTACATCTATCTATCTATCTCTTCATCAGCACTCAATTTATTGAAGAGGTGCATTTACGCCCGGTGCTGTGGGATGTACTACCAAAGAGGTGTACAGAGATTTCGGTATAAAGAATAATGCTTGTGATGAGATCGCAGCAGGTCTTTACTCTGCTTGTGGCTGGAATACTGGCCGTAGTAACAAACGGAACACTGGCCTGTAGTAACAACTGGTCCTAGACACCAGGTCTTAACTTTGCTTGTGGCTGCCTGCCTTAATGAATGTATTATTTGATCGTAGTCCTGCCTGCCTTAATGAATGTATTATTTGTTAATCGTAATCCTACCTGTCTTAATGAATGTATTATTTGATCGTAGTCCTGCCTGCCTTAATGAATGTATTATTTGATCGTAGTCCTGCCTGCCTTAATGAATGTATTATTTGTTAATCGTAATCCTACCTGTCTTAATGAATGTATTATTTGTTGATCGTAATTCTGCCTGCTTAATGAATGTTTTATTTGTTGATCTAATCCTGCTTGCTTTTGAATGTATTATTTGTTGATAGTAATCCTAACTCCAAGATGTCTTCATAGCTATAAGTCAATAATGAATGATTTGTGGTGATTGTAATGTTTTGGGTAAGTTGGTTGGATAAATAAACCCTGTTTAAAAGTTGTATCTGAAATACTTGAAATAATAATTAATAACTATAATTCAATTGGCATTTTTGACGCTTTTCACATTATGTTGCCCTTTCGTAGGCCTTTAAATACTACCAAATACAAAGTTTTTTTACACCCATTATTATTTCCAGCCTGTGGTCAGTTTTTTATCCACGTCATATATTTTCCCCTACCGGCTTGCTCGGACTGTTGTATCTTCATATGCCTTAAAACCTAACGTAAAGACTAAGAGAGGCACCACATCTAGTCCCCGGCCGTAAGTTTATCAATGTGAAAGGGTAAACCCATATTTTCATCAATAACAAATTTTCGGCCATGCCGGGACTCTAAATCGGGACCCTTAGCTCAGTATGCAGACACGCTACCAATTGAGCTAAGGGATTAAATACAAAGCATAATTGACTACTTAGTGTGTGTTTCTTCATTAATGTATGTCGCTACATATTATATAAAATGCTATTGATATATTAAACATATTAAACGTTGTGATCATCGCTTCTTATTTGCCATCTTGAGGTCCTCAGATAATTATGCCATCAATTCTATATATATGGTTACTTAGTTTAGTATCAGCATGCTCTCAAAGTCATTTTTCAACTAAATTGGATCAGAAATAACTTATATTTAATGTTTTCAAGCAAATCAGACTTTAAATAATTTGTTTTAAAATCAAAAGCAAGATTGAACTGCTAGCCCATTTTGTGCCGTCGCAGTACCCACACTTATGTAAAAATACATTTGATGTATTCTGAGACACTCAAGAGTCTTTTATTCTGCATGTCCATTCCTAATATCCCCAATCATTCAAATGAGCCCCAACTCATGAATCTTAAATTGTTTCTATCTCGACCTTAACGTCCTTTAACAGGCAGCCCCAGTTCTGTCATAATGAACGCATGGTATAAGGCGCTACTCTTGCATTCAACTATACTGCCGATGACGGGGTGTACTGATGATGGGTTTTCCTAAATATTTTCCCGCTCTCCCTCCCCACAAATGCGAGTACACTTCCTATAAATATAAGCTTCTTCCTCTCTAAAACAATTAGCGTAATTAGTACATAAGCGTATAACCCGATAATATAGTAAAAAGAATACAAGACTTAACAAACTATAGACTCATGGCACATTGACTGATAACAATGATAGTGCCTAGAGGTTAAGTGGACATGTGGGCTAAACATCAATCTTGTCTATTATTGTTTATCTATGACAGATGACCGGGTGTGAATCCCAACCCTGAAGGGGAGAGTCGATCAATACCGATCACTTTTTTTAAAAAGATTATTACAAGTAGAAAAAAACAAGAAAAAAAGGTTTTCTAGTGTAACGGTATTAGCAGCTATTTTAGTATTTGGAACCAAGTGCAATTAAAGATTTTTATGAATGGCTTAGAGGAAATATTTTAATTTTCAAAAAATGTACTTTGACCGGTATTACCAGACTGGTCGGGTAATACCGGTCATTGATTTCATCATGTATTTGACTTTAATTATGTTCCTTAAGAAATTGAAATTAAAGCTAAATGATTATGTTTCAGTAAACAAACACATAAGGAAAGCTTCAGTGGGTTTTATGAATATAAAAAAATATCTTAAACAATTTTTGCAACTAAGAAAAGTAGTAGACTGTAATGTAATTGATTTGCCCCTGAAAAGTATGTGAAAGCATTGACAATAATATCGTCTTAATTTTATAAACATATCTTATTTCATTTAAATTATATAGTATATTAAATGGCGCTTAAAGCACTTCTTCTTCTAAGAAGGCAAAAGCCACTGATCAGTGACGTCACGCACGTGACGTTAGTAAAGTCAAGTTGACAATATATTTAAGATTTTAAATAATAACTTCCTCTTCTCGAAGGTTCGAAGAGAGATTTTAAAAGGTAATTTGAGTCAGTTTCCGGCTCTCGGACCTTCTAGTAAAACCAAGATGTTTTTGTCTTGTATTTTGTTTTTCTAAACTAAACCTTCTCGAAGCCTCCATGAGCAATGGATATATACGAAGGATGGTGCAATGTAAGGGCAGTTGGTGTCCAGAACTGACAGAACTCACTTGGGCACTTGGCGTCCAGCATCACCTGTCCGCGCTCATACAATAGGCCGCGTATATATTTCAACGACATGATCTATTTTCTCCTTAAATAAACTGAGATTCAGAATAAAAAAACATGTCAAAATAATAAGTGTGTATTAATTATAATTCTTTAATTGGCGCTCGATCACGGGGCTATAAATACCAATTAACTCACAACATCAAAAAACCGGACCGATTTAATTAGTGCTCGACCACGGGGCAATTACCAGCTAATTAAACGGTGTAACTTCAATCGACGCTCAACGCGCCGAACCAGAACACTTCAATTGGCGTCCATCGCGGTAGAGTAATATTCCAGAACATTTCAAGACAACAATTAAAAGCAAATGTTTGATTTTTTTTTACTTTATAAAACAGTTAAATATTGTTAATTTTATATCATGGTTAACTAAGAACTTTATTTCCTAAACTTAACTAATAACTAATGTTGGCTTTTAAAAAATATTGAATACAAACACATTACAAAAATAAAAAAACACATATTTCCCTAAGTTTTAACTCACCTACTAAAAAATGAATTCATAACAATTACTTTGAACTTAGTTCACACAATGGTCACACCTGTAACCTTCTGCTCTGTCCCAGCATGTGCCCAGTTAGAGCACCATTCAATTCATTGTTTCTACCGAATTCTACACAAACACAACAGAGTTCGTTTTCAGAGGATATCATCAAGTTCCTCATCATCACAAATTAAATCTTCATCTAAACTTTCCTCCTTGGAAGAACTTTCAAATGTGATATTCCTACGACTCTTTTTCTGATTAGTCTTTTTTATTTAATTTCCCCTTTGTTTCAAAATTTTATTTTTATTTTATTTCTCCTTTGTTTCAAAATTTTATTTTCAGCCCTTTTCTTATTTTTTTCTTCCTATATCTTTTTTTTCTTTGGCTTTTTTTAAAGTGTCTTTCCTTGGAGTAGAGGTGAGAATTTCAGAATGCTGTTTTTTTTTCTATTGTTTGTGGAGATTTGATTTTTGCTATCTAACTTTGGAACAGGAGAAATACCCGCAATTGAAACAGATTTTCCAAAGTTTGAATTTGAATTTGATGAACCATTAATGTTTAAGACTAAGGATGAACGTGGCTCACCTTTAGAAATGGAAGGACGAGGACTATTTGAAGGTAAATGTGAGGTGACCTTGGAGGTTGAGGGCTGAGGAGAATCTGCTGAGTTTGTAGCTAAAGGAGATTGTAGTTCATTATCAGCATCATCAGTAATTTCTACCATTCGCAGATCTGTTGGAAAACAGTCTTCTTCATTAAAAACTTCAGGATTTAAGGGAAATATTCCGGTTTTGCTGAAAACCGATGCTGCCTTTTCCATCGTCGCTACCCGCGTATAAGCTTGATTGAAAAGAGACGCTAAATTATAAGGCGTTATTTTTTCATGAGCATGATTTTTCATATAGAGGTCACATTCTCTATTAAATTCTGTTTTAAGGGGCCCAAATAAAGACACATCTAGTGGCTGCAGGCGGTGTGACGCCATTACAATACCATGGTCGCGACAAAATGAGTAGCTTCCCAGTGTAGAATGAGTATTATAGTTATCCAGTATCAGTAGAATGGGTTCATCATGCGAAGGTTTTGTGTTCCTAAATGGTTTTACACTCTCTCTCCTCGCAAATGCGGGTTCACTTCCTCTAATTCTACCTTCCCAATTCCTAAATCCATTAGCGTAATTAGTACTTAAAGCGTATAGCCCGAACACATAGTAAGACGCGGTGCTAAATATTATATTATTATACTTCCTTTCTATCATTTTATTATATGTAGAGTAAAGAATATTAGAGGAATTGTCCCTGAATTTGCACAAATGTGGATAATCTTTCTCCATATTCTACCTTCCACATTTCTTTCTCACTTGTGTAAATATGTGAATAGCCTGGGCAGATATTAGAATGAGAAACACACAATTATTTAATACATTATTTCTGCGCGGTGTCATACGAGCCGGCCTGTATTAAATGTAGGCCTACCCTCATTTATGTGGAGGAAGAGTAAGAAGCCATTTAGTAAAAAACAGCCTGAGTACGATCGTCAACCTCTCCTGGAGATCAAACTAGACCAACTTGGCAAGAATAAGCCTAGGTGAGATTTGTGAAACTTATACTCCTATTTAGCGGTAGTGTCAGAGTGTCAGTTTAAAAATGAGATAAAACACTAGTTAGTTTATAAAAATATTATTTATAAAATTGATAAAAAAAACACATTGACAACATACATGATTGTAAATGTAGAACATATTAAATAAAATAAATGAGGAAAGTATAAACTAAATAAAGAAGAGAGATAAAACAAAAAAACAGAAAAACACAATCATTACATCCACACACACACACACACACACAACATGTAATTTACAACGCTTAATATGCTATATCTAAACCTGATGGAGATGGCAAATAATTTAGTAGATATATAGATTGAATACATTTATATAATAATACTAGTTTTACTTGGCACACACATTCTTACATTTCACCTCACAGACGTTGAGAAGTTGATGTTGAAAGGATTTAATAGTGACAGTAGTTTTAATATTTGTATCGAGAGCATTCCAGGAATGAGCTACAGCAACAGTAAGAGAGAGAGAGAGAGAATATAAGTTATATTTGTGAAGAGAGCTAGAGAGTGTGTGGGTACCGAGATTATGATGAGCATGTAGAGGGACTATTCGTGAGGAGAGGTATTGAGGATATCCTGGTAGCAATATTTTCTCTATCAGTACAAGAGTATGTAGATGCCGACCATAAGGCCGTAGCCAGTCAGGTTTGTTATAATATGTAGAGATATGGTCACGTTCACCCCCCCTCCCCCCCCAACGAAACTATTGGCTGGCTATACGGCCTTGCACACGTGTTTAGAAGTTTGTGTAGTTTACTAGCGAGTTCAACAGTCATGTCATTGTCAACTATATCACAGTAGTCAAAGTGAGGAAGTATTAGAGATTGAATGAGTGAATTTTTAAGGGCACCAGGAAGAAAGTTCTTAAGTCACTTTAATGAGTGCAAAGACGCGTAAACCTGTTTACAAATATGAGTCACTTGGTTAGACCATGTGAGAGTATCATTAATATAAACACCCAGGCAGATTTCTGTCTGCAGGCACCAAAGGAATTAGATCGTTATTCAATATTATATTAGAAAAATTAGAAAAGTTTATAATAGATTTAAGTTTAGTTGAACCTATATTGATAGATTGCGATTTACCAGAATTAATAAACAAGCAATGTGGGGAATACCAGGCCGCCACCATGGTTCGGATTCCACGTTAAACTGTAGGTCCTTCATTTCATCTCACAATCACCCTACCATTACACATTAGCGTAAGTGCGTATAACCCGAACGGGTAGTAAGACGCGGTGCTAATAATAATAATAATAATAATAAATAATAATAATAATAATAATAATAATAATAAACAAGCCATTAGAATTAGCCCGTGTGTGCACTGCATTAAGATGTGAGTTAAGTAAAGCGTACGGATGATGTTTAGTGACGTGCAGGTCACGGGACGGCCCCTGCGGCACTCCCACACCTACACCACGTCAACAAGAAAGAGCAATACATTGTTGCCGGACAAATAAGTTGTACTAACCAAATTTACAGATATATCGGAAAAATTAAAATATGACAGTAATTTATCGAATAAATGTCATTATTGACCGTATCGAAAGCTTGACTGGAATCTAAGAGTGTTTGTAATACTAATTGTCTGTTGTCGATTGCAAGTCTTACGTCGTCTGTGCTGTGATGTGGTAGATTGTTGGCAGTTAGGTATTCCTATGTTTGACTATGTACTATGTACTATGTACTATGTGTTTTAAGTCTTTGGCTAGAGCTCGAAGTATATTCCACCGAAGAGTTCTATTTGGTTTATATTGCGAGTGTAAACTTCTAACCTCATGAGTCTATCTATCTAAATGAAAACATGCTTGCAAGTGCTATATATGGGCGTATATCCAAAACATGGACCAAATGTATGATCTTATGTAATAAACGCTATATTTATATTCATTTGAACAGTCATAATAGCCATCCAGTAGTCCTCTTTTAAAGTAGAGATAATTGCTTGGATAGGTTAGATTTAAATATTGCGAAACTCTCTCAAATCTAACTATCAGCCAGTAAAAAGTGGAACGGACTATAGACATGGGAGCTAGATATGATTGTACAAAAGGTTAGTGTGACTGACTGTGAGTCATAGAATAGACATGGTTGTACTATTAGCATGACTGCCTTACATTGACTGAAGACATTCATTATGATTTATAAATTTTAATTTTGTCCATCCTCTCGCAAAATAAATGTTCTTGTATTTACATACAATTTAGCCTCATCACTATGCTAACATATCTAATATCTAGTTTGATACTAATAAATACCGAAATAACCAAGTTCAGTCTTACAAAAAAATGTTGTTAAGCCTACGCGTGTCCAAAATGAGCTCGTATGAGGTGAAGAAGTGTAGCTATGACCTTGGTGTACGTTCTGGAGGTTCAACTATCCACGGCTGAGGTGGTTCAACTCGCGTCAACAAAGCACTTGGAGCACGGACAGAATCAAAGCGAGACATTGCGCACGAGGAACAATGGATGAATACCTTTTATTATTATTATTATTATTATTATTATTTAGTACCACGTCTTACTACCGGTCGGGTTAAGACGCTTTAAGTACTAATTACGCTAATGGATTAGGAATTGGGAAGGTCAAGTTAAAGGAAGTGAACCCGCATTTGCGTGGAGGTAGAGTAGAAAACCATTTAGGAAAAACCACCCAGTTCACCCGACCGAGAATCTGTTTAATTACAAATAAAATAGTTTGTAATATGTTTTATTGTAATTTTAACTATCGCTGGTGACACGGGCTAAGGCATGGTTTGCCAGATAAAGGGCGAGTTTCCCCGGTTCACGTCTGGGAAGATGTTTCAAATGTCCTGAGATCCCAAGACCGATCATTATTAGAGCAATGTACGGCATACAAATAGTAAGGAGTAGCGTTTAAAATGAAGGAAGATTATTTTTGACCATTCAACAATAATGTTGGACAGTTCAAATTTTCTCATAAATAGTTGCAGTTTCGAGAACATTATTAGATAAATATTAGCAACTGCTGATCAGAACCACGAGCTTGACTGGCGTGTTCAAATCTAGACCGGCTACCCCCCTACTTCCATCCTTATCAAGTATATTATCTTAAAATTCCTAGTCCGGTGTTCCTAAATTGGTTTAAGTTGCAGATATCCAAAATGTTCAGTAAGACGCGCAGTTTTTTTAAAAAAAACTACAATTGTTGGCGCTGAATTTGGCCGGTGTGATTCCTTTTAACTATGGTATTGTACCGAGCTGTATTTAGGATTGTCCTAACTGCATACAAAGCTCGACGGAGCCCAGCGTTTCATTGTTATATTTCAAATTAAAAAACAGCTATCTTTATAACTATGAAGAGGAAAAATATAAGACATAGGGTAGGTATATTTGTGAATGGTAGAACTCCTTCATCCAATACAATGTAGGATGTCATAGAATAGGAGTGTTTAACTCCCAAAACCAAATCACCCCCTAATAGTAGTGACAAATATAACCCTACTTGAACTTCAAAAAGAAGAACATGTTATATTCCTAAGAAAGGCGAGACAATAGAAGAACAAAAATATTAAATGTTTGTGTATCTAAATTTAGATTTATTTTATTTCAGAACTTTGCATTAGATAGTTTAAATTATGTCATAGAAAAAATCTAAATACAATTTTATTAGTTAATTTTGAATTTTGAAATAAATGTTCGTCATTTTTTTGGAACATAGAAATGCGAAACCATTTTGTTTCAGACTTTTCGTAACAAGTTTTCTTGAATAATCGAAGATATTTTTTTTATTGTCAGTAAAAATATAGGGAGGGCTTACCTCTGTTACTTTGGTAGCGTGACTTGTCTACTTTAGGAAATGTATTCAGGTCTGTGGTTGTGATATACGACTTTAAAATACCTGAGGGCGCTCACTTCTACTCTTGCTCGATACTATTTTGGAACGGGCACTTCTTGGAGTTGTGGTTGGTCCCAGTGTTGGGTTTAGTTTGGATAGCTCTCTAGTTCATCATACATCACCGGGCACCTCTAGCCGCTGTTGGATTTCTATACTCTAATGGTGTAAGGATGAGAAGAGGTAATTTACCCCCATTTTGGTGGAAGGAAGCATCATACTACCCAGTCCAGGTCCTCCACAGAATAAATCACGACATCCACACCATCTCTAGGCCAGGAGGGTGGAGGAACCCATTCCATCGGACAATCCAACAAAATGTTCCGTTACTTTGTAACTGCACAGATCTAGAGCTGTCCCTCCTGTCCTCCTGAACCTTCCACATGCCTCCAACTCCAGTCTCCCTGTTATCAGCAGACCAGTCTAACACGAGAGTGACGCCTTAGACCATTCGGACATTGAAGCGGGTTGCTCTCTAGTCCTTAAATGCACTTTTTAAATTATAAATTGCTTTCGAAATAGTTTATCAACCCGAATTCAGAGCAAACGAGACATAACGGACCGTGGTCCGATAGGAACACAGTTAAAAGGAGGATAGGTCCATTTATATTCGTCCTTCTTCAACTAAAATGTAGTAATTCAAGTTGGTCACCTGGCGGTCTAGGGGCAAGGTGTCGGAATTCTGTGCTGGGGGTCCGGGGCTCAATCCTCGGTCCCGGTGTAAGCGGAAAACATTAGTGCAGGATATTATTAGTCTGAATGCAAGAAAGACTCTAGTGCAGCATCGGCATGCACTCAAAAGAACGGAATCTCTTTGATACCGAACAGCGGTCTAATAATCTCAATGTTGACTTAGAGATTCGCGTCCAAGGATATTAATACTTCTCTATTAAACCTCTCACATCGTCAAAAAATTGACCTTTAGATTTTGATAAATGTCGACGCTTCACGATTTCCTAAATAAAAATAAATATTATTATTATTATTAGCACCGCGTCTTACTACCCGTTCGGGTTATACGCACAAAAATAAATAAAAAACTTTACATTTTGGGTCATTTTATATTTAGATTAATATTTTCACCATCGCTGAGCAAGCAAATGATAAATAAGTAAGTTATTATTTACAAACTGTTCATAAAAATACTCCCTGCTGCTATCTTCGTGTAAAAGAGAATCTTGACTTTTTGATGTTGGCTACTCTTCCCGAGACCTGAATAGGCAGTATTTATCCATACTAACAATAAACTAAATACATGCAATCAATTTAATAAACGTCCGAAAAGATACACCAACAAATGAGTTTTGATTTGTTCAGACACACACACTTCCTAAGGGCGGCATTAACAAAGAGCCACTACCTAAAAATGTCCTAGTCTAAAGATTTCCTGACACACCAGCACAGATTTATCTGATTACCAAACCCTTCCTTCACCTCTGACAAGACATCTTGTGAATGTGGGGAATGCCAGGCCTCCACAGTGGTTCGGATTCCACGTTAAACTGTAGGTCCTCCATTTTATCTCACATCACCCTACCATTACACATTAGCGTAAGTGCGTATAACCCGAACGGGTAGTAAGACACGGTGCTAATAATAATAATAATTATTATTATTATTCAAGTTGACAAACATAAAATCAAGGCGATAAAAGTACTCGTGGTGTATGTTGAGAATCATTAACACAGGATAGATATATTGTCTGACAAACAATAACTTACAAATACGATGTTAATCGTCAAAACTTTCCTCGCTCACTCACTAGAAACCTCCGAAACTCTTTAAACAGAAAATGATGTACTTTATTATTATTATTATTAGCACCGCGTCTTACTACCCGTTCGGGCTGTACGCAGTTATGTACTTTGTACTTGTCAAGTCTAATTACTCCAACCTCCTCGTTAGGGACGTGCTTGTGGAGTCTAACTACTCCAACTTGGCTACCTCAAATACTTCCTAATAACTCAATGGTTAGGTTAGGCCTAGAGCACAGGAGTGTTTTCCTAAACTGCTTACAGCTCTCCTTCCATGCAAATGCGGTTCCAATTATGTCTAAATTATACCTTGCACATGGTCGGTTAACGTAAACATCGGAATTAATTAACTTTCAGTCTCAATAGAAACACGATTTATTCGCAGAATAGATACAAAATATAACTTTTAACCAGTGCTGCCCCCCCTCCCTTACGCTCATGGGCTGAGATTCATCATAAAGACATTGCATGTAAAGGGAGTTGGGGTAAAATTGTAAGAGAACAAACAAGCATTGAGCCAGTTGGGTGTTGAGAAAGTTGTCAACCGGGCTACTATACAGCACTGCTTGATGATTTCCAAAACAGAGCCACGTGTTGTTGTGGTATTTATTACTATATATCATCATCCCAACAATCCTTTGAGAGCTTGGACTTGGACATGGAAATGTTTGTTAGTCAAATAGAGATACTATCAGCCGTTTGGGATTCAAGGTCATCTGAATACAGCAATAATCAACAAGAAACAAGATCATGGGAATCATTGTGCAGAAAGTTAGTTCCAAATTCAAGTATTACGTAAATACCTTAGGGGGGGGGGGAGGTCCGAGCAATGCTTACGTAATACAGAGAGAGACAGGAAAGAATGGGGGAGGGTGATTAGCGGAGAAATTAAAAAATATATTATAATGTTATACATATTAAATGTTAACAGTTTAATACAATACATTTAGATTTAATGTACAACAATTTTTATTGCGAATTATTTCGCACCATTAATTTACAAGTCTCTTTAATAACTACCAGCAATTTACATAATGCATAAAAAATCATCTTTATCCTGTTGGAGGGGTGGGAGAGGGGGTCCAAAATAGCCAAAAATGTTATTTTATTATTGAAATCTTAGTAGGAAACAATATTGGCAGGGCGACAGCGCCATTGTCGCGTTCCTCAGTAGCGCTGCTGCTGTGCGTATAACCCGAACGGGTAGTAAGACGCGGTGCTAATAATAATAAAGTAGCGCTGCTAAATACGCTCGTGGGAATAGGCTCTATGTTAACATGTTGATACCGTTAAACAAATCAGCTTTTAAAGATATTAATACAACTCGTATGTGTAAGTCAACAATAATTTTAATTTTATTTACTTATATATAAGAAAAATTCGCAAAGAAGATATGGTAAGAAATCTCTTTCTAATCATGAGAACTTTGATTTTATCATTTAAGATTATTTTACTTCCTATTTCACACATCTAACTTCAATTGAATATAATATAGTGAACCATTATAAAAGAATTCTTTATTTTTTAGATATTAACTGTTTATTTTTAGATATTCACTCTATTTTCTTATCTCGGTCGAATCTATGAAGTTTGGCAAGTTCACAACCACAGCAATTAGACCACTTCATGTTTAGGTTTTGAGTTGACAACTCTTGTAAAAGGTCACTGTTTTGTTATAAACGATGAGTTTTTTAATTACGTGCTATATTTTACTTTTAAAATAAGTAAACTTAAGTTTTCTCCCACTATTTCATTACTTTTAATCAATTATTTTTATCCAACTCGAAACAATATTTTAAACATAATTAAAAGTACTTAGTTTTCGTTTAGGAATGTTATCGATAATGTGTAGTATAATGAATTCATAAGTACTTTTTGATACAGGCATCGTATTTACTTGGAAAAGAGAAAATACTTATCCTTTTTATTATTTCATTATTTTATGATTATTTTATTGAATTTCGAAAAATTCAACTGAATAAAATATTTATATCCATTACGTGGGTGCACCATTGTAAAGAACTTGTTTACGTTATGATCAATTACATGGTTTGTGTTCGTCGGTCGCCATTTTGAAGCTATATTTGTTAGAGCTTTTGTGAAAGTGCTGTCTGTGAATGATAAATAAGCTTTGTGCCCGACCTCAAATAAATAATATTGACCTATGTTTTCATTACAGTTATCCAAAATGTTCGATGCCAACTGTTGGCGTAAGGATACATTATTTCTAGTAACTTTTTGAGCTGTCCTCCAAGTAAACTTGGGTGTTGAATGTATTCTAGTAGGTGTGTTTGGGACTTGTTGTGAGCCGTGAATACGGAAACCAAGTATCATATACGTGTATATATTGATGTGTAATAGTTGTACTAATGTTTGAACCCTTAAGTGTATGTGTGTGTGTATATATATATATATATAATTTGTAAATACCAAAACACGCAACACAACCAACACTTTCTGAAAGTTGAGAAGTTCACAAAGATAGCCACGAAAGCTCGCGTGACTTGAAACTTTGCGTTCAAACTCAGCCCTTCAATCATAGACGGTTTATTTCCTGTTAAACAGGACATGGTGAGGCAAATAAAGGAGTGTGAGCATGTTTTGGACATTTATCGCTCACCTTTTTATTTCAATAAATCTAGATCTATTGTAACTACAATGAGTGTCAAGAAACCGTCAAATGCTCGGAAACATAAGATGCACTGTATGAATAGTTCAGAGTGGGAATGAAGTAGATCTCTGTTATTTAACTGTATCATAAACTAACCTAATACAAGAAGTATATCTATCTAATTAGATGAAAAACAACCATTTTGGATATGGTAACTGAACGAGAGACATTATTTTGGCTTTGCTTAAACCAAATGTTGCTAAGTTTTTAAGTTTAGAATCGTGTATTTCTGATTGGAGATAGCTCTGACGCTGATAAACTCACCAGTTAAATAAAATAGATCCAATAATCTCTATCTCTAAATATACATGTAATTACGTTTTAATATGCGACTCTAAGAAACGGTAGAAATCTGTGGTTTATAATATTTTGCTGAATTTTGTGATGTTTGTAGTGTCTGTGTGAGTGAGAGGGCCCGGCCCGGGGCAGTGTGTGCTGGTGGGGGAGGCGGGGGAGAGAGAAACCTGTCCAGCCGCGCTCAGCTGATAACGCCCCAGCCAGTAGGCAAGGGGGCCTTTCGAAAATAAAACTCCCCATGAGAAACGATACATGGTCACCTCCTCGCGGTGTTTCTCGGGTAGTGCTAAGAAACATGCCATTAAGCTTCAAACAAAAATTCCTCATTTTCATCCAAAAATAAATAATAGCACAATATCCCGTGCGAAGAACGGACATTCAGCTAGTTACCTAATAAAGACGAGACTATCTATGCTGAGTGGTTAGTGATAGATGCTTCTTTCTCAGTTTATCATATACTGACCAAAGGGCGGATAAAATCAAATGTAGACCTAGATGTCTGAAAATACTAATGTGTTCATTAATTATAAAACATTTGATATAGTTGCATTTTCAGGTTATTTTTACGTTATATATTGTGGTATGGCAAGTATGTTATAATACAATATATATTTATCACCGCGTCTTACTACCCGTTCGGGTTATACGCTTAAGTACTAATTACACTAATGGATTAGGAATTGGGAAGGTTGAATTAGAGGAAGAGAACCCGCATTTGTGTGGAGGGAGAGTGGAAAACCATTTAGGAATCCCCCCCCCCCAGTTCACCCGACCGAGATTCGAACCTCGATCTCCCCGTCCTCAGCAGTCGAGCTCAACACGACAAGCGCGTTAGCCAACTACGCCACCGAGGTGGGTAAGTATGTTATAGCATGGGAAACTAAGAATTAAATGGGTGGTGGTCAAAAACTGGTGATGTAACAGTTCTAGAAACCCCCTACGTTATTTGATAATATTAAATATAGTTTTCTTTAAATATTATTATTATTGTTTGTCGACAATAATGTTCGTTCACAAGTAGCTAAGCCCAACTTACAGTTTCCGATATTTTATTTTACCTACCAGAATGTATTATCAAACAGTATAGCCTAGAACACTTCTTTAGAATTTTCGCAAAGTGAGTTGCTTATTAATTGTCATATGTTGTGAAACAAATAATATCAAGATTCGACGCTAACGAGGCTACGAATTGGTGCGGTCACTTTGGGTAACCAACTAACTGGCCTGCCGGAAGATGAAGATCTTGCGTTAACAGGACGAAAGCATAGAGTGAAAGGGAGAAAGGAGTTGTTTTGATTACGACAGTCACTTAATTTTTGGGGGGTAAAACCATATGTATTGTAACAGGGTTATAACAAACATGACGATTTGTGGTTACATCACTCACCCTCCGGCCCTTGCTGACACGCCTCGCCGAGCACGTGGTCTTCACCAACTCCATAGGACGCACTTCAAAACCCGACTGACCCGAGGCACGTGGTTTGCGCTTCACCGATGAAGAAAAGTCAGGCTCACAGAAAAGGTGGAAAAGAGGAATGGCTGTTCCTCTCACTCCCCATGGCTGTTCTTGGCAACAACCCCCTATCCCCCCCCCCCGCCCCACCCGCCATCTGGATCTTTATGCTCACATCTAGACCGTCGTGTCGAAGCTACTAGATTTTCCTAGTCGGACTCTCACTCCCCCACCTTCCCCCATTGCTTGATCCACTATCTGTGAGCCCGTGGTCAGGCTCGAGTACCATATATGGTTAGAGTTTGCTAGCATAGTTATTCATTACAATACTGGCTTCAGAGAGGTAAGCGACGCTGTCGGAGATAGTTTGGTCTACGCGATCTAAATTCCTTTTTGGCTTAAATTATTAAACTTATTATAAATTGATATTTCGAAATTCTTGATGTAAAACTTATAATCTTGACAAGATATTATTTTTAATTAAATTTTGTGCGGTTAAAGTAAATCCGCTTGACACTTTGAATTATAAATTATTTAAGGGAAATTCATTTCTCCAAGCTTGTATGTAGTAGCCTGTTTTTCCGCTTCATGGATTGTTTTTGAGACATATTTTATACAGGCGGCGTCTGTTAGTTTGTTAATAAATGGCGTCGTTTAGTAAATACTTATTTACTTGTAATTTGGGTTTATCAACCCCCACTCAGGGATACTTTATTATATCTTTAAATTGTTGTTGTTGTTCAAAGATGCTTTTCTTGTTAAATTTAGGAGAAGACAGACGGTGGGATATCTTTATAACGTTATGACTTTGTTAGAGTCATATATATATATATATATATATATATATATATATGTATATATATATATATGTATATGTATATATATATATATATGTGTGTGTGTGTGTGATGTTGAATTTGACAAGGCCACCTTACGGCATCATTTGATAAATATGTATTTACCTCTAGGTTAGGTTTATAGGCCACCACTAAATAGCAGGGGAGTCTAGTTCTAATTTTAAACTTTGTCATTTAAATGTACATGTATTGTTAGATTTAAATTGTTGCCACTAGATGGGAGCGTTTGCTAAACGCTTATTTATTTAATGTCAAATTGTTTAACTTGGCAGGAGGCCGGTATAGTTAGGATGCCCTTACTGACGTTTAAACCTTGTTATATATTTTAATGGGTGATAGGAAGCCGCCAGTTGGCGTAATTTATTCATATCTACTTTAAGCATTATTGCTAATTGTATACATGTATATATATATATATATATATATCTTTTTTTAGTAAAATGTGTTAGAGTCGCCGTAAAGGGCGAGAATAGTTTAAATCCACTGTAAATATTGTTGATGGTTAGATATGTGATTTGTATGACTGCCGCTAAACGGCTAGAACTTAGCATAGAACACTATTATCTATGACTTTACGTCTCATTTGCCTTTCCATAAAGTATTTATTTCAACTAGTGATTAAATTCATTGTTACAATTTGTATACCTATGAGATAATTAGGCTTCACCGTGAAATAAGTATTTTGGAGGTCTCCGGGTACCGCGGCTGACAGTGTTACTCTAATGCTATCTTTCTACCCCACTCTATTCGTACTTGTTATCTTTATGTTCCTTTTTCAATTAGTAACAACGTTCTTGTTACCTCTTTGTCTATTAATTATCACGGGGGGGGGGAGTAGTAGCCGTATAGAAATAACCTTTTAACACATTTTAAAAATAACTTTAAAGTAACTATCAGAAATAAAAGAAAGAGAAACTCTAAGGGGTGCACAGTTTGTCACTTTGGATTTTAGATAGTATTTTCTTGATTTACGTCTAGTTTGAATCATTTTAAGGCATTTATGAGTATTTTTTTAGGTATTTTTGAATAGAATTTAGGCAGTTAAGTGGAATAAAAATATTTTTAAATACTAATGATATTTTATAAATGCATAAATACTCAAGCAGAACATTTTTTTAAACACACAGTTGCTTGAATGCGAAGATAATGTGAACTTTGTGTCCTGTTTGCTGGCCTGGTTGTTAAATACACATTACTGGTGAGACTGAAACTATGTTGGAGAGGGTTGTGTTGCTATTACTTCTGAAGCTGGTATTTGTAAATCAAATAAATATATTTGGCAGGATGCAAGATTTTAGTTGTTAAATACGTTTCATAAGATTCTATTTTGTAAAAAGCGTGTGTTTTATTTAGTGCATTAACTACGAGGATTGCTTTACTAATATTATATAAATGTTTTATAATGAAATAGGAAGTTATACTAATTGTTTTAAAATGAATAATCAATTATAATTATTAGCTTTTTTTCCCATGGCAATCAAGTTTATATATTATTTTTAATTAAATTTTGTGTGGTTAAAGTAAATCCGCTTGACACTTTGAATTATAAATTATTTAAGGGAAATTCATTTCTCCAAGCTTGTATGTAGCAGCCTGTTTTTTCCGCTTCATGGATTGTTTTTGAGACATATATATGTATATTCTTCAGTTATAGCTTTAGTTCTTGAGTACAAGACAAAGTTTTAGATGAAAAAAAGGAAATAGGGAAACATTTCATAAATAAGCTCAATATTACTTTTAACGTCTGCATGAAGATCTCATGGAAATAAATAAATATTATAATTTGACCCCCGGAAAGCCCAAAAAATACAGTAGGCCTAGGTATGTGGGCCACAAAGATGGAGCTCATCTAACCTGAGAGCTGGCTAGTGTTCAGTTGCCACTTACAATATATTGTAATGACGTCCCGACAAACACGTGATTGGATCTCCACATCAAACAACTTGGAAGTGTTGCAACTATAAACAAAGTGACCGGAATTTTATCACTAATTTATAACGTCCCAGTTGATATTTGAAGACACTTCACAAGATGGAGCTGTCTCTACAAACAGAATAACAGCCAGCAGCTGTGATAAGAAAATCACCACAATGGTTGGTAATAGTGGCTTCCTCTTGCACAGCATTTGTAAAAAAATAGCAACATGAAATGTACAAAATTACTAGACAAATTGATTACTTGATTTATATGTAGTCTCACTCTCATTATCATATTATTATATTAAGGGTGTGTGCCCTGCAATATGTAACAACACTGCAATGTACTCTGCCTTCAGAGGCAGTGTACATAGTGGTCCCAACCCTCCTGCTATCATGTAAAGAAAGAGCGAGCATTGAATGATCATGCCACCAACAGATCGGAAGGAAGCTAAAAGCTAAATATAAACCAGTGGGGCCTGGAAGCGCTTCAGCCAGTCAAGTATGAAATGCTGTGAACATCACATGGTTACACTGCTACCAGGGACTTGATATCACACACACATACACTGAACCAAACTGTTTGTTGTAAAAATAAATCAAATGTTGCCAAACATGTTAGGCCTTCCCTCGACTCAATGCACAGCCAGCTAACTACACTCTACAGCATTATGAGGGAACTTAACAAAAAATATGTGGTTGGAAAACATGATGAAAACTAATTTAGGATGTTCGAAAATAATATGTTTAGGAAAATAATTTAATCCAAAAAGAGATGAGGCTACTGGGAAGTGAAGGAGGTTACCAAATGATGAGTTGCATACCCCGTACTCATCCCAAGACCCTATTAGGATAATCAAATCTCGTAGATTATGGTGGGCAGGACATGCAGCGCGAATGAGAGATTCTAGAACCTTGTTCAGAGTATTGACTGGCAAACCCAATGGGAAGACCATTGGGAAGACCTAGACACAGATGGGAGGATAACATTAGAATGGACTTGAAATGATAGGGTGTAATGAGGTTGACTGGATAGAATTAGTACAAGATAGGGATAGTTGGAATACTTTTGTAAGAGCGGCAATAAACTTTCGAGCTACTAATGCCATAGAGTAATTAAGTATATTTTTCTCCTTGTTTAGATTAGATGTGTCGTTTCATTGTATATTTAAACTTGATTAATATAAAGGGTTTTTTCCTTCCATAATGAAGCAGAGGAAGGCAAGATTACTCAACAAACTTTCGAAATGGTTTCGCAGAAAAGGAAGAAAAGATCTATGAAAACGTTTACAGTTCTCAATGCTTTAGAAGCACAGCGCCAAAACCTTGTTCAAAAAGCAATGGCTGTATTTGAGAAGCCGGATTGAATATGACACCCTAAAGGAAACTTGTGTTGCAAAACTGCGTATTCAACGTGCCTGCCATTAGGAGGACTTTGCTGACAAATTGCTCAATGACGTACTGTTTAAGAGCCTCATGAATAATCTGACGCCATCAGAAACACTTAACTGATGCCTAGCTAGCCAAACTCACGGGGGGGGGGGGGGGATACCCAAGGTACCATACGGGACCCCAGGTGCACTGACCACTACCCCACAGGGCCGGTTAATCCTTCAGTTAGAGATATGAATATCCGATACCGGGATGACCGTGTCACAAATTGAGACTCCTCCGCGACAAGAAATAGACCTAGTTATACCCGTGATGAGCGGCACTAAGGTACCTTTGTAAAAGATGTACCTAGCTAAATATTTCTTCGTCGCAAGTATTCTAGAACTTTCTACATTCAACGGTACTGCACCCCCCCCTTGTTTGCTTGTCTGGGCAAGACAGAGAAGTGTTGCAATATCTTTCAAACCCATAATCTAAACAAGATTAACATATGATGAGTTTGAATATATTGTCTAAAATGTACATAATGGGCGGATAAAAAATACTAGGCTTATTACAACAGAGTTACGAGCTAGCCGAAAATGTACACTTGGGTGGGAACGATTAGGAAAGGTATAACTAAGCAGAGGTGTACCAGAATTCGCGTTGGATTAGCAGTGGAAAAAACAGCTCAGAACACCTGGTATGATTTGAACATTTACCTACCCAGCCCCGTCAACCAGAGAGGATGAAACTGGCCCCTTAGTCCACGTAGCCACTGATGCGGGTATTATTTTGTTTATTATTAAATTATTTACATTGCTTCACCTCTGACAAGACGTGTATTAATCACAACTTGTGAATGTGTGGAATGCCAGGCCTCCACCGTGGTTCGGGTCCCACGTTAAACTGTAGGTCCTCCATTTCATCTCACAATCACCCTTCCATTACACATTAGCGTAAGTGCGTATAACCCGAACGGGTAGTAAGACGCGGTGATGATAATAATAATTATTATTATTATTATTATTATTATTATTATTATTACTAGCACCGCGTATTACTACCCGTATTATTATTATTATTATTATTATTATTATTATTATTATTATTATTATTATTGTTACAGTACATTAATTTGGCAAAATAAGTCTTTAATAGGTAACTTAAAATATAGTGGTATCAATTATTTGGTTGATTATTAAATTAAAACTAATAATGGCCGGTCGATTACACATAAATCTACACTATTCATATAAAACAAACACTTTAGTTGTATTCCTTGTATTTGTAATTATGAGACGTCTAGGAAGGTCTGTTCCAGTTAACCTTACTCGACTTCATTATAAAGTACCGGTATAAATATAATAAATAGATATCCATGTGTAAGATTCGTATGGAAAATACGTGTTTTTGTCATAGGATACCTTGATTAGACGGCAGAGTATCTTGGGTGATTATATCCCTTGGTATCGTCATGTATTTTAGCCTCGTATGTGAGGATCTCGTAATGTCGTGGATAATATATTAAACTACCATGTGTAATATTGTCGTTTATATTCCTCATAAACCTTAGCTTCATTAAGCAAATTCCAGGTCGCCACCGTGGTTCGGATTCCACGTTAAACTGTAGGTCCTCCATTTCATCTCACAATCACCCTACCATTACACATTAGCGTAAGTGCGTATAACCCGAACGGGTAGTAAGACGCGGTGCTAATAATAATAATAATAATAATAATAATAATAATTAAGCAAATTCTTTAGTATTTTAAAATCAAGCAATGATTAGTAATAATTATTATTATTTGCAATATATTCAGTGAACATTTTGTTTGTAATGTTGGAATTTAGTATAAATAAATTGTACACAAATATACAAACAATTATAATTATTATTATTATTATTATTATTATTATTATTATTATTATTAGCACCGCGTCTTACTACCCGTTCTGGTTGTACGCACTTACGCTAATGTGTAATGATAGGGTGATTGTGAGATGAAATGGAGGACCTACAGTTTAACGTGGGATCCGAACCACGGTGGAGGCTTGGCATTCCACACATTCACAAGGACCGAGAATTGAAGCCCGGATCCCCAGCACAGAAATCCGACACCTTACTACCCCTGGACCGCCAGGTGACCTTACAAACAAAGAGGAATGACAAGACAGCTGGGCTACCGTTACATTGTGATTAGGCTGGGAACGTTCAATTTTATAAGCATTATCATTGACGCTGCACCGATGGGCATGCAGATTAGAGGGTCAGTTTCGCCTGACCTGGTTTGCTGGTAATAGGATTTCTGGGTTCAAAATCCGTCCAGATGTACTGAGGTTTTTATTCTCACAATGGTTTCCCAATATCCTACCGCAAACGTATGTGTGCACTTTCCACTAATCCTCCCTTCCTCATTTCTAGTTCAGTGTAAAACATGCGAAACTAAACGGATTAATCGAACGATATTAACACCTAAATTAAAGAGATGTTTTCTCTCACGAACTTGAATTGGCATCATTCGTTTCGTCGTAAAGTGAGACTTTACAACTTTCAATATTTGTCGGAGGCTGTTTACCTTCACAGCATGTTACACACATTTTGGGACAAATCTTACTTTCGCGTTAACATCTGTTTTCAAGTGTAAACTAGTCAAGAAAAAATGCTTACTTATCCAAAGGTTTCTCTATAAATAAAAACCAGTTATATTTCATACTGAGACTGGACAGAACAATTAGAGAGGTTTAAATTCAGGTCGTCATTTGTAGAAAATATATTGTGTGGGAAGTTCTCCGGACATTACACCAAACACATATCGAGAGTTTTGTATGTATTGGTGACTAATACTACCACTAGAATACATGGGCTCTATCCGAACAAAGAAACCCGCAACATCTCTATGCTAACACGTTAAATAAGTCAGAGACATAAAGTGTAAACTCTCCTGCCGTGTCAAGGTTTGGTAATCACTTGTCTGGTTAACAAACACTTCTTGCGAGGCTCCTATAACCCAGCATGGCTGTGTATTCCATGTGTAGCCACGCACATTACATGCGCAGCAGGTATTAAGGTACCAACGACACCATGCCTGCGGTCACCCCTGTCATCACCAGACATCTGTAAGAACACCCCCGCCTTGGACAGCGTTTTATCGGCGAGATTAATCAGCTCCTTCTTCCCTGTGTGCTGGACTCACATGTAACCTAGGAATCACCCTGAAGAAGGCTTTTACCTAGATTTACCTACAAGGAGGAGCTAGAACCGGGTTGAGGGTTGGAAGCTAATGGATTTGAGATGTGCTCGTCTTTGTGGCGACAACCCTAGCCCAGACAGGACAAGAAGATTCCTCTCTCTGCATGAGGGATGTTCCTCGTCCAGTAACCCTGGCAGAGTAACTCCTCTTGATGGCCTGGTTTACCTGAAGCTCAACTAAATCTATGTAAAGGTATCTGTGTGGTTGTGAATGAGGGGAGGTGGGCTCCCCTACTCGCCACACACTAAACGGTTGGTACCTTTCGGGAAATCTGGTCAGGCTAACTTCACGAGATTACTGCTGGGCAATTTAAGTTAAAAGTACTCTTCAAGGCGATTCCTAAAGGTAGGCGCCTGACCTCCTCCAAGGTCTCAAACGAGTTGACATAGGTAAACAGAAATTTAGCTGCCCTTTGAGTTAAAATCTCCAGAAGTTGTCCAGGGGCCCCACGAGGCACTCTTCTAGGATTACTGGGCAAGAAATATCCCTCAGGCAGAGGGGAAGCCTCTTGTCCCGTCCAGGTTAGGGTTGTCACCAAGAGTGCGAGCACACCTTTAACCCAATGAACTTCCAACCCTAATCCCGCCCTACTCCCGTTGCATAGCGAGTCTTTAGGATCCTTGGAGGTATCCTCGACTTGTAGGATTGATGAATTCACACTCCACACGCACTTCCTATTTAAGACTCCATCAGCCAATTCAAATGGCAATGAGCCTTGCTACATCCTTGGGACCGCAGTACTACTACCTATCAATGATTTTAGAAATTCTGTCAAACGTCATCTATCAGACCAAATAAAATAAATAGCCTGTGGTGTTTATAATCATCAACAATTTATTGTTTGTGTCAACTACTTTCCCTTTGTTTTAAGAAAATTATAATATATCCAGAAACAATTTACTTCGTTTGGTGATAATAAATAGTAGGCATCGATTCATTAGTCAACTTTTCGAAATAACCAACTTCTTAATATTATAAAAAGAGTCTGCTTTAACATCCCATATAATATAAAATGGCAGGCAACATAAAGTTCAGAACTTTAGCAGACTTAAAACAAATAATAAAACAGTTGCCAGTCAAACACTGCACTAAAGACGTGTCGACAACATATTAATGTCTCCGTCCTTGGACTCAAGGGTGTATAAGGAGTGCATCGGCATCCTTGGTGACCATTAGGACGGATCTACAATTGGTCACGTGACTACCGAAGCAACCGGCAAGGGTACAAATCAAGGCAACAGCACATTAATAGATAATTCGGTTACAGCCATGGAATCCTCCAGTCTAGTCTATGTACTACACACCCCTTAAGATGAAACCCGAATCTCTTGAGACCGAGTGATAGTTCCTCTAGGCCAGGCGTCCCCAAATCTATGCCCACGCCCACCGAGCCTTTTACACCTGCCCGCCACTCTTTGACCACAGATGAAATGTTCTTGACTAATAATTTTAAAAATGTACCCAAGCACCAAAATGGTGGTGAGTAGCTAAATTATTTCCTTGTGTCTATATTTTGGTCTTGTTAAAACTGTAAATAAAGCAGTATTTTTTTATTTATTGACATTGACTTTTGGTTTGGTAAAAATTGTTTCAATTGTTTAAATTGCGTTATTTTATGTTCGAATTAAAAAAAAATTAAGGTCACAGTTTTTTTTTAAATAATTTGTATTTGTGTGTGTGTTATTTGCATTATGAAATATGTTCGACTATAAATTTAGTTGAAAAAGTGATTGGTGCCCGCCGCACTACCGTTAGTTTTGAATTTGCTCTAAGGTACTAACAGGTGGGGGACCTCTGCTCAAGGCTAAGTGCGCCAGTACTGGTGGCGCGACTCGTGACGACTTCGTAAGTTCGTGCAGGGAGAATCCAAGCGGCATTATGTTTATCGCGATCAAGTAGTCGGAAATCCTAAAACATAACTCACCGTTTCTCGTAAACTACTTGGACAATCACAGTCGTTTCTTTCAGAATTTGTTATAAGAACCTTAAAAGACATGAGGATATTATTAAAATTACCATATTCCAATTGGTTTGCTTTGAAAAAAGTGTTTTCCAAAGAAAGAACTAGAATGAAATTTTTACTGAAGACATATTTTCACTCTGTGTAAAAGTTTTTTCTTAATTGAGATAGATGGGTAGTATAGGTGTACGAAACGATCATCATGAACTGATATAAGACTCATTCCTCTAACACTAAAACTTTTCACAGTTTGATGTGCTTAGTTACGAGCTCTTCACGCGCGCCAGGTTTTCGACAAATTGAAGATTGTTAGAAAGACCGGTCGGTCATTCCGTTCGTTCACCGATTGACGATTGTGCTTTAAAGGAAGCTGGACATTATAATAGTGAATTAATAATGTAACTAATAATTAGAGTTGGTTTGTCTAGTATAACGCATTACATCCCTTTCAAGAATGGCCCATCGGCAAAGAGAAAAGCATTAGTAGCACCCAATCATGTAACAAGGGTGGAGGAAATCACGAGATTCGGAAAAGATTGTTAAAGGTTTCGTCATAAGGCAGACACCAGTATAAGACTACAACCATATGAAGGGGCATTACACGTAAGTAATAAACATATAAAATACTATCTTAATTTTTGAAAACGATGGCGAGGGCAATAATAAATTAGGTAGGCTATAAATACATTTTTAATATTACTATATAAGTATTACTAAATATTTTACAGAAGTTCTAATATTAACTTAATATCATTCATTTAATAATGTATTTATATTACATGAAATAATATATTTTCACTGATAAGTGCGGGTGTTCTACCCTAATTTAACGTGGAACTCTATGATTAAACTAGTTTCGTTTGAAAATAAATTCTCAACATCCAGTTCCTAGGCTGACAATTCACCAAAGATTAATATATAGCATGTCGGGAATCGAACCCGGGACCACACATAAGGTAAACATATTAATGACTGAGCTGAATTATTCTCAGACAAAGTGAACAACAATTATAAATTTAAGATTTATCTATTCACTATTTTACAAGAAAGGTAGAATATATTGTATATAGAGTGCACAACCAAGAGTGATTTAAAGTACTTAACATATTATTATTATTATTATTATTATTGTAAAGTTAGTAATAGTAAAGCTAGTAAGTAGATCAGGAAAAATAAATGTAGGAACGGAATGACGGACCGGTCTTTCTGACAATCTTCAGTTTATTGAAAACCTGGTTCGCGTGAAGAGCTCGTAACTAGATCATTTCGTACGTTTATACTACCCATCTATCTCAATTAAGAAAAAACTTTTACACAGAGTGAAAATATGTCTTCAGTAAAAATTTCATTTTAGTTCTTTCTTTGGAAAACACTTTTTTCAAAGCAAACCAATTGGAATATGGTAATTTTAATAATATCCTCATGTCTTTTAAGGTTCTTATAACAAATTCTGAAAGAAACGACTGTGATTGTCCAAGTAGTTTACGAGAAACGGTGAGTTATGTTTTAGGATTTCCGAGTATTTGATCGCGATAAACATGATGCCGCTTGGTTTTACCCTGCACGAACTTAAAAATGTGACCATCTCGCGCGCTCGTGTCGTGAATTCAAATATCATCTGCGTTTGCAAGGAGCCTAGAGCAGTGAGCTTAGTTCTCAACCTAACCTGTATTCAATGAAAACTGTTGTTAACTTAATACCGTAGATAAGATGTGACCTTCAAAACACACCTGCGACCTAATGCTTCCCATTGTGCTAACAGTCACAGCTCAAAGTGTTGTAGCGTGGTAAGACAGAGTACAGTCTGATAGAGGGGAGATTTATGTACTCAAATTATAACCAGGATTAAGTTAACATAGAATATCAAACATACGTAGTTTAAGAAGCTTCTAGGAACACCTGGAACATCGTTTGTATTTAATTTTATTACACGTCCGTGAAATCTTTTTTGAAGTGACGTCGAACAGCGCAGGGAATTTGATGTAAAATACTTAATGGAATCGCCAAAGGTTTAGAAAATGCACAAAATGTGATCACAATAATTGTATTAGTCTCACGTAATACGGATGAATTGTACAAAAGAAACAACGAGAGATCATATGATTTGACGTATGAATATACATGACGATAGCTTTAAAAAAATAAGGAACGTGAAACGTTAGACTTGAAAGAGTGGGGTAAATTTAGAATACTGTTTTTTATGGAGTATAGAGGGAGATATTATAACGTCACTTAGAGGACTGAGGGAGATACTATAACGTCACTTATACAAGACTGAGGGAGCTACTATAACGTCACTTATAGAGGAATTTGGGAGATACTATAACGTCACTTATACAAGACTGAGGGAGATAGTATAACGTCACTTATAGAGGTATTAGGGGGATACTATAACGTCACTTATACAAGACTGAGGGAGATACTATAACGTCACTTATAGAGGAATTAGGGAGATACTATAACGTCACTTATGCAAGACTGAGGGAGATAGTATAACGTCACTTATAGAGGTATTAGGGGGATACTATAACGTCACTTATACAAGACTGAGGGAGATACTATAACGTCACTTATAGAGGAATTTGGGAGATACTATAACGTCACTTATACAAGACTGAGGGAGATACTATAGTGTCACTTATAGAGGAATTAGGGAGATACTATAACGTCACTTATACAAGACTGAGGGAGATACTATAACGTCACTTATAGAGGAATTAGGGAGATACTATAACGTCACTTATAGAGGAATTTGGGAGATACTATAACGTCACTTATACAAGACTGAGGGAGATACTATAACGTCACTTATAGAGGAATTTGGGAGATACTATAACGTCACTTATACAAGACTGAGGGAGATAGTATAACGTCACTTATAGAGGTATTAGGGGGATACTATAACGTCACTTATACAAGACTGAGGGAGATACTATAACGTCACTTATAGAGGAATTAGGGAGATACTATAACGTCACTTATACAGGACTGAGGGAGATACTATAGTGTCACTTATAGAGGAATTAGGGAGATACTATAACGTCACTTATACAAGACTGGGGGAGATACTATAATGTCACTTATAGAGGAATTAGAGGGATAATATAACGTCACTTATAGAGGAATTAGGGGGATACTATAACGTCACTTAGAGGACTGAGGGAGATACTATAACGTCACTTATACAAGACTGAGGGAGATAGTATAACGTCACTTATAGAGGTATTAGGGGGATACTATAACGTCACTTATACAAGACTGAGGGGGATACTATAACGTCACTTATAGAGGAATTAGGGAGATACTATAACGTCACTTATAGAGGAATTAGGGGGATACTATATAGCTTCCTCTAAATTTCAACTTACTCATCACAAACATATTACCTAAGTGTACATGCATATAACCTTGGCAACTATCAGTGAGACGCGGTGACAATAGTAGGCTAATGGTCATAACGGATATGGCTGTTTTGGGGACTCAAATCTCCATTTTTAGTATTATTAAGATCATTCAACAAAGTGTATGTCCTACTAGCATGTTGGTAGTCCATAGTAACTTGGCAGGAACTGTAACGTCAGTGTGGATAAGAGAGCAAGTAACAATACATCAAGCTATGCCGGCCGGGTGTGGCTCTATCATTATGTCCCGCTAACAACTTTGTTTAAAGCACTGCGTCTTTCTTTCTATCAGTTCGGATTAGTAAGTGTTGCTTGGATCTACATTCCTTACGGTCAAACCAAGAAATTGCATTAAAGATACATTTAAAATATATCAGTTTCAATTATAATTTCAGAACAATTAATACATTAGCGAGCAGTTCCGTTTAGGAGAAAATAAACCAATTCCAAATAACAACTTTGCGTCCTACAAGATGAGATAAAATCACATTATTTGGGTATAGAAAGAACAGCTTTTATATATCATTAAAATTTATATAATTTTACCACTTACACTGCTTATACATTAAAAGAAATTCTTAAAATCCTAAATGTCAAATGACAATAATACCTACACTAGTTAATCATAGCATCTACAAATCCAATTATCTTGACTATACATTAAATACCTCAAAATACTTCAAAAGGGATTTTATGTCAAGACTAAATCTTTGCCCTTCCTATTGTGAGTTTTTTTTGCAGGTAGGCCTATAATAATTCTCCTACCGTTCCCACAAAATGATTATTTCTGGAAATACTCCTGTATTTCAAACATGACTAAATAAAGTTTAATAACTAGCCGTTGCCCTTAGCTATCCTCAAATACTATATAACTATCCGATATGAAGGCAGCGTTTTAGATTATGATGCACTAAAGGTTTTCTAAAATAAAATTTACTTTTACTTTCAGGTTTAAAAGGTGAAATGTTGTATATTTTCCGCACTATCGCATAAATGTCTGGATGTTTGTTCACAAATTTCAAATGTACAGAACTGATTGATATCGTCTCGAAACGAACGTTGCAGTTTGTTAAAACATGTCTTGGTAACAAGATAGAGCCGGTTTGCCGGCCGGGAGTCAATGCCAGGGGTCAACGAACGAAACACAAACCTGATGTTCACACAGAAACACATCTTCAAGTTCACAACCTGCACTCCATTTCATGGCCAACAATTATTACAAAGATTAGAAATATCAACATCAACGGTTTATTTTGTTAATAGTTCATATGTTATGAACAAAAATACTTAGGCCTAGTCATTGATCTATATTTCCTAAGGACACAATTGTGTACCCAAACATTTAGCCGATTGACGTACACAAATCAAATTTGGCGGGTATTTTTATGGTCTCTTTTTCACTACCTATGTCTTTTATAAACAAAAATGGGGGTCCTTTTTAAAAGAATAATGAATAAAGCTTACCTCCTCTGTAACATCCCGTGGAAGATGTTTTATTTGAAGTTGGCGTCCATAATGAAACTTGTGCTTCAGTTCGTTAACCTTTTTCTTAACTATCTCTTCAGGGTCATCTTCCCAAAACCCTCCAGTTGATGCTGTCGCAAGTACATCTGCACTCCAAAATTTATCTGGGGTGGTTTTCAATAAATTGGCGTTAAAATAGCCTAAATTTGAGGAAGTACCAAATGTATCTGTAGATCCTGCGGCCATTAAAACAATGTTCACGACACGGTTTCAGTCAAAGTTTGAGAGTAGAGAGAGACATTTGCAACCGAGTGAGGTAAGACTACGAAGTGAACACTCGACCGAGCGGTTGCTTGGTAATAGACGGCTAGACTCGGCGCGGGAAAAGACTACGTGAGACCGGTAGAAAAACATCTGAGACACGAGGCCGGCACGGATGGAGCCGAACGTTCACGAAGATGGAAGAACACATCCTGATAGCCCCCGCGCCCCTCCAAATATACTATTAAAAAACCACCTTTAGAATGATTTGACATTTGAGTCTACCCGCGGATAATGTTTCGGGCAAGTGTTCGATTTGTATGTCCATCCATTTACCTCTTTTGTCAATTTTCGTAAGAGGCAATCTTAAATCCAGTTTTAGATTAAAATCTATAAATTACAGTACATATTCTTCTGTATACTTACCATCTCTTTCCAACCCATTAGTTTCCCCGTTAGCTGTGTCCTTTTCCTACTTAGCGGTAACTTAAAAATGAGCATCTTTATTTCTATTAAATTTGCATGCTATATTATATAACATTCACTGATGCCTCTAGTGAAAGCTATATAAATTACCAAAGAAAATTAAAACCACTTATTTTTCAATATTTTTTTTTATGAAATACTCCCAATAAAAAAGATAATTATTTAATGTTTGTTTTATCATTTGATTTTTTCAAAGTTCCAGGCAAATACCAGTGCAACATTCCTCATCCTTGATACATTATAATTGTATTTAAATGAGTACAGGCTGCTGATAGCCTAAACACAGGCCTAGAACTAGGCGTAAATATAAATATAGCCGTGTTGAGTTTAGCACCAATGAATACCCTGATGATAACAGTCAGATGTGAACTAATGTCCTCTTGGAAAACCACACACAGTTGTTTGAAACATACCTTAAAAAACTGTTTACCAGTCGTGAGATACTATTGTTGTCTTTGGTGATTTAATAGTAATTGTTATCAAACATAGAACTAAGGTTATAAACCACTTATTATATTATAATCAAGTTAATGAGGTATGGATGAGTAAGCAGTTGTTTAAGAAAGTGCACACGCATTCACATTGTTAGAGGGTGGTATTTTTTTCAAACTGAGTTGTATAAACCATCTTCCATTGTCCTCCGCCCAATTTACACTCTTTGGAAACTATTCAACAATTATTGTAGATTTCCAAACACGTACACTGCATCTTACAATTTATAAGAAACTGGACTATCTCTTTCAGCAGAAAATACATACTGTATGAAAGAAAGACACTTATTCATAAAAGAGGCAACAAGAGGCAATATGCTTGTAATAACATGAGATGTGTATATACATCAGCTGCCTTTGTTTTAAGATCAAGGAAAAGAAAAGGCAAAATCTGGTCCCTAATTATAACATAACACACACTGATGATTCTCATCAAGACGCAAGAGTGATATCACAAGTTATAAGAACAAGACTCGACTTCTCACACTAAGATGAGTTGGGTCACCCTCCAACAAAGTAGCCATCCGACCGGAGTTTGAATCTGACAATGAGTCCTCAACAAACCCACCTTCTATCAACGCACAAACACAAGTCGTCCTCTCCAGCTGGCTCAGAACCAACTCTCTGAACACTCCACTAACAGGTCAACAATCGACTCCCACTCAAGTCAACAATCCTGTAGCACTATCTTCAAAGACCAAGTACTCAAGGCAACGTCACGAGCATGGCACAGAAAAAAGGTCGCTCACTCGTAAGAGGTGAGAAAGTAACAAACTCAGCTCAACCCCTCTACTGTAGAGCACTTTTTTAATACATAAAATGTTTTGCGTGTATTGCAAAATTATATAAGGGTTACATGAACTATGTTAAGTAGAGGGTATTAACAACTTGTTGAAAAAATAAAGTGCTTAATTAAAGACAAATAATCAGTAAACTTGCATGATTTTATAAAAGTGTGGTAATTGATTATATATATATATATATATATATATATATAAAACTTTTTAATAAATTACCACACTAAACTTAACTTCTTGGTAAACCGCAGGGCTTAAGTTAATAAACAAATATATTATCTATTCTAATGTGTTGCCTCACCAGCACAGACCAGAGACTAATAAATAGGGTTGTATATTTAATTTATTTTATAATATAACGTAAACTAAGATTATATTGTGTATTATGTTACTGCCTTACTTATGAGCATCATCATTTGTCATCACCATTTATATTTAGTTTAAATTTTGCCCAGCTATATATTAGGGTAGGGTATTTGAATAATCGTTGAATTGAGTTTAATAATAATGTTGTTGTATCAGTGTTAATTAGATCTCTACACATACTGGACACATTTATCCTCCTTTAATAAGTTCACTCTAGCTCTACTTAGAGGTCCCGATGAGACCGAGCTAATAGTTGATGTTGGAAGATCTCGACTCCTTCCCTTTCTCTCTAGTGTCACGCCATTAATGTTTCCAGGTGTGGCCGAAAGGTAGTGTGACGGCAGTTTTGAGAGGTAGTCAAGAGGACTGTTTCTTTCAGAGTACAGCTTACGCACAAAATATTCGCAAACATAATGAAATGGTGGATGGTAATAGACACATTCTTTCTAGAGTGAGTGACATTTTAAAATTGTGTGGTAACTGTAATCCTCCTCTTTGTTTGTTTTTGTTTTTACTATAAAAATCGATGCTGCTTTTAATAGTTGTATGAAAGAAGCCTATATGTTTAAAGTGGCCTCAAAGACGATACAAAATGATCTTTTGCATTGCATGCTTTTTGTTTGCCAAGAACATATTATCAAAGAGCTTAAGAAATTCTTATTTTTATCTCCCATGGAGGACGATGCAACTGACATATAATATGTGGAAACGCAAACAGTCTTGGTTTTCCATAAGAATTAAATGGTCACATTCACAAACACTTTTGGGGCTTTTTGAATTCAAAAAAGTAAAACAAATGCAAAACAATTGAACTGTCACAATTTATTTTGCAGCAGCTTGATCAAATTTTAGAAAGTAATTTAGATAAACTGATCACGCAAACATGTGAAGAAGCCACTGTTATGGGCAGGCATGAGGAAGGTGTAAATGTTAAAATCAAAGAGAAATACAAAAATGGCTATTATGTTTATTGTTATACCCACCAATTAGATCAATTGCTTGAACAAGCTGCTTCTAATATAAAAAGTGTGAGAATTTTTGTTTGTCAATTTTAATGGGATTGCTGCCTCTTTCTCCAATTTTCCAGACAGAAGAGCGGTTTTAGAGCATGTATGCAATAAAAAAAATACCTTGATCCTCACAAACTAAATGGGGTTTTCAATCCAGGATAATACAAACCATCTTCACTTACAAAGATAACATTCTGGAATGTTTCTAAAATATACTGGCAGGTGTTCTGAAAATATATATAACTCAGGAACTGTAGTACTGGCTGCTGGTTTTGTTAACTGGCTTGAAAGTAGCACTTTCTTGTTTTGGCTAAAGTTTTACTTAAAAATAATGCCTCACATTGATATATTATTTAATCAATTACAAGTTCTGTAAACAGATTCAGTGAGAATTCATGCTGCTATATACAACTTTGAAAAAGTAACAAACAAAATTAGAAATAAGCTACCCCTTGTGATCGATGGACAAGAGGAAATAAGTGAGGTGCTTGTAGTAGGACCTTCAGCTAGAAAAAGGTGTAGTCCAAATGATGAGAATTTAAATTTATTGGCAAAGGAAGTTTGTGATACAGTTATATTTTAAATAAAATATTGCTTTGCATTCAAATGTAGACAAATGTTAATATGGATCCAGTTAATAGTGGGCCAAATGACTGACATACATTGCAACAAAATTGTAAACTGGAAAGTAAATGTATGGTCCATCAATAATTCTTTTTTGTAATATAATGTATAAATTTACTAAATACCTGCATCAGTGTTCACATAGTCTAATGTGTCACTCACGCATTATAAGCAATTGCCGGTAATACGGAGATGGGGTTTGAATCCAATTCAAATTTAATGAGGTTTTTCCCTTCAATGCTTTTTTCCCCCTCCCTCTACACAAATGTGTCTAAATTTTCTATAAATTTTACCTTCCTCATTCCTATAAACACATGAAAATCTCAAACCGGTAGTAAGAGAAAAAGGAAAAATTTACTAATTAAATTGATTGAAATTATCATTAGTTGTAGATGACAGCTGTTCACACGAATGTAACTAAATATATAGTTGAATGTTCACAGGAATGTACAGTTGAAAAAGAACCCCTGGATATAGGAATCAAACCCAGGACCTTTGGCTTAACAAGAACTTTGTTCACAATGCATTAACTTGATGGTCATTTGGTCCACTCTTAGCTGGATCCATTGTGACGTTTGTCTATTTGTTGGTGCTTTCGTGTAAACCTGTTGACGGCCAATAGCTTTGTCCTCCAATACATGAGCTTGTCGACCAGTTGGTTCATATAGCATTCAAAATAATATATTAAGTCAACAACTTGTTGAGATTTTTTTTGTTGATGCCTACAAAATTACTTTGAAGTCAAATATATGTTACAAAAGTATTATTTAGAGTTAAAAAAGACTAGCAATGTTCTACTGTGAAATAAGATGTTAAACTGGCTTCTCATCAAAGGCCACATGACTTTCAAGTATAACACTGATGAGCATTTTCTAAAGTTTAACAGTGAAGCAAACAGAAATTCACAGGAGGAGGATATTGCACTGACATTAATATACTTGCATCCACTTTCACTTTAAAAAGAAAAGTTTGGTACTACACATCTGTACAGTAATATTATCTAGGAAATTTATATATTTACGGTGATCAGGTTGTCTGGGGGCAAGGTGTCGGACTTCTGTGCTGGGGTCCAGGATTCAATCCTCGGTCCCGGCATGGATTTATCAGATTGGCAAACCCTTCCTTCACCTCTGACAAGACGTGTATTAACCACAACTTGTGAATGTGGGGAATACCAGGCCTCCACAGTGGTTCGGATCCCACGTTAAATTGTAGGTCCTCCATTTCATCTCGCAATCACCCTACCATTACACATTAGCGTAAGTATGTACAACCCAAACGGGTAGTAAGACGTGGTGATGATGATGATAATAATAATTTATATATTTACAATTCTAGATTAAAACTTACTTTTGACAATAGGAATTTTAAGTGATTATACATTTATGTTATATGTGATTGTTATATTATAATTTGTATTGTCTTAGGTTAGGTTTTTACTCAAATGGTGTTTGAAGATTTTTGTGAGTATTTATTTCCTCCAGCTATTTTATTTTTAAGTGTGAATGTAAATTTTTAAAATCAGTGGAGCATTTAACCAATTAATGGTGATTTATATACATGACGAGAGAAACAATACAAGCAAGCCAATGGGGTATTGAGGATGGATGGGCTCGAATGTAATATTATTAACTTATAATGGACTGGTTATTTATTGGGATAAAAAAAATTAAGCCTTAATTTTAATATCATTTTAATCATATCTTAGTTTTAATGTTAACACAATACTTGAAAGCGAGTGTTTATTCTTAAGTCCATTATTTATTAAGTAAAGTTTGAATCTAGTTTAATTTTAATCATAAAATTATGATTAAAATTAAACTAGATGAAGATTACTGAGCAAAACTTTGAATGTATTCACCTGTAGATTATTGCTGTACCAATAGCACATATTTTGTATGCTTGTCCAGAGCTAGGAGTTATTTAAAGCATATCCAGTTATAGAAACAAAGACTAAGTATTTAGAGATGGTATTAAGTATGCAATTAAATAATCGTTTTTAGGGAATGTTGCCTAAGCACCTTACCATATAATACACTATATTTTACTTAAGATAGCAAGTCAATAAAAATTTTACACAATCATCATAATCACATGGAAACGATGAATTAAATGATACCATAATTATATTTGAAATTATTTTATATTTACAACATTTAGATAACTCACTAAAATCCAAGTCTAAAGGTAAAAATACTAAACACTTGGTTGGCCCATGATCCCATAATTTATAACATCATCTTATTTACTAAAGTCAAATTATTTATTTTGTGCATATTTATTGATATTCTTATTTAGCGAATGTAACAGTATCTAGGTTAGATCAAGTAAGCCAAGTAATTACTGTAATGAAAGTTAGGTTAACTTAAGCTAGGTCGGAAAGGTATCTAATCATATATTTATACATAATTTAGCCTTAAAATGTATATTACTTTATTTAATATTCGAATGAGGGCGGGTGCTTCCAATCAGATCGCTACATTTTCAGTTCAATTCTAATGGAGCCTTGTGTTGAATTTGCTGGATGTAAAATCATTGGTGGATAAGCAAGAGAGTTTTCGTTTGGAAAGTATAGTTTACCATTTACAAGAATATCATCTGTTGCAAGATAGTGAAGTGTGGTCATTGCAGAAAATTATTGCACATTCATCTGCTCTATAATATACCATAAAGCTTTGGTAGGGTAGGCAATTCTACAGATTTTTCAAAGATATTTATTCCTGCATCACTTAGGTGAGTTTGGTTTTGAATTGTTCACTATAACAAAGTTTTTTTAATAATCTTGAATTTAGTATCATTCGATTCCCCTCATTTCTGTGAGTATGATAATATTATAAATTTGGCCATTTTCAGGTTTATATATATATTGCCCTAAAAGTTGTGGTTTTTAGGTTTCATCCCCTTTTTTTACAATGGAAACATTTGGTTCTGTTCTTTTTCCCTACCACCCAAACCACTAAAGTCAATTACAATATCCAAATCTTCTAGGTCATTGGAAGCAGCAAGAAGACCTTCTCCTTCTGGCTTACCCCGACCAAACAATCTGAAAACAAAAAAAAAAACATCATTTAATAAAATTAATATTGAACTATCATAAATATTACAAAATCCTACCCTACCCCTAAAACTTTGGTAGACAAAATCTTAGCCTCTTAATAATGGCCAATGGGAATAATATTGCTAGTTTATAGATAGCAGACAAACTAATTTAAAAAAAAACTCCAAGTCAATTTTTGTAAGTGCCAGACTATTGGGTTATTGTGATGTTTAAAATATACATCTTCAACTTCATGTCTGCCACGCTGGAAAGTTTCAACATGCCCAGTTTTACTAATTATGCACTTACCATAAAGAGAATACTATAATTACACTTTTAGAAATAAAATAATTTCAAGCATAGCTAACATTTATCAAAAATGATAATATGTATTTAACAGCCAGAGAAGTTGACCCTATGTGACAAAGTGTTCTTGCATGTTATGTTGGCAGTAGGCCTATGACGAAATACTCGTATATTGTTTGCTGTTTTCCCATCATGTCCCATTTTACCTGACAGCCAAGAATTCAGGGTATGTTTTGATACCGTATTTGTTATACCAAGTCAGGAAATCATGGTAATGCTGATGGATTGTCCAAGTAGCCATTAGATATCTGACAATAATGAATTAGAAAATGATGGTTGTATTGGTACTTATTTACACTCTTTTGGAATGAGTGGGATACCAATAAAGTTTGAAGATATAAGAAGAGAAGTACAGAAAGATACAGAGCTTACAGCATGTGTTAAGTTTCGATGGACTTATGATTATGATTAGGATTTGACTACATAATTTCAAAGGAAAAATTAATTAACGATAGAGCATGAATATTTATGTGGGGGTATAGCGTTACTATACCAAAGAGGTTTCATAAATATGTGTTAGAGGAATTACATTCAAGTCATGTTGGAATAGTTAAAATGAAATCTTTGGCCAGATTGTATATTTGGTGGCCTAATATTGATCAGGACATTGAACAGATCTTCAACAATTGTGCACCCTGTCTCTTGGAAAGACAAAATCCATCAAAGAGTATGTTACATGTTTGGAATTATCCCAATAAACCATGGTCTAGATTACATATAGATTTTATGGGTCCATTCATATCTAAGATGAATCTTGTTATCATAGATTCATATACTAAATGGTAGGAAGTTTTAGAGGTATTGTCAACAGCAGCAAGTCAAACTATTGCTCTTTTAAGGCAGAGCTTTGCGAGGTTTGGTTTACCTGAACACATTGTAAGTGACAATGGACCACCATTTACATCACATGAATTCAAGTTTTTTTTAATACAAATAGTATTAAGCATACTTTGATACCTTTGTACCATCCTCTAAGTAACAGTAGTAAAATTGGTATTAAATTAATTAGAGCATGTTATTAATGAAAAGAGAAATGTGGAAGTATCTTTAAGTAGATTTCTGTGTGATTATAGGAACTCAGTACAAAGTACAACAAATGAAACTCCATCAAAATTAATGTTTAATAGACAACTTATAGAAATAAACTAAATTTGATATGTTCTAATGTATAGGAAAATGTGGAACATCAATGCAAGCAGTTTAAATATGCCAAGGCATGTACAACTCAAAACTATTTACAAATAAACATGATCTAGTCAGAAATTATTTATAAAAGAAGAATGGATTGAAGGGATTTTTGTATCACAATTATTATTTACTTAATTACTTATTTGAGGTATTTTAACATGTACTTTCTGAACCGACTGATTATATCAGCACATGAGAATTTCTATAACCGAGAGCCAAAGGGCCTACCAATTATGCCAGAAGTGGTATTTCCACATACATTCCAGTTTTTTTTTACATGCCACAATCAACAAGAGATCGCACTTTACCCCAAGACCATCTAGATCGACTGTGTCACAAAAGAGACTAGTAGCAACTTGTATTCCTTACTATCAAACTGTTTACCTTATTAATTGTATTGAACCTGAGCCCCTGTGGAAAAGTGCCAAGGGCTGTGACAGATCTGGACCAGATATGATGTTTCAACAAGGGATATAGGAAATAGTAGAATTGTATGTACTCCAGTAAACAACACTAACCAAGTGTTGGTGTCTATGTTTCGCCAATGGATGTTAGTATAAATAACTGTTTATTGTATATGATGTGAATTCAGGGTGACTTAGTAGTAAGCAAAGCTCCAGTGTGGGATGTGTGTACCTGCTGAGTGTGCTGCTGGTGGAGCGTGAGAAGTTAGGCCGCTCTATGTCATCTAAGCCTCTGTGGATGGACAGAGAATCACATTCATTTAAGGCTGCACTTCTGGCATTCATGGCTGCTATGTACTCGGCCGTCTCAAGTCGCTCCTTTGATGGTTTCTTGTATCTACAGGAAATACTCACTTTAACAACTGCACTCACAAATATTTAAACATAATTACTAGAAATTTACATCAAATGTAAAGAAAATTCAGTCCAATGTAATACCTATCAGTAAAGTTTTAAACAAATATTTTAGTTTGGATTATAAATATATTATTATAAAGCCAATGTATTACGTGGAGTGTTTTAAATTGATTTCAAAGTAGTTTCTCAGAAAATATGCAAAAAAAAAAGCTACTCTGAAGATTAAAGTTATAAGCTCTGAGAGAATGTATGAAGAGGGAAAAAAAATGCAATTATTATATGGTGGTTGATGGCATAAATAATGCAATTATTATATGGTATAAGTGTTTTTTTTTTCTTTATGATATAAAAGTATTTTAATGGCCCGTCTACTCGAGTCCTAAATCCCCTTACAACTAAGGAGGGCACTACACTCCACTACAACAGCTCTTCTGGCACCCGCTGGAAGGAACAAGTCACAGAACACTTAAAACAGGGATGCAAACGTTGAGGAAGGCATTTTCACAATAATTCTTCAAAAGCCCATACAAGACCAGCTTGGCAAAGTTCCTTCACAGTAAGTCAAAGATACAATAAGACAGCTTAGGAATAATAAGGCGGCTGGCTCGGACGGAATTCCTGCCTAAATATTCAAGGAAGGGGGGTCCGTTCTAACTGAGCATACACAGGCACTCATCGTCAAGATATGGAACTCCGTAACACTCACTGCTGACTTAAGAGACGCACTAATAGTAACCATCTTTAAAAAAAAGGGGGGGGGGGGACAAGGCTCAGTGTGGAAACAATCGTGGAATATCCCTGCCTTCTGTGTCTGGCAAAACTCTTGCCATAATTCTATACAACCGTCTGATACCACTCGCCGAAGGGTCTTTACCAGAAACACAATGTGGACTTAGACCCAACCAAGGTACAGCTGATGATCTTCAGTGCATGGCAAATGCAAGAGAAATCCAGGGAACAAAACCACCCGCTATACATGGCTTTCATTGATCTCGTCAAGGCCTTCAACTCGGTTAATCGAGATGCTCTTTGGAAGATCTAATCTCTAATTGGCTGCTCTCCGAAATACATTCAGATTCTTCGACTGCTACACGATAACATGAATGGCACTGTTCTGAGCAATGGACTTGGAAAACCCATTGAAATCACAACGGGTGTCAAACAGGGATGTGTAATTGCCCCCACTCTGTTATCAATATTTGTTGGAATTGTAATTTATCTTATAGATGGGAAACTGTCACCGAGTGTAGAAATAGTGTACAGGACGGATGGTGGCTCCTTCAACCTTAGCAGACTACGAGCGAATACCAAGATATCTACAACGTCTGTTCTCGAACTCCAGTACGGGTATAACAACGTTGTTTTGGTCAAATCAGAAGAGGACCTCCAGGCGATTTTGAATACATTTAATGAGGCATACACGTTAATTGGGCTGGGAATTAATATTGGAAAGAAGCAGATTCTGTATCAACCTGCACTCAATTCCAACGTTGCAGCTCCTGCCATCAAAATCAATGGAGAAGTCTTGCAGAACATCAAACACTTTCCTTACCTTGGCAGTCGCCTCTCGACAAATGCAAATATTGATTGTGAAACCCGACACCACCTAAAATGTGCCAGTGCAGCTTTAGGACGGTTGCGATAAAGAGTCTTTGAAAGCCATAATATCAGAACTCAGACCAAACTGTAAGTGTACCAAACTGTCATAATACCAACTCTTATTTATGGGTGTGAAGCTTGGACCAGCTACAGAAGGCACCTAAAATTCCTGGAGAGGTACCATCAGCGTTGTCTTAGGAGAATCCTCAGAGTGAACTGGCAAGACCAGAGTACTAACATCAGTGTCTTAGAAGAGGCCAATACCACCAGTATTGAAACAATGATCATCAAGCATCAACTTCGTTGGACAGGCCACGTTGTTCGAATGCCCGAGACTCGACTCCCAAAGAAGATGATGTATTCACAAATGAAGGATGGCCAACGAAACCTGAGGAGACAGCCCAAACGGCACAAGGACGTTCTTAAGTCCAACATGAATAAGTTCACAATCAACAATGACAACTGGGAGGCCACCGTGACCAATCGCCTTGTCCACGAAGGCCAACAACACTTTAAACAACAACGAATACACTAGTCTGACAAGCGTAATACACTGTGGGATAGTCAACCCTCAACCGCCAGGGGTTAACGCAGACAGTGTGGGAGAGTCTGTAACTCCAGGATTGACTTTTACTAAACAGATAATATCCGTGGAAAACAATCATATTCGTTAGCGAGTGATAGCCCATCATCATTATTTAAAAATGTGCCCAAATAGCTAGCTTACATTCTAAGTGAGCTGAATTGAATAGCTTATTACAATAACAATACAAGTTACAAACCTACATTATTCTGGAGCGATATGTATTCAGTTTTTTTTGATTCCATTAATGATATTGGTGACCTGGTGGTCTAGGGGTAAGGTGTCAGACTTCTGTGCTGGCGGCCGGGGTTCAATCCTCGGTCCCGGCACAGATTTATCTGATTTCCAAACCCTTCCTACACCTCTGACAAGACATCTTGTGAATGTGTGGAATGCCAGGTCACCACCGTGGTTCGGATTCCACGTTAAACTGTAGGTCCTTCATTTCATCTCACAATCACCCTACCATTACACATTAGCGTAAGTGCGTATAACCCGAACGGGTAGTAAGACGCGGTGCTAATAATAATAACATTAATGATATTGTTTTAATTGGTAATAAAAGCTAATAATTTTCTCATTATTGGCTTTCAAATTAATATATATTTAAATATTTTGGCGCAATGTAGCAACCAACACAATCTTGAGTATGTTATTTTGACTTATCATACTTTTACACTAAAAACTTGATACATGATCCCCAACACATTTAAGCTCATTTAAATAAACCTAGTTTATAAATTGTGTCATTCACTTTAGAAGGAGCTTCTGTTAAAAAGCTTTATTAAAAACGTGAAGTACTTTACTGAAGGAAAATAAGGTAGCAGATCATACTTTTTCTAAAATTTGCCTGGCAAAAACATACTGAGATTTTTAGGGATGCAGGTATTCCAACCCAAAAGTGAGAATGTCAATTTATTGAATTGGGGAGATTTCTGCCCATTCCCTGAACTGGCTTCTTCATTTGTCCATTTCAAAGACCTGGCAAAAACTCATTGGGTTCATGAATTTGATAGCACTTGCACTGGCTGACCAGTTCATAGGATTCAGTGACCAAGTGCTAGATTAACGTTATATTACATTAAACCAAGTGTACACTAATTATAGAGTATTGAAGAGTATAAGGATAAAAGGTCGTTTAACCATTTCCCATGAGGCCAAAATATTAATCAGCCAAAGCCCCACCAATGGTGGATGACAAGAATATAATATAAATGTGTAGAGTGAATAATAATACTTAGCACCGCGTCTTACTACCCGTTCGGGTTATACGCTTAAGTACTAATCACACTAATGGGTTAGGAATGGGGAAGATTGAATATAGAAGTGAACCTGCATTTGCATAGAGGTAGAGTAGAAACCCGTTTAAGAAAAACCACCCAGTTCACCCGAGCGATATCCCAACCTCGATCTCCCCCTGTCCTTGCCAGTCTAGTTCAACACGAAATTAGCGCGTTAGCCAACTACGCCACCGAGGAGGGTAACTAACGTCCCTAGAGAATGGGTCTTAAGTAGATAGGTTTACTAGCCATTATCACAACACACCTACATTATTGAAACAGCATTGCTGCTAGCTATCATGTTAGGAGGAAATCAGTGGTAAAATAGTGGTCGTGTAATGTTGGTTATATAAACTAAACATATGTCAAATCTTAAAAACAAGTACATATACGCTACACACCTGCTTAGTAAATACAGTTAAGTAGGCCACTAATTACTAATAATTGTAAGAATGATAGAGGTAGAATGTGGACGAAATGTACCCGAGTTTGCTTGGGGGAATAGGGGAAAACTATTTATGAGAAACTATCCTTAGTATATTTGGCCGGGATTCAAACCCCGACGTCCCCGTCACCGGCAAAACAGACTTAATGATCTTGACCATGTGTTCACTGGTACGGGTAGTAATAATGCATGTGCTACTAATATTAACGAGATTATATTCGCTTATGTGTAAGTTTTAAGATAACATTATTATAATATAATTTTGTTTGTAACAAAACGCTTTATTCTTTTTGAACATTCTATTTTTACTTTCTCATTTAGAGATAAAATGTTGTAATTGCGAAAAAATTTGGCCGTTTTTTAAATTTTAATTCTAGCCCTTAAAATAATGTTTTTTTTATTAATTACGTATTAGAAAAAATTGAAATTTCTCGGAAATGGCTTTAACAATTTTCTTGATGTTTGACAATAGTAAGAATTAAAAGCACAAAATTAGTGTTTTAAATTTTAATTATTGCAACATCAAAAACGGAACAGTGCCTCTAAAATAGAATTTGGTGTGTATTTTACATGACAAATAATACTGTAAACCTATTTTTTGGAAGAAAAGTCACTAAGGCCAGTTTACAAACAAACGTATTTTTGAAAATTAAGTGTTTCTCTAAAATGTCTTTATTGTGTTATTTAAAATGTTTATCATAGGAAAGTTTCACATGAATAGCGGGATTTAGGGGGTCGGGGGGTCGGAGTTCCCCTTGGAATTTGATGTATCCCACAGGCAACAGGTATAGTCCCATTTTGAAGCGGACCACCCCCCTATAAAAATGAGCTCGCTTGAATCTCGTTTGTTGGCGCTAGTTCCGCTGCCCTCCAGCCAGCGCTAGCAGCGGCTCGGCCTTGCGACACTCGTGTGTCGGAGCGAGTCAGTCACTAACATGCGAGTGTTGTGGATACTAGTGCTTGTTGTCGGGACGGACAGTCTGCCAGAGGACCTGTTCTCCGACAAAGAGAGGACATGTTTCGCACAAGAGAAGATGCTGTATTCCGGCAATGATCGCTGTTACAGATTGTTAGAGGTTGGTCCGTGCAATGAGACGGCCGGGGAATGGTTAGTGTTGGACGAACAGTCGTTACCTCGTCTTGTGGCTGTTTGCCGACCGTGTCGTTGCTGCAGTACACCGTTACACGTGTGGTGGCCTGGAGACGAGACATGTCACAAGAAGAGTGACAGGACACTCTGTCAGAATGACAACACCATACTACGCGACGACCCGTTTGGGGAGGGAGAGTGTGTCTGCATCAACGATCCTCCCCACGTGCGAGGCCCTGACAGCGACGCGTGCTACCCTTTGCACCGACGCGGGCCTTGCTCGGCGATGCAGGTGCTAGTGAAGTCTGATCGAGGCACCGAAAAGGGGCGATGTGTTCCGGATACGTGCCACCAACAGAACCGGAAAGAAAGTGGAAGCGGCTGGTTTGCCGCGTCAGAGGTGGAGGGCCGCGGGCAATGCTACCGACTGGGGTCTCAGGGACCTTGCTCCGAGAACGTCTTGTTTAACGTGCACCCGATCACCTTGGTGCCCCAATGCGTGACGCGCATCCTATACATCGCCCAGATGTTCTGTCGGTCGGGAGCCACGGACCAGGCCGGTCAATGTGTCCAGGAGGTTAACAAGCCTGTCGCAGACTATGTGGCAGGCCTGGTTCAGGCCAGCAAGAAACGCAGGAGGAGAGGGGTGTCCGTTGCAAGGGGGAGGGGTAGCAGTCCCATCCGACAACAGTAGGATAACTGAAGGTGTTAAGTGCTCCTAGGATTATATTTTCATTTGGTGATTTTGAAAGATCCTCTTTATAGCTAACATCGCCACACCCAATTGTTTTATTATGTTTTATATAGATTACGTGTGTTTTTAAACGTTGAAGACCGTGAATTAAATATGCGGGAAGATTGTAGACTGAAGTCTGGAACAGTTCCATGCTATGATAGTGGTTGTAACCATTGCTCCATGCTATGATAGTGCTCCATGCTATATATGCGGTTGTATCCCAACTTTTATGCTATGTGTGAAATTTTTTCAACATAAATTAACAATTACATGAATGAAAGAGTATTAAACTTATTTTATCTCAGGTGTCGCCAACATACAATTTTAAACTTACAAAGTTTTCGTAGCATTTATAAATGTTAATTGTAAATTTAAAACATGTTATTTGAAGAAAAAATTACATTTTTTGTAACGAATGATACTAATGTGTGGATTCCAACTGCATTTTTGAATACAAATAAACACAAACATATATATTATTTTACTTACATTTGTCTAATTCAGAAGATTAACTTTCACACTTTGAATACTACTTGATTCAAAACCAGAATCACATATTTAAGAATCGTATAGAAATTGTAGGGATGCCAATTTTCTTTTAAATAAAATTAAAGTGAACCAGAATGTCCCAAAGTAAGAGACGTTGGTTGAGTGGCTGAAAAATATAGATAGTCTAGGTCCGTATTTTCCTCATAAATTTTAAACTACTTAAAGAATTCTGGAAAAGTATAAAATCAAACCCGTGAAAATGTCATTATGTATTTTGAAAAAAAAAAAAAAAAATTGGTTCCTAAGTCTAGTAGAATATTTTAAAGGATTTGTAATATTATCATATCCAAACCATAACCCCCGTGTATAATATTTTTGATCGTGCAGCCAAAATGGACCAGGCCAAGAGATTGGCCACACATTTTAAAGTTCCAGTTCCGGCTAGATAAACATAAAATTGTCCTATTATTTTTGGTTTTTAACTATAATTCATAAGCTAATTGCACAATTCATGTATAATTTGTCCTTTGGACAAGATATTGTTTTGTAAGAATGTTTTAGTGGCGTTCCAGTCCGGGTTATTGAGAAGCAATTTACAATACGTTTAAAATATAGCCTAATCTTCTACTGCATGTGCTGAACATCTATATATAAAGTTTGAACAAAATCCATAATTGCAGATGTGTGGCCAGGGACACGGGCGGACAGAGAGACAAAATTGTAAAATCCACTTTTTTGGGTCAGGGGTACAAAAAACGTTAAGATGGATCATAATCTAAAGGTCTAAGATTTTCAACATTACATCACTTTCTCTTTAGATAAGAACGTTAAAAGCGTTTTAGAAAATTTAGTACCTGTATGAACGAACCTAAATATATAACTTATCAATTATAATTCCGGTTCTAGTTCTCAAGCAATTTATTTAAGGGTTCCGTTCCTGTTCCTTGAAAAAAGGTATCAGGGGAATCTTAAAGCTAGTCATCCAGGCGTGTTGCTTAGTCAATAAACACCAATTAAAATGAATGTAGCGACAAACCTAAATTGGAGTCGAACGATAGCTAATCAAACCACACCGCAGGGTCGTCATTCAACGACCATTACAATTATAAATAAGAAACTGAGTTTGTTTCTTCAAATATGGTGTACAAACCTATATACTTTAGAGAGAAAAAGTTGTCCATTTCCCACGAATCCTGTGAACGAAGGTGACCTTGTGATGAGAAGGTCTCCCAAAACACACGATGTCGTGGGAGCACAGTGCGTCACAATACTACCTTGTCAGGTAGCAAGCCTACCTTCATAATTACACTATGGAATAGCTTATAAGAGAGGGCCATAGTGTAATTCATCAAGGTAAACTTGGAACCAACAGCACATTTTAGGCGGTTGTACGAATCGTGGAAGAGAGAAATATTTCAAAATAAAGATTTTTTTCAACTACAGATTAAATTGTTATAAATCACTTATTCACTTAATCACTTGTTCAATAGAATTTAATGACATTTCGTGTTTATATTGGATGTGAGCCCTGGGTTGATATATTTACAGAGTCAATTGCTCAAATGGAAAAATGGTAACGTTCATTAATAATGAATCGGCCTAATTAAAATTCGTTTCTGGGCACTGTTTAACATTACAAACAGAGGCACCTCATTTTCCATGAGGGTGTTTTACAACAGCAGATATCTCCAACTTTGATCGTATCTCCGCCAATAGTTTAGATACGAAATAACGTATCATTGAAATAATAAACATCTTTTATTTGAATGAATATTTTATTGACTCAAGATTTTTCGAGTAAGGGAGTAATTTCAATTTTTTAAACAGTACCAGTTTACAAGAACCCTTGGCAAGTGTGTAAGTATAGCAACAGGGGTAGATTCGAGCACGTGACCACAACTCAACCTCAACTCAACCTCAACTCAGAGAAGTCAACCGTCCTATGACCACTTACGGATGGCCTGAAAGCCTTAATACCGTTCCCTCACGGGTGCTGTGTTACAGAGTTCGAGATCCCAGACTCGAGCTAGCCTCGGAACGCTCATAAAGTTTCTCGAAGAAGGTGACAAGTAGCCGTTGTGGTTTCCCGGACCCCTAATTCCCCAATGTTCCTCTTGTGATGCGAGGTGTGGTGTTGTGTAGCTAATGACTGAGTTTTCAGTTTCATCATAAAACACAAACATCTTCTAAAAATATTACTTCTTTTGACATTCGCTCGCAAATATTTTATTGCTGTGTGAATAAGGATAGTACTTGTGCCCTAGGTCAGCTCTGGACCGCATGCGGCTCATAACGCATTTATATGCGGCCCGCGATCTATAGATCTAGCTATTTATCTACAGACAAAATCTTGCTAAAATACAAGAATTTTAAAGACTTTATTCTTATGGAAGCAAATACAATTTATATATAAATATGAAAAAATATATTCATCTCATATATATATATATATATATATATATATATATATATATATATATATATATATATATATATTGCAGAAGAGATTGCTTGCTTTTAGACTTACTTTTTTATGTTGTGGCTGTAATTTTTTAAATAAAAAATTGCGTTTACCAAAATATAGTATTTTACTCGCTGAACCATTATATTTAAATTCTTAATTCAACCCTTTAATCAAAAAAATGCTCAGGCCTGCCTTGGGACATTTACCCTTATTGAAAGACCATGGTTGATGCCTTAAACTGAACGCAACTGGTAAACATATAAAAGTAAAATTTGACACACTTAAAATAAAAAATAAGAGTTCATTTGATTTATAACTCTATAAATATTATGGTGTCATAGATATAATATTAAATATGGCCATTTGGTGACGTTATTTAATAATTCCATATCTTTTTCATTTAAACACGATACAATGATTTAATAAGCTTACTTCTTTCTTCTTTTTTAGGAAGGAAGCCCTAGGAAGTTAAATAATAGGATAATAGGCTACAGAGAGATTGTTTCTATTTTAGTGAGATAAAATACATTCTAAAAACACTACCTACTTAAGCAAGTGTTTAGAAAACTGGATTGGCTGGAGACTGGAACAGTAAGGCTCCTTTCACACGTTCCGATTTTCAGTCGACCGATCGCAAACCGTCCGACAACTAATCGGTTTTTAAATCGTCGTCGTAGAAATAAGCGTAGACTAAGATTTCATTGGGTTCACCCAATACTTCAGAAAAAGGAAGTAATTGGCGCCTTTAACATACCTTTCGGGGAATTAAGAGAAGACCAAAATAAGTTTTTTGATTGTTTCCGGATGTCTGTTTAGTCTTTCGACGATTTACATGGACACTTGAAACCACATTTACAGAGGCAGAACACCAAAATGAGGCACTGCATTCTCTGCATGCACTGTTACACCCTTCATATGTTTTACCCATTTTGTTCACTCTATGTTGTAGTGATAAATGCTTAGAATATGAAAAATATTATAGATTTAATTTTAATTCACTACTATAATAAAATAAAAAACATTCTTACAAATATTTCTTTAAAAAAATGTTTATTAGTAAAAATTTCTAGACAGTAAGATTTTCACCAAGAATTTAGAACAAATCTTTTTCCAAAATTCACGAGCGAGGTTTAAGTTTGTAAAGCTTGAAGCTGTTGAGTTTTCACAAATCGTGCACTAGTTTCAATTCCTGACATAAAGTAATTTTGACAGTAATTACCCAGTAAACTAAATTGGCAGAGGCGGGGGAGCACTTGTTTGAACTTGGCCAACATTTAATGGAGTTTGTACATTTTCAGGTGGAAGAGTGTTTACATTCAATTTGATACCTGTTTGAATAAAAATGTTAAAAGTTACAAACAAACTCAAAGATAAATAGTAGGCCTATTATCTAACTGAGAGCCTAAAGGGTAGGTAATTTTTACTGTCCATTTATTAGGTATATTGAGAGGAGAGGGGGAAATCCCTCCCTGTGCACTCAGTCGGGCCCCGAGCTTCCCACCAACGATCACTCCACACAATTAGAAAGGGTATAGGCCAAACAGTTTTCATACACAATGTCGTTTTGTACCCGATGTCGTGATAAATACTCTATTGTTTCCACATAACCCTATTTTTGTTAATATTTTTTATTATATGTTTTGAGTGGTTGAATGTAAAAGTTCCAGATAGCCAGGAAAGCCGAAAATTACCTCTTTAATGCTGTTCAAAATGAGTATCTGTAGAGAATTTTACATGCTGAATAATACTTTACACCTGTATCTGCTTTTCGGAAGAAATTACTACGCCTACATACTTATTTGTGAGAATTTGAAATATTTCATAAATATTCTTTACCATTTTGTTCGAAGTAGGTATCTGAGGAGAATTTTAAATAATAAATAAGGATGTAGGGCCTTATGTTGATTTTTTTGATGCGTGATTTTCGAAAATTTGATTTATTTTAAATGAATACAAAAATGTTGTTCAAAATTAATATCTTAAGAGGGATTTATAAATTTAACAAAATATTATTATTATTATTATTATTATTATTATTATTAGCACCGCGTCTTACTACCCGTTCGGGTTATACGCACTTACGCTAATGTGTAATGGTAGGGTGATTGTGAGATGAAATGAAGGACCTACAGTTTAACGTGGAATCCGAACCACGGTGGTGACCTGGCATTCCCAACAAAATATTATATTTGTGTTTCTCAGGAAAACTTATTTAAAGATAGTTTGATGAAAACGTATTTTTGAAAATTTGGTTACAAAGTAGAATATACTTTGAGTATTCTATGCACCAAGATCTGTGGGCGTTAAAAAATAAAACAATATCTTTTTTGGTGCACCTTATAACCACAAGGCTACTCGCATTTTTACAACACATGGAGAAGGGATGAGAAAGACAAAATGTTTTAAAACTGCACTCATGTTTACGTGGAGGGAGGGTTTGTAATCATTTAGTAGTTTGTGCCCCATCAAACCAGTCTATTGTCTTCTTAGAGCCCGCGACAGTCGATGTTGACGTTTTTGGGCACTACAATAAGTTTGTGTAAATAACGCTGGGTCGTAGCCAGGAAATTTTTTCGGTGGGGGGGGGATTTGAAGTCAAATTTCGGCAAATAGATATTAACCTCTAGGGTTTGATTTTACATAAGAAATAATTTTTTTTTTAAATATGTTTTATTTCTTGTGGCAGATTTAAACATATTTTCTACATTTTACTTTCTTTTCTTGAAATTGTTAGTTATTTTTAATAAAACAAATTGATATTTTATTTAAATGATTTAACCAAACATTCTATGAAATTTGTCAAACTGTATCATAATGTAAAAAAAATCACCAAAAATAGGCCTAAAAATATATACTATGCAATTTCGTTAAAATCACCGAATTTATTAAAAATATTCGTTTTAAATATTTACACGTCATATAATAAACTGTTATTGTCCTACCTTGAGTTTGCATTATTATACAATCCCTAATCTTCGTGTTTTTTTATTTTGTTTAAAACTTCTTCGGAATAAACCATTAAGTCTATTCTGTGAAGTGGTGTTTCGTGGGTAATTCTTCAGCCGCCTCAATGAGGAGGACCTTTCTTTGGTGGCAGTTGTTATTGGTAATGTCGCTGCTAATTTAATAAAGTTGTGTACAGTCGGAAATATATTTTTTTCACATTCATTTAGGGCACTTACGAAGTCACAGGGATAGTCGGATCTTTTTATACATCTTCTTTTCCACACATGAACTTTTCCAATGAACTTTGGAGTTATAGAAGAGTCATCATTGGACCACTGATCTGATAAAGTTTCACAGCATATTTTTATTTTGCTGTCAGTCAGATTTGCACATTTTTCTGGGAGTAAAAAAGAAAGCATTTCCAAAACATGTTTGCAGTTTAGAAATCTGTCATTCATTTCTTGAATAAAAAAGTCAAGCAATGCTCTATAAAGGGATACGGGATTATTGATGCTTGAAGTGCAATCAGACCTAGTAGGTTGTCTACCACAAAGTCGAGGTATCTGAATTGTAGCTCCTAGACTATCAGCAATTTGCTGGACCTCACGGTAAATGGCCTTAAACGAGGTTTCCAAATCTTCTTTTAAACCAAAATTTCTATTATTTCTGTATCCCTAACACAAAGAGAAAATTGCTCAGCACCAGAAATATCTGTAGTTTCATCCGCCAATATGCGAAAACATTCAGATGCATTGATTTTATTTACAATACTAGATACAATTATGTTACCACATGCTACAATTATTTCATTTTGAATATGTGGAGTAGTATACGATGAGTTATTCCCGCAATTTTCTAAACGGTTCTTTAGAGTTTCATCGCCACTTTCATTTCTATATTGTAAAAGGGCTCTAAAGTTTCCTTCATTTTTCCCTAAGAAGGGAGCGTCTTCCGTTGTTACTGGTCCGGAATCAGAGCAATTTCTTGTCGGCCACAAAAAATTACTGTCTTACTACCGGCAACATATTTTTTCCTATTTTCCAAAATATTGCTGAAATGTTCAGAGAGGAAATGAAATATTTTTGGTGGTAGGCACTTGCTTCGTGCCTTCTAAAATCGTCTTTGCCGTATTTCCATTGTTTAAAAGGGACGTTAACAACTTAACATGATTTCCCTTGCCTACCTCAGAATCTTTAGTGAAAATAATGCTATATTTACAAAAATGGCCCTTCTTTTAATTCCGAATTGGAAGGCCACTGAAATTCCGACAGACATTTTTTCTGAAATATTATGTTTCGTTGTCAGAGTGGAAACTTGTATAGATCATTAGGAACCCAGGCATTTTGAAGAAAATTATACTTTTCTACACGTGTACACGATTTCCCACCAATAGTCCAATACCAAGAAGGTTTGGAGTTGCTGAGGTGGGATAGGCCTACTTACGATTATCAGGCTCCAGAAGAGGGCAACATAAGTGGAGTAAGCTCATTACTTGAGCACGCTAATGATTCTACCACTGAACTTTCACAAATGGCGACATTTGCAGGCTTATTCCCACCGTCTTCTGCCACGTCTGAACTCGACTCACTAACATTCTTACTTTGTTTAATAAAAAAGGTTAAAAGGTCCCTTTTGTCTTTTACTCATCTTTTTCCACCACACACAACAGTCCACAATAGAATCCCAGCCCACTCCAGTGAACACCAATCCAACGCCAAAGTTCAGCACAAACTACCCTAACTGCTGGAATGTGCCTCCACCCTACTGTAACAAACGGGGGAGGGGGATGAGGGGTTTATGTCCTGTTACCTAGGCGCAACATTCCCCTCTTCCACCCGCTTGTTGGCGTTACACCATCCACCGCCGCAACGTAGCAACTTGACTCGAGAAAAAATCACATATCCGTTTCATTGGAGGCTCTTAGTACAAACCTCCACTGATCTGTGACAGAGTCACTTCCAAACCAACTCTCGTACAACTTTATACTGGTTTGTCCGTGCGTCTCTACTTTTCCGCAAACATTTCCATGGCTTTTCGGTAGTTTGTGTCCTTTTTCTCTACATGAGGTCCAACTTTTTCCACAAGCTCCATAAAAAGTAGTCTGGACATTCTGTAAAATGTTTTAAATTTACTGTCGTCCTTTTCAAGCCTTTTCGCTGCTATGAACACTCGTCTAGTTTGGTTTTTACTAATAAATGGATGAATCCACCATTTTTTTCTTCTTTTTTCCACTTTTTTCGTATACCAGTATGCGACCACATCATCATCATCATCTGAGCTGCTCGACATCTTGTGTTAAACTGATCTTAACCGGTTGCGGCGGTGGACGAAGGGTCTAAGGCGCTTAACACACGAGTGACGATACTAGCGTGTAAGTCGGAAATTATATTAGATTTACATTAGCTCCCGACTGAGGGTTTTCACATAATTTATTCATAATTTCATACGTTTATTAAAGGGGGAGTATATCCCGATATCCCCAGCCTCGCGCTTGCCCACTAAGCTAGCCATGTATTTACACTAAGGTCTAGACTATTAGTTTTATACAGTGAGTCTTGTCTAAGAATGTATTGGGCAAGGCCGTAGCCAGCCAATCATTTCAGGGGGAGTTTGGTGGGCACATCCCCCAATTACCGGAAGCTAGAAAAAATTAGAAATATGAAATACCTCTAGAAGCTCTCTGAAGTGCTTTTTATGTTAACACAGCCCCATAATTTGTACTTGTATCTTAATTTTAATATTGTTTGAACCATAAATAAAGCCATATATTTTTTTATAAGATTTCGGGGGGAGGGGGGGTTGAACCCCCAAACACACCACCCCTGACTACGACCTTGATTGGTGGAGGGGGGAAGAGAGAATTCTGGGTGGACGAGTAACCGGGGTCGGAAGACTTTTTCGTCTTCTTCCTCTTCCCTTGGATTGGGTCATTAGCTTCGGTCGGAGGTACAAGAATATAGAAAGGAAATAAAGGCACCCGGGCAAGGGCCCCACCTTTATGGTAGGATCAAGTGCAACCTGCCAAGGGCGCTACCTTTGAATGTATGAATTAATGAAAGAATGAATAAATCAGAACTTAGGCAAGATAGCTTTAATATCTGATTGAGTGGCCAATCTGTTGGTCTGTTTTTACAAATGTTCAAAAATCGTTATACATAAAATGAAATTGTATCTGTCTGGCAGGGGCCCCAAAACGATTGAACATAAAATCACTAAATACATTTAAATTAAGGAAGGGTCGATTCTTTTCGCGATACCGCGATACCATCGATCTTGGGGGTACCAAGTATCAAGTGGGTAGTTAAAAATAGTATTGAGTATCGAAAAAATTGAAATATCTTGAAAAATCCTTGCAAAAATATAATAAATCGCAATGAAATCTATTAAAAATATATTTGCTAGCCCACGGCAATAGAATATAGGGATTGTAGTGTTGCCACACTTAATTGGTATGCTACAATATGATAAAAAAGCTTGGTGATAATCCATCAAAAAGTGCGGCTGCAGCGGTGGTATAGAATCGGCGTAGTACCACTACTCGGCTGCCTAGTACCATAGGCCTGCATCATGTGTCATGTCATGAAGCAGTTCTTTATACTTGGTTCTCCACACCCACGTGAATAGCGACAGTAGCAGTCAATAATAGCATGTTAAAGTGAAGGTGTCAAATAAAAAAGAATGAACCTACGCCGATTTCACGGAGTTTTGAATTAATAAGACGGCTCATTTTCTATGGTCGCGGCCACTCATTGATTAATTTATTTATTTTTGGCGTCGAGAACAGTTAGCAATAATTAATGTCAGTGTGGTTAATCCTAACTAAAGGGTTGGTATTGACTTTAGTATCGGTATTGAGTATTGTGAGAAAATAATGGTATCGGTACCGAGCATAAAAAAAATTGTTATCGACCCATCTCTAATCTAGATTTTTACACTCTACTTACAGACTAACAAATAATGACGTAACGAGGAATCATATATACAGTTATAAATTATGAGTGATAAAATTAAAGTAATATTTACACAATCACCACACAGATGCATAAATCTGACCCAACCCCTATGGGCGCTGTCTGTAGTTTAGGTCTAAGCTAGGTCTCCTGTGGGGATGGGTCTCGGTGGCTCACTCAGTAGTTGAGCTGTGACAAACAATCAACCCGGTGGGGCTGACTGAGCAACGCTTCTGGTCGCTGGGTTCGGGTGACTGTATTGGGAGTGTCTGCTTGGGAGGGGATCTCTTCCTCATTGTCGGACTTGAAGCTGGTCTAGATGCACCTTTATTTCACCCGACTCTGGGTGCGAGATGTCCTGGATCCAGTACAGGTGTTGCCCACATGCTCGAAGGATCTGGTATGGGCCGATCCATTTGGACAGAACCCGACGTGTACCCCAGTTACTGCGTTTGACAAGGGGTGGTTTCTCAGTAGGACCACAGTCCCTAGGGTTAGTGGCGTTCCCGTCTTTGTCCTGCGCCACTGGTGTTACATTATTACAACTCTTATCATCTTTCATTTGATTAAGTAGACTACTTTAAACAAAAAATTACGTTTTTTTTCACACTTCAACATTTTCAAATTTGGCATACATTTTTAAATTTGTTACTTGGTGTTCGATTTGCATGAAATTCCATATAACCAAGTTTAGAATGCTGGTTTCTAATTTGTCATCAGTTATTGCATAAAATGTTAGGGGAAGCCCCTTCACCCTCACACACTAAATTACAATATGTTTTGAATAGTTTATTGACGTACCAGTATTAATATTTTAGGGCAACTTCCATGGGGTTATGAGGCAGGACATTGGTAGAAAGGTATCAAAACACTGTTGAAATATCGATAAATTCAATTGTTATATTGCTTTTTTTACATCTGAAAAGGTTTTAAATAAAAATGGCCAAATTGCTAATTTTTTGATAAAATTATGAACACGTTCTACATCTCCGGGAGCTTACTAGTTAAATATTGTTTCCAAGTGTGCTATGATAAATCAGCGGTTTCCAGCCTGTGGGTCCCAGCGTGTTTTGGGTGGGGTTACAATATAGAGGTTTAACTTACTTTTTCAAGGATTTTAATGATTATAAGAAGATTTGAAATTTTAATAGAAACGTAAGTTATTAAAGTGCTAAAAACGACCTAGTTACTGCTTAGGTTCCTTTTGGCTATTTCATTCTGATGGCTTCTTGCTGACTTGTTTACTGTGGTAGCCTTTTAATCCTAATAGCATAATATAAAATCATCCCCCAATCCCGGGCTTGTTGATTCTCTTTTATTACAAATTAATTACATATAATAATTGCTATAAGCAATTATAACAATTAAAACAAGCATTAGTGGACATGCAGGTTTAATGTCACGCTCTTTTGGTTTGGTTTGTTGGTGAAGGTGAAGTAAAGATTTTAATTCTGGTCAGGGGTGGTCTATCCTAATATCCTTCCAAGCAAATAGAGGTACATTTTCTCTAAATTTTACCTACCCACTTGTGTAGTTAACTGTAGATAGTCCGGGCTGGTAGTAATACACAGTGAAAAAAACTTGTGAACGCTTTTAATTTATCAAAGGGTCGTGATGGCCACAGAGAGAAAAGTTGTGGTCATAAACTACAAAATGTTGGAAACCACTGTAATAAAGTCAGTTAAATTTTTAGACTAAAATACACAATTGAACAATATCTGCAAATCTAAATAAATACATTTTAGCTCAATTGGATATTTAGCTCAGATGCAGGTAAACTGAAATAAATAATAATTCAAGTTGCACCGAAAAAGCCTTGTAGCTTTAAAAATCCAGTATGAACAAATAAATAAGGCTGTCGACGGGGGAAGCGGGGGAGGGGGGGGGGGCTCAAACCACCCCCAAAATTTTATGAACAAAATGGCTTTAGTTATGGTTCAAAAAATATAAAAATTAAGTTAAAAGTACAAATTAGAGCGCTGTGTTACCATAAAAATCACTTCAGAGAGCTTCTAGAGGTGTTTAATATCTAGAAATTTTTCTAGCCCTCGGCAGTTAGGGTGTTTTGTTGCCATAAAAACAGTTCAGATAGTTTCTAGAGGTGTTTGATATCTATAAAGCTTCCTGGCCTTCAGCAGTTAGGGTGTTACGATGCCATAAAAACACTTCACATAGCTTCTAAAGGTGTATAATATCCAGAAATTTTCCCAGCCTTTGGCAGTTAGGGGGTTATGGTGCCATAAAAAAAAAATTTTTAGATAGCTTCTAGAGGTGTTTAATATTTAGAATTGTCCAAGCTTTTGGCAGTCAGGGGGTTATGTTACTATAAAAAAGACTTCAGATAGTTTCTAGAGGTGTTTATCAATTAGAATTATTTATAGCTTCCAGACAAGACATCTTGTGAATGTGGGGAATGCCAGGCCTCCACCGTGGTTCGGATTCCACGTTAAACTGTGGGTCCTCCATTTCATCTCACAATCACCCTACCATTACACATTAGCGTAAGTGCGTATAACTCGAACGGGTAGTAAGACGCGGTGCTAATAATAATAATAATAATAATATAGCTTCCAGAAATTGGGAGATGTGCCCAACAAATCCCCCTGAAATTATTGGCTGGCTACGGCCTTCCAAATAAATAAATAAATATAAAAATACAGTTGCCTAAAAGCTCGGTTCAAGGTTTGATTATCAGCCCAAATTAAAACAAAAATAGGGAGGCTCCTCCTGGCCCCCTCCTCCCCGTACACCATGTTCTCAACATTGCCCTTCTTGTACTCTCCTTTGCTACTTGGGAATTTTTCTAATTTCAAAATGCTTAGAGTTGGGAAAACACTGGTAAACATCCCCCCCCCCCCCAATATATTTCGTGCAATGCCCTTGAGTGAATGACAGTTTGTGACCATTTAGTAATTGTTTTCATTAATCCCTTTCTTCGAGAGAGTATTTGAAACTCAAAAGAATTAGACTTTTCTACTCAGTTTAGTGTTTTGAATACATGGATAGTGTGGAATCAAGTGTGGAAAAAGCACACACTTTAAAGAAGGTTCTGGAATTTTTTTAAAACTAAAACAGTACACTGTAAACAACAGTTTATAACAGATTTTTTTAAAGATTAATAATAGATTTCAATAACGAGCGATTGTATTTGAACTCTTATTTTGTTTGTCACTTGTAGCATGTCAATCAGACAGATTGGACAGCTACAATTAAATATCAATATTTAATAATTATAAAAGAAAGAAAAAATATTAACAGTAAACTACCTCAAAATTTATTTTCTCTGACTAGATGCAGTCAAATAAAATTACATATGTCCCTAAATTGAAACACGTGGTTGTTCAAAAAATTGTATTTTGATAAATACTGTAGCAAATATCACAGAAGAGGATTAATATTATCATATTTATGAATAAAATACTTTAACGCATGCTCTCTGCCACTGGATGATGTCGGATAAATTTACATACACTTGCCATGCTGTCTTCAAGAAAATATAATAAAGTACATCAATATCACAAATTCTCATTAAAATAATAGCTGAGCCTAAATAACATAATCAAAACGAATATATTTAAATTGAAGATGCTTTAGTATCTACTCACTATTTCAAGATGTTCTTGGATTTATTTGCTACATGGGGAAAAAGAAAAATTATTCAATTATGGCCGCCACACTTACTATCACAACTACATCTGATGAAGGAAAGAAAAGTGTATCGAAATCGACACACTGACCCACTTCCCGTCAAAGACGCCTAGCGGCCGTCCAAGCAACCATGCTTTCCTCCTTCCCCGCAAACAGCTCGTCTTGAGTTATTTCTCTTTCACCTTGCATTCATCCGTCCTTCTCCTTGTCTATATTCCTGAGTTTATCACCCTTTTAGTTTGTTCTGTTCGTATCAGATTTGGGACTATATATAGGGCCACGCCCGGATTCACATTATACCCGTTCTACTACAACCCAGCGTCGAAGGAGGAACTGCTGCCCCGTCACGTAACGAAGAACAGCGCCGACTATGAAGTACGGGTCGTCAGATCCAACCGCTACCCTGACCAGGACGTCGAGCCAGGAATATTTAAGTATCATGAACTTACGTTGACAAGTCCTTATGACTTATGGTTTAGTTTAGTTTAGAATACTAAACAATGTAAAGTTTTTTATATATATTTTCTGTCGAAGCATATTTTTGTTTTCATATCTAATGGATAGTTTATTCATTTCAAGCCTTGTTACTACAAGATGGAAGTTTTTCTGTTAATTGATTAAATATCGTGTCCTGGAGTCAGAAGGGCAAGTCTCCCCTTTTGACTTAGTGTAACAGTTGTAGTTACTATGTCCCTGTGCCCTTATGATACAGTCTTTACTTCATCAGCCATGGGCTGAGAAAGTAGTAATGTCTTAGACTTGCAAAACTTCCACAAGTTCCATTAATCTATTTTGAGCCAATGTTTCTCATGACGCCGTATACGTCGTGTGCATCTGTGTAATTTATGGATGGCTACAACCAAGCTGTCTGTCTTTTTTCCATATCACTGTTGAGCTAATGGAAATTGATATTTTTGCTTGGCCAAGTACTCACGATTCTCATGCTGTATTAGCTGCGGTGTTCAAACCAGGGAGCTGCACTAGAATCATAGTGGGGTCCACGCAAATAATACCCTTTTCTTTGCCTCTTATTTAGCTTCTATTGTTTTTTGGTTGCTCTTGGTGTGATTTCCATTATAATTTAATGTACTATTGAATGCTCTGGCAGTACCGAAGGGGAAAGAGACCAGCCATAGTACTGTTTTGTTGACACCTGTTTATTAGCCATCGACTGCTGTTATCAACAGAGTTTACTGTTGCTTATCATTATCCGAAATGTTTAAAGGATATTATCTTAAGACCCATTCAAGCAGACTGATCATAATTTATATGTGTATCTTGTTTAATACCCTTTGCTAATAATTGTTTAACTGTTTTCTCCTTTAGAAAACTTCTACCTGTTCAGCCCTTGTAGCTACAGTCAAAACTTCGCATTCCGTAAAGTCAAATTGTTTGCATAAAGCTTCAAAGTACAACCTATAATATTATTGTAAGCCTTAATATTTGTTAATTCTGTTTTTTTATTTAATAAATCTATCTATTGTTCAACCTTAATTCTTTTCAACTTATATTGTGTACCTCTTAGTGCTCAATCTTACACTACTTACAGAAATAATAAAAAATAAAAATAGGTTTAAGCACCATGTCTTACTACCTGTTCTGTACTCATGTGCTAATGATTTAGGAAGGTTATATTTATAGGAAGGTTACCCACATTTGCACAGAGGGAGAGTGGAATACCTTTTTGGAAAAACCTCGCTCAGTACACCCGACCGAGATTTGAACCTGATCTCCTAGTTATTAGCAGTCTAAATTATATAATTATTAAAGCTAGGATTTTTATGCCCTAAAAAAGGGTTAGAAAATGCTTTGAAAAAAATGAATTTATGACCAAAAAACTAAAAATATGCCCTTTAAAACAAAACAAAAAGTTCTTAAAAATGAGAAAATTACCAATAATATTTAAATTTTTTTATTTTCTTTGAAAATTAATCAATACAAATTATATAGGTGCATGAAACAAAAATAAAATTTTTAAAAATATAATCTAGTTGTTTGACCATTTCTGTGTCGACAGAAATCTTTTATATGAGTAACCAATTTTACTAACTTTACCTATAAAATCAAAACATAAAATAACCAAGAAAAACCACTTAATTTCTTTACAGTTTCTGTGGCAGACTAAAAATATATTGGCCAAACATGTCCTATAAGAGAGAAAAAAACCTCTCAAAATACATTTAACTTTTTAAAGTTTCTGTGCCAAACTGAATATCTCTAAACAAAAATATGCCATATAAAAGAAAACCGGGAAGGGTTGGAAGTAGTCTTATCACCATGGTGGCACCACCGTTTGCTATGATGCGTGTACAGGTGTTCTAAACACGAGCACTCCCCCCTCCCCCTTTTTATTCTCAGTCTTGTTTTTGGTTTTAAGGGAAAATTATAGAAAAATAACAAAAAATGCCTTAAAATTACTGAAAAACATGAAAATAGGCTAGTTTGTGTAAAAATGTGGAAATAGGCTAAAGTATGCCTTAATAAAGTTACTTAAATCAGGTTAGTTTATTATGAAACACATTTGTATACACTTGAACATTCTAGGTTTGGTAAAAAAAAATTATGCAAAATCATAAAAATCCTTGCCCAAGTATTTATAGCTTTTGTTCTATTAGCACTATCCTAATGGATAATAGTTAACAATTGAGAGTCAAGGTTACCTTGGTCATTAGAATAGGTGTGTTTGAAAAATATTTGATTTACATCACACTAATGACTTTGTTTAATTCAGATTAACATATAGAATGTATTTTAGAAGGAGTTTTGCTATTTAACAGACATGAAATGTTTTACTAGGTTTGCAAAGAGCTATGAATTACTTTGTGAACGAATGATATAATGGTTTTAGCTGTGGATTGACATTGTTTTCATGTATGACTCTCATGCCTACACTGAATACGTGTGAAAATCACCAGTTCGACTCGAGATCTTGTGAGGAGAGCTTCAACATGAGTGATTCTAATCCTGATTTACAACCATTGTTACTGTGGGATATTATGGCAATTTAAAATTCCATTACTTTAATGACAGGTAACCCCCAACCAAAGATGGGTCTCCAAGCACCATCCATTCCAGAGATGCCTCTTGGAAGGGAGAGGGGGCCAGATGGAATTGGGGGGGGGGGGGATTTTCACGTTAAGGTTTGGGTGCCCCCCGCCCAAATATGGGCCCCATTACCTTATCAGTTTCAGAAATGTATCTGGGTTGGAAGGGGGGAGTGTGCAGAGTTTCTTCGTCCCTTTTCTTGGGGTGCACACATGCAGTGCGGTTTGCCCGTTCCCCCTCCCCCCTCGCCATGCGCGGTTGGCTGCGCACGGCCTCATCGCGCTTGGTGCGTCGGGTTGAGTGGCTCGTCTACTCACTCTGGTTTCGGACTCACGTCCTTGCACGTCGGCTGTTCACAAGCCGTTGGCTCTCGGGTGGACAGACCTTTTATCGTTGGAAGAATTTTTCTCGGCCCCAGGAAGGACTGTTTATATGTGGGGCGTTTTCTGGATGACAAACTTAATTGTACATTTACGCGGGCGTGGAGAAGAGATTTTCAAATTGGGTTTGATTGAGTACCTAGACCAGCCGTGATTCGTGTTAGTTTTCTGAATAAATGTGCTGATGACAATCTCTCGAGTGATTTTCTTCGCACAACCCCCAGAGTGACGTACAGGCTTACCACGCCCGAGTATGGGCAGCAGTGTCCCTTTAAACCCCACCGGAGGCAATGGGCGCAGGCGCAGGCCTCTACAAGCAATAAGAGGGATCCACGAGCGGTGTGGGCACAGGAGGAGGTTAACTTTTTGACTTCTGGTAAAAATTTTTGTAATTTCAATAGCGGTTACATAGCTTCAGGTCTACACATTTCTATTAAAGTCCTCATTTGTCAATTTGCCCAATGAAGTAGGTCAATATTGGGTCTGACCAAAATATACACTTCTGTATTACAGAGCTAGATAATCATTACTAGAGCCCGGATGTGTATACAAAATAGTAGGTGACCTGGCGATCTAGGGGTAAGGTGTTAGACTTCTGTGCTGGGAGTCCAGGGTTCAATCCTCGGTCCCGGCACAGATTTATCTGATTACCAAACCCTTCCTTCACCTCTGACAAGACGTGTATTAATCACAACTTGTGAATGTGGAGAGTGCCAGACCTCCACCGTGGTTCAGATCCCACGTTAAACTGTAGGTCCTCCATTTCATCTTACAATCACCCTACCATTACACATTAGCGTAAGTGCATACAATCCAAATGGGTAGTAAGACGTGGTGGTAATAATCATATATGCAAAATGCATGTTATTTTTACATATCTACCCGCCTCGGTGGTGTAGTTGGCTAACGCGCTTGTCGTGTTTAGCTCGACTGCTGAGGACGGGGAGATCGAGGTTCGAATCTCGGTCGGGTGAACTGGGGGTGGTTTTTCCTAAATGGTTTTCCACTCTCCCTCCACGCAAATGCGGGTTCACTTCCTTTAATTAAACCTTACCAATTCCTAATCCATTGGCGTAATTAGTACTTAAAGCGTATAACCCGAACGGGTAGTAAGACGCGGTGCTAAATATTATTATTATTATTATTATTATTATTATTATTATTTACATATCTAAAGGTATGCAGAAATTATATACTTTGTAAGTCACACCTTAATAGTCATAGGCTATATGGTTGTTGTTTGATAGTGCATATAAATGCATATTCTGGAGGGAAAAGATTTTTCATGCATATCTTAAATTTTCAAGTTAAAAATGCATATTTTATTCATAACTGTCGTACTTGTCCTCTTTTTGTCATCAGCAGGTTATTGATTAATTAAGTAATTTTTTGTATCCAATTGGGTATAAAAAAAAACTAGTGTGCGTGTGTGTGTGTGTGTTTTCTGAGGATTGTTACTAAAATTGCATTAGATAAGTTTGGTCAGGTATTAAATAAAAATCCTTGTTACAATACAGTCTGTCAAATTAGCAAAAAGTTGTCTGGTGAATAAAGTGAAATACAAGAAGAATTCACCAGAGAAGAATTGTGTATTTTTCACAAGCACCTGTGACGTCATGCGATGTCGGAAGGACATTTTCATGGTACAAAACCTCTTTCACTGACAGAAGTAGGAGCTTCACAGAAAAAATCTCAGGATGAATGTCCTTATATAGTTACTGTATCAGCCAGGAATGATTTTCCACAAAGCAAATAGTTTATTTGATTTTTGTTCATTTGTTTTTGCATATTATGGCACATATTCTTTACATTTTATTTACATGCATACCTGTTATTAGACTAACTAATTCTGGGTTTATATATGTTGCGTTATCCTCCAATAAAGTTACCTTTTTATGTAGGCATAGTTTGGAGAATTAATTCCCTTCCGTCACTTTGACAACTAGTCATTTAGGAAGTAGTTTGAATGTTTTTCAATGTGATCTAGTTAGTGATAAGTTTAAGCTATTAGCCACTTTATCAAGGATTATTGTATGTAAAGCGTTATTGTAATGCTTTAAAATCTCTTAAACTAGAACATGTGATCCTAGAAGAAAAACTTAAATTTACTAAATTATGATGACCTTATAGACATGTCAAAAAACCAAAATTACAAACCCATTCAAATCATGTTTTAATATGGAGTGTAAATGTACAAAACAGTTTTTCAAGCTTTCAGTCACTCATCTTTTCACAATTTAAAGAAGAATTATTATTTCTCTACCCAACCAAAAGCGAAGATACGTAGTTCCACTTTCAAAACTATGCAATAAGCCACCAAACTGTCCATGATTATTTTTACTCAAATTGTTGAGAGTTAGCAATACCAACTCATATATCCTGTATCTGGCAATAATATAATAATAATAATAATAATAATAATAATAATAATAATAATAATAATAATAATAATAATAATAATAATAATAATAATAATAATAATAATAAAAATAATAATAGTAAAAATAATAATAATAATAATAATAATAATAATAAAAATAATAAAAATAATAAAAATAATAATAATAATAATAAATTAATAATTAATAATTAATAATAAATAATAATAATAATAATAATAATAATAATAATAATAATAATAATAATATTTAGCACCGCGTCTTACTACCCGTTCGAGTTATACGCTTTAAGTACTAATTAAGTTAATGGATTAGGATTTGGAAAGGTTGAATTAGAGGAAGTGAACCCGCATTTGCGTGGAGGGAGAGTGGAAAGCCATTTAGGAAAAACCACCTCCAGTTCACCCGAACGAGATTCGAACCTCGATCTCCCCGTCCTCAGCAGTCGGGCTCAACATGACAAGCGCGTTAGCCAACTACGCCACCGAGGCGGGTGGCAATTTCTATAGATCCAACAGGTTGTGCAAAGAGGCTTTATTATAGTGTATTACTTGTCTATCTCCAGTTTATTCTTGGTTTTCATAACATTGAGTTTATGGAGCCGCTGCGGTGAATCTTTATGATACCGGTGTATGATGCATTACACATTTCTTTTATAACTAAGTTAACAGAGTACACTCCACAGTGCATTTACACTTTAAATATTATTTAATAATTTATGTACTTGTACTTGCACTACTGGAACAGCTTTGTTCACAGTCCAATTATCACTTTGTTTTGGTAAAAAAGTTGTCCATTTTAAACTGAATTGTGCTTCACAGCAAAATCAAAGCTCCAATATTATTATATCAAATACCACAATTAAAATAACATATCAAAATGCTAACACTAAAACAAAATATTCTATCAATGTGAATAACATAACCATGCTTGATAACCATAGGAAAGTCACTAGCACAACTTAATGCTAGCTGAAACCAACGTTGCCATCTCAGTCTCTATTCCCTGAGGTATGAGTAGAAGCACTCATAGTTGGCAGATGGAAGCAGCGTGGTGCGAGATTTGAATGCTAGGATTGGTTAAATAAAACTACCTGAGACAGTTCACTTAAAAACCACTTGATTTAGTGAGAAACTAGAACTAATCACTGAAAATATTGTAGGGCGACAAAGAAAAGTTTCTTCTAGGAAAATGGAATGGTTGTAAACAAAAAGGGACTGTTTCTAAGACAAATATAAATTAGAGGTGGTCTTGCCTAGTGAATTCTCAGAACTTGGAAAGTAAAGTGTCAATCATTGTTAACTAAGAGTCAAGATGCAAAATATATATTTTTATAACATTTTTAAAGTTGACGTTTACATCCCCATTTATATAACAGATTTATACCACATTCACTATGTTACTAAACGTGTCCCCTTTGCCTTAGACCCAGGTAACAACCTTGCTCAGATGAGTGAGATACTGCTTGTCAATAAATACTGGGAGACTCTCAACCATTTCCCTCAGAGAAATATGTACAATATATTAGGGACGGGTCATAACTTTTTGCGATACCTCAATACCATTGGTACCTGGGGGTATCGCGTATCAAGTGGGTGTCTAAAGATAATATCGAGTATCGAAAAAATTGAAATATCTTGAAAAATCCTTGCAAAAATATAATAAATCGCAATGAAATCTATTAAAAATATATTTGCTAGCCCACGGCAATAGAATATAGGGATTGTAGTGTTGCCACACTTAATTGGTATGCTACAATATGATAAAAAAGCTTGGTGATAATCCATCAAAAAGTGCGGCTGCAGCGGTGGTATAGAATCGGCGTAGTACCACTACTCGGCTGCCTAGTACCATAGGCCCTGCATCATGTGTCATGTCATGAAGCAGTTCTTTATACTTGGTTCTCCACACCCACGTGAATAGCGACAGTAGCAGTCAATAATAGCATGTTAAAGTGAAGGTGTCAAATAAAAAAGAATGAACCTACGCCGATTTCACGGAGTTTTGAGTTAATAAGACGGCTCATTTTCTATGGTCGCGGCCACTCATTGATTAATTTATTTATTTTTGGCGTCGAGAACAGTTAGCAATAATTAATGTCAGTGTGGTTAATCCTAACTAAAGGGTTGGTATTGACTTTAGTATCGGTATTGAGTATTGTGAGAAAATAATGGTATCGGTACAGAGTATAAAAAAAAATTGTTATCGACCCATCTCTACAATATACCATATTAGTTTTCAAGGTTATATTTTTATATATTTTTTTAGGGGGAGTGAGAGGTTAAAAAATACAGATAACAATATACAGTTAAAACCATGTGGGAGTTAAATAATTGTTAGATGATTTTAATTTTTTTCTTGTGCTTTCCATTTCAGGAATCATTAGAACATGAATATTACCTGAGAAACTATTCATGAATTAAAACGCCTTGTTTTCATATATTGGCAAGCCGGAATTAATATTTCCCATTTTGAGATCTTACACAGAGAGGCCTACTTATATTATATGCATTTGTATAAACAATTGAAACTGATTCTTTAGATTTGTTCCCATTGATAGTTTAACCTATTTGAACAAGATGGTTTTAAACATAATTAATGATACAAGTTTATTTTTCTGGTCAAAGTTTATTACAAAGAGTTAAATGTGAATTTAACTGGTTCATATTAACTAATTCAAATGATTATAAGGATGAATTTACATAAATCAAACATGGTTGGAAACAGTAGGATTTTAAATGTGTTCATCCAGTCCCAACCAGATTAAATCGAGAAAGTTCCTGGTTGAACTTACCGATTTCAACTGAAGTTTGTAGATAGGGGAGAGGGATAGGAACAGTTAAGTAATACAATACAGAGTTCATCAAACGACTTTTGCTACTAGAGATAAGCTGTTCATCTCCCTATGTGTACAAAGAGAATGTAAAATCTTATACCAAATGAGATTCATTAAAGTTTGTATAAGACATAAATATTTTGAATAGTTGTTACAACCAAAGGCAAATTATTTGGAGCATATATTGGGTAGTTGTGTGGTCTAAGATTGGAAATAATTTTGCTTACTATATAACGTTTTATTTTATATTGTAATTTATATAGCTTTTATTAGTAACAAATAAAAGGTGGTAGTCAATGAGAACATATATTTAGCTCATCATAGTGATATATAAACAAATAGTTGTAATAGAGTTCCATGGATTTATTAAATGGTAAATGTAATAATGTGTTAATAAGCTTGCCATGAGATGTGCATACTTATATGCTTCCTCAAGTTATTATTCAGAACCAAATTAATTTCTCAACAATTTGACTTAAGTAAAAAAATAAAATCGAGTTATATAATTGATTTAGTTCTTCTTTAGAAAACCAAAAAATATTACTCACAATTTCAGGAGAAGAGAAGAAACTACAACTGACACAGAACTGAGAGCCATGGCAGCGGATGCCATCCAGGGCTGAAAAAGAAAACCAAATTTGAATGTTATGTCAATGTTACAAACTAGATTATTTGGAAAAATGAATATACTTTATTGAATACATGAAAATCACAACAAAAAGGACATTATATTCTATTTTCTTCCCAAATCATTGATCATAAAACAAACTACCATTTTAACAGTAAATATTTCCAATGTTGTTTACAAAAGTCTCTGAGCAATGCAAAAACACAATTTTGCCAACATCAACTCAATTGATGTCTCTTAGAGTCACTGTCGACCACTGACAGGATTTATATAATTCTAAATTATTACAGTAAAAAACACTTGTACAAATACAAACTTAGCCTGCTTTGGTGGCCACATAGTCTATGTGTCACACACAAGAGACTATACTGCAGATGATGGGGAGATCATGGTTCTATCCCAGTCCGGTGTACTGAAAGTTGTTTCCAAAATTGTTTCACACTCTTTTCATTCAAATGAGGGTATACCAGGGCTATACGCATGGGGGTGGTTCAAACCCCTACCCCTGAGAAATAAAATTTACACTAGATAACAAAATATATATATATATATATATATATATATATATGATGAGACGAAAACAAAAACAGTTCTAGTAGTATATTCGAGTGAGAAGCGATATTTATAAGACCCCTACTTAATAATTTATTTCCTGAAGTATATCTTGGACAAACTCTTTTGGTATCGATGCGTCATGATTGGTTAAGTGCTGCAAATGATTGTGCAATTTTTTTTGTACTTACTTTTTTTATGTCTCAGTAAAATAAAAATATTTAAATTATTTTTTATTACTTAAGGAAACATCTCAATAATATGTCATCATAACTATATCATATTTTAGGTTAATGTAGTATTAACCTGTTAATTATACCTAGTCATAAAAAAATTGATAATTAAACATCCCTACCATTACAAAAATCCTGTGTATGGCCTTGGGGTACACTACGATTTATTTAAAACGTCCTCACCCCTAACCCATTTGTGTAATTAGTACATAGGCATATAACCCGAACGAGTAATAAGACGCAATACTGAAAAAAAACTATATATTTATTTGTTAATATCAGTCATTTATATTATTTAAGGATGTGTATTTATGTTGAGACTTATTTATAAAATTATATTTACAAAAAAAAAATGTTGGGCCGATACAGATACTCAATTCCTCGATGCCCTTGGTATCTACTGGTATCGCAATAATCGATAATATGTGCTAAAAATATTGATACCACTCTTTAGGCTGGGCACACACTTGGTGAGCTGGTTGCAGTGGCAAGGTTTCCAAGAGTGCGCCCAGCCTTAGTATTCAACATGGTTAACTCCTCAAACAGGTTGGGGATAGTGATGGGCAAAATGGAATGATTTAAATAATCGAAGAATATTGATTTTTTTTTAAATAATTGAATGAATCATTTGAATTATTATGAGAAGTAGAGGAGAAAGGATAGTAATAATAATAATTAAAACAAAGCTAGTGGCTAGACATTAGTTACTAGTTGTAGTTTTGCTTTGTCCTACTTTTCTCTTCGCTCAACTCTACACACTTTCAATATAAACATGCCATTTCTTTGCAGCTTTCAACAAGGTCGATTTTTGCCTTTCAAAGGGAATTGTACTTCTAAAATGAACCTAAGAAGAACACTATTTTCTATTGAAATAGTCGAGTAAACATTCAGTTCATAAGGTCGCTTTTCCTCAGCACTCAGCAAGAGAGTGGTGAGAGAATGAATCAGCCAGCTTGCAGCTGCATCATATTAGTAGTTACTAATTTTCATTCGAATGATTTTAAAATAATCTGCATTATATATTCAACATGTATTCAACATTGAGCTTGATTTGCGACAAATAAAGATATTCCTTAAACCCAGAAAGAGTCAAGATGCTTATTTGTTAAACAAGAATTTAGGATGTTAGAAAATAGACTATTAGGCCTAATAAATTGTATGAAGTGAAAAATGTTTTACAAAATTTAAGCTAATAGTTTAATTCAACTAAAGATAACATTTCTATTGTGTGTGTAAATAGTTTGCGACAATTACCTTTTAATATGTTTATTTTCTTACATATATGTCAGCATACAACCTGACACATATCTATAATATTCTATAGGTAATTAAATATGCTAATTTCTATAAAAACTGACTTTCATGATTTTTTATTAATAATAAGTAAAAACATTTCTTACTGTCGGCCTACTATTAATTGCAAATATTATTTTTGTCTGGTTGCATCTTGTTATAATTTGTTTAAAGAGCCTAATTGACTGGTTTCCATATTTTGTGACATATGGAAATAAATAAAGTGAAACAAATTAAGCATTTTCCCTTTAACCTAATTCCTATGCTTACAAAATGAGGATTTATTCAATTTTATGTTGAATGGTATTGAATAGGGTATCAAGTATCGAAGATATGAAATGATGGTATTGAGCAGAGCAAGGTATAGGAATCAAGAAACGTAGGTATTGGCCCACCACTAAAAAAAATATAAAGGAAGCAATTTTTGTGTCAATATTTTCTTTAAAATTTTATTTAAAGTTTGAGATAGATATTGTAAGGAATAAATGCGAACAAATTTTGTTTTAAGTTTGTTGAAGTTCAGACCAGAATTGTAAAAGAATAGCTTTAATACTTGAATTGTCAAATAAAACCAATATTCATACAGTCTTCATCAGTGGTGGAGTCAAGGGATATTTTAGGATGTACAGGGAGAAAGAAAGAGAGAGAAATAATGCAAATAGCACACATTTCCACTTTAACTTAAAGTTTGGTACAATATTTACATCTGTGCATCACCAGAACAGGCATTAAGATGTAATAAAAAAAAGTATATCATTCTCATATTTTATAGATTTATTTACTTTTTTCAACTTCTATCCTTAATAATTATTCTATCATATTAATCTAATTTTGTATTAGGCTCAATTTGTTTTTGCCATATCTTCTAATATCAGCCTATCAGCTGATTCATGTGATACTTTATTTAGCTTGATTATCGTTATACATTTAGACAACAACAAAATTTGACCTACTGTTTGGAATTGGTTGATACTATTATTCTATTATTTTTAATCCCTTCATTAACTACCGGTAAGTTTATTAAATAAGGTCTGCTTCTTAATTACCGTATGTTGAGCCACATACATAATGTTAAAGTGTGTCTCACACACATATATATAGTGTGCCTGACTTAGTTTTGAGAGGCCCAAGTTTAATCTCAATTTGTCAACAGTAAATTGCTTTGCTAAAAAAGCTATCGCTACAAAAATTAACCTGGCTTTGCAAATTCAACCGGGACCTTGTTCACAAAGAACTGACTTGGTCATTCTTGATGGAGAGGCGGAGGTTCAAATCCCGACCAGATACATTAAGGTTCGTTTTTCAAATATGATCTATAACTATGATTTTTCTATATCCTCCAAGCTTGCTTCCTCATCTCCGAGACTAGTTGTTTTTATAATATCATTGACAATCAAAGGGGCAGGGAGAAGGTAGTTTTAGTGGAAGTGTACTCTCATTAGTATGGAGAAGGGATGGGAAAAACCAAAGTGATAAATTAGCGTTGGAAGCACTCCTCCCCCTATTACCAGTGCACCTGAAATAGATGGATAAGTCAATGTCACTGTCAACAGTAATCCAGTCTATTGTAATCTTGATTCCTTAGACTGTAATTAAAAACTCATGTTCCTGTAGCCATAAAGTGTGAGAGGACTCTGATCCCAATCTCGTTACAAATAATTATAACGATATTTTGTGCATTTCCTTCTTATGCATTAATATTACAGTTCTTGACACTAGGTTAATGTATTTAATACCGTATGTTTTCTCCTTGTTTAATTTAGTTTTAAGCTGTGCACTGATAAAAGCATGTTTTTAGAAAGATAATGTTAAGTTTATTTAGTACAAACCACATCTTTGAATACGCAATTCCAATTTAAAATTAATTATAAAATAATACACATTTAAATATTAAATAACATACCTGTAAAGTGAGCCCAAGTGAACTAAAGATGCCTGCTGCTATTGGAATACCAATCAAATTGTACATGCTTGCAAACAGGAAGTTGAGTCGTATTCTCCTGACAGTTCGGCGCGACAAGTCAAGGCAGCCGATTACATCTAGTAGATTATCCTAAAATAGAATACATGTTTGAAATATATTTGTCTTACAAATAATCACAAAATTAAATCAACACATGTGGAGATAAGTTATAGTACCAAATGAGTAATGAAGTTTTTCTTAAGTGCCAATGCCAAAAACATTTGAAAAGTGATTATTTTTAAAAGATAATATAAATAAGAACATGAGAGAATCAAATTTGAAAACAACTGTCTAAATAAAATATGTACCCTCATTAGGACAACATCTGCCGCCTCTGCCGCAACATCTGTGCCTGAGGAAATAGCGATACCAACATCTGCTTGTGCTAGAGCAGGAGAATCATTGACTCCGTCTCCTACCATCACCACTCGGAGTCCTTGTTCCTGAAGATGTTGAATCTTTGCAACTTTGTGGGTCGGGAGAACTTCTGCAAACACGCGACTGATTCCTACCTTTAAACAGAGATAAAGCCAGCATATTAAATACAATTTATAGAGCCTTCCCTTTCTATTGTGTCTTAATCTCAATAATTGTTATTTATAATAGATCATTAATTTTCCTCTAAGCAAAAAAATTGTGGGGGTGAAACTTGGAAATTTCAACTAAGAGAATTCCAATCATAGTCTTATTTAGCAAAAAAAAAAAAAGACAAATTCAGACCTTTAAGAAAGTTTAAGCACAGTTATAACCAGTTTTCAAATTCATTAATACCTCATTATTTGGTTCAATAGTATGCTGCCAATGGAATATGCTATCCATTGCAGAGAAGTGTTTACATTAGCAGTTAAATATATTTTAAGAATTCAAAACATCAAACAAATTATTATTTCATAGTTTAGCACCATATCTTACTACTTGTTCAGGTTATACACATTTGTGCTGAATACGCTAATAAGTTAGGGTTGAGGAAGGTTGAATTTAGAGTAAGTTTACTAACATTTGTGTCAAGGGAAAGTGGAAAACAATATTGGAAAAGCCACCCTCAGTACACCCGACCGGGATTCAAGCCCCAATCTCCCTATCATTGGCGGTATAGTCTGACACGAGAGTGATACCTTAGACCATGTGGCTACCAAAGCAGGTTATAGTTAAAAATATTAACCTAATTTACATACATAGCATTTTGATCAAGTGTCTAAAAAGAAGGACTATGTATCTATATAGCTCGCTTGCGGGCTCACGCCATATTTTTTTATGTGTATTAATAAAGTATGAATTATAGATTTTTAAAAAGCTTAGACCAATGTTATTATTAAGGCTCGGATGTTTATGACCTTAAAACTAGTGAAATATGCAAACTAATATGCCCTCAAAAATACCAATATATGACCTAAAAACATAACTAAAATCAAGGAAGTAACTTGCAGTAAAAGAAATTAGCCGACAAATTTTTAATTATTAATTGCCTTCACTTCACATATATTACAGAACAATATCAATCTATCAGTACTTAAGTATCGTTCATTAAATTCTTTCAAATTCACATTATTTAACTACCTAACTTTTGGCATGCTTAAAATGCTTAAAATGTGGACAGATAGAATTTACACTGAACAGGTTTTGTATAGCACTGAAAGATATATATATATATATATAAAGTAAGACAGGTTCACACCAGGAAACAACAATACAAACTACCTTTATATATAAATAACTATGGAAAACAACACATGAAAATAATAATACCAACACTTTTTAACATGATGCCGGATACCCCTTTGGGAATAGATAAAATATCAAACGATAAAAGAGAAATAAAAAATTGCTAATAGGCTCATAGACTTAATGAAATAATAATACTAGTGAGACTAAATATGACAAATAATCTATGAAATGGAATCGAGACTGGCTTTTGAAGATTAAATAAAATATAAAATGTAAGCTAATAGATTTAAGGAACTATATTAAGTATTATAATTATGTGATGTTGTAAGAATAGACTCAAAGGAATGAATTGTATTCATTATATCTATATTTTACTACATGTATGTATTACATTTATGGTGAGGTACCAGCTGACAAGTCCATCATGATTAGCTGGACCATGTTTAATGATTAGAAATATGTGCTACTGAAAAAAAAAGTCAAAGGTAATATTGAAAGATCTAAGAAGATTATGACTTATCAAAATTAATCAAATAAAAATGTACATATTGATGAGAATGAGGCAAATCTGTTGAAAGATCTTTAATCAAGAATCATTAGACATAAATGATAAGTAACCTGTAAAAGTTTTATTAACTAAAATTGCATTTTCTCAAAAAATAGGAATTGCAATTTTGTTAATAATGGAATACAATGCCTGGATACAAATTTTAATCAAAATCGATGAAGCCAACTATGAGAAAATTAATTTTTTCTCTTTTAACCCTCAAGTAAACTACCCTTAATTTTAGGGTTGGATTTCTAATTCCAAAAACCGGTCAGAGGAACCTTATTAAAACCCTAAATACCAAGTTTAAGCCCCCAAATGGTTAAATGGTTTTGGTTATAGGCCAAGACACATACAGACAGCTTTTGAAATAATACTTTTTCAGGTTCAAGGGGTCATGAAACGTCAAAATACATCAACATCTCGAGTTTTTTTTACGCTCTTCAAGAGATCGCAGTAAAGAATAATTTTCAAATCACCTGTATGGCAATTGCTGCTGCAGTTTTCCTGTTATCTCCTGTTAGAAGAATTACTTCCAGCCCCATTCTCTTGAGTGTGTAGACAGCCAAATGGGCTTCAGGTTTAACTTTATCAGCCACACTCACCATTGCTACTAGATTACCTGCAAACAAATTATTCTTTTATATATATATATATATTTATTTTTTTCGATTTTCTCTAATGTACACAAGATACTGAAATTTTCTACAAAATATATACTAAGTATGTTTGAAAGAGTATAAAATATTATTATCTGACACATTAAGTTAATTTCCTTTAAAAGTCTATTAAGGTCATTTGGCAATCAGAATTTATTGTACAATTTTAACAAGTATATAATAAGCTATAGTGAGTCAATGAGTTTAAATGTTAAGGTGCGGCCGAAAGGAAAATGGATATTTTTAAAGTTTTTATAGAATTGAAATGTTTTGGCAAAAATAAATCAAATATTTCTCCAGTAGCAACATAGAGTTTAGTTTTATTCACATGGTGATATCAACAGATCTTGGTTATCTGTCGAGGGTGTTCTGGAATTTTGTCAAAACTTTTTAAATCAAGAGAAAAAGTTTTGAAAAAATTCCAGGACACCCTCGAGAGATAACCAAGATTTGTTGATATTAGCATGTGCAGAAAACTAAGCTCTATGTTGCTATTGGAGAAATATTTTATCTATTTTGGCCAACAAAATGTAATATGGGTATGAAATTTAGTATATAACTAGACATTCATATGAGGTATACACAATGAAATATATATAATATGTAACAGACAAATAATATTCAATGTACAAGCAGATTAAAAGTGCTAAGTTACCATTTTTTATCATATATGAATACCTTTCTGTTAATAACACACTATAGGAGAATAACACGATGATGTGCCACTGTACAAAAATATATGAGAAGATACTAGAAAAGAGAATAAGAAATAAAATGAAAGGAAGGTGGAGAGAGGAACAGCACGGATTTAGGGAATAAAGGTCTATAATAGACTTAATCTTTGCCATATGACAGCTGATGGTAAGAAGGTGTGAATATGGGAAATGCTTGGAAATGGTATTTATGGATGCGGAGAAGGCATATGATAGTATGGATAAAAATAAAGTTTGGAAAGAGATGGAGGAGGCTGAAGTCTATAGAGGAGTTGTAAAGAGAGTGCAAATCATGTATGAGGATAATAGGAGTTGTGATAAGATGAAGAGTGGGAACATGGTATGGTTCCAAATACAAAATTGTGAAGGAGATTGCCCTTTCACCATTACTATTTGTAATGTTAATGGAAATGGTCATGAACAAATCGGGAGGAAAACTCGGGAGGAAAGAATGAAAGCCATGATGGTTGCTGATGACTTGATGGTTTAGGGGAGAAGGAAGAGGAAGTACAGGAACAGCCACAAGAATGGAATGAGGAAGTGAAAGAGTGTGGAATGATATTTGGCATGGCAAAGTGTGAAGTGACGGTAATGCCAAGGAAGAGGATAAGGCCTAATAAAGCTGGATGGTGTAGAGCTGAGAAAAGTGCAGAACGAAAAATACCTTGGAAGCGTGAATGAGGTGAAAGGTGAAAGTAGAGAGGATACAATGAGACGAGGACAGCAGGGAAAGTTGTTCCATAGGTATGTAAGAGAACTGCCATGGAGAAGAGAAGTGTCCTTAAAGTGTAAGTAAGTGCTGTACAGGGCATACTTTGCAACCATTGTCACATATGCAGCAGAAACATGGGCAATGAATGTAAGAAAGACTGGGAAAGTTGAGACCATGGGAATGAAGAAGTTTGTGAGGAGCATCTTAGAGGTCACGAGGAGAAACAAAATTAGGAATGAAGTTACCCTGGAGAGAGTGGGGGTACAAGAAGTATATGATATAGTATAGAGATGGGAGGAGCAGATAACAATGTGTTCAGGTGAGAAGAGAAGAATGGTGGATGGATAGAGGAAGATAGAAGAATTTTACTAAACTACCCAGCCACAGGCTGGAAACAGTTAATTATGATGGTGATGAGTCTAACTCTTTTCATTAATTTTATTAGTGAGATTGCATTGATCGTTACAAAAATTGAGATAAAAAATGTATATTTTATTAAATTTCTTGTTTTGACTGTACCGAATGTATAAACAACATCAACTAGCAAAACACAGTATGTCCGCCTGGCTGAGACAGTGTCGGTTTACCCAACTAATGATTCACTCAAGTAAAGCGCAAGCTGTAGAGGACAGAGTGGCATTGATCCCATCTATCTTTTCTAAGATTTATGCTTTATTTTGTTCCTTCCGATAGTCATTTGGAGCTTGAGAAATTTTCTACTGTATCACTTTTGTGCTTCAGCACAAAGTTGTCTGTTGGTGGGACTACATCAAAACAAGTCTTTATTTGCCACTGGAACCATTCTCCTGCAGCAGTTCAATCAGTAGTAGGCTCGGGCCGAAGAACACACCAGGGTAGCCGAAGGGGTCAAGTTCCAGAAAGACTTAGGTGGAGTTGAAGTGACAGTACAGCCATGTTACTGCAAAATCAACACCCACTGCCTTACGGGAAGGGGATGAGCCCTAAAGGCTAAGGAAACAAACCCTAACAGAAACTGAAAAGGGGAAAGATGGGCCTAGCAAGCCAGTACTGATTGCTTTCAATCAAATAAGAAGTCTTGGAGAGACATACATATATTGTATGTGACAACCTGCTTCTTCAAATGACAATACAAATTACGAGCAGACCGATGATTATCACCATTATAAGAGGAAATAATTAACTGGAAGACACATAATATCAAGATGGGGGATGGTTAACATAATGACAATGACAGGTCAGTGCGAAGAACTTGTAGATATTATGGATGAAAGGAACTTAGACATCTTGGGTCTGATTGAAACAAAGTGAAAAGAGACTGGTCCTAAGACCTTGAGAAATGCGTACAAGCTTTACTGGCATGGACTAAAGGAGGAAACAAATAGTATGGGCTTCATCCTAAGCACCAATGTTGATGCTGTGGCTGAGTTACAGTTCATCAATGACAGAATAATAAAAATGCAATTACAAGGGAACAAGGACAATTTGACTCTGATCCAAGTTCATGCCCACCAAAGTGGGTCTAACATGGAAGACAAAGAAAAATTCCTAGATGAGTTGGAAAGACAAAGCGAAAATAATAACATGCTTGTGATGGGAGAACTAAATGCCTAAGTAGGCACAAACAGAGCGAGGTACCAGAATGGCATTGGCTCACATTGTTTAGTTAACAGAAATAATGAAGGTGAAACACTATTGGATATGTGCGCTATAAACCAACTCATTATAAAAAAAACTTGGTTTAAGAAAAGAGTAAACTACAAAGTGACTCAATACAGCTGGAATGGGCAGAGTGACACAATTATCAACTACGTGATTACAAATAGAGCAGATTGTCGCCACGGGTGTGATGTGAAAGTCATTCTGGGAGAACACTTAGATATTGACCATCGACTACTAGTCATGATGCTTCGAGGTGTCAACATTATAGAAGTGACAGATATAAGAGAACCAAAGATTAAGACTCGGATGTTAGAGGACTCGACAAAAAATGAAAGTTACCTGAACAAAATTAAAGAAAGGTCACCAAGTGGTAAAATTAAAGGATAAGAGGAATAGCCATATTAAAAAATTCATTAGTTGGTGTGACAGAAGAGACAGTAGGGAGGACAGAAAACAAGGTTAGGAAAAATGAAAAACGCTGGTGGAATGTGATCTGAAATTAAATAAAACAAAGAAATATGGCAAGGAGGAACATGGGCAAATAAAAACAGAAGAAAACAGAGACAAACTAAAACCAGCCCAATTAGAAGAAACGTACAGACAGTTAAAACGCAAGGTAAAAAAGGACTATCAAGGAATAGAAAGTAAAAAGCTAGGCAGAGTTCACACACAAGTTAAAAGAGGATGCGTGGGGAAACAAAAAAAAACTACTGTACAAGGCTGTAAAGAATAAAAGGAAGGGAGACAATGAGGAAATAACAGCGCTGGAAAAAAAGTGATGGCACTATATAATACGGGATGTAAAAGAAGTGCGGAGAGAGAGATGGAGATGACCAACCAGAGGATGGTGAAAGTATTAGAGACAGGGCAGAATGACCTTTAACTTGGCTAGAAGTAGAGAAGGCGCTGGGAGCAATGAAAAGGTAGAAGTCAGTAGGGATGAACTCAGAATTAACATGATCAAAGCATCACAATACAAAGGCTGCAATTGATATAGTGTGTTAAATGCACTGTGGAAAAATGAAGAAGTACCTAGTGACTGGAGCGAAGGTGTTATAGTTGTGCCTTTTCATAAGAAGGGCCGTAAAAGAAAATGTAAAAACTACAAAGGAATCACCCTATTATCACATGATTTGAAAAATATTAGAGAAAATTGTTTATTAAAGGTTGAAAAAAGTAATAGAATCACTGTTTGAAGAAAAACAATATGGCTTTCGAGGAAACAGAGCCTCAATGTATTTAATCTTCACATTATGAATTTTGATGGAAAAGGAATGGAAGACAAATGCAAATCTTGTACTGGTATTTTTAGATAGTGAAAAAGTGTATGACTTTGTATAGCAGGATAAGATCTGGGAGTGCCAAAATAAAAGACATATGCTTAAGTCCCTAATACAAAAAGTGCCAGAACTGTGTAAGTATAGATGGGAACACAGAATGGTTTACAACTACACAAGGAGTCCAGTATGGCCGAGGATTATAATCCTTGTTATTATTATCATCATCACCACATCTTACTACCCATTTGGGTTATACGCACTTACGCTAATGTCTAGTGGTAGAGTGGTTGTGAGATAAAATGGAGGACCTACCGTTTAACGTGAAATCCGAGCCACGGTGGAGGCCTGGCACTATAACCCTTGTTATTCATAATTGTATAGGATGAAATAATGAATAAGTCTAAGGGAGGAGTCAGGACAAGGTACTGCCGGTGTTCACGTTTGCAGACAACATAGTAATTTGGGGAAAGATGGAAAATAAAGTAAAAGAGAGACTAGATCTATGGAAAGTGGATTTCAAGAACTTTGACCTTAAAATAAGTAAGAGCAAGAAGGTGGTCATGTCGGCCAACAAGCAGAAAACACTAGTTAATATTATACTGGAGGGTACACACTTGTAAGAAGTGAAACAGTTCCAGTACCTCGGCAGTAATGTATTGTCAGACATCAGAACCTGTTCAGAAGTCATAAATCATAAATTGAAAGGATCTCATTTCTACCACCAAGTGAGAGAGCTGCTCTAGGACAGGGCAGTCCTCCTGAATTCCAAACATGTACTCTTCCAAAGTTATTTAGCCCCTATGGTCACGTACAGCCTCGAGAGCTTTGTAATGCCACCCAGGTTAACTTTATGCCTCCTGGCACAACAATTAATGCCAATGCATATTGTGAGACCTTTAGACTGCTCCGACGGGCCATTCAGAAAAAAAGGAAGGAAATGTTGACTGATGGCGTCTGCCTACTCCAAGACAATGCTCCGGCCCACACCACATGTGCCACCACTAGGCTGCTTGATAGTTTCAATTGGGATGTTTTGAATCATCTGCCTTGCAGTCTAGACCTTGCGCCTAGCGATTATCACTTGTTTCTTCATATGAAGAAACATCTGGGTGGAAAAAATTTGACGATGATGGGGTGAAAGAGGTCATAGCGTGGCGATACAGAAGTTGGTTCCCAGGCTTAATAAGTGTTTGGACAATTCCGGTGAATATGTGGAAAAATAAACTTATCCATATGTAAGTTGTTTGCGGTAAAAGTTTGGTAAAGAACATTTATTTGTAAATGACATGGTCTTTGTATCTTTACTTTTCAGACACGCCTCGTAGTTCTCCGAGAGGCTTGAATGTCCAATGGCCTTAGTAGACATTTTATAAAATACATTTTTATTTTCTAAAAATAATTTACTATTCTAAATATTTATCAGATATAATGTAATGTTACCATGTTTTACACTGCCATTTTATCAGTAATCAATACTTTGATAAAATTTATTTGCCAAATTTCTTTATTCTGTATTATATTAAATATTTGGTTTTAAGATGTTTGAGTTCAAGTGTGTGTTTATTAGTAACTTAATCTATATTATCAAGGGTAAAAAGATAAGAAGAGTGAATTCTAAGGAAATAGAAAAACATGCTTGAAGAGAGGAAGCCACACACCTTTTTAGTGAGATGAGCATTATAATCATCATCATCAGTGGCGCGGGAACTAGGGGGTACGGGGGTAAATTTTACCCACCCAAGAAATGGAGGGGGGTAAAAAGTATCATTTTACCCCTCCGCTCTCAAACAAATATAATAAAACTTTTAGATACTAGAAAGATCTTGTTGAGGCAAGATACACAGTTCACTCTAAGGTAACATAATAAAATTAAAATATAATCCTGTTTCGAGTGGTTTTATTGGCGAGTCCTGACCTATCGTAGGTACTGCTTAGTGCTTGGGACAGCAATCACCAGTCTCCAACACGCTCTTCTGCTAGGCGCGACAGTGCTGCTATGTTACTTTACAAGTCCACTTGTGACTTGTGCCAAAGTCTTGGAGGGGGAGGGGTTGAGACAGAAGAGAGGTAGGGGGTTGTAAATACCGTCTGGTATTCACTCATTCGCGTGGGGAAAGGTGACTTGAGTTTGTCATCAGACGACAAAGATACGTTTGTTTTTTTTACTGTTACCTTAAGTCTTACGAATTGAAGTTGACAATGAAGAGAGCTCATGATGGGAAGATAACAACCTTCTTCAAAGCCAAGCAGACACAATCAAAAGAACAATGCCCTGGTAAGTTATAACAATGAATTAAAACTGATCAATAAATTATTATCATCTCTTAGAAAGATAATTCCATTTCAATTGGTCACTAAAATTATTCTTTTATATATACAGAGCCTAGAGAAAGTCTAATAATAAAATTCTGATTTTGAGTTTCAAATAAAATATTTTTTATATCTTTTATAGATCGCTTATACTTCAATAAAAATTTATATATATATATCGCAGGTGCTGACGATTGCAATTTACTGCAACATCAAGATGGAACCAATGAAACTTTTGCAACCAGTTCCGGAGATAAAATATCACTATCACAGTTTGAAGCCAACAATGTAGAAGCAGCGGGACATTCCTCAAAATTTGGTACTCATAATATGATTAATTATTACACACTTACTCAAGTACAATCAGAGGGCGCACCCACGGGGGTAGCTTTGGGGTCTGAAGCCCTCCCCCAGAAGTTAACGCTATTACAAAAATATTATTAGCATTATGTTCCGTCAATTAATCATTTATATTGTTTAATTATATTTATTATAAATTAAATTTGTACAGTAATTAGGGCTTTTCAAAGGATTACTTTTTTATGTGGATTTTAATTTTACTGTTAATTTTCACTTAAATGAAAACTGGATCTGTGCTAATGTAATATTTTCTAGAAATGGTTAAAGTATTTACTCTTTGTACATAGAGTTTTGAAGAGGGTACAGTACTTGAAATTATTATGTTAGAGCAATTATGTAAATATTATTGTATCAGCAGTTGAGATATTAATATATGCCCCCACTCCCACCAACTGCAAATCTCGGGTGTGAAGAAGAATGTGTAAACACAGACCTGTTAACCAGTGTCGTACACAGTGACAGAGGGTAGGCCGAGGATCCACTTTTGGTACAAATTATCTCAAATATTATCATTTACATACTTTGAAATAAAAAAATTCCCGGGTGAGAAACCCCTGGAACCCTACTTTTTAGGTGAATCTCTATCTTTCTTACCCCCCTACTTCAAATAAAATTTCCAAATATTAGAATAAATGAAATATATAATGCTGCAATTATGAAAATTATTATGTAAAAATCCCCCCCTCCCAGCTTAAAATTCTGGGTGCGCCCCTGAGTACGAATGCAATCGAAAGATATCTGAAGAAAAAGGTGGGGTGTGGGGTATGTACTACTGCTAGAGCCTCGTACGCACTTGATGTTTGGATTTGGATTACCAGAGAAATCTCTCTCACTACAATAAAAACCCAAATCATTTTAAAGGTATTATAAATTAGTCTATATATTATTACTTATTGCTTCTAAAATGTTAAAATGTATTACATTATTTTGTTAGCTGTTTGGTTGATTAATATTTTAATGAAGACTACTATTTTAGGTTAATAATTAACGTCAGAATGACCAACTGCGTGTAACTTACGAGAATACGATCAGGTTTAGGTCTGCAGAATATATTATTCGTACTATTTATTCAGACGTTATACTTTTATTATTTCAAGCACTTCTATTTAAAACTACTAATTAATCAACATAATTATTATTCAATGTGCCATTGAACCGATTAGATACACTGGCCCACCTAGGGCTTGGTTGTAAATATAATGATAGTTAATTTTTTCAATTTCAATAAAAATATATTATTTGTGTTGCAGGTTTAACATATAAGCAGGGAGATTCTACTAGGCCTCAGGCTCATTCACAGGAGTGCATCAGGTCAACACCTTATTTTAGTTATTCTCCTGGTCCCAAAATAAATGCTGAGAGTTTCACCCTGCATGAAAGCTCCTCCAACAAGATGGATACAAGTGCAAGTGAAGGGACACAGCCTAAACCATCTGCTGCAGGTACTCGTAATTTTTCTTGGATTGGAGAGGGTCCATGCCACCTACCCATCACAAGTCCTTATGTGGTTTCTGGTAAGAAATTTCAATTTCAAACAAAGTGGTTTACCCGATTCCCATGGCTTCATTTTGACAATGCATGCAATGGAGTTTTGTGTTATCCTTGCTGCAAAGCCGTGAATTTGAACTTAATTCCAGACAAATTAAAAAAAGTGGCATTAGTTTCGGATTTGATAAATGGAAAGGGAATTGTGAAATGGAATAAAGCTGTAGAAAAGTTCACCGCTCATATGAATAGCCCTATTCATAAAGAAGCTCTAACAAAACTTGGAGGGTTAAAATTAGTATCAGTCAATGCTCAACTGTCATCATTAGCCAAACAACAGCAAGCAAATGCTAGAGTAGCATTGAAAGCCATAATGGAATCAATAAAATATCTTGCTCGCCAAGGATTAGATATTCGTGGACACATAACAGAGAGTGGGAATTTGTTTCAACTAAATGAACTGAGGAAGAACGATATCCCCGAACTAAAAGAATTTCTGTTACGAAAAAAGAATTATTGCTCTGATACAATTCAAAATGAGATTCTTGAGTACATGGCTCACACAATTCTGCGTGAAATCATAGAAGAAGTTCATGAAAGCAAAATTTTCAGCTTGATTGTTGATGGTACGACTGATACGAGTGGACACGAACAGGTATCAATATGTGTCAGAATACTGAATAAATATGAACCCGAAGAGTTGTTCCTTGGTTTGTATGAATGTGCCAGTAAATCTGACAAAAGTGTATCAGACCTCATTCTCGATGTGCTGTTACGCTGTGGACTATCGACAGAAAACCTCAGAGGGCAATGCTACGATGGTGGTTCTAACATGAGATCTGCCTGCAAGGGTGTTCAAGCACTAATGAAAGAGAAGCAGCCTCTTGCTCTCTTTGTTCACTGCGGAAGCCATAGCCTCAACCTAGCTCTTCAGGATACGACCAAATCCATCCCTCTAATACGAGATGTACTATCTTGGATGAATGATGTGGGTGTAATGATAAGGGGTTCACCCAAAAGAATGGTATCTTTTGAAGACATTAAGGCCTCTGAAGGTAGCACTATCCATGGTTGCCCACGCCCTCTTTGCCCAACCAGGTGGACTGTGAGATGCATTGCTATTCACACCATTTTGAATAATTACTCATTTGTTCTTTCATGTCTTGAGGAGTTGGCAATGTCTAAGGATGACTGTGCTGCCAAAGCCCGTGGGTTACACGATTATTTTTTAAAAGGGTCTGTATATTTTTCACTTCTTGTTTGCATCAATATTTTCGAACCAACAGAAAAACTAAGTCTGATACTGCAAAGATCACCACTTACACATACTGGAGCGAAAGAAGCCGTAAGTACTGTACTTGAAGATCTCAAGACAAAGAGGAATGAACTAGAGTTCGAAAATTTGTGGTCACAGATGCTGAAGAAAGTGGAAGAGTTTGATCTTGAACCACCTTCTTTACCCCGTGTTTGTCGTGTTCCTAGAAGACTCGAACACAATGAAACACAAACAGGTCACACATGGGCAAGTCCCAAAGATAATATTAAGTCGGTATACTATGAAACCTTGGACACAATCTGTGGAGAAATTGAATACAGGTTCAACCAACCAGATTTTCAAGAGTACTGCATATTGGAGGAAATCTTACTCTCGAAGTCAAATGAATTTACTGAACCCATGATGAAAGTTTTGAACAAAAGAAGTATTTGCCCAAAAGAGCTGAAAACTGAGTTGACGATGTGTAGCAAAATCATTCATTTTTCTAGCATCTCCAGCACGTTCACCGAATTTCAAGGCCTGCACGAGGAAACAAGAAGTTTATTTCCTCACACTGAAGAGATTCTGAAAACTCTGATAGTGATACCAGCTACATCAGCTACTGCAGAAAGAAGTTTTTCAATGCTTGGACGCATAAAAAACTATCTTTGCTCTACGATGATGCAACGTAAACTAAATCACCTGTGTCTGCTTAATGCATACCCTGAGAGACTCAACAAACTTGACATTGCGAAACTAGTTAGTGGTTTTATAGCTAGTAGCGAATATAGGGCAAAGGTGTTTGGAAACATACTTTAATTTTGTTGTTTTTAATCATTTTGAGTTGAGCAGCATCAGATATATTTTTTCTTAATTAGTTTTGTGTGTATTCATTCTAATTTTTGACATGCCCATAATTAATGAGAGAAAAACACATTTGGACTGTTAAATATTACATTTTATTGGTCTTTTTTAAATCTAAAAAATGTTATTCCCTATAAAAGCCCATGATTATATTTACCCCCCCAAATAAAAACGTTCCTGCGCCACTGATCATCATCATTATGTGTTAAAAAGAATTTTATTTTATTTTAAACTTACCATTAAAAGCACACAGCACTGCAGTGTGACCTAGTTCCTCTTCAGCATCCATTCGAGAATTCACTTCTTTGAAAACGTTTATACCATTTCGATGCATCCACTCCCGGTTTCCTATCAAGACCTATATCAAAAACCATAAAAGTTGCAAATAGTTAATGTAAATTTAACAATAATAATGAACAATTGTAGAGCAAGAATGCTTAACTAATATATCACGGCTATTCACATCACGTAGAAATAAGGAATATAGAATTTAGAATAAATATACAACATTAACATAAAGGGAGATAAGAAAACCATTTGTAAGAACAAAAACTAAATATACTGGGTTGAGATTCAAACTTCGGCTTGTTGGTCATCAATATACCAAACAAGACCGCCACATTTGTCTGTGTAAACACAAATTAAGGTTTAAAGAACAATAAAGTTATTTTTAGTAGTGACCATAAAGACATATCAAACAAAATAAATAAATCATTTAGCAAGTGAAATATTTTGAAATTTAATTTTCTATTAAAATTGATGTCATAACCACTAAGCAATGTTTGAATGTTTCTTTTGATATACATAGCTCGAGTGGACGCACATGCTAAAAAGTTGTGGCTTATCATAATGCATATCCTCACTTCACATGTAAATTTAAATGGACTATATTGAGAGTATCAGAAGGGTTAAAAAACGTTCGGTTGGAGTTAAGTAATTTTCATTATGCCATGGAAACCATTTCGAAAAACCAATTGAGCAGTCTGCTTATTGAGCCGGAGTTATTTTCAAGAATATTAATCGTGATAAGTGAGAACATGAGGCCCCACTCTCAATAATACATCCAGTGAAGCCAGTTAATTTGTATGATTATTACAGAATGAGTTTTGTTAATACCATTTAAATAGGAGATAATTGGCAGTTAAATGTTAACATACCTTTATTGACAAGAGAAGGGATTTTTGAACAGTACAAGATTCACAAAGTTCCAATACCTTTGTATCAAACGGGAACATATGTGGAATTTGACTTTGATGTTCTTCATAAGCAAAGATAAATATTTTAGATCACTAGACAAAAGTAATTTTTTGGATTGCAAAGGACAGAATTTGGTCATTTGTCCAAATGATTTAATGCTACCTGATAGTAAAGTATAAGATTGTATTTTTAATTTGATTATGTCTAGAGTTGACAATAGTAAGTGTAAGAGAATGGTAAGCATTTCAAAGGAGACTGTTTTTAAAAGAATAACGTCTGGATGGATTAATAATGTATTCGAGGATAAAGAAAGCATACGACCCATCCCTTCTGTTCCAAAGTCTCTAGCACATTCAGGAAGGGTGTCAAATGCTTCTAATTGTGATTTAATAAGGGAAAGATAAGATTTAAATTTCTTGAAATTCATCTGGGCGCATTGAAAGTTAATAGTCAGTGGAACGCTATGCAGTTCCATGAGATAGGACATTTAATTTGGAAAGAAAGTTTTAATTTGTCTCTCTTATATGTTTAAACACACTTTCAAAAGGAGCTGGAAAAGATGTCATTTATAGTGACTCAACAATGGACTTTGATAAGCTAATAATCCAGGCAAAGTCTAGAACTGAAGAAATACATAAAGGTGCTGGAGCTTTCTATTTATCCTGTCACTGAACTACTAAGCTTACAATGTAAGCTAACTGTTGTGATCAATACATTCTATGTCAATTTGAAATAATTACTTGTTATAAGAAAAACCTTCCAACCTTTAAATAATCCTAATATCTTGTACAAGCAATCTCTGGATACTATGACTGTAGTACCCAATGGTGCATCAGTAGTGCTTGTACTCAGAGGGCATCCATTCAGTACAGGGTTCCGAGATAAAGTTTTGTAGGGTTTACACACAGTGTCAGTCAATTTCATTGGTCTAAGTTTCCACGAGTTAAGCCAGTTCTTCCATGTGCGTGAGCGTCCAATCTCTTATATTTCTTTATCTTTTATTTAACATCACATTTTGTATTATCTTTTAGTCACTCCTATTAAACCAAAATTCATAATCCTATGTTTTATTTTGAACCCGAAAAATTACCTTGCCTGCAACCTAACCTTTCCCGCAAGCTATCCTGACAAATTAAGCCCACAGGGGGTAGGTCACAACATCGAGAAAATTTTAAAATAAAGTTATAAATGGTCAGTTATTATGAACCCAACCATATAACATAAAAGGGCAAACAACATATTGATACATATTTTGATGGATGCTAATAGATACCATTTAGTGCTGTCTTTAAGGGTACAAGTGTCATAAAATATTTGGGTTCTATTAACTTCTGTTAAATCACAGAGAAAAAAAAGAGCTTCATCTCATAAAATTTCTGTCCACAGCTCAACTTCTAGTAAAAAGATACCACTCACTACCCAGTGGTGTAACATTAAAGACTAGAGACGACCCAAAATATTGTTAATAAAGGTCATATCTATATTATAGCCTCATCTCTCTTTTCAAAAATACCCCCAAACAAAGATGCTCATTTGGATTTTTAAATATATTGATTGACCCTGAATTGACAAACTAAGCCATTATCACTAAGACCAACATTGCTTACCAATAAAATAAACCATACACACTGCAAAATAGTTCAGCAAAAGGCTCGCATAAGAATAATCAACTTACATATTATAATTTAACAACTTATTTTTCAGAAAACATTTAGGATATTTTGAGTAAATTCTCGAATAAAGACTATGCCCTAAAATGTGAATGAATAATGACTCTGAGCAATGGACGAATCCTTGATAGCTCAGTTGTATAACATTGGTGCACCAGGCCAAGGGCCCCAGGCTAGAGTCATGTGTCCAGATGTCGCTTTTAAAAGTGATAAATATAAAACATGATGAAATTATTTGAAATAGGTTATAGTGACCCAGCCAGTACAACATCCATCGCAGCCTAGCATTCTAACATTCTTGTTGATTTAATGCTGCAGAGTTCCAAAACTCCTTCGATAACATTAATTGATGCATGTATCCCTTATACTCAATCTGCAATGGTTATATTCAAAAGGCTACATTTATGGGTTTAACTTCAAATATAGTTTATAGCTCCCAATGGCATCTGATTAAATGACATGTTCATACACATCACATGACAAAAACATAATGGTAATATATATACTGATGGTAAACAAATCTTGATTAATAGATTCGGACAGTTATTCAGAGGTTTTTATACATCTGTGGTTAATTATCTGTTGTTAATAGATAGGAGCAAAGTTAAAACACCCAATGGCTCAAAATGTAAGAAATCCTGGTCTGAAAATTCTGATCCACCCAAAATAATGCCTTAATAATGTGTACAACAATCATCCAACACAGGTATTACACTCTAGCACTTTAAAAACATTATGTTCACATTTATTTGATGTACATCTAATATGTAAATCACTATATAAAAAGGTAACATGGGGCTCTACCACTTTTATTCTAAATATATTTTGATTATTGCTCTTGAAATACCTCAAAGATTCTTAAAAAAAAAAAACTATCTTACATGAAAATGAAGCAATTTTTTAGTTTTCTCAACTAAATTAATTGATTTATGGGTACTTAAACCTTTCAAAGATTTAACGACAAAAGAGGTTAATGTTTACAAAATGAAAAACTAAAAATAACAAAATGGCATACCTTTCTTTACTATATTTAATTTCTCACCCTCTAGCTTAGTAAAAATATATGTAGTTGAGAATATAAAACACACCTCAAAAACATGTGTCACCACACTAGCTTTGTCCTCTGTATTAATGTCCAGAAGTTTCTCTAATTCTATATTCATCTTATCTTGGTTACAATTTATGATCAACATATCCACTGGAACCTCATTCACTATATACTCTCCCACATGGTTTCTGTAAAAAAAAGAAAAGAAAAAGGACTATATCAATTTTTTTTAATAATAAAGTTTTCATTTAAGCTCTTAATGAAGTTAAATAGTTTGATTGTTTTATATTAGTATGGGTGACTTGTGTAACAACCAAGACCAAGCCAGAGTAAAATAGAAATAAATCAATTATTTTGAGAGCCGTGAAGTTGGCAGCACCAATAACTGCACAAATTCTCTAACCTATGCTTGTATTTAGTGCTGAATTTGTGCCACACAAATACATAATGTACCGGAACCCATAAAACCAAAGACTATTAGATCCATGCCAATATTTAAACCTATAGTTCACCATGGGCAGGCCTTTTGTAAAGGTCATTTGGCCTGGGGCTCAAATTTTAGAGGGGTTTCAAATTTACACTTTTGATGTTAGCTCTTGAATTGGTTAATATAGTTAAATACAAGGAAATACACCTACAGGCTTGAAAGATGAAGACGTTCATCATACAAATTCACACCAAGTGAGGACTGGCATTGTTTGATTCTAGTTGTATAGATGACCACAGCAATAAAAACTTTCTAGGCATAACTGAACGGATTAGTAAATATGATGCACTTCTCTTTGGATATGATGAAAAGGTTTGAGAGTTACAAAAGAATAATAAGCACATTCAAGTATATTGTCTCTCCACACACATCCAGAAGGAGTTCGTGGATCATTTGTAAGAAATCTATTCTTAATGAGATCCAAAATGTCAAATAATTTTTAATAAATGTTTATGCTACGCCAGATAGTTCTAACAAGAAACAAACCAATATTGGCACTCGATATATAAAACTTTTCAATAACAGCCCAGAATTTTAAATCTAAGAGAGGTTATTGTATTTTGATCGCAAAAAAAAAACCTGGAAGGGCAGTTGCTAATATAGTTCTAACAATTCTAGATAAGAATGTTAAATTTTTAATACTTAATTGAGCAAGGCTATAATAATGGATCAAGCATGGCTGGCAAATATAATGGTGTATTATCAATTCTCAATTAGCATAACCCTAGATGCATTTTCTCTAGCTGTGGAAATCACACATCAAACCTTGTAATCTGGCGATCGAAGCACATAATGCTACTCCTGATTTTGAGAGGTGTAACATTGAAAACCTCATTGCTGACACTCAGCAGGTTCATAAACAGTGGGAGGGGATCTTGAATGAGAACAAATTGGTAGCGCAAATTCAGAATTTCGGTACATCATCTGAGTTTACCTGCAATCTCAAATTGTGTAATGATTCTGATGTTGAGCGACATTATAGACTCTATGTCTTCTGTGTCATTGCTGAGTTAATAATATCAGGTCTTAGAAAGTGGTTTGAATCGCTCATTATAATTTGTAGTTTGAATTTCTCTGAAAAGTTTATGACCTCAGTATTAAGATCTATGTTTATCAGCAGAAAAATTCAAAAGAATGTATCCCAAAGAAATATCACTGGATCTGTTTGATGAGATGACTTTCCTCAAGCAAATACATTCCATCAAATTTAAAGTGAATTGTAAGCCAAACGAATTTCTTCAAGAATTTCTTCAAAAATTTCTCCAACTTTGATTTTCTGGTGTGTTTCCTAATATCACTGTTGCGTTTATTTTTCTGAGTCTACCTGCATCAGTAGCTTCGAGTGAACGGTCATTCGATGTAATGAGACAGGTCGTATTTACTACTGTTCAACTATGATACAAGATCTTTTGAATGGCCTTGCAATGCTGAACATAATCAATGGCATTGCAAAAAAACTAGTTTTTTCAACTTTAGCTGGTAAATTTGCACAAAAAAATATAGAAAATCCTATATTAAATAAAATTGGAATGTTTTTTACAAAGTGTTAAAATGTTCTTTTTGTGTGTTGAAATCATTATGTAATGAATGTAAATCTTTAAAATAATATACTGCTAGTTTTGTATCATTGTTTTGCACCTCTTCATTTTTTAATTTACTGTGGGGGGGGGGGGGGGGGGGGGGCTGAAAAATTAAAGTGGCCCAAGCATCTCTTGACCTTCATGAGGCCTAGTACCACTCATTTAAATTTGGATGGATTCAATATAAAATTCTATTATATTGTAAGATTGACTCCAAATAGTATTTTGTTCATATTAAGTGATATTCCAAAGGCACAATAAGTGGATTTAGGTGAGTGAGCGGTTATAGTAATAAGTGCAAGTGCATTATTTGTAGTATATATATATATCTTTTACCGGAAGATGTTTTGAAGAAATCTTTGAAATAGTGAGTTTGGAAAATCCATTCCTGAGTTAAATATAGCCACATTTAGATAAAAGAATGGCTTTATTAGGCATGTTCATAAAAACATTTATTCAAAGCATTCTTGGCTGACTTGATGCGACTCAGAAGACAAATCACATTTAATATCTATAAATAATCAAATACACCAAATATATGCTGCAGGTTGCAATATACATAGAAATTTAAAAAATATATTATTTTTTATTACTTGTATGTATATTTAACATAATTAATTAACACACACTATAGTTGATTTTCATTTAAATATACATATTTTAATGTTTTTATTTTCATGTATATTTAATTTGAAAATTGTCAGCTTTAAGAGTGGTGGAAATGGATTGGAAGACCCAGTGGGAATTTCCCTCCCACTTGTAAAAGAAAGGGGGGAAAATATCTCCTTCCCAACCCCCCGTACCCACATCCTCTTCAACATGTGTAATGAAGATAGTAGTGTGCCTTATGTAAATCACAGACCAGAAGGATCCCCAAAACCAAAGTTATCATTAAAATAAAACACCTCCAAATAGCTTCTTGAAGCATATACTATTCAAAATATTTCCAAGGGAGAGTCCCTATACCTCTCTTTTAAACTTGGGCAGCAAAGCTACCCAGACTCCCCTTTCTAGCTTGCCTAAGAATTTTGGTCACGAGACGCTACTAAAAGATGTAGGAATCAGCCGATTTTATTTTAACATTAAATTGCTAAACTAATAATTATGCTCAGAGTTTATTAACTTTTTAATCCGTAGCATGCTTTGTATCTGTACTGTATGATAATATGAATGCTAATTTGACAGGATTTTAAGGATCAAATAAGTTTTAACCAGTTTATACTCATACAGAATTTCTAATCTAATTTCAGATCACTTCTACCCTAATACTATGATGAGACCACCAAAGCATAATTATGGCAGTCCAGGATAATGTTAACACTAATTTCCTCTTGTTTGAGTGAGTTACAATAGTTCCTCAGCTTTACCATATGAGTAATGAGTAATTTGTTTTGGTGTACAATTGGACATCCAGGCATCCTAACAGATTATTCATTTTGAGCTGTAATTAACCAATGCCCATTTTATTGAAGAATATAAAGATCAATAAATTAAGAAAAATAAAAAAGTTGTAAACAACAGTACAAATAAAAGGTGAATTATTATTATCAATGACAAAACACGTAGCCCAGAAAGCCCAATGTTAACTGCTTATATAGGCCACAATAGCTTGTCTTCTGACCCTTATTCATCTCCTCATTGAGTACTTTGTGAACGGAATCTTGTCTGCAGTAGCTCTCTAAAGGGCAATCAATGATTTAACACATTACTCATGGGATGCAAGAAGGCAAATGAAACAACTCCAGTATGCTGGCCACTAGCAACCGACAAAACCAATTAACATTCTGAAATAGGTGGATGTTTCAAACACACAATATATCACAGTCTTGATAGATTTAGGTTTCATATAGTGAAGATACGGCTGGTACTCATTCTTTTAGATAAGATTAACAATAAGTGGCTAAGTGAAATAATATCACAAGGGAAAAAACACAAAAAACTTGATAATTTTTAAAATTTCAGGGACACCTGAAAACAACTGTGCACACCAAGGAAACCAACCAGCAACAATATCTTCACTATGACAGCTGGCACCCTATTTGCACAAAGAGATCACTCCCACATAGCCTAGTCATTAGAGCCAAAAGAATTATCTCCGACCAAGATGACCTTTTACTATACAATGAAAAACTGCAACATGCTTTTATGAACAGAGGCTACCCCCAAAGCACTGGTGTGTGGTCAAATCGACAGAGCTCTAAATAGCGGGCCCACAACCTCAACAGGAACAAACAACATTAACATCCCTCTGGTCACTACATACCACCCAAGCCTCCACAAACTCAACAATCTCTTGAAAAGAAATTTCCCTGTACTATAGTCCTCCACCACTACACAACATATCTTCAAGGAGCCTCCAAAAGTAACCCATAAACAACCAGCCAATCTACGCAACTTACTTGTAAAACCCAAAATGCCGGACCCCACTATTCAACCCAAACCCAAACAAATTTCAGGTTCATTTCCCTGCAACCACACCCCCTGCACCATATATAAACCAACAAATTCTTTCTCCAGCATAACTAAAATAAATTACCCTACAAAGGGCGACCACATGTGTTATTCTGAAAACCTCATTAATCAACTGAAATGCAACCAGTGCCAAGCACAATACATTGATCTCACAACTGAAACACTAAAAAAGAGAATGAATGGTCATCAACATGAAACAAAAATGAAAAAAAAGATAAGCCTGTAGCATCACATACCGAAACCCATAATCTGAACTTTAATCATTGTTACACAACCAAGGTGGTCAAATCCCTGAATAAAGATATCTGTAACCCTTCACAACTAAGGAGATGGGAACTGGCCCATCAATATATCATCAAATACAGACAAGCCCCTAACCTCAACCTTAAGTAATTTCTCTCCTTCCTACCAGCACACTTATTATTACATTCAATGTCACAATAATAATACAGTATACAACACAATATTTAGTTTTTCTATCTATCTGTTTATTCAAAGTTTTGCCATCTATACAGTGGTATCATAACTTAAAAACAATCAACTGTTGACAGTTAACTTTAAAGTTCAACCAAGAGCATCAGTCTACTCTCTTGACCAGAAGAAGTTGTCTGTGACGGTGAAAGCTTGTCCTTAAAAATGTGTTTGTGTGTTTTTTAGTGTTCTAGCTAAACAATTTCTACTCCAGTATCACCAAGGTAAGCGTGCTGGCTATCCCAGCTAATTTAAACCATGATTTAGCCTAGTGCTCTATTCCAAATAAACTTAAAATTTCAATAATAATTACAAGGGCCCGGAAGTTCATGACATTACATCTTTTACCTGTGAAATCAATCACAATGGTAACTTTTATACAAACACATTTTATGACACCCTGATATTGAAAACATGACTTTTATTGTGCATTTTTCTTCTTCATATTTGAAGGATTTTACAGTTTATGTCATTATGTGAAATTTTTGTAGCCTTTTTTTGGCATTTTTCTTGTTTCTACTATTATCGTGCATTTTATTTAATTTTTAGAATCAGTGCATAAAAATTGTAACACCCGACTGGTAATCCGTTAAAGCACAAATCCATTATTTCCATTAACTCGGAGCATTCATTTTCTCGTGTAACTATTACTATGACCAGACGTGAAACAATGAGCAGAGCCGATGTTTTCTGACAGAACAGTACTTAAGTATGCATGGATTTTTAGAGTATTATCTTTTTTATGTTTCAATGGAAAACTCCAATGCCGGAGAAACAGTTGGCTAGCTTGGATGGGAAATGAAAGGCATTATTTACATCAGTAGTATAGTCACAATTGTTTTGTTATTTGAGTCAGTTGAAATTGTATATCTTAAGTTAGTTGATGAACTTCCATCAATTTGTCCTATCTCTAAGTGAGCAGAATGCTTAAAGTCAAACAATTTTAATTCTACCATTTACGGCAGTTAGTAAATGAGTTCGGTGAAATTGTATTTTCTATGGACGGTAAAGTATTACTTTGTAAATTGTGCGAGTCGACACTTTCAGCAGAAAAAAAAGTTTTCTGTTACTCAGCATATCAGTCGTGAGAAGCACAAACTTGCTTTAGAACGAGCAACAACAAACAAATTAACTCAATATTTGCTGTGCCAAGGTGCATTTAGATCTTAAATCAAATAATCTCCTTCCAATCAAGAGTTGTGCGAAGTATTGTTGTCAGCCAATATTCTGCTCGGAAAACTAAATCATCCTAAATTTCGTGATTTCTTGGAAACACATACGAATCATCCGATTTCAAATAAATCTACTCTCTGTAAAAGCTATGCTAGCCTGTGCTATGAGAAAACTATAAATAAAATACAAACCAGTATGAGTGGGGAAAAATATAAGGTTAGCAATTGGATATTAAATGTATAATGGATATTTTAAGAGAATCTTTTGCATTTTTGAATATATAAAAGCATAGTTTTTAGGAGGATATTTTTGGTTTTAAGGGGATTTTTTTAAATTTTGAGAGAATACACAAATTTTAAGTGCATTTTTTGCATTTTTAAGGGCATCAACTTCGGGGCCATGATAATTACATATGGAATATTTTGTATTATGAAATTAAAATATCTATCTAGTTTCTTTTACACTTAAAACACGCGATTATTTTTATTTTTTCTGAATATTCTGTGTAATTTGAGTTTCTCAAAGTTTGAGATCGGCCCGACCGATTTTGTTCAATTCGAATGATTAAGACTCTACTGTAGTTTTGGAATTATAAAGTCTACCACTAAGCGTGGATAGAAAGATATATAAATTTTAATTTCATGTATTCTACTGTAAGCTCACCACCTCAGAATATAGAACAAGCTAAAATACAAAAACAGTAGTTTTTTGGGGGGTTTTTCTAGGTGAGTTGATGTCTGTGCAAATCAGTGTTGCTTATTTTGCACTGTTAATAATGTCTAAATTATTTAAATACGCAATAAAATTATTCCCATACCTATGTTGTACGTGATAATTTTGTTTCATAAATTACATGTATGTTCTATTTCGTAAGTTTAGCAAAACATTATAAAGAAAATATGTTCTAGTGTAGTACAACTTAAATTTTTGTTGATACAAATACAATTAAGTACTGGGAGTTAAAGACGATCAATATTCTTTAAGAAATTTTTGTCTTACTAGGAATTATAATATGTCAAATTAAAAACAAAATTATCAATTTGTTAATAATCCAGATGGTAGTAAGATGCGGTGCATTATATTATGGGATTTTATTATAGTCTCCCTACCTTATTTGATTGGCATAGTTGTTGAGTTTGTCAGAGCCAGTCATTTGCTTAAGCATTGGGTCCAAATTGGACACAGTGCATTTAAGTCCACAGCCTGGAACAGCTTGGAAATGTTTGCACTGACCCATCATCTCGGTTCCCAAGGTACTTTTCACATAGGTTACCAGAGCTGAAACAAACAATTTTTTAAACAAAACACAGGCATTAATACATCTATGTTCATTGCAACAGCTTAGTAAAGAATAGATTCACCCACTAGAAATAAATATAATATCTTTAGTGTTATAATTTTATTACCACTTCTAGATTCAATACAGAAGCAGCTGACAATACAAGCAAGATTGGTGTGTATAAGTATTCAAACGAAGAAATCCTAAATATGTTGGTCAATAAACCATCACCTCAGTAGGATTTATTAGAAAATTTAAATTTAAATGAAAACCAACTTTCTAATTTAAGTAAATCTAGCATTATATATATATATATATATATATATATATATATATATATATATATATATATATATATATATATATATATATATTATATATATATATATATATATATATATATATATATATATATATAATATATACACACACACACACACCTAGCTCTGCACTTTCCTAAAGAAAAAGGGATACTCCTAATCGCATATGCTGATGGAGACTGGGCCAACAATTCCAGTCGTAAGTCAACATCTGGATTTCTTCTGAAAGTGTTTGGTTCAACTGTATCTTGGACAACTAGAAAGCAGCCCATTATTGCCTTGAGTACGTGTGAGGCAGAATTCATTTTACTTGCCAATGCCTGTACTGATGTCCTGTGACTACGCAATCTACTACTGGAGCTGGGAATCGACCCTGGAGTGCCTACCATATATGAGGACAACCAGCCTGCCATCAAGTGTCTTGAGAAGTGGGAACACAGAAGATTGAAACATAGGGATATGAAATATAATTTTGTAAGGGAGTTAGTGCGTGATAAAGTAAGAATGAATATGTTCAAAGTGAATTTCTAATTGCTGACATTTTAACCAAAAGCTTAAATGTTACTAAGTTTAAACAACTATGTAAGTGGCTGGGATTGAATGCATCATTGATTATGTATTCCTCCATGTTCCCAACATTTACCTCCTTTCACACCCTTGTTTCTTGCATCCATGTTGAACACACTTGCCTCCTCTCAGTGCACATTTAAAGCAAGTTAAATTGAGGCAAAGTGTTGGTATAGAAATTTAACATTTATTCATTATTTACATATATGTTGGTAGTTCTGTTTATAGTATGTTCTTGCCTGATATGTATTTAGTTTTTAGTTCATATTAATATTTAGGTTGATAAACTACTTCTCGATCCTGTAATGTTTGATGTTCGTAGAATAAATATTACATAAACCTGCAGTGGCACGTTTTCAAAGACAAGGATTAAAACAATGTCCATGTGAATGGACATCATTATTTCATCGATGCAACTTTGTGATATAGTCTTCATTATCATTCCAGATGAAATTTCACTACATATTAAACATAAAAAACATTGGCCATGTATATAAGGCATTAGTAATATTAAATCTAGAACATGCATTAGGAGAAGTAGTATTAAAGACTATATGAGCACTTGCATGGTTCCTACAGTATTTGTAAAAAAATTCTCCCTAACTTTTCTCTGACTATTTTCCCGAGTTCCCTGACCAATTTCTCATAAAATTTCTACTATAACTTTACGATACTATAAATGTGAAAATATTAATTTAATTACATTTATTTCGGCCTCCCCCTCCCCTACAGCCGAACTTGCCTCACCTCTCATGGAAGAATAAGAAAGCAGACGTCTTGCCAATCAGTTCATGGAAAATGATGGAAAAATAATTAAATATGTCTAACCCTATCAAAAAGTTGTAACAAACTTGATTCACTTTGGTATCATGTGCAGAAATACGTACTAAATAACAGGCCACTAAGACCATACTAGAAAGTTTGGTATCATTACAGTCTTATTTTACCTAAACTGTACATATCCTGAACTGAATAGCTCACAACAGGAGGAACTGTGTCTGCTTTCATATTATTCATGTCTCAAGTCAATTTTCTTTTTATTAAAATTATCAAAAGTCATAAAATAAGATACTATGCTATATTAATAAAGTGAAGTTTGTTTCTTCTTCAGTTCTTGCAACTCCACTTCTATTGCTTCTCGTTTCTCTTCAGTGTTCATGATTTTTTTTTTCCCTTCTAAATCTTTAACTTGTATATCTAATTTCCTCTTTTATGCCTTCTTCTTGTCTTCTTCACTTCTTTCCTGCTTCTTCATCTCTAAGTATTCATGATAGCGTTTCTGAGCACCTCTCACATAATCCAACATCTTTTTGCTAATGTGTATATTTTTAATCCCTCCTGCTTCTTGTATCTCATCATGAATGTGACGCTGTGCAATGACTATTTTTTCATGCATATTTTACATCAGTAAAGATTTATTGACTGAAAAACCACCTTCAACAGTTGCATTCCCATGCGACAAGACAAGGAAAATCTTTATTACTTCCTAAAAATGTTTGTAGTTTGCATCTCCTATTAGAAAGCTACCATAAATAGTGTCAAGTCCTACTTCATCACTAAACTGATCACAAGGACGAAATATTTCTTGAAGCTGAGATTTGTTGAGGTTGCAAAAATGCAAGTATTCTTTCTTGGCATTTTCAGCCAGAACATCATTTATGATGTTGGCATGGTTGAGTTCCTCAAAAAGAAAAGAAAATCTCTTCTGGCCCAGTTGAGGTGAATGTTGAATAACATAAGGATCCAATGAAGACAAACCTCTCACAGCTTTCTGTTTTAAGGGACTTCTTTCTTGTAGTTTTGCAATCATGGTGGTTAACATACTGCGACACTCGTGTATAAATTCTAGTTTTTGTCTTTCTGTTACTGTGATTGCAGTTTCTCCTAACAAACGTTTTGTTGCAAATCCTACATCAATATTTTTGCTAAGGATCAAATTTTCTGATTTTTTTGTGTCGATAGACAGTAACTTTGGACCCGTGCACTTAAACAGATCAGGTTTCACGCAACGATTCATAAGGTATCTTAGAAGTTTCTCTACAGCTTCAAAAAGATATGGAGTCATTGGTTTTGATGTCTGGAACCGTTGCAGGAAAGGCTGCAATTGTCTTGCAGAAAGCTAGTTTAAACTTTAGGAATGGATCACAGGCTGCTCTTTTCAGTGTCTCTACAGGTTTTGTTTTAGGAAGTTTTGCTTCTTTGAGAAACTTAACAACATGGTCCCAAATTTGTAATGCCATTTGAGAGAACTTTGCATTCTCTAGCCACTGCACATCACAGAACTTCAATGTAAAAGATGCACATCCTGTCAACTGGGTAAACAATGCTCGACGAGCTGGAGAGTCAGTGAACAGGTAGTACATGTGACGCAATAAGCTACTTATATCCCAATCAACAGACTCCACTCCTGTTCTCAAGGAACCATGAACAACATGAAGCCCACATGTTCCCAGATTTAGCAAACTACATACTTCATTGTCTGTGACAGATTTGATGTGTTCCTGAAGAAGTGTTATAAACTTTAAATTGACATTTGAGCCATCCAATGAAACTTGTATCAACTTAGAGAGTGGAAGAGGAGAAATACCATCCAGAAAATGCTTCAGTAATTCTTCAGTGGTGCTCCTATTGAAAAACACACTGTTTAAGTAACGACTGATGACTTTATGATTTTCCTTGGCCCAGAATCTTATTACAATGTCCATTTGTCCTGTTTGAATAACTTTATTCAACGCTTCATCAAAACAAATTACAAAGTTGTTACATGATTTTAGGCGGTCCAGTAAATTGTTATGAAAGAATGGAGCCAAGCCATGCACAATGAAGTATGCAGCCTTGTCTCCACCAAGGGTAAAGGCATTGGCAATGGAACACTCGGGAAACATCAACTGAAAAATTGTACTTAAATTATTGCACCAATTGAAAGACATTTTTTGTAAACAACTTGCATAGCCCAAATTACTTTCGCTTTAGTTATATCATCTTTTATAACAAAAGTGTTATGGTTTCTTCGAGGCATTACACTAATTTCACTTTTGGCAACAGCTTCCTTCTGCGGCTTTACGATTTACGATGAAACAGAAAAACTCTTCGAGTAACCAGCCGAGTCACCACTAGGTAGAATGTATTTGTGTGCCAAAGATTCTGTTGAAACAGGGGAGCTCAATGAACCTGAATCACTTGACTTTTTTGAGAAAAAAGTCAACTGAGAGCGTTGATTTGTCAAAGTTTCAAGAGTTTTGATATGAGTTGGTCCTTTTGCACGGGAAGCTAATGCTTGCTTTCCCATATTACTTAGGTCTGTAATTTTTTTGCACACTTTACAAAATGCCTGCAACTTATTACTTTCAACGCCACTGATCCAGTATGAGAATTCAGGAAAATTCTCTGGGCTTAGCAAAGAGCTGGTTAAAAACAGTTTTTTGTTAGACATTGCCGTTGTAGCCTAATCAGTCCTAATTCACTGTATCCAACGATAATGATGCCAAACCTTGAACAAGAACCAAAACAATGGATCACTAAAATTAAAAGAATTGTCATGTGCAGGCCAGGAGATTTCTGAAATAAAATGCTACCAAAACTTGTGTTACAGCAAGTTTGAGCATGGTAAGTGCCCCTCAGCTTTCTTCATTGGGGCAGTGGCTTATGACGCAGTAAATACGAAAAAGATTTTCGTTGTTTTTTTCTAAGTGTGACATGAATTGTCATTTCCCTGACCTTTTTAAAGCTTCCCTGACTTTCCCTGACTATTATTTTTTCCCCCTGACTTTCCCTGACTTTCCAGACTGTAAGAACCCTGACTTGTAATTATGAGTTGATACAAAAAGGTTGTCAATAACTCCTTGAAATTTGTAGTATGCTGATTTTTAACCAATATATTGCCCTGCATAACCCAAACAATTAATAAGGATGATAATAACTATCAATTTAATTTGAAACTTCTCTTTTTAAGTGCCTCTAACCATTAGTAATGGAAAACATTTTTAAATATATTCTTACACTGACTAAATTAATTGAAATACCTATTCAACTTAAACCAATGACTTAGTGAGCTAAAGGAACTATTACCTGAAGCTATTGGATGTTCACTGTTTATTTCTGCAGTTCCCAGTATTGCTAGAAGTTTTGTTAATGAACATTTTTCCTCATCCACAAAGAGGCAAATACGAGAAACCATTGGTGTTCCATGTGTCAAAGTACCAGTTTTATCAAAAACGATTGTCTTGGCCTGTAAAAGCCAAATAATTTACACATATTACTAGTGTAAAATACATATGTGATTATTGAAAATAAATTAAAACCCAATTTAAAAAATGTATTTACAAGGTCTTTCAATTAGATAACCTAGAGCAAAATAAGCTATAGATAATGCTTGCAAATCCTATTAGGTCAAACATAAAAATTCTGTAAATGTCGTTTTCATCTTGGCATAGTTTGGCCATGCCATCGGGCAATTCTGGTAATTGTGCTATATTTTATTTCAGAGATCGTTTCTATTCATCATCATTATTATGTTTTTGTTAAGACCGCAATACACGTCACTGTGTGAGAGATGATACCCGATATAATTTTTCACTTTGTAGTGACAGGCCTGTAGCTGCCACTATGAAACATGCTCGGAACAAGTGTGTTGGTCGACACTGACCAAACAATAGACATTGCACCAGTTCACATGTTTTCAATCTAACCTAACCTAAATACCTTAACCATAAATGACACTCATCACTCTTCTGTATTCCTTCATCCTCTTATCCATTGTCCTTTTTAGTTTTCCCCAAAATCCTCTCTTTTTCTTTATCAGTATATTTTATTCTCTCTCTCTTTCTTTTATCTAATTTTATCTTACTTCTTTTTCATTCTTTTTTAAAATCTGTTCTATTTCTTTTACCTGTCTATTAAATAAATTAAACTAAAGAAATTGATGGTTCAGTCAATTACCATTTTAATTTGGAAACCTATTTTAGAGCCCTAATGACGAGGGGCGGTGCAGCAGGGGTAGCCGCCTTGGGCGAGGAACTGAAGAGGGTGCCATAAAGACATATTTTTTTATAGATGTAAAAATTATTTTAGTTTTGTAATATGCAAATCTTAGCAATATATGACTGTAGAAGAGTTAAAGGTTATTACACAACACTTATCAAATAAATATAACTGTTGAATTATAATTAGAAAAAGTTTTTTGGCAGTTCTGTCAATAAAAAAAGATATTGCTAAAAACACTAACCATGAAAACATAATAAAATAGTTTGCTGTTGTTAAATCTAGAAAGGTGCATTTGTAAGTAAAAAATCATTCTGTTAAGCATATTTTTAAACAAATATTAATTGTACATAATCTTTCATTTGTTCATATGTAATTGAGGTAGTAAATTAATTACAAATAAAATTTATTCTTCATTCAAACTATTTACAATGTTTTTTTTCTCTTCTACAACCCCTAATGAAGCTCATATAATCACCACAGGATATTGAATAGGATTACTAATATAAGTTATGTTTTAATGAAAGATACAAGGCGCCAATACCTCTAGCTACGGCCGAGCATGGAAGTGACTCTGAATAGTTGAAATGAGCAAGAAATTTGGAAAAGTTTTTTTATGAATAAGATTATTAATTTGGAATGGGTATATAAAATATTGTTAAGTGGTAAAACATAATATATTATATTAAAGTACTATGACATAACTAACATATAAATGAGAACCATGAACTTACATATAACAAAATCAGTTTGCAATCATAGGGTGGATGTAGAAACCATTATTAACATGGAAAATACTAACATTTGAATGGAAAAATACTAATTACTAATAAGATGTAAGACAAGAACAGTGAACTTTTTTTAACATTTCTTAATTATGTAATAGTGTACTGTGTGGCAGGGTCCAACACCCAACATGTCATCACCTCCCGAGAAAATATGCGTGGGTCATTGCGTCAAATAGGCCTCAGTGGGACTCTTGGTATCAACACAAAAATAAAGACTCGCAAGAAAAAGAAAGGGAATGGACGTTTTTCTCTTTTCCGCCCCATTTCCCTCTTCCTTTACCCTACCCATGAAGTGCTCTCCAGGGAAGGTTGCCAAACGTGCAACTACTCACGGAACAAGAGGACATTGAGTGGTTGAACTATGACATGGTACCATGTGATTCTACCCGTTCTCCTGGTCAACTAGTCTACACCCCCCACCTTTTAAGAAAAATTAACAAAACACACAGTATGGCACTCTCGGAGGGCAAATCTCATTCAAGGTAGACATCTAGTCATATAAGCAAATTCACATTTCGATTTTAGTTAACTTGTAACACTAAAATCTTTTCAAAATTCTCTTTGGGCAGTTGAAACCATAATCTGCTCGTTTTAGGAAGTTCTTAACGTTCAGAACATTTGTCGTTTTATGTGTGCTGTAGGTCACTATTTCATGTATGTTTTTCTAGATAGTTAACAAGATAGTTAATTGCTTCTAGGATGGTGGGCTTGGTGAAATAGCACCTTCAAATGGGGATAGTGTTTGAGGGTAATATTGTATTACCTTGTTTGCGAGTGTAAACTATGATTGGTTTTAATCCAGGGTTTATTATCGTTAATTAGGGGACAACTAATTAACTTCAATTGTTTGTTTTTACATTTAGTAACTCTGTTAGTCACGGATTGAAGGTTCGCTCTGGTGGTACTACAGAGCTTGTATCCTATTTAAGCCCTTTGGGCGCGTACATCTAGGATGTGTTAGGAGTTAAGGTGTCTTCACGTTGCGTGAAACGAGTCATAATATTATGTTTTGTCTTTTATACAATGACATTTTTCGTGCAATAATTGGATCTCTGTTGTAATGTTAGCACCTATGAAAAGACTAGAATCTATTTCCTAAGGGTATAAACTTTTTTTTTTAAGGGATTTGTAGAAAGGTTCGCTTGACTGTTGTGAATCTAGCGTTAGTCATTAATGGTATTTTATTTTCTTGCTTTCACTGTCGGTTGATGACAACGTACATTTATGTAACGGCTTCATGCCTTTGATTTATTTGGTTTAGAGAATTATTGTGAGAAGGATATTATATTATTATGATTTGGTTCAGGTCTCAGGACAATTAGTTATAAAACAACGCCCTGCCGATTTTTCCCAATCAGATAGGAACTGAGGCCATTGTTATTTGCTCTTAGTTGTTCATTTATGTATATCAACTTACTTGTTAAACATTTTACTTTGTAGCATGGGATTGCTTATGATTTAAAAGATTTATGATAAAAAAAAACTGGTCAGAGTTTCATCTTTCTGTTTACCCTATTGGCTCATAAAGCATTCCTATCTAATAATTAAATCTGTTTAGACTGTATCTAGCAAGCATATATAGGATGAGTGGTAAATTATATCTGGGGAGTTTAAGAAACATGGAAGGTTTACAGGCTCAGTGTTTAATCGGGTCTGGCTGATTAGAATATATCCTAATAAATAATAGAGTTAGTTATTTATTAATTATTTGTACACGAGTGTTAGCTATAGAGAGTTATATTTGAGACTAGGCTGTGACAGTCAGGAGAGGGTGCAAATGTTGACTATGCATAAGATATGATTGTGTATAAATAAGAAATTACTCGTAACACATACATAATAATTTTCATAGGTAACAAATTGAAGGGATTGTACAAAACAAAGACCACACTTTATCAAATCAGTATGGCAGTTTGAGAGAGCCAAAATAAGTAGAACTATATAGATAATATTATATATTGACCCATTAATTTGTCCACACATCCCATTGGGAATACTTCTGGGAAAACATGTGTAAGAAATTATTTTGATAGAGAGAGGATATTTTATATGCTATGATATTATACAAAAATCTGATTAAGGATCAACAGACTTACTTTATGTGCATTTTCTAATGGTTCTGCACCTTTGATTAAAATTCCATTTAAAGCCCCAACTCCTGTACCGACCATTACAGCTGTCGGTGTGGCCAAACCTAGAGCACATGGACAAGCTATAGCCAAAACACTTAGTGCACATCGAAAAGCGTATTGAAATATTATTTCTTCCCGATTAAAACCAATAATGTCTTCTTCCTGAAAAATTAAAAGATAAATTAGTATATCCTTATTAAAACTACATTAAAATGTAAAGACAAGTGATTCTTGCTAAATATGAAATAATGAAATTATTAAGACCAACATCAAAATTAAATACTACTTCAATGTGTCCAAATTTGAAATTCAAGGTTATCAGTTGTTTAGTTTTTAGGAAAGGAAAGATAATTTCAAATTTTGAACCAAAAAGGTGAAACTGGTGAAACTATTGTGTTCGAATTTTCAACTCCCCAGCCTAAGTGTGTGGAATGCTGAGACTAATATTAGCAAGTCCTGGAATATCTACACTGTGTATGAAATGATCATTAAAAAACCCTCTAATTCTCGGCTTCATTTCAAAGGGCACAAAGTGCTATCTACAACTACTTGACTTCTAGAAGGCAATGAAGTTGATTTGGGCAACTCCATGTTAAATTAGTTATTTTATGTTAACTTAAGGACCATTTGGTGGCCAAACATTTGATATATGTAAAATAATCATCATATATGTAATGGAGATTACTATATTTTTGAAAAATTTTAGTACAAAAAACATATATTTACTAAATAAAGTTAAAATCATATTTATAAATAACTTATTTCAGCTTTATCGTGGATCATATGTGAACATATTTCACAACATTTACACACATATGAACATGCACCCATACTTCATTGTAGAAACAGTCCCACTTTATAAGCTTTATATGAGCCTCAGAAACTTAAGCATCAAGACAGTTGACCGGTCTCCCGGTATGTTGTGAGAAAATTTCCCAAACTAGACTCTGCCTCTTTTTTTATCAATGATGTCTCCAGTGTTATAAAACAACTCTACATTTGTGCAAATATACCATTTGGAAGGTTTTTTCGGTGTAAAAACTTAGTAAATTCATCAAGATACCATAAGCTTCCAAAAATATTAACCTTATAATACCACACCCTTTCAGAAAATAAACCAATATTTGATGTGCCTCCTTGTAAGTATATGGGGTCGTCCATAAACCATGTAACGCCTTTTTCTTAACTTTTTAGACCCCCCCCCCTTCCCCTCATGTAGACATTTAGCCTAGCCTCCCCCCCCCCCCCTCCTGTGTTAAGTAACTTTTCTCACCAAGAATGAATGTCATTTTTTTCATAAGGAAATTTTGTGATACTAAAGGAGGGATTCTGATTTAATACTTATTAAAATCCATTTTAAATCCTGATTATAAATTATTTCAGAGAGTATTATTATGTTTAAAAGTGAGGTGGCCCAATGGCTAGATAATTTTATAATAAAGGAAATTGATAAAACTAAAGAAAAAGGAAAAATAAACTACTAAGAATAAATTTTATGAATGAAGAAAGCCCACCTGGGGAAAGAGGAAAAAATGTGGGAAGAATCCAATGCACAAAGGTGACATCTTCCTTTCTTCTGTCTTCTATAGTAGAAGTAGTCACACACACATTTTAACACAAATATAATTATATTTCGGCATTGTTGCCTTTATCAAACACAAGAGGAGAGGGGAGTACAAATAACACAAACAATGAATTACTCTATTACTCCATGTATACAGACAGACATAATGACGTCGAGCTCTAATTCCTCAGGTTCATGAGGAAAAACCTCTGCTATATTTATGTTGAGGATGTCAGGTTTGCGATCTGAATAAGAGCCGGACAGCACTACTATGTGCTGAGTAGGATGGCCCTTTTTTATAGTAGCGCTACATGATGATGTTAAAAGTGCCCACATCAAATACTTGACGCTGGGGGAAAACAGCTTTCTTAATATTGTGCACTTTTTTATAGTCATATTATCATCATATAGAGAGCTATCTAAACAATTCTAGGCATACAACTTTTTTAAATTATATTTGGGATTAATTTACAATTTCCTTTTGTTAACGTATTATTCCTAGACTCATGTTTCGTTCCAACATCGATCCTGGATCCTGGCTTTACTCTCAAAGAAGACTAGATGGCCAATGAAGTGGAGATCAGGTTTCGAATACCTGTTGGGTGATCCAGAGTGGTTTTTCCTAAATGGTTTTATATTCTCTCTCCAAGTTAATGAGGGTGGATTACCTCTAGAATTCTACCTTCCTCATTTTTAATCCATTAGATAAATATAATAAAAAATAACTATAAAAACTACAATTTGACTTTACCACCCTACAAAATGTATACTAAAAAGGTAGAATTTTAAGGAAAATCTACCATGATTTGCATGGAGGGAGAGCGGGAAACCATTTAGGAAACGTAGCCCTCAGTAGATCTGACTGGTAATTGAATCCCATCTCCCCAACATCGGTTGTCTAGTCTACTGAGATAATGACAAATTAGGTAATGCGGCCACTGTAGCAGGTTAATAATAGTTGCATTTATATACATACACACTAATTTATCAGAGGGAAAAGATATAGGCTTTAATTCATCTACCTTTTGAAAATAATTAATGATATTTGAAGCTTTACTTTTCCTAACATGCTGCTGGTACGAAGAAATAACACAATTGATAGACTCCTCAAAGTAGTCTTAAGATAAATGATGTACTTTTGCTTCTTTTCATTTCACTACATCTTATTGAGACTCGTCCACGTTTTTTTTTTCTGTTTATTGCCTTTTATACACAAGCAATGAACAAGTCTCATTTTTTTGAAGAAATCATTTTTGTTTTTGTACAAACATAAGTGATTATTCATGGCCTATGTAAAAGAATGTGCAGTAGGAATCTAAATTATACTAAGACTCAACTACTCTTATAAATTAAGGCCGCTTTGACTGGCAGCTGTTATCCAAATAAAAGCATGTGAAGGGGTAAGTAGATTGGACAAATTTACTATTATTATTATTTAGCACCGCGTCTTACTACCCGTTCGGGTTATACGCTCTTACGCTAATGTGTAATGGTAGGGTGATTGTGAGATGAAAATGAAGGACCTACAGTTTAACGTGGAATCCGAACCACGGTGGAGGCCTGGCATTCCCCACATTCACAAGATAACTTGTCAGAGGTGAAGGAAGAGTTTGGAAATCAGATAAATCTGTGCCAGGACCGAGGATTGAACCCCGGCCGCCAGCATAGAAGTCTGACACCTTACCCCTAGACCACCAGGTCACCGTTGGACAAATTTAAACAAGTATGGTGAGTATAAGCATATCACTGTCATGCCCATGAATTTTATGTTTTTTCGAATGTGCTTGGCACTTGTAGTTTCAGGCAGACAATAAAACCTAGGTGCAATCAAAATATGAATAGACAAAAAGTAAGAGCTAAACTTGCATTTTCAATGCCACGGATATTCGGAAATTATCTATTAGTATGTTTATCAAAGGTGAAGACATGTACAATAATATTATTTTTCAACTTTAAAATTTGAGTATAAGATCTGTGTTATGTAACACTTAAATGTACCACACCCTCCCCCCATATAACAGCATGTAAACCAGTAGAGCTCACCCAGCCCCCCCCCCCTCCTTAAAGCATTATGTGGTTTATGGACGACCCCTATGCTATCAAATAAATACTTGTATTTTCTTGTGACTCTGTTCCATTTATTTCTATTGAAATGATACTCTCCATATTCTTGTTCACTATCTCAAATACATTTAAAAGCACCACTTGAGCCCCAACTTTTAATACAATTTCGACCAGACATCCTTTTAGTTATGTTGATTATATCATTCAGGGACAGTTTGTTTGGGATATAACGTGATCCATCACTATCATTTATAATACCTGTTTTGGAAGTAGCTCATTATTTTGTCTGATAAATAAAGAGTAAACTCTGATTTAGTTATGTTATGAGAAATAAATAATGTATTGTTCTTGATATTAATAATTTATTTAGAATGAAAGGTGATTGTGGGGTTCTACAAAGATTGTCAATAGTTATTTCCCACAGAGAATCTTGATCAAAAACAAAAGAAGTCAAAATATAGCTTTCCCTGATTCGTTGTATTTTTAAAAACTTTCAAGACAAGTACACATCACAACCTAGGTTTTTCAGTTTTGGTTATCAATTCCACTTGAAATACTGGATCAATAAGCAAAATTGAATAAGCATTACATGTTGGTTTTGAAAATTCGATAATATTTTTGTAGGAGTGATAAATGAACATAAGATTCCACTTGTGCTCTTACTTACTTCCTTAGTTTTTTTATGGCATTAGGAACTATACAGTTAATTGGCACACTTAGAAATGTACACCATATATCCCTATCTTGGACTAGTTCCATTCAATCCACCTCATTACACCCTATCCCAATCTATAGCTAGTTTTATCCAGTCCACCTCATTACACCATATCCCTATCTTAAGCTGGTTCTATCATTTGTTTACAAATAAGATGAAAAGTTTATCATAACTGAATAATCCTTCTTTGTTTGTACCATTTCATGAAGTGAAAACCAAACATTTAAGAACAGAGTAAAAATTGCAATATGGGTTGTGTGAGTTTAAATGAATCTATAGATGTGGGAGCCATTCAAGAGATGTGATACTGGTGCTTAGCCATAGACACAAGAAGCTTCAAATGTTAGACCATTGCAATGCCATTTACTTCTGACAAACTTTATTGAGCATTTAAGTGTAGCCAAATTAATATTAGAGATACAAAGTAAAATACAAAAATGGCTTACGTAGTGATTTTGTTTAAATGCATCTAATATGTTAACTGCTAATCATTAATTATTTTCACCCAGACATATAGATTATTCATTGTGCACTCTTGGGTCAAATGAGAAGGAAAATTAAAAACTCTCTTGGTATAATGTCTCTTCCCCCCCCCCTTTTTTTTGGTGCAAAAATTGATATTAGTATAAAATTGTATGTACAAATATGTCAAAAACATTTAAATTGGATTTATTGTTTTATATGTTGATATGTTTGATTTAAATTGTTATTTTGTTAACTCCAAGTTTTTCCAGTAAGTATGTATAACGGTATTTCTCTCCCATCTTCATTTACTTTTAATGGTTCATTCATTGGTGTATATTGTTTATTTAAAACCTGACCAAAATACACATTAACATACCTTGATAGGAAGATGCTTGAGATCAACATATCCACTGATGATCCAGCCAACAAGTGTGATGGTTGATACAACAATAACAAATGGAACAAAATAGCCAGCAATTCTGTCAGCTAACTGTTGGATCGGAGCTTTGGATGTTTGAGCATCTTCTACAAGGCGAACTATTTGTGCAAGCGTTGTTGCCTCACCAGTTAGAGTTGCTGACATTATCAAGAGGCCATTTTGGTTGATGGAACCACCAATTACCACAGATCCTGAAAGAAGTGACATGTGTATTCAATGATCCAAAACAAAAAATACTTAAAAAGTGTGGACTTAAAGCTAAATATAAATAATGATTTGTGTGCATCACAATCTGATATGTGATGGTTATACACAGGATCAGTCCTGATAGCTGAATCAAATTCAATTAAGTGAAAATGACAAGTTGGACACAGGGGGCCTGGGTTGGATTCCGGTGTCTAAATATACTACAAAGCATATTTATTTTAAAATACAAATAATCACACGTTGTTTACATACCATCAACACCTTATTTTTTTAAAGAAACTACCTGTAGCATGTTTTATTTAAATAATAGTTATACAGGAAAAAAATAGTTTATAGCATAAACATGGTTGAATTGACTGTCTTGTACTGTTTCAAACACTACTTTTGTAGCAGTGATTTCCATACCAGACTATTTAAAGTGTTAATAAAAGGCATGCATTCTAAATTAGTGTAAGTATTTGACTTAATAAATAAGACATACCAGTAGTGCAGCTATTATTATGAAGCAGGGCAGACTGAAATAATTATAGATACAATCATCTTACCTTATATATAATAATATATTAGATCAAGTCAATTGTTTAACCAATATTATATTTAACACCACTTTTTGTTTATATGATATGAACAATGAATTTTTTAATGGTTCTCTCAATAACAAATATATAAATTTATTTTCCTTCCATTTTAAAACTAGATTGCAATAAAATTATTTTAAAATATATTTAACTTGCACAGAACACAAAACAATGTATTCAGCGTAAAAACTAAAAACAAATAACAATAGTGTTTTTGGAAAGCCAATTCCTTAGTGTCCAAATGGGAAAACCTCCCATAGTTCCACATGTACAAAAAACTAATCTCTATGTTGCTACTTGAGAAATATTTGAGTTATTTTGGCCAAAGAAATTTAATGCTATAAGAACTAAAATTACTCGCGCTCCCTTCTTGTGCACCTTAATAAATAAACGTGTACTTAACAAACTATAAACTCATGGCACATTGACTGATAACAATGATAGTGCCTAGAGGTTAAGTGAACATGTGGGCTAAACATCAATCTTGTCTATTATTGTTTATCTATGACAGATGACCGGGTGTGAATCCCAACCCTGTATACCCAGTGTTTTTAATAAAATGGTTTTCCACCCTTCCTCTACACTAATCCGGATATATTCCCTCTAAATACCTCTTCCTCATTCCTAACCCACTAGTGTAGTTAAATGTGGATAGACCGGCCATGTTGTTAAAAACACTTAAATTTGATTGTCTATTGTTTGTCATGGAGTTTCTTGAAAAGATTTTTATTAGCTTTAGGTGATCATACTTCTTTTGCTTGATGCAGATGGAACAGGAAATGTCATCACCAAACGAAGAAGGTTTGTCACTTGTTCATACATTTTTCCTGCGTCATTTTTTACAGTGTATGTTAGAAGTTGTTGGGGAGGAATTCGATTATTAGGATCACAATATATATTTCTTAGTTCATTTTTTAGTTTTTCATCCTTAAAATATTAATATTGATTAATAATTTCAATAGTTTATTCAAATAAAACACAGTAGAAAATTCAGTGAAGCGAATTTCACAAACAAGCTCAACAAAATCAAACTGATCAAAATTACCAAATAGTATTTGCAGCTGAACCAAATGAGAATCAATAATTTCACAAGTCAATCTTCTTAAGGACTGAATCGAACTTTGATAGTGTTATCATTTCTTAGTTTCTCAATATTATTTATTAAGATGCTAATTTCATTGTTGCACAAAGTTACATCTGCAGTAGACTTTTCTTGCAAAATGTTGAAAAGATGAGTGGTAAAAACAAATATCTTGTTGCAGAAACACAAAAGTTTGATCATCTAAACTTTGTTTGAGGCCAATTGCACTATTAGTAGAGTCTGCTTCCCGGTTAGAGTCGGAATCATCTATTATATGGTCTATAACACTGTTTAGATCTTCATAATGAGCAGCGATTGTCGATGTAGCTCGGGAATGATAATTCCAATGTGTTGTACTTGCTTGAGGTAATTTAAAGCCTAACTCTCTCAAGAGTTCAGTCCTCTTAGATGATTTACTAAAATATATGAAATGCTGTGAGAGCATGTACAAATAAACAAACTTGTTTGATTGTTTTAGATCCATACAGCAATACCAAATATAATTGCTGAGCGTAGCAGTGAACAAACATAGCATGAGGACAGTGTTGTTTCACTAGAGCTTGAAGCCCACATAAAGGCCACTCCATCCTCCATCCTATGTTTATCAAATTAGTTTTTTATCAAGTGTTCCTATCCTTAAGAACAGCCATAAGAACTTGAAATAGTCCTATTTTAGTCTTGTTTTTGAATGTCAAGAAAACCAATAAATCTTTCTTCGACCTTAACTTCTGTGCAGTACTAAAATATTACACTTAATTGAGACTTACAAGAGATGTCCAGTGTTTCGAACCGATATAAATTCGCAAGAATTAATTTCTTGTACCAATCATTAATTTATCACGTAAGTAATTACATCAACCAACTCATTTTGTATCTCCCCTGAAGTATCCTTGAAATCAAAGTTAGATTTTAAATGTTCCCTCATGAACTGTTCTTCTTGGGTAGGTAAATATAACAGCTCAATATTGTTGCCCTTGTTATCGGAACTTTCATCTTCACAATGACCATGAAATGCCTGTTCTTGTTTGGCAAGATGACACACCACTTGGACAAGTCAGCCAATAATTCTTCTGTTGAGTGCAACTTGTTCATTGTGTCTGATAGCCGAGAGATGAGCAGTTTCGAAAAAAAGCATGTTCAATTCTGCCATGGCCTAAAAGATGAAAACACTCGGTGTTAAATATATACTTTTAATAAATATGATGTTTGTTTGCTTACCTACCAAAGTTTTTATTGTAGAAATACCTTGACTACTCCATTCAAGCTCCTTTCCAAATATAAGACAAAAAAATCTTGTTTTAGACTTGCTACCTGTCAACCACTTGTATTTAATGTACCGACGGTTTTGAAATGTCCTCCTTTGTGTGTTTTCATGGAGAGTAATATCTAGTGCTATCATTAGTCTCTTATTTTTAATTTCCCATTTTTGTTCATAAGGCAATTTTGAAAATGACACGCTTAATAAAAAATTAATCAGATCAACCCATTCCATTTTAAAATGAATTTTAACTTAATAACTTGAAAGTAATTTTAACGCACATTCCACGATCCCGATTCAAAACTAAAACAGAATATAATTTTGGAAAGGCATTGCTAGTATTTAAATAGGAAAATCACCCATTATGCTAAACCTCTGTGTGCAGATACTAGCATTTGTAAACATATTAGCTGTTTTGTTTACCACACTTTAATATAGTTTAGTGTTCTTTTAGTTACTACTTATAGACTTACACAAGTAAAGAGTTATAGTTTCAGAAAATGTTTTTCAAATATATTTATTTAATGTTTTAAACATGGTACTTACTTTTACATATTTTCTTATAAATTTTTTAAGTAAGCATATAGTAGTAGGTCAGCTGCTTCATGCTTGAATGATTTTGACACAAACCCTCTCTCAAGAGCCAAACCACCCATCCACACCCTCCGTTCCTAGACACCGATTACCTTCCCACAACCCTCATCAGAGACAGCAAGTGAAACCGCAATGTTGCCAAACATAAAACCAAATCAAAAGTATTCGCAGCATATTAAACATCCTTTCATTAAATTAACATTGGAATATAAATGATGTATTGTTTAAGATAAATATGTTTTTATGAATAATATTATAAGTAACCAAGATTTTACATTTTGTTAATCAAGTTTCTTAACCTCAACTAAATTTGACAACTCTTTCTTTGGAGAATAGGTTCTTCTCATGGCTATGAGCGGCATCGGGGAAGTAGGGACAGAGAGGAAGGAAATTTAAAGGGGAGATGAAAACTAGGGGGAGAGGGGGACCTCTGCTACAAAATAAAATGAGTCTCAATTGGAGAAAGTGAAAGAGAAAAATAATGTTATCTCTGTGCAAGAACAAATTATATACATTTTCTTCACGGCCGAGCTGCTGTAAAATCTACATTTTTTTTTTTAACTTTCTGTATTTATTTTTCCATCCCGAAAAAGGATTGGGGAGACTTAGTCTCATAGTCTACCCTGACGCTATGCCCTTACTACCAGGCTAGTCTTTTCACATTTTAATGGTGTGGGGAGGATTAATGTACCCTCATTTGCATAAGGGAGAGTAAAAAGCCATTTAGGGAAAAACACCCTCAATATGCCTGGTTAGGATTCGAAAGCCGATTGTCAACTTCTCAATCGCCAGCAAAGCATTCTAGATTAACTATACAAATTGCCCAGGCAAAGCAGGTTTTCTTATCTTTCTTTTCAGGACCTGTTACCTTAGTGAAACTTATACTTTTATTTGACAATAAAGTTAAAGGTGATGGTGTGGGGTATTTTTTTGTGTTTAGGAACAAGATAAAATGTCATTTCTTTAAAACATCCGCAGAAATTTACAGGGGTGTATAACCTTTTAATACCTGAGAGTCACTTTTACTACCCCTCTACCCCTCTACCCCCCGCCCCCTCTCCCAACTCCGCTTTACCAAACACTACTACCCCTCCCTCACACACACACCCTGCTTTGCCAACCACCCACCTAAATTTTTCTCCTTATCCTAATTTTACCAATAGGCCTTCTCCTTAGTGGTACAGTATTTCTACATTGTCTTAGTATACATTTTCAAGCCATTAGGCAATAATGCATATTATTAATATAATTATTATATTGATACAAGTAAGGATTTGAAAAAAATCATGAAATTAAACACAAATCTATACTAATATTATCTCAGAGAACAAAAGTGTCAAATATAAATTAGGTACCTATTTTCTTTGTAACCGGCATAGACTCCCCAGTTATGAGAGCTTCATCACATGTGGAATGTCCATACACAACCTTTCCATCGACAGGAACCTTGGATCCTGGAACCACCTACACATAACATACAAATGTACAATATGTTATACAATAAGATATTTCAACACTGTCAAACATTAATAAATTATACCTTTTTATAATTAAAGTTCTTACATTTCCAGTATGTAGACAGACTTTCATAATTATAATAAGTGTCTTTAATTTTTAAACATACACAAAATTAAGTTTACACTATCCTAGCCATAACAAATCATACAATGTTAAAAAATCTCCATTCAAAGCCCTAGCACAAATTTCCTTAATAATCCATGTAAATTAAAAGTAGCATGACATTACTTAAGTTTTTTATAATATGAATCTTTTATTCACCCTCTTAAATATAAATTAACACCCGCATGAGGCTAGGATTGTGGAGAAAGAATGTTTTTCTAGACTTTTATTAAGGTAAGCAAGTAATTCTACACGATGGTAGCCAATTTTAAAATAAATCGTTGTTCAAACATTTGATTAACTTTTTATTTTACACTAAAGTCAGCACCTATAGTGAGTGGATCAAAACCATTTTTAGAAGTTGTATATCTGCGATCTTGTTTTATTTAGGTTCATCTAATTCTGAAAAAGTTAATCAAAACAAATGCTTGAGGAGATTCTGAAAAAGCTATTTATATTTGGATATTTTAAAAATGATGGTCTTTTCTACAGTGGATGTCAAATGGTAAGTATTTTATAAAATTGGTTTTAAAAAATACTTACCAGTCACATGTACAATTTGCAACAAAATTGTGTTTTGAGTCAATCTTCTTCCAAGGACTCTTAACTAACTTGCAATTGAAAACATTAGACCAAGCTAAAGAGGTTATAGGGCCTTGCCTAATGTCTAAGGTTATTTATTTAAATTGGTGTTGTGGAAATTAAGCATATGCAATGTCAAAATTCAGTGGCAACATTTTAAAAATGCTGTCATTTTTTGCTCATAAAAGATAATTATTATTTATACATACAAATATAAACAAAACATAAACAAAAATTATATAAACATAGACTTTTTGTCCTTGCTTATTGCTTTTAAACATAACAACAATAAAATGACCTGCTTTGGTAGCCACGTGGTCTAATGCGCTACTTTCATGTTAGACTAGACTGCCAAAGACAGATAGAGTGAGGTTCGATCCCTGGCAGGTGCAGTGAGGGTGGTATTTTTTAAATGGTTTTCCACTCTCCCTCCACGCTAATGTGGGTACATTTCCTCTCGATTAAGCCTTACTAATCCCTAACCCATTAAGTGTAACTAGTAGCTAGGGGTACAAGCCGAATGGGTATTAAGATGCGGTACTAAAAAAAATAATCAAAAAACCGTTAGGAGAAGTAATTTTAGAATTATATGAAAAGTTTTTTTTTTTTTTGTAAGTTCTAACAGGACCAAACTATAGGAAAATGCTGAAAAAACTGTCAGTTTCCCTTACTAGAGTAGAGTAGGGATGTAAAGCTTGTGGTGTGGAGTACATGTTGATGTTTTACGAGCCTGTGAAACCAAAAGAAGTGGTTTTCGCAATGCTGTTTGTCTGTTCATACCTCAAGCTAAATCCAAAACTATTTTAACACTTGGGCCCAAACTTGTTATCTGGGGTTTTCATAAGGTTTTTGAAATTAGGCATATAGCCCTAAAATTAAGGGTAGTTTACTGAAGGGCAAGAAAGATAAAAAAAAATTGATTTTATTAAAATTCACTCTAATAATTTTGATTAAATTTTGTACCTACACACTGTTTATCATAATAAGCAAGATAGCAACTTTAATTTTATTATGAAAATGACTTTGAGGATACTTTCCATTGGGGATTTTTTTTAAATTTTTACCATTTCTCTACAACTATTTGAGATACAAAATAACTTGTCATTAAAAATTGTTGTTCTCTTAAAGAGAAAAATATTTTTATACAATCAATAATTTCTGAGTTATAAGCAAATATATATACTTTTTTTAATTCAGGTCTTTGTAAATGTATTTGTTTCTTATTCTCATTGGCGGATAAAGATGTTTCTCTTCTGTAACAGTGTTCCTAGTTCCTAATGTCATAGAATAAGTAACAGTGTATATTATTTCATTGATGTTCTTTGGTGTAGTGTTTCTACAACAATGTATAGACCTATTATTTCGTCTCTCAAAACTTACGAGTTTTTAGTAAATGTGTATATTAGGATAAAAGCGAGAGAAAGTCAGTGTGGTGCACCTCACCATTTATTTCATCTGTTTTAATCCATGTCATGCAATTCAGTCATTTTAAAGATTGATAAGTGAAGATAACATTCACAACTTATTTTTATCATGATAACATCAAATGTTCAGTAATTACCTTGAGCAAATCTCCTCTATGAACGAGATCAACACCAATTAATTTTTCAGATAAGATTTCAAACTGGGGTCCAACTGTTACAAGAACAGCATCTGTAGCTTTCAATGAAAGAAGTTTTGACAATGCCTCTGAAGTTTTACCCTGAAATTCAAATACGCTATTAACAATATAAAATTAATATGCACATGTACAAAACACAGCAATATGAGTACATTATTATACTACCTTAATGTTTAGTCTTCAAATGAATAAGTATATCAACATTTATTTAGTGAAGTTTTGTCATAAAAGTTTTGGCATGTGAATTAATAATAGATGATTTTAATGGAATTTTCTCCTATAGTTATATTCTATGTCTGAATAAAGTAGCTATGGATTTTGAAATTTTATTTTATTAATTTTATCATAGCAGGGCTCATACCAGATCCTAACCTTGAAAATACGAGAGCGGTTCGGAAAGTAACCGTCGTTCTAGCGTGGCGCTAGTAGTTGTCCGCAGATCGCCGCCATTGTCACATCTGCATGTTCTCTGATTCAGTAAGCGTCCAGCTGTGATAGTATGAAATTCGTTCTTTCGCGCATTCGCGTGATATAACCTCAAAACATGAGCGCTGCAATAAAAAAATCCTGTGAAATGCGAAGTGCGTGGTGTAATAAAATTTATTTCGATGCAAAACATTTCATCAGCAGACATTCACTGTCAATTGTGTACTGTATACGGTCCAAACATTATGAGTGAAGGTGTTGTGCGTAATGGGTCAGATTTTTTAAAAGTTGTAGAATAAACATTCGTGTTGAAGAGAGGAGTGGTAGGCCTTCTGTTGTGAGTAATGATCTTGTCAAGAAAATTGATGAAAATTTTTGTGAAAATCGAAGATTCACCATCTCTGAACTTTCTGAACAATTCCCGCAAATTTCTCGTATGGTTTTGTATGAGGTTGTCACCGTTAAATTAGGCTACCGAAATTACTGTGCTCGGTGGGTACCAAAATTGCTTACAGAGGTCCACAAAACCAAACGAATGGGCTCTGCCTTAGACTCCCTTTGACGCTACGACATGGAAGGAGAAGGTTTTTTGAAGAGAATTGGGACTTGTGACGAAACTTGGGTGGCGTACGTAAATGCCGAAACGAAATAACAGTCGATGGCTTGGGGCCATACCAATTCTCCATGTAAGCCGAATAAAGCCCGTCAAACTTTGTCATCGAGGAAGGTTATGGCTATAGTTTTTGGGATGCCGAGGGAGTTGGAATGGGGTACGACGATCACTTCAGATGTCTACTGTAAAACTTTGAAGAAACTTAAACGAGTCATTCAAATCAAACGTCGTGGTAATGCTGACACTCGGTGTTGTGTTTTTGAATGACAACGCTCGTCCTCACAGTGCTTGATAAACTCAAGAGCTTTTAAGGCAATTCAAATGGGAAGTTTTTGATCATCCCCCTTACAGCCCCAACTTGGCGCCAAGTGATTTTCATCTCTTCACTCACATAAAGAAGTGGCTTGTGTCGCAGCACTTCGATGACGACAACGAAATTAAAAATGCAGTGAGAGATTGGCTATGTGCCCAGGCAGCTGAATTTTATGAAGAAGGAATTTGTAAGTTAGTGAAACGCTATGACAAAAGCTTAAATTTAAATGGTGACTATGTCGAAAAATAGTAAAAAGCTATAGTTTTAAGATGTATATAATAACATATTTTTTCTAAGCAATTTTTTTATTTACAGCCAAACGGAGGATACTTTCCAAACTGCCCTTGTAGTTGAAATAGAGACCAAAAACTTAAAAAAAAAAAAAAAAGTGGCTTTTAAACAGGAAAAAAGAGACAAAATAGTGACTATTTCTCTATGTTTCCAGGAAATTGTAGCGTTTTCTTTTTCTTTTACGCAGTCAAAATTATCTGACAATTAATTGGAGCTCTTTTTTCCTGACGTTATTAGTAATTTAATCATACTAGATTGTGTATCAAGGTAACTGCAGTACATCTCCAACAATCTTTTCTTTGAAATAAGCTCCAAGACAATCTGTTATCAAGTACTTCAATTTCCCTGTAGATATAGACAAATTATCAGGAGCTGCTCCAGGAAACATACTTGATATGTATCCCAATTCCGTCAGATTGAGAAGCCAAAAAATCTGAAGTTAAAGTCTTCAAAGTCCAAGTTGTAACTATATGGATTAATCGCCCCGCGTTGGGCGTCAATTGTTTCACTACTGAATTTAATCGCCCCGCGTTGGGCGCCAATTGTAACACTACGGATTTAATCTCCCCGCGTTGGGCGTCGATTTAAACACTTTGGATTAATTCCAAATATAATAATGCTGTGATGAGGTTTAGGTTGTCTATAGCTCCGTGGTCGAGCGCCTATCATCACTGTACAGAATAGATACCGTTTAACCAGCTGTTAATTGCTCCGTGGTCGAGAACTAATTAAATCGGTATATTAATAAAATTAAAAAATAGAACTATTGATGGCTGTTTATTCACACACGGTTTATTCAAATGACATCTGTTAATTACTTATACATACTCCAATTAAATGCTTTATATCAATGCACACTTGTGATATTAATGTAAATTATTGTATTCTGTGTCAGACTGTGACTGCGAGAACCAGTGCTAGTGCATTTGTGAGTCCCTAACTGCGTTGCTTGTGTGAGCGTGGGTGCTTGAGCAACTTGTGTGTGTGCGGGTGTGTGTGTGTGTGTGTGTGTGTGTGTGTGTGTGTGTGTGTGTGTGTGTGTGTGTGTGTGTGTGTGGCTGCTTGGCTCTGTCTGTGGCTGCCCTTAACCATACGCACAAACGGCTTATATATGACATACCCCTTGCCTCTTACTCCCTTCGTCAACAGTGTAAACACTAACTAATAGAAAGAGTCCTGGCGACAGGTGTTGTGAAAGCTAGCTTTTTATTGGTATAGGGAATTGGCGTCTTTGCCAAATACTGCGTAGTTGTACCTTTAACAGGAAAAATGGTACAAAAAATATATTTTAATGGTGTAGTTCTTTTCCCATTATTTCTGAAAAGCGCGTGTTTCTTCATGGATGAATCATAAAAGGATACTCTACATATGTTACTTTATAGAAAAATTACCTTCATCCATGACTTTTTATATATTTTAGATTGATCTGAATCAATATCATTACAAAGTTATCTCTGCTCTTGTTGCAGAGTCTCTTACACTGAGCCATCCGGAGCCCCAGGATAAGATGAAGCTGGTGCCTCACAGGAAATAGGTGATGTCTTAGTAGAATTCAAGTCTCGCTCAATATTAGAGGTGCTTGAAGCAGGAGTTTCCCCGGTGGGACTGACAGCAGTAAGATGAGGTTGACAAGGTTGTAGCTTAATTCAAGCGTTTTCCTTGTGCCTACTAGTTGCAGCATGCTGAGACAAACCTTGTATTCCTTTAAGTACACTAATCTTTGTGTCACAAACTAAACAAAATCCTTCTTTGTCAGTAAACTTCTTCACCCGTTTGGAATAAATAATACCATTACAATCGGTCTTTAAAAGCCACTCCTTAAAATTCCACTTCCCCATTGTAAAGATAAAGAAAAAACATCAATATTTCAATATTCCTCTAAGCAGATGACTCCTTGAAAAAGAACACATTCACAATGTTAGAAAAAAATTAAAAAGTCATCCAAAATTTGACCTGCCGATCTGTAAGAGAATTCTGCAACAGCCTGGGGTTATCAGCAGTCAGGAGTAGATTCTAGACGCTAAAATGTGCTTCAGAGGGACTTTACAGTAAAATAAAATTACAATCAATATGAGTATAAAAGAAAGAAATAATTTATATTAGCATTTCAATGAATGATAGCAATAAAACGAAAAAAAGGTGACTTTTAGTTGAAAAGGTGATCTGGTATGAGCCCTGTTATAGCCACATCACTTAAAAAGGATCAAAAAACATTTTGATCACAGTATAATTTTTCATCCATGATAAGGAGAAACTTTGGATACAAGCTGAATGAGCAGGATTAGATAAGTATTATTTTATTGTTTGGGGTTGAAAGGTGCATTAGCACAAGGCTTCTAAATGCCTATCAAGACAAATGACAGCATTCACAAGCAATGAAAATGTTGTGTGGATAGCTAAAGAAGCACAATAATCATGCACATGCATATGCCCCCGTTCCTTTTCATCAACACACTCTACCTTCATATATTTGCTTCATCACTCAATCCACACTCATCTTCTCAACGTGTCCAAACCAACGTAAGACATTTCTTTCACATTGATCTAATGGATTCCCTTTCAAACTGCATTCCTTCAGCACCCATTCATTACCGACTTTGTCCATAAGAGTTTTTCCACATACATTTCTTAGATATATCATTCTAACCACATTCACCTTGCTCTTGCCTTTCTCCTAACAAACCCACTCTCTACATCAATAAAACAATGTTGGCGTTAATACTCTTTTTAATATGCCATCTTTGCCTCTTTCAATACTACTCAATTCTTTGCAAATGTCCACATAAATTCACTCAAATAACCTTCCAGAAGTATTCAATCGTCTGTCGATTTCACCAGCTATCCTTACATTTTTACAAAACATTATATCCATATACACATGGTCATTAACTTTTTCTAGCAGTTTTCTATTTATAATAATGTGACAATTCATTTTCAATTCATTTTCCGGTCCATCCTTATCAAAAAATATCACCTTAGTTTTGGATGCATTTATAGGAAGATCCATTCTGCCTGTCACCCCATTCAAAGGATTTAATATATTCTTCAGTGCTCTATTATTCTCAGCCATTAATAAGGAATTATCTGCATATAGCAGCACATTCATATTCACAATGTATATTGTACACCAAACACGTCCTCACAAGCATCCCTATAGTTTTATCTATGATTACATTAAACATCCATGGAGACATAACACAACCTTGTATAACAACCAGTTCAATGTCAAACAATTCACTCAAAACTCCAACCACCCTAACCCCATCATACATCACTATAAATGAATTTACTAACTATAAATCCACACCATAACTCTCTCAGAACATTCTATAACATATGCCTAGCCACACAATAGTACACTTTATCCTAATCAACAAACGCACAATAAACTTTATTCCTTACTGCCACAAATTTCTCAATCACTAGTCGCAATACAAAATAGCTGGTCCATACAACCTCTACCTGGCATGAAACCACAATGCACACTCCAAATCAGGTCTGCAGTTTTTTCATTCAACTTCTCAATTAAAACTCTTCCAAAAAGCTTGCATGGAATACTCAACAAACTAATTTCCTTATAATTATTACATTCAATCTTACTGTCTATGCCTTTATACAAATGCACAATGACAGCATTCAAGTAATTAGGAACATTCAAAGTTCTAGCACATACATTAAACAACTCCTGCAAACTGACAAAAAGTACCATGTCTCTTTTTTAACACCTCAGTCTTGTTAATTCTGTCACTCATCACAACAATGTTCCTATTATGCTACTTTCTCTGTCTTCGCCATATGATTGTTCAAAATACTCCATCGCTCTCTTGTACAATTTCATCCCAGATCATCTCACCATGTTCATCCTGAATGCTATAGGTATTTCCTTAAAATCCCTATTTTGTCTCTTTACCCATTTTCAGGACAGCTTATTATTTCACTTCAAAATAATTCTGGATTCTTTATCCTTCTTTTCTTTCTTTTTTCTTACAATTTCTCTCACCTGTTCATTCCAACATGCATATGTTTTTAAGTTTTCCACCCCCGCAACTCCAAACACAGCTTTAGCGGACTCAACTACAGCCGCTTTTATTTTTGTTCCAAAAACTTTCTATACCATTAGCATGTATTTTGACATTCCATTCATGCACCTATAAAGTTAATTTACCACCCAGCAATCTTTCATATTGCGCTTTCACACTTTTATCCTGTAATTTTTCCACTTTTACTCACACTTGCTTAGTACTCTTGCACTGCTTCCTCACAAAATTCCTACCTAGTTCAACTATTAAGTTCACTAGGAAGTGTCCATTCCACATTCAGCTCCATGCACAGCCCTAGTATTCTTTACTAAACCTCTCAGTCTCTCATCAAACACCACAAAATTAATCATCATTCTTGAATCACGCCTTTGCCATGTATACAAGTGAATATCTTTGTGCTTATACAAGTGAATATCTTTGTGCTTAAACAATATGTTCAACACAGCTAAACCTCTTTCTAGAACACAGAGTCACTAAATCATTACCATTCTCCTTTACTCTGTCATCAACATAGCTTCCTAACAATTCCTCTGAGATCTCTCTTTGGGTCATATCTCCTAACAAGATAATTCTTGCACCCGGTTCACATGCATTCAAGACCTCATTTATCTCATTCCAAAACTCTACTCTCACATTATTGTCTTCACCCTCCACCAGAGCATAACCAGCAACCAATATAATTCTACAAATGCCCATTTTCATACGTACCTATAGAAGTCTAGATTACACCAACACATACCTTCTTTCAAACAGCCTAACTGTTGGGCGTGGGATTAAGCCTACTCCCTGACTTCCCCTTACCCATTCATCCACACCTGACAGCAGTGTCGGGCTATCATCACTCATCATCAAAACATATTTTCCTTATCGCTTGGTTTCACATAGACACAGAATACCAATTCTTCTTCCAATCATTTCTTTTAACAACTCATTCTCTTTACCACACACCCCTTTCACATTCCACGTTCCAATAGTCCGTATTATTGCCAGTTTGTCAACCAATAGGCCCTTCAGTTTTAACCTCAGCTGCCCATTATAGCTTTGATCATCCGAGGATAATATTGTACAGTTTATTTTTGTAATTAGTTTATTAGAGTAGAACAGGTTATTAGCTTTGATTATGACAGTATTCACTGCTTACAGTAAGGATACTGTACTGATTGTTGTTAGTACATTTTAGTCAGTTTACCACGAGTACAACTGTTGATTAGTCTCACCCTGAGCATGCTTGCAGTGTTACTACAAAGCAGTACCCCTAATATAGAGCTTGCCTTGCCAGCCAGTATATCGTTGTCCGTGTCTCTACTACTAGGCGGAAAGCGGTGCACTGACACACACAAATGTTGAAGTATGGTAATAATCTAATTTTTAAAATTATAGTTTGTTACAAATTGGTTGTTTTAATATTTGATTTGAAAAGGCAGCTTCAACTGATGCATATGTGGTGTCCAGAATGGATGTCACACTGACGGTGACTTTTGTGCTTTTTAGATTATAATAGTTTTAGTTGTTGTCTAGCAGTAATTGTCCACTATAAAACATATTTCAATTGTGTATGGTTATATCACGTATTCTGGAAGTTTGTTGGGAACTGGCTATTATGGCTTTATGTTAAATAGGATGGGTAAAATTATCATTTATTAATTTTCATCTACTAGCCAAATCTAAGAACATGGTAATTTAAGGTACAAATTGGTCATTCATTTACAAATTAGGAAAAGTAGCCAACAGAAGAATATATAAATGATTTGATGTTCATTTCTTAGTACTAGAACTTTGATGCAGAATGCTATACACTGCATTTATAAACAAAATAATCAACTAACAAATAATAAATACTGTAGTTAGTTTAGTATTAACACATTAGGTTCACAAATAGATGAGGAATTTATCACCAGAGAATGGTCATTCAGAAAATTGGGAGGTGTAAAATGCAACTTAATTGTTTCAAATCCATTACCATCAGAGATTAAAGTAACAAAGTCTAAGTAGTCAAGTTTAATATGCAAATAATGGTCTATTTATAAGCAATACATTTACCAATTAAGAGAAATTTGACATTTCCGAAAGCATAATTTCATTTTAAAACATAAGTATGTTTGGTTTACCTTGGCTACGTGTTCAAACCAGCGCCCCATAGAAATAAATACTAAAAGCATGGGTGGGGTATCAAAGAATGTTTGAGGACTTGTATTTTGTTTCATGGCAATCGCAGCAATAAGTACAGCCACAGAGTATATATAGGAGATCATGGTAGCCATTGTTATCAGTACATCCATATTAGTAGTATTATGGCGAACTGCGCGCCATGCCTGAATGTAGAAATGCCACCCACCAAATAACTGGAAAAAAAAATTGATAATGTATGTTGATTAAAAATATTAAGTAAAAATCAACACAAAATCTCAAAGATCTGTCTTAGAATTTTAATTACATTTTAGCTATTGGTGTCCCCTATATCCAATTTAGGACTTTTATTCTTTGCTTCATGTAAAAGTGTCCTATTAATAATATTCTAACCCACTTCGGTGGTTACATGGTTTAATGCGCTACTCTCACAGTAAACTAGACTGCCAATGATGGAGAGATCGAGGTTTGAATCTTGGTCAGGTGTACTGTGTGTGGTTTTCCAAAATGGTTTCCCATTCTCCCTCCACGCATATTCGGGTACACTTTCTATAAATATATCCATACTCATCCCTAAAACCATTAGTGTAGTTATTACATAAGCATATAACCCAAACGGGTAGTAGGACATGGTGCTAAAAATAATATTATATTTCTCTGGTCAGTTCTTATTTTCTTGAACTTTCTATGTTGTTAGTCAGTTTACATTTTATTTTAGAAATTTTTATGGGGAGGCAGGATAAAATTTACATTTTTTTATTTCAAATGACCCACCTCGGTTAGCGTAGTTGGCTAACACGCTAGTCGTGTTGAGCTCGACTGCTGAGGACGGGGAAATCGAGGTTCGAATCTCGGTCAGGTGAACTGGGGGGGGGGGTGTTCCTAAATGGTTTTCCACTCTCCCTTCACGCAAATGCGGGTTCACTTCCTCTAATTCGACCTTCCCAATTCCTAATCTATTAGTGTAATTAGTACTTAAAGTGTATAACCCGAACGGGTAGTAAGATGCAGTGCTAAATAATAATAATAATAATAATAATAATATTTCAAATGAGTGTATAGAATTATAATTAACAGGAAGCATTTAGGGTTGGTTGAGAAAGTAAAATTTTCCCAGAATTTAGTAGCAAGAAACTCACTTCATCCGCTAAATTGTTTAAGGTGCCACTCTTGTGTAAAACTGGCCATCTGATGTTGAGGTTCGAATCTCGATCAGATCTAGTAAAGGTGGTTTTTCCTAAATGGTTTCCAACTCTCCTTCCATGCATATTCGGGTAGAAAACCTGTAAAATGCTCCCTTCTTCCTCCTTACCCCATTAGAGTAACTATCATCTAGGTGTATAACCTGAACAGGTAATAAGGCACGGCAATAAAAATAACCTTGAGTTTTATTATATTACCTGGACTGGTGTGGAGAAGATGAAGAGCAGAAAGTTCTCCATGGAGAGCCCAGGAATAAGGCAACACATATCTTTATGAGTTTTCAGACCCATGGACATCACAAACATGAAATATGCCATGATCAACATACAAGGGACTCCAAATATTAATGATACTAGAAAAGCATTGCGCCATTTTCTGATAACTGCTCTGAAAATAGAAAAAATAAATGGTATGGAGCACAGCACAGACTTTCTCTGGCTCTTACCTTAAAATAGATATTTACTAAAAACGAAATAGTAGGTATGTATATTGTTGTAGAAACACAACACCAACGTTAATAAATGAAATAATATACACTGTCATTTACTAACTCTATGGAATTAGAAACTAGGAACAATGTTACAGGAAAATTGAGAAAAGAGAAATATCTTTGTCCACCAAAGAGCATAAGAATCAAATTCATTTTCAAGGACCTGAATAAAAAGTATATATATATTTGTAAGCCACAAATTTCACAATAATACATAATAATGTGTTTTGTTGTGTTTTAAATGTGAACTCTTGAGACCTACAGTTTTCTGGTAAGTGTGTAGTGTAGGCCTTGCCCTTCTATCCTCCTTTCACTGTTTGATTTCATAATTTCCTTTAATTGTTTTGTTCAATACTTGTGTCTTTTTCATAAAATGAAAAACAAATAAAGTGACTTATCATAGAATAGCAAGTCTTACCTTCAGCCTAATATGATGGCTCAAGAAAAAAGATCCAAGATAAATGAAACATCTACATGGCACAGCAATGTATTTTTCAGAAATACAAGGATGTCAAATAATCGATAATATTTTCTGATGTTTGGGTGGTTATTTTAAATGAAGATAGTGGAAAGATCTATTGTAAGAGACATAAAGTGTATATTATGGGTATAAGTGAAGTACGATGGAACGACCAAGGAGATTTCAAGACTGAAGAGTATCATATGTACTATTCAAGAGGATAACTTGCCTAGAGATATGTTGCTATTGTAATGCAGGAAGAAATAAAGCAATGTGTGATTTAAGTGCAAGTATGTAATGACAGATTAGTACATATTTAAGTTAAGTGCAAACCTATTGTATATTTTGATAGTAAAAGTCTCTATGCCAACAACAAACCATGACGCTAAAGAGATTGAAGAAATATATGATGTCAGTGTCTAGTAACATTTAGGTCATATTAATGTTACTTAACTGACAGGTGCTTCTTCACTGTTTTGAAAGTCTGAGTCAGCCAGTCAAACACCAACACTCCACAATTTATAGTCACACAGCAGTGTTATAGACTTAGCTGAAAGGGTTTAAAGGAACACACACTTTTAAACTATAAGAAGGGGTGAAAATAGAGCAGTGAGAGCTGTAGGAGCATTGCGGCAGGACTAGCATACAATCCTGGCCCCAGTTTGAGGTAGTTAGATCCCCTGTGCTAAAAAGTAAGAGGAACTCTTTCCCAAAAATGAGTGACTTGGGCTAGCAACTCTGTTAGAACTTATACATTTACGACTGACAAGATCACACTATACCTTATAATAAAATTCTCAAAACTCCAGGTCTGCCTATTGTTCATATCCGACATTCACTCCCTTCATATAGGCCATCCCGACTAAATGTCCAAAAGGTGGGGAGGTAATGACAATAAAATAAATTATTGGGAAAGAAGGAAGTTGTAAAATTGCATACCATCATGATAAGGCATAGAAACAGCATTGTGGGAAAAGAGGTTGAGTATAATATTCCTGGCCCATATGAAATAGCAATGAGGAATAGAAGAGGAGACACACGTTTCGATTTCTGTTGGAGGAATGGATTGGTAGCCTCAAAAAACTTGTCCAAGATACATATTAGAAGACTATTCCCAAGGAAAAGTCCAAGAGGCAGGGCGAGCTATCAGATATATTATATACTCGTCAAGCAATGATAAAGAAACAGTATGAAGGATGTGAAAACAAAGCCAAAGAGCGGACATTAGCTCAGAACACAACATGCTGGTTGCAAACTTTTGTAATAGACTGAAGAAAATTAAGATTATGGGAAAAATAGAAAACAAGATGGATCTAAAGAAGTGAGACATTGTAAGAAAAATGAGGTTATAGTGCTAAAGATAGTATTGGAAAGTCCTAGACATTAAGGAAGAAGTATATGCGTGTTTTATTGACTAGAAAACCACATTCAACTGTGTAAACTTTAAGAGAATGATAAAGATCCTCAAGGAAATATAAAGATTAATAAGAAAATCATACATGCCACAAAGAGTAAAAGTAAGATTAGATATGGGGACACCAAGAGAATGGTGATAAGGAAAGGAGTATGGCAGGAGTGAGGCTTATCACTAAATGTTTTCAATCTCTGCAGAGAATGGCTTACTAAGGAAGCTTTGGAAGAATCTGAAGATTTAAAAATAAGAGGATGTGCTATAAGCAAATACTTTGGTAGTACCAGCTTAAGAAGAATAAGGGCTTTTATCTATGATTAACAAACATATTGAAACTGAAACAATGTGTGGAATGGAAGTTAACATCGAGAAGTCTTAGATAATGAGGATATGATATATCCTAAAGAGAAAAAACCACTACTCATAGAGTTGGGAAATAGACAGCTAAAGAATGAGGAGCATTTCAAATAATTAGAAGGTTTAGTTATAACATATGTGGAGTGTACACAGCAGATGAAGCCAAAAATATAAAAGACCAAGGTTGCTTTCAACAATACGAGGATGCTACTGACTAGAAAACTAGACCTGGAGATGATAAATAAACTAGTGGAGTGTTACACATGGAGTACCACTTTCTATGGAACTGAGACATGGAACCCGCAGAAAAGGGAAAATAAATATTTGGAAAACTTTGAGATGTGGTGCTGGAGATGAATATAGAGCATAAAGTGGACAGATTGAGTTACTAATGATGAAGTTCTAAGAAGGCCATGAAAAGGAAACCGTTCTATAGGTGATTCAATGAAGAAAGGCCAACTGGATAGGTTACATTATGAGAAGAAATGGATCAATGAGTAATGTCATAAAAGGTGAAAGGGACATGGGAGGCAACAAATGCAACTGATCGATGACCTTAAAAAAAAAGATGACATTTCAGGATCTAAAAGAGGAAGCTGCTGATAGGAAACGCTGGAGGACTCAATTTGGACAAGACAATGGATCTGCCAAAAACCAAAACACATAATAAAATTATAATAAAAATATCTTGGGCATGTATATATTTTATTAATTGTAGCTTTTAATTTTTCTGCTTATTACTCTCTTTTTTTCCAATATTATATTATGTACCTTTGATCCAAGTATGCTCTTGAATCTTTGTCTTTGTTGGTTAGCAGAGAAGCTGAAAATCCCAACTTCTGAATGACATCAATGATATCTCGGGGACCAGTTATCTCAGAATCAAATCCAAACTTTCCTCTCTGTGTTGTTAAAGCCACAGATGCTGATTGAACACCCTTCAGTTTCTTAACTGCTGATTCTATCTTATTTACACAGGATGAACAGGTCATTCCTTCAATCTGAACAATGGACACAAAACAAAAAATATACTATAATAAATGGCAGTTATAAAAAATATTATATCTAACTCTTTATTAAGTTAAATATTCTAATAGAGATTAAAACTTAAAATGTGGTTTGCTAATTTCTAGAATCAATAATCAAGCATCACTAGTCTTAAGCTAACACAAAGAAATAAAGTGACCTAAGGTTTAAACAAAATAATTACATATAAATAAATAATTAATTGTACAAAATAAGGTTTATAAATGGATGATACATCAAATGTTATGATATAAACTTTAAATAAATGGTTTAGTGTAACCCAAACATAAAGTTTAATAATGGAGCCTGTAGATGATATTAAAAGAAGGCAACTATGAGGTCAATACCGGCAAGCTACAACATTTCAAATTGGTTATATCCAATTCACCTAGTTGCTTCTTTAAGTAGCAGGACCTTAGACAGAGGTATTGACACATCCCCCCGCCCCCCTTCTGCACTACCCTCCTGTCCAACTAGAGCAAGTGATGGTGTCATATTTTATTATATACCTGTTGCAGGTATGATACAAAAATATCTGTATACTTAAAGTATTTTTAAGTTATTATTGTTACTTGCAATTACTGTCTTGTATATAATTTGCTAAGTGTATTAAATAGCAGCAAGATGTAAAATATATATATTACTCATAATTTAATATTCTTCATTAAAATATAACTTATATTAGTAATCCTATTCAATATCCTGTGGTAATTATATGAGCTTCATTAGGGGTTATAGAAGAGAGAAAAAACATTGTAAATATTGAAGAATGAAGAATACATTTTATTTGTAATTAATTTACTGCCTCAATTACATCTGAACAAATGAAAGATTATGTACAAGTAACATTTGTTTAAAAATATGCTTAACAGAATGATATTTTACTTACAAATGCACCTTTCTAGATTTAACAACAGCAAACTAATTTATTATGTTGTCATGGTTATTGTTTGAGAAAGAGGGATGGCAACCTCACTCTCTATGGTGACCACAAGGCGACAGTTAATATGGATTCTAACCATAAACACATACACCTGCCTTCAAAAAGTTCATTGGCTGCCCTTCAGGATCTAGGCAGCCGCAGGAATTTTTGTAAGGGTTGATGAGGGGCTACTAGCAGATATTCTATAAGTCATTCTTTTGGACAATATACTAATTGCAGGCAAACATAAGAACAAGCACAATGAACAACTACATCAAGTATTGCAGCCCCTTTGCAACGCAGGACTAAAACTCACAAAGTCAAAATGCGTAGTCAGTGCCACATCAGTATAGTTTTTTGGGTTCTGGGTGGATTCCACAGAAAGACACCTTCAACAAAGGTCGAAGCAAGCCGGGACGCCCCGTCCCCTCAAAACAAAAGGAAACTTCAAGTATTGCTAGGACTCATTACCTTCTACAAACAGCTCATGACAAAAAAGGTCACTATCTTGGAGCTACTCCATCAGCTGCAGGACAAACAGGCTCATTGCCAGTGGATGGCAAAACATGAGGACATTCTTCAGGCAGTAAAGGACCTATTGACAAGTGACCAGGTAATCGCTCACTAAGACCCCAACCAACCATTGACTGTGTCATGTGATGTGTCCCCATATGGAGCGAGGGCGGTATTAGCCCAGATAAATGATGATGGCACTGTAGAACCAGTTTTATTTGCTTTCTGTACACTTTCCACAGTAGAAAGAAACTATGCTCAAATTGATCAGGAAGAATTATTAATTATGTTTGTATTGTCATAATATCATCAATATGTGTATGGTACACATATAATCTTGTTTACAGAAAATCTGCCCTTGTTAAAGATTTTTCGACCAAATCAGCCCACTCTGTCAGTGCTGTCCCCGAGGATGCTAATATGGTCATTAGCACTAGAGGCATACCCTTTGAGCTACAATATTGTCCCAGCAAGAAGAATGGCAACTTTGACTTCTTAAGCTTCTTACCGCTGCCCTCTCTGGGGTGGAATGGCCCAATATACAGCCAATATATTTTTATTTCAAGGTGATTTACAAACATTCATATCAAAAGAGGAGGTATTAGAGCAGACCAAAGAGGACAAGGTGCCTGAGAAAGTTATTCGTTGGACCCGACATGGCTGGCCCACACCAACATAATCTAATAATTCATTGTACCGCAACTGCCGCAAAAAAACTATGTATGATGAAAGGCTGCTCCACTAAAGGAAACAGGCTGGTGATCCCAGCTACACTTAAAGGTAGTGTGTTAAAAATGCTGCATTCTGCTCACTGTGGCATTGTTCAAACCAAGGCAATGGCTCGAAGTTATGTTTGGTAGACAAATTTAGACGATGACATTGCAACAACAGGGAAGTCATGTCAAGCATTTCAAGAGGTTCAAGCAGATTCACTAAAGGGAACCGCTTAGGCCTAAACAATGCCAGTCATTTTTGATATCAATAGATGTAAACTCTCTTAGGTAAAAACAATTGCATCTACAACAACATTTGCAATAATATGCCACTTATTATTATTATTATTATTATTATTATTTGGGTTTAGAGGCCCATCGACACATCGAGGTCATTAGGGCCTTGAAATATAATTAAAACATAATAAAATCCCCATAGGGGAGAGATATAATCATTCACCACCTGAGACACTCCATAGGAGTGCTCAAATGGGCTCAAAGTACAATTGAGTGAAACACCTGCTAAAAAAAAACCCACAGGTGTATCACTCTAATAAAAAACAAAACAAACATATTAAAACAATATATTAGTTAAAAAGACAAAACTAACATGTTAAAATAATTATTTTATTAAAGTTTGTTAAAATGAATAAAACGACAAGACAAACACATTAAAGTATACTAAAATGTTAAAAAGGTCTCAATATGAGATAAAATCCAGATGAGCCACTTTATAAAAGTGACTCAAATGGCACTAAAAAGATTCGCCTGGCGTATAAAATGGAGTAAACAAATAACTCCTTCAGCGCTGTCGCGTGATAAAAATCGAAGGTCACCTTTAAAATCAAGGGCCAGGCGAATAGGGGCATATCTGCGACACTCCACCAAAATGTGGTGCACACTAAGGGGAGCATCGCAAAATTCACACACTGGAGGTGGATCCCCTCTTAGTAAAAAACTATGGGTCAATGAAGTATGCCCGACGCGGAGTCTCGTCACGATGATCTCCTCTCTCCTAGACTTTCGTATAGAAGAGGGCCATCGCGACATACCGTCCCTGATGGACCGCAGCTTGTTCTGAGCAGGGGTCGAGACCCACTGCTCGTGCCAGGTGCGCAACACTCCACGCCGAAAATAACCCTTAAGATCTAAAAACATGATACCCAGACTCGCCTCCGGAGGCAAGCTCGTTGCCTCCTTGGCTGCCTGGTCCGCCAGTTCATTCCCTGGAAGACCAGCGTGACCAGGAATCCAGCAAAAGGCGAGCCGGGTGCTTAATGAATCAATTTTTTAAATTTGTTCATGTATCATCTGCACGAGGGGATTCCAGGAATAAAGTGTGGACAATGCCAACAGAGCACTCATGGAATCCGTGCAGATGAGAACCGAACGGTGACTATTTCGATATATAAAACACAAAGATTTAAAAATGGCATACAATTCAGCCGTAAAAACACTGGTTTCTTTAGGTAAACCAAATTTAAAATTGGATCCTTCCACAACAAAAGCACATCCCACGGAGGCTCCAGATTTAGAGCCATCAGTGTAGATTCGCTCAAATCCGTGAAAGCGAGTGGAGAGGAGCTCATTAATGGTCCTCTCATATACGAAGTTTGGGGTGGTCGCTTTAGGGAACTTGGCAAGATCACAATGGCATTTCGGAGGGCGTATTTTCCAGGGAGAAACTCGACCTGGTGATATTGGGATAGCCTTTGGCAGCACTATCCCACACGTGTCGAAAACCGATAGCATCCGGATCCCAACCGGCCTTGTACTACGCCATTTAGTTTCATACAAGACACGGTTAGGGGGATGAAAAACAGGGCGGTAGGCAACATGCTCTGGCATGCAATGCAGTTTGGACACGTAAGATGCCAGGAGGTAAGACCGCCGGTAAGAAAGAGGGGGCTCACCGGCGTCGGCACAGATGCTGACGACTGGACTGGTACGAAAAGCACCAGTAGCCAGTCGAATGCCAGCATGGTGGACGCTATCGAGCATCTTTAACGCCGAGGGTCTAGCGGAACCATAAACAAAACTGCCGTAATCAAGTTTTGATCTCACCAAGGCTCTATAGAGGCGCATCAAGGTTTCCCTATCCGCACCCCAGGACCGACCACTAACCACTTTGAGCAGGTTTAGTGCTTTTATAGACCTCGCTTTCAAGTCTTTGATGTGGGGGATCCAAGTTAATTTAAAATCAAATAAAAGTCCCAGAAACTTTACGGTTTCTGAGACTGGAAGAACGGCGTGGTCCATTAAAATATTGGGGGCTGGCTGTATTCCGCGTAATCTATGGAAGTGGACGACCGTCGTTTTGGCTGCAGAGAAGCGAAAGCCATTACGCGATGCCCACGACCAAAGATTGTTAACACTCAGTTGTATCTGTCGTTCAGCCCTGTGGAGACTTGACGAACTGCAATAAATTGCGTAGTCATCCACAAAGAGGCATGAACGAACAGGTGAGCGCACGTTGTCCACAATACTATTTATCGCGATAGCGAACAACGTACAGCTCAGAATACTACCCTGAGGCACCCCATTTTCTTGAATAAAATCCTCGGATAAGGTGTTATTTAACCTTACCCGAAAGTGTCTATCCGACATAAAATTAGATATAAAAGAAGGAAGGTTTCCCCGAAACCCCCAATTAAAAAGTGTTTTCAAAATGCCGTACCGCCAGGTGGTGTCGTACGCTTTCTCCAGATCGAAAAAAACAGCCAGAAGGTGCTGCTTATGGAGAAAAGCGTCACGGACAGCCGTCTCTAGACGGACAAGATGATCCACTGTAGATCGGTTCCGGCGAAAACCACATTGAATATTAGATAGCAGATTGCGGGATTCTAAATACCATATAAGTCGTTTATTAATAATTTTTTCCATTATTTTACATACACAACTAGTTAAAGCTATCGGTCGGTAACTAGTTGGCTCTAATTTATCTTTGCCACTTTTATATAACGGGATAACGATTGCTTGCCTCCAAAGTGATGGGAAATGATGAGATTCCCAGACACTATTGAAAAGGTCCAGAAGCTATGCGTGTCCGGCAGGGGGCAGCTGCCGCAACATTTCATAGTGGATATCATCTGGACCGGAAGCTGTGTTACCTGCCTGGAGAGGGCATAGGTCAGTTCATCTTGCGTAAAGGGGGAGTTATAATCCTCCCCCCGACTTGGACCAAAATCAATAGTACGGCGCTCGATGCTCCTCTTATGCACCGCGAACTCGTTAGAGTAGCTCGCAGTGCTAGAAATAGCGGCGAACATCGAGCCCAATACATTGGCGACCTCCATAGGGGGGGAGACAAGTGAACCGTTAGACATGAGTGCGGGTATATTATTAATGGTATTTTTGCTACTACGTACTTTACGAATGTGATCCCAAACCTTGGTTGTGGGAGTGGAAATAGTAAGGGTAGAAATAAACTGTCTCCAAGACTCTCTTCTGCTTTCTCGAATAATACGGCGAGCTCTAGCATGTAGAATCCGGAATGACTCCAGATTCTCCGAAGTTGGACGTCGATGAAAGAGACGTAGGGCCCTTCGACGGTTAGAAATAGCCAGCCGGCACTCCTTGTTCCACCAGGGAACAGGACGGTGGCGCGGGTTTGGCGAGGATTTTGGGATGGATGCCCTCGCCGCCGCTATGACCGTCGAAGTAAATTGCCCAGCCTTAACATCGACGTCGGGAGAATGGGGTTCGTCGAATACGGCGAGCTCGCGGAATTTATGCCAGTCAGCACGTTTTAGAACCCATTGAGGGAACTTTGCTGTACTGGGAGGATCTTTAATTTGTGAAAGCAGAATGGGAAAGTGATCGCTGCCACATAGGTCCGAGTGAACCTCCCAAAGGAAGTGAGCAGCAATCCCGGGGCTACATAGGGCTAGGTCGATGGCAGAGGATACACCATTAAAGGTGGAGAAGTGTGTCTGGGTCCCGGTGTTCAATAACACCAGGTTTCCCGAGACAAGAATATCCTCTACCAACCTCCCGCGGGCATCTGTAAAATTAGATCCCCACACCAGGTTATGCGCGTTAAAGTCCCCCAAGACGATATAGGGGGCGGGAAGTTGTATAAAGAGGGCCTCTATAGTCCTCTTGGAAACACGTTCACCCGGTGGGAGGTAGATGCAACATACGGTCACCTCCATAGGAAGGGAGGCTCTGACAGCAATCACTTGGAGATCAGAAACAATATTTATATTCTTATGATATATGTTGCTACGTGCGAATATAGCCACACCTCCGCTAGCCCGATCAAAGAGTGGCTTGTCGGTACGATATACATCGTACCCACGAAGCATCGGGTTGTCAGTTGGGCGGAAGTGGGTCTCCTGCAAACACAAGATGGGAGGATGCAGGGAAGAAATTAGTAGTTTAATTTCCTCTACACGAGCATAGAAACCCCTACAATTCCATTGTAGTAGCGACATAAATTATTAGTATGAAATTTAGTTATCCTCGCAATCCATTTCACTATCCTTTAAGAATAAAAATTTGTTTAGGTCCTTTTTAGGCCCTCTTTCCTTTCCCAGTCTCTCCTGTACCTCCCGCTTTAGGAGAGGCTTCGGTTTACTTTGGGGAGACTGGGTATTCAGATTCTTGTTCGAAGGCTTTAAGGCCTTCGACGCTTTTTTAATAAAAAAATTTTCGGCGGTCTCTCGCTGGTCCTTCTTCAAGGCACCAGTGGGACTCGCCTTAGCGGCCTCACCTGTTCCGCAACTCGTCCCCACCTCCGGAAGCCCAGAGGTGGGTGTGAGAGGCTCAACAACGGCCGCCCTTGTTTTAATGCCCCGAGGCGGGCCCGGGAGGGTTTCCCGAGGCGGGCTCGGGGGTGTTCCCCGAGGCGGGCTCGGGGTGTTCCCCGAGGTGGGCTCAGGGGAGTTCCTCGAGGAGGTCTCCTCGGTGGTATAGGTGGGGGAGACGACCGTTGTGGCGGTTTGGCCTCCTTTAAAAATTTAGGCGCCACAGAAGTTGGCGCGGAATCAACAAAAATGTCTCGAGAAGAGACCAATGGCACTGGTCGCGTTGGCTCCTTAGCAAGATTAACTGCGCAATGGCAGTTGGGACAGTTTATATTTTGACTGACAATCCGGCTATATTAAGTTTGAAATACCGGAGCTTGACTTGATACGTATTCCTTGCGTGCCTGGGCATATGAGATCTTCTTTTCAGATTGTATCTCCAGGACTTTCTTCTCTACCTTCCATTTTGGACAGGCCCGAGACCAGGCGGAATGCGGACCCTTGCAGTTGACGCAGTATTTAGGAGACTCGCATGGTGTTTCGTGAGCCTCCTGTCCACAATCCGCACAGGTTGGCTTACCACGGCATCGCAGCTTCGTATGCCCAAATTCCTGGCACTGAAAACAGCGCCGAGGGTTAGGGACATACGGTCGGACCCTGAGCACGTGGAAGCCTGCTCGGACCTCCTTCGGAAGGGTAGGAGTCGCAAATGTGAGGATATACGTATCCGTCTTCTATTCTTGTCCATTCTTTTTTGTGACAATACGGTACACTTCGGTGACATTCTGGGGGAAAGTTCCTCACAGATCTCCTCAATGCTTACGCAGTCGAGGTCATAACAAGTGACCACTCCCTTGCAAACATTGAGGAACCTGTGGGGCTCCACCTTAACCTGTATATTTACCGTATTACTCAACGGTATTTCGGAGATCACCATAATATTTGAGGATTGAGTGTCGGTCATAGTCTGAATCATAATGGTGCCATCGCGCAGTTTCCTTATTAAAACGTCAGATTTTGCTGCTCCATTTATCACTCTTTCGAGGATAAATGGGCTGACACGTTTCAGATCTTCACTTTCATCCACTCGAGACATCACCAGGAAGCGGGGCTGGGGCCTCACCACTTCCTGGCTTTTCATCAAAACAGGGCTGGACGGCCTTACCCGTTTCCACCTCTTATCATTAATACGGCCCTGTGAGGGGCCGGGCAGTAAGATGCCAGCAGAACTTGGCAGTACGGTGCCAGCGGACAGTAAGGTGTCAGCTGTGACAAGAGACTCAATCATGAGTGGGAGGACAACCTGCAAAAGTACTCGGATCGTAGACCCAGGTTGATCCCAGTTGGTTCTACCACATAGGGCCCTGTTATTTCTTCCGACGAGAGGCTCCATACGACGCTAGACATGACAACCTTCATATGGAGCATCGCCGGAAGAGAGGTCACCGCAGCAAGTGTATGCAGGAAAGTGCTAATTTTACGTCCGGGACCCTCATGAACGCAACCGGTCTTTTCTCAAGGTAGGGTACCCGGTTGTCATCCCTAAGGCCCTTCTACCAAGATATTACAACCAGCGCACTTTCATTCGGGAGCTCAAGGCAGTGGTATCCAATAATAAACAGAGAAGAGCCGGGTTAGTTGCCAAGGTCGTCAACGGAAAGGCCAAAGGCCTCTGTGCAGGATGAACGGTGGGGGAAAGGAAGAAAAAGGTAAGGGTAGATAAAGCGAAGGGGGAAGAGTGAAAAAAAAGGGGGAAAGTGAAAGAAGAAGAAAATGATGTGAAAGGAAAGATATAGGATAGGTTTGTCCCACACGAGGTACGTCCTGCACAGAAACCTCCCCTTTTAGTCGCTTCTTACGACAAGCAGGGGTTACTGCGGGACTATTCTAAACCCCGTCCCGCAGGGGGGAATATGCCACTTAAAAATACATTTGCGATTCATGGGATTTCAGATGTAGTGATGTCCAATAACAGGCCCCAATTCAAATCTGAAGAATTCCACTGTTTCTTGGATGGAAATGGATGTAATGTCCCTGATTTGACCCTAAGGAATATTTGAAAGCATTGACAATATTCTCCTCTTAATTATATATATTTTTTATTTTATTTGAATTTTATATATCATTACTTGCCTCTTAAAGCACGTCTTCTTCTAAATTATTCAGATATGATAGTTACCAGATTCTAACTAGGAAATTACTAGTTATTTCTTGTTTTTAAGTTCACGCCCTGAAGTTAGGAGGCATCAGCTACTGTAACTAACTTCAGTGTGTGACGTAAAGTTGAGTCAAAACTGCAATGTTAAAGTCTTTTAAAAATTAACTTCCTTCTCTCGAACAAACCAGAATAATGTAGATGTTTAATTTGAAGTAGTTTCCGGCTCTCAAACATTCTAGTAAGTTCTATTGGAATGAGATATACCAAACGAGTGGTGCAATCTCAAACACACTCTGATGTCAGTCATTGTCACGAACAGACGTTTGCTCGGCGCTCGTACAACATGATCATTTTTCATTTTCTATCAAAGTATCAATGTTACTATCATTGAATAAACTAATATCAACTTTATCTGACGTTATTTATTTCTATCACAAAAAAGTGAAGCCCAACGTCGGGGAATAATAATAACTATTACGTAAGATAACAATAGGCGCACAACGTGGACCCATAGCAATAGACTTCGAAACATAGTAACATTACAATTGGCGTCCAAGTAAAGGTGTCCGTTACGGGAGTGTTACAAATTGGCATCACAACGAGGGACGTAACAAATTGGTGCCCAAACCTGGGGCCAGATATATAACGTTACAATTGTCGTCCCAACTAGGGGCAAGTGTCGAAGGATGTTACAAATTGGCATCACAAGTAAGGGGCACGTTATGACAGCATAACATATGGCAGCACAACGAGGGGCCCGTTACAGGATTGTTACATGGAGTAATAAAAATCACAATAGTTCCTTTCCACCCATCCTCAAATGGGTTAGCAGAAAGGATGGTTTGATCATTTAAGCAACTTGCACAAAAACACACTGAAGGAAACTGGTATAACAGAAGGGCAAGACCTCAAATTTCCATGAGGATGACACCCAGTGCCAATATTGGACAAACACCAGCAAAGCTTCTTAAGGACCAACATCTTAAAACACCATTGAGCAAGCTCAACACTCTGACACCTTACCAACCAAACAAGAACGCCAGTTGAAAACGTTGGTGACGTTTTCTACATCCCAAAGCTTTGGTGTAGGAGCGGCCGGGGTTCAATCCTCGGTCCCGGCACAGATTTATCTGATTACCAAACCCTTCCTTCACCTCTGACAAGACATCTTGTGAATGTGGGGAATGCCAGGCCTCCACCGTGGTTCGGATTCCACGTTAAACTGTAGGTCCTCCATTTCATCTCACAATCACCTTACCATTACACATTAGCTTAAGTGCGTATAACCCATACGGGTAGTAAGACGCGGTGCTAATAATAATAATAATAATTTGGTGTAGGAGATGCAGAGCACTTTAGGAAATATAGTGCACAATACCCAAAGTGGTTAGGAGGAGTCATCAGGAAGATGCTGGGATGTGGATGTATGAGGTACAATCAAGGGATAGTCAGACACCGCGCCACAACATTAATTAAAGGACAATGACCTAGCGAGATCGTCCCCTACAGAATAAACCATCACCCAAGCAAAAGGAAGTAGGAAGGTAGCTGGTACCTGAGCTGCAACGAGGCTTGGTACCTTCACAATACCACAAGACACTAAGCAGTTGCCGATAGTACCTGCAGTGGAAGTACTTCGGCAAACAGCACCAGCGGTCGTAGAGGTGTAAACTGTGGGAAATGAAAGCCAGCGACAACACCAGGAGCCGACGTGAGAAACAAGGATACCAGCAGCATACCCCAAAGTTGAAAGTCAGTAATAAATCACAGCTACCAACATGACTGATAAAATACATTGTGCTAGGATTGTGGGGGGTTAATAATGGAACTGCATAGAAACTAAGTTGTGTACCTATATATTTTCTATTAACTATTACCTTATAGCTTAGAAACTAACTTTTAGTGTGTTCTATCCAAGAAGAAGGACTGTCATGTTAGGTTAAAGTATTTAGGTAAGGTTGGTAACATAAGAACTGGTGCAATGCATATTGTTTAGTCAGCGCCAACCAGCACACTTGTTCCGTGCACGTTCCAAAATGGAAGCTACAAGCGTGAAGTGTATGACTACGGAGTGAACAATTAACATCCCTCAAATAGAAATGTGTATTGCAGTCTTAACTAAGACCTAATAAAGAGAAAGTGAGAAGGAAAAAAGGAAAGATGAAGAGAAAAAATAAAGAGAAGAGAAAAAATAAAGAGAAGAATAAAAATAAAGAGAAGAGAAAAAATAAAGAGAAGAGAAAAATAAAGAGAAGAGAAAAAATAAAGAGAAGAGAAAAAATAAAGAGAAGAGAAAAAATAAAAAGAAGAGAAAAAATAAAGAGAAGAGGAAAGATAAAGAGAAGGCGAAACAGGGCCGGGATAGAAATGATCGAGGTAAAAAGACAGAATAAAAGTTAGGGAAAAAAGTTAATCAAAAAGGTAAAGGAGGAGAGATACATCATAGAGTAGAGATTCTTAGCCTTTTTACAATTATAGATCCCCATTAGATTGGCCAATATGTCACCATACCCCCTTTGTCATCATCACCACCACAATCAGTCCTATTAGGTAACAGTATGACTTCAAAATATGTCAATATCCTGGTTTTACTTTATATATGGAGAGCAAGGAAGAGAACAGCTGAAAAAAATTATAGGGATTTTATCATACGATTTATTTATAGAAAAACGTTAAGTCACCAATTCATTATTCGTATTGATAACAGTTCTCATTTATTTTGATCTAATTTTCCAAAAGATCAAGATTGTTAGATAGATTTTGAGAGAAGTATAACTCTGAACAACATCACACAACTATGGAGTATTTGTTTTGCAAGTAGGTAATGCAAAGTACCTTCAGCTCCACAATACCTTCTCCAGTGGTAGTTTCTTGAAGGAGTGAAGCAGGAAAACCCAAATCAGAAATAGATGCAGCAATATCAGCCGGGCTTATCATGGTAGAATCGTATTTTACCTCTGCTTTTGCAGCAAGTAATGCAACAAGAACACTTTGCACACCTATCAAAAACAAAACATAACTTTTAATCAAACATCACAATTCTCAGATGTTACATTTTACAAAGACAATAGATAAATTTACTATTAAAGTGAGGGGTTCTGACTTTGTCGGACATTTTTATCAAAAGTCTTTGGCTTTTTCTAAAAGTTGGCATCAATATTTGATAGCACTATTTATTAGAATTTATATCATAAGTACATTTGCTATTATTTAAAAAGATTGTTAGCCTTATAAATGCTGTGTATTTTATTGAGGTGATATCTATTAGAAAACTTCACTAAAATATTATTGGTGTTTAGCTACAGTAAAAGTTAATAGTAGACAATATATTTATTTTAAATACATGGTTTGTATGGGTCCTACTTATTTAAAAAGGTTCAAGACAAAGTGTTTAATATGAATAATTATTGATTGATTAAAATTACAGCAAACTTAACATATATTTTTAAACTGTTTGTAATGTCTAATTAAAAAATTTGTTTCACAAATAAAAATACAAAGAATTCAACTTGATATAATATTTTTACTAAAATAACAACTAAAAACTAAAATTGGAATAACACAGTATTTGTGTTAATATGGTAATGTAAATTGTAATTGTAAACATAACCAACATATGAGAAATTAGAAATAGTTAAAAATTTAAAAATAGATAATATTGATTCAATGCTATAAGATTTCAATTAAATCTTTACAATGATTGTGGTAAAATATTCAAACCTACTATGAAGATCTAAAGAATACTATAATCACATGATAACATTTTCATAAGAAATACTTAAAGAGTTATAGAAAATCGAAATTTTCATTTGGCACATATGATTACCATTCACAATCCAATTATAAATACCTTTAGATTTTGAATTAAAAATATAATTGGTATATATTTATATAAAGCAACAAGAGAAATATATTCATTAACAACTTTCTTACACATTTATTTTGTTATTTGTGATGTGCAGTAAGTTATAAACATGTGTGCAAATAATTGAAGAAGCATCAAGAAGAATATTAGTAAAAAACATTGTTTTCCTGTCTGGATACCTCACCATAGAGTTTCCTGCAGTGCTTTTCTATGGCTGCTACACAAGATGCACAGGTCATTCCTTTGATGTGGAGGAAACATTTTTTCAGCTCTAGATTATTTTCAGTTAGTTTTTTAGAAAATGACTCTGGCGACTTCTGACATTTTGTTGGAATAATTTTACTCTCTGAAACAAAAGATTATACAAAATTTGAAATAGAATTATGCTTTTAATTACGAAAATTGTCAATACCAGTGGTACTCGCCCTGAGGTACGCAAAGGAATCTGAGGGTGTATGTAAATGTCTGGTTGGCTAGTTTAAGATTGTTTGAGCCTAACTGTATCCTGATTGGTCACAAGGCACAGAATGAAGTTTCAGAGTTACCACTACTTTCTTAATACCAGATTCACCGTTGGAGCGAGTATCAAGCCACTTCAGGTCTTGTTCTCATTAAGTCTTTTATAAGCTTATAGCTTGATAAAGGTGGAAGCCAGAACCTCCACAGGCTTGACAGATGTTCCCTTACATGTACCACATTCCCTGTCTTTCCAGGTTTTCCAGAAGGAATTCCCATTTTTCCAGGATGATTAAAGTGAAAAAAAGAGTTATAAAAATACATTTTCATCACACTGACTAATGTGCACTTCACACCTTTGTTTAAGATGCAATAAAACATGTTTTAATATGCATGCTTAATTTTTGAGTTCACTTTATTCCTCTATTCAAAGATCTACTATTTAAGCTTTCAGTTAAATGTCCCAAATTAACAAATATTCCAGTATTTTTTACTAAATTTTGCAAAACATATGTTTTTTTCTTGGGTTTTTAAGGACTGAAAAGATTCCCTGAATATTTCTAATTCTATCATTTTTCCAGATATGTGGCAACCCTGAGTAACAGAACCAACCGGTTAAAAGAGAGGAAGAGTTTATCATGGAATTCCGCCGGGAGTTTTCTTCGAGTGAGGGTGTTAGTTTCACATCAATATATATTTTATATTTAATTGCACTTGACTTAGAGTTTTCTTGTTGTTTTCATTGATGTTTGTAAGTCATAATTTAACTTAATAAATGTAATTTGGCACTTGACTGTAACTAAATAACTTAATAAAGTTGATAAAATTATCAAGGTGAACTTATTATTATACAATGTGTATGTATATCCATTAAATGATCAATATAATTAAAGTGCAAAAAGCATCATGTTTAAAATTGTTCACAGATAAAAATATTATGTCACATGGTTTAAATAAAGTCACTGAAACATACTTACTTTCTCTATGGCAATGGGAACTCAAAAGTTCATTGCCATACTTACAAAAGTATGACACCTATTAATATCTTGAGCTAGTTCTATCCAGTCCACCTCATTACACCCTATCTCTTTCAGGTTCATTCTAATGTTATCCTCCCAACTGCATTTAGGTCTTCTCAATGGTATCTTCCCATTAAGTTTGCCCGTCAGTACCTTGAACATGGTTCTAGATTTTTCCATTAGCGCTGCATTTCCTACCCATTGTAATATGTGAGACATGACTAAACTAACATTGTCTTGTGATGAGTACAAAGTACATAGCTCATCATTATGTAACCTCCTTCACTCCCCAGTAGCCACATTCCTTTAGCACTAAATATCTTCCTGAGCCCCTTATTTCCTAACATTCTAAGTTTGTTTTCATCATTTAAGGTAAGAGAACCCATTTCACGCCCAAAGAGAACAACAGGTAGAATTATTGTTTTGTATTTTTTGAATTTTACATTCCTTGACAACCAGCGATATGTCAGCAACTTACTGACTGAGTGATAGCAGGCATTTCCCAGCTGTATTCTCTTCCTAATTTTTAATCTACTATTGTTATTGCTAGTTAAAATTATTCCTAAATATTTAAACTCGTATACCCTGTCAAATGATATATTGTTCAAAGTAATCTCTAAATTATCATCCTCAATCAGTGTTCTCTGTGTTATATATCATATACTTAGTATTTTCAGCTTTTACTTCTAAACCTATTTCCTCACTATCCCATAGTAAAATGTTTGCATTTCTTGCAACAGCTTTCTTACTATTAACTAACAAAGCTAAGTCATCTGCATATCCTAATAGCTGCAATGTACCGTTTAATGTCAACTCTTCCCTACTCTCCCTAATGATATACTCTAAGGATAGATTAAAAAGTAATTCAGTGAAATGTGTAAAGTACAAGACTAGGGGCCGTATGAAAATACTTGACCAAGTGAATGCTTTGTGGACACTAGCGTGGGTTTGCTTGTGTCATCATAGGTTATGTAAGCCCCCCACCCCTTTATTTATATACCAAATAAAAGTCAGGTTGGTCACAAGAGAGTTTATTTATTCTCAATAATAACAATAACAATACTCGATGAGAAAAGAGTGGGACAAGCCCGGAGTTAGGCGTAGGAAAAATAAGGCCATTACAGCTCATATACAAACAAAGATATGGGGCACGACCCCAAGCAATAAGATGGCCGCCGAAGGGACCCACAGAATAAACAAACATTTAAATTGACCTCCATACAAATCCGTAAAGTACAATGACAAGGATTGTATATAGGAACAATAACCCCCAAACTAACAATAAACACTAGACATTGACTATTCGCCAACAACGACTCCCCGATAACTTATGAAATAGAGAGAGATCCCAAAAAAGGTTACCATTACAGCTATTCAAAAGCTCAAAAAAATGAAACCAAGATCCATTATACAGATGCATCATTAAAATTGAATAACCTGGCAATTAACAATACTAATACAGATGCATCATTAAAATTGAATAACCTTGCAATTAACAATACTAATACACTAAGAGCGTGGGTTCGCGACCCCAGGCTTAACCAACAAGGTTTGGATCAATGGAAATTCAATCCCCCAATAATGACAGTAACATTGATCGTTCAATATGATTTTACCCAAATACTCAAAAGGTACGATATAACTAAACATCCCGCACATCAAACATGGTGGAGTAAATAGCCCCAAAACAATCTGTGAAGCAGATGAGATACGTCAACCTGACTAGTAATATCCCTAAATTCAAACTGCGCTGCCATGACCTCTACAAAAAATTGCAGTTCCCATATATAATAAATAAAGTTAAATAGTAAATAAATATTGACCAAAACGTAATTTAGAATTCATCGTTACCCAAACAGAATTTTGATACAAGTAAACTAAATCTAAAATTGACACCAAGTGCCTCACCTAGAGAAGGCGGAGAAATGTGTGTCATGGCAATAGAGTCCTGCCATTATATACAACCAAGGTAGCGTCACGTGCTCTCATGAGCGCGGGAAGCAAGGTAGGAGAAAGGGGGAAGGGGAGTGCAATGTTCGGGAAGATTCTCACATGTTCAGGACGAGATTTCAAATCTCGCGCCACTCGACCGGCCGTTAACTTCAGAGCACTGTCACTAGGCGCGCACGGGTCCGCGCATGTAGATCGTCTTTTATTTATTCTCTCTTGGGGTGGGGCAGGCTAGAGGCGCAACTTCGCTGACGGTTACTCGTCTCAGTTTAAAACAATCTGGGTGGCGAGACGATGTGTTTGTGTGTGTCCTCGTAGAACAGCCAAATGGAGGCAGAGTTGGTGAGTCCATGCAATCTTTTCCTTTCCATGTTGTGACTCGGTCACAGTTAAAAGGTGGAGCGATAGTGTACTCGGGAACACACTATCGCTCCACTAAGCATTCATTATATGTTCTTGCATACCACCGTAGGTATGTATCAGGAACATAGGCATTCCCCGCTATGAAGAGTGAGAGTACGCCATTGATGTGGTATGAACAAACAACACAATATGTGATGTTATGTTTTAGATATGTATTGATTGGTATAATCTTAATGAAATATTGACATTTTACTTATGAATATCTTTTAATAGTTGTCTGATGGTCTAATAGATATTACATTTTCAATATATTTTCATTAAAATGTACCAGAAAATATGTTTTCCATTTCAATTCGAGATTAATAATTGCAATAAGTGATATAAAAGGTAAATACTTTTTTAACAAGTATTGATAATGCACATAACTAGCTAAATAATTTACCTTTCTGACCTTGAGATCGTAGAGTTTCTTTCAAAGACGCTTCAAATCCCATCTCATTGATGTAGTCAATTATAGTTTGAGTGTTTGTTGAGGATTGATAGGCAATATAAGCTTCATTTTGCTTTAAATCAACTTGTACTCTTTCAATACCAGCTTTTTGAGATACTACAGTTTGAATGTTTTCTGCACAAGAGTTGCATGTCATTCCAGCTACATGAAGTAAAACAGTTTTTTCCTCCTTAACAGCAGCATCAAAACCCATTTCTTCAATTGCAGAGCAAATATCATCTGGGTTTGTAGTAGAGGAGTCATATACAACTTTGGCTTCTTTTTCTTCTAAATGAATCTAAAACAAAACACAAATGAAAATAAAATAATAAAAAAGTATATACACACTGGCCCACGCAAAATAATATAAAGGGGTTTAATGAAACTCAATTCAAATCTCCTTAGATATGAGAAGTAGTTAGATGTATGTGGATTGTTGAAAAGAATGAAGTAGTATCAAAAGAGGCAAAGATACTATTACATTAAACCAACATTGTTTTATGGATGTGAAGCATGGGTTTGTTAGGAGAAGCACAAGAGCCAGGTGAATGAGGTTGGAATGAAATATCTAAGAACTGTATGTAGAGAAACGCGTATGGACAGATTCGGTAATGAATGGGTGCTGAAGGAGTGCAGTTTGAAAGGGAATCCATTAGATCAATGTGAAAGAAGTGTCTTATGTTGGTTTGGACATGTTGAGAAGATGAATGTTGATCGAGTGATGAAGAAAATATATGAAGGTAGAGTGTGTGGTTCAAAAGGAATGTGTAGACCATGTAAGACGTGGTTAAACTTTTTATATGAATGTGTAAAATAGATCAGCATTAAGAGTTTTAAGAATAAAAGAGCATGTTTGACTCGGTGTATGGATGTTGTTGAAGTGAAGGGAGTATGCAAGGAAAGGGAAGTGTGGAGAAAGTTAGTGAGAGTGTATTAAGTAAGAAGTTGTTTTTTGAGCTATATACACAGTTTCTTGCCTACCTCGTAAGGTAACAACGTGGTTAGGTATGTATGAAGCAAATTATGTCTGGATTGCCTTTTCTATCTCGTAACGAATCAACCCTCTATATTTACCTAGATTTGTACCAGTTGTGATACCAGTCAATAAGACTTACTTGTACTGTTTGCACACCTGGTTTGGTGCCCAATGTTTGTTCAATGGTGCGTACACAGGACTGGCAGGTCATACCTTCCACCCTGAGGAGACAGTGTGCCATAACAGCTTCCTTAGGTTCATCCAAATGTACTGATATGTCTTCATCATCCATGGCATCTCTGAAAAAACACAACAAGGAGTATATGTGTGACCGAGGTAAGAGATAAAACCGAAAGTGAACATTTATAATTTAGTCATGGTCAAATAGATTTTCTTAAATGCTCCTAACATTGACAAAATATGATTATGATTATGATACTTATTATCATTCTATTGGCGTTGACACTTTTTCTTCTAAGTGAGAGCGGTAGAACATAAGAATGGATGTAGCCATAAATAAGAGTAGGTTTCAAGGTTTTTATAGACACACATGTGTACATAAAATAAAACCCTGCAATAAATAGGCTATTGTCACCACCTCCTTCTTGTATCTTTTCATGTGGGCCTGGAATATGTGAGGATGTCTGTGCCCGGGGTTAAGGGGGAGGTGATATTGAATACTTGTGTGGGTTCGTGATTGACTTTAGACTTGGCTTTTAAAGAGGTTTATTAATACTACTATATTTTATTACAAATGTGATATTAGAAGTGAAGTTATAATGAAGGAACTTAAATAATATTAGAAAGCGTGTGACAAAACGAGGTGTTATGAGGTTTACTCCTAGGTGGTCCCTACACGGTCACCGAACCGTGTTACCTGGGCTCGAGCAGCAGCCCCCGAGACCAGTAGAGATGAACCGGCATCTTAGCCCGCGTAACCCCAAAACTGGCAGAGTGACCCCTAGCTTTTTATGTTTTGTAGTCAGCCACCAGGGGCTCATTCACCCTCATTTTAAATGGGCCTCCAGTCTGATTTCTCACTAAGGAATGCTGACAATAGTTTTGTGGTCAGCTCCTCTAGTTTATTTGTTTATAGAATTATCATAACAACCTCGCAACGCTCGTTTTGTCATTCGCAACTCATAACATACCAAACACGCCTTCCAATTGAGGCCGTGCGGTTACACTATTATATCTACTAACATAAACAATACACTAAATTTAGCTCTTTAATCTTTGTTTCCCTATAGTAAAAAACTAAATATTGTCAAAACTGTTATTTTAGGCAATCAATACTCTGCAATTATGGTTTACGTTTGATTGAAGTCTGTTGATATTGAATTAACTTCAAAATTGTTTGTTAAAAGTTAAGAAACATGACATAGGCAATAGTTCCACATTCAGGATAGTCAAAATTAAAATGTTGGCATTTGTTCATATATATATATATGAACAAATGCCAACATTTTAATTTTGACTATATATGTGTGTGTGTGTGTGTGTGTGTGTGTGTGTGTGTGTGTGTGTGTGTGTGTGTGTGTGTACTGTATATATTGCCCTAGTGGAACACAAACTCTGATAAATGTAGCAAAATACTTCATGTAACTTGTTGATTGCCAGACATTATTAAAAGAGTTGTTTTTAAGATGAACATTTCCAACATCGGGAGGTTGGTCAGGAGGGAGGATAGTAATTATAAAATCAAGACAATAAATTGGTATTATAAGTTTGACATTCAAATACACAATATTTCTGTATTTCCGTATGCAGACTACACAAATGCTGCTGGAAACGTTTGATTTTTTTTACAGTCTTTCTTCTAGATAAACATGTATGTTTTGTGGATGTTCAAAAATTGGTTTAATTAAGGTGTTCTTTAGCTATTTTAGAGTATGTATATGTTTTTACTTTATAATGCCAGATAGAATATTTAAGCTTCAACCTTTGTTACAAGTAAAAGGGCATTCATATAAGAGGGTCTGAAAGTAATGCTTACAGTTATTTTACTTGAAAGCAAATCATTGTACACAAAATTAAATATTTAAACCTTTCTTCAAATATCTTGCAAGTTTCAACACTGTACGCCAGTTATAACAAGGCCATAGTAGTCAATAAAAATGTAGGATGACATGGACTTGAGTGAAAAGCATAAGGGCATCGTCCAGTTTAAGAATAGAGAAAACATTTCGCTCAAAGAGATTCACCAGCGTTTGAAGAGCTTTGATGGGCACATTACAGTCGAAATAAGCACCAACAGGCGTTTGGTTAGGCGTATCAGTGATTCTGGTAGTCATTTGAAAGACATATCAATGTGAAGTCATCCTTGCACTGCATCTGTTGATCAGCCAACTCGTGACGACAAGTGGAATTGTGTGCTTTTCCGTTAATAGGTTTCAAACTCTCATAACAGAGTCCTAGATTAACTGGAAAATAGGAAAGTGTTCACTAAAGGGGTCCCGTAACAAGGAGCAGATCTTCTGGAGCGATATGAGATCTAGGGTAGGTAATTCCTCAACAGTCAGCAGTGTTTAATGAAATATATTTTCATTTAATAATAATTTTAATCAAAAGTTCCCACCCTTTAACTTACATAGTATTCCAAATTAATGAATAATGAATTAAGGGATGATCCAGTCCGGAATGAAGTAATTCGATTCGAGCCTGAAACGTAAAAAGCAAGGTCATGTAATGCGGGATTGCAGATCTGGCAAGGGAGACAGCAGTCATTAATAATGGAGAGAAATCAGTGTTTTAGATGCTGTAATTTAGGGCATCTAGCGAAACAGTGTTTCGGGAAAGATAGTCATCATCTAAACGAGAAAGGGGTCGTAGAAGCCACGAAATACGGTCCTCAACAAGAATTGCCTCCATAGTGTCAGTAGAAGAGCAAGAATGCACTAGTGAATTAGTGTTGGAGTGTATTTTTCAAGGGAAAAAATATCGTTTTCTAGTAGATAGCGGGGCACAAGTTTCTGTAATGTGGCAGAAGAGTGTGGAGTTCATGAAGTTGTCAAAACAGAGAGTCGAGATTTCAGGTTTATCAGGTCACAAAATGTATAGCTTGGGAGAAGTTATGGTAGATCTAGTGGTAGGTAAGAAGGCCTACAGGGTTACAGTTTAGGTGGTGAAATGTAGGAGCAATGCAAGCTATGATGGCATATTAGGCCTAGACATCCTGACTAAAAACTCAGCAATAATAGGTGTATCCAAGCAGACGTTACTATTAGGGGATGTTACACATAACCTGAGCGGAACATTTGATAAGGAGACATGGACAAGCATAGCTATAGTATGATTTTGGTAGGAAGAACAGTAGAAGTTAGTTACTAAAGTTACTAAAACAATGTTGATATATTCATATATAAAGTCGTGTCATTTGCAGATGTTACTTTTGATAGATATTATCAATGCCTATCAAATAACACAAATAATGTAAGAAAATATTATCAATGTTGGCCACAAGGATATATGTTTTGATTTATTCTACTGTTCTTCCAAACAAAATCAGGGTATATAAAGGGAGTGATTAACCCTGTCTGCGCTATGAAGACTGTCCGAGTCCCGATATTATTAATTGTTGCTGAGCGTCTGTTCCCGGGCACGAGGAGAGTTCTAAGGTCGTGATGAAAGTTCCGAAGAAATTTGAAGGTTTGAGTGCCCGGAGGATAGGTAGGAAGCCTATCTGGTAGCATTTCAAAAGGGAAATTGCGGGACCTATACAATTATTGAGCGGTATGGACATAAGATTGGCCAGAGATACCGGAAGGTAGAAATGGCCTTGGCGGTATAGAGGTTGAATATTCAGGAACCACAAAATAGCCGAGTTGCATCTGACAAGTGAAATTGACATAAAAGATGACTGGAAGACCGCCTTGGAAGGTAAGTGCGAGAGCGAATCGAAGACTTGCGGTTCGAGGGAAAGCCACAAGAAGCGTCGTAAAAATTACGAGAGTAGAAAAAACCATATGTATGTGTGCCAAGAGAACCGCTAGGGAAGATATTATTTTCCGTGAAAATTGAATCATCAGACCGCTACACAAAAAGAAGAAAATTTGGTAATATTTGGATAAGAGCAAGCTATTTTTAGGAACAAAGCATAAAACCACTGACGACTAAAATCGAACGTTCGAGTAGTGTGTGTTAAGCTCATGACGTTAGTAGCTGACTAAGGACGTACGAGGTAAAAATGCCGGAGTTACACGACTCCAGCTGAACTTTTAAGGAGGGTTCACATTTCGACCAGACTGAATAAGAGGAAGAACGGACTAAACTACAAGAACGAAACGGCAAGGACGAACTACGAGGACTAATTACAAGAACAACCTGATAGGAAAGCGCAATCAACTAAGTACTATGTGTTTTATTATCACACACAAATTAGCTTTCAGACATAATCAGCAATTTCAAGACGTCTCATTTACATAAAGTACAAGCTATGAATGAATTATACACTAAGGTTATAAATAAATCCATGTTAGAACAAACACTAAAAGTATCGTACACAGTAAGGCCAACTGACCCGCAAAATCAACCCTCAGCTGAGTTAGGCGCTACTATGCAACTTATTAAACATGCCTCTTTTTTTTTCAAATAGAAAATCATAAGTCAAGGCGTTTTGGTGGGTAGACAATTCTACCAGACCGTGTAACAATATTAGATAGACTAGTTCCAAGAGGCACAGTATTCATTTCTGAATTAGGAGACTGAGAAGTTGAGGCTATTATGTCTTCTGGCTTGTTATTAGGAGAGGATGGTGGTGTTACCTTTAGTCCTTCAAGCTCATCCATATCATCACCAAAGCTCCTCACCCTATCATGATCTTCACAGGAAATGTCATTACCAGAGTGCCTAGGCCTAATATGAAGTGAATTTCATCTATAAAGTTTTCCTTTTATACACACCAGATATGATCGGTTTTTCAATATCTTAACTACACTGCCTTCTTCCCAAAATCGCAGTTTGTTGTTCCAAATAAAGACATACTGCTCAGGGTTTAAAAAAGTTGCTCACGGAATCGAACAGTTTTGTCATAATGTAACGATTGCCCAACTTTCGCAGTCACTGTATCATCAATAATTATTTATGGCTTCAAGAGGCAATCCTGTACAGGCAGTCTAGAATAGAGGGTGTGACTTTGAAGACGCTGAGCAGGTGAGTATGGGAGCCCCTTCCACTGGGATATTTCTATAATCCAGAAGGAAAAGTGGAAAGTCTCCACGGTCATATTGCACTTTTTTTAACATCAATTTGACAATTCCAATCGCTTTCTCAGCCAAACCATTGCTGCGGGGATAGTGAGGATTGGAGGTTACTAATTCAATATTCCATGATTGAGCAAATACTTTGAATTCATATGAGTCAAAAGGTTGGTTGTCAGACATGAATTGTTTGGGAATCCTAAAACGTTCAAAGATTGGTTTGCGCTTACTTATAGCAGTGGAAGCAGACTTAATCGGGACGTTCTCAGCCTCAATCCACCGCGAATGGTAGTCCACAATAAGTAGATAGCTATCGCCATTATACTCCGAAAAATCAGCAACAACTTTAACAAAGGCAAAATCAGGGATGTCATGAGGTTGCAACGGGTCCTTTATTTTAGACCGTTGAAATCAATCGCATGTTGGGCACGCAAGTATAAAAATTTTCAAATGAGAGTTGATTCCTGGTTAATAGAAGCTTCTAGACGCTCGAGCCTTGACTTTTTCAAAACTGAGGTGAGTTGCATGAAGTATCTCAAGGGTGAAGCGTCTCAGTTTAAATTGAACTAATAGACGCTCATCATAGTAAAGAAGCCCATCATGGACTGTGATGTCTTTTCTGAGGGAAAACTAGTGATTCAGCTCTGAGCAATCTGATGACAATGACTTAGGCCAACGTTTAATGTAATAATTAAAGACTTTGCCCAAGAGTCCACAACTGTATTTTACTTGTACTTTACAAGTAAGGATGGTTGAACATCGGAGGTTGTCTCTATAACATGTACAACGTCGTAAATACTTTCATCTACAGATGAAGAAATATTTTTAAAATTTCGGGATAACAAATCCGCTATATGCATGTATTTGCCTGCTAAATACTTGAGTGTGAATGAATAGGGCAAGAGTTTCAGCCTAAGGCGGCGGAGGCGATTATTGGTAATTTTACCAATGGCTTTTACAATGATGGAAGTGAGTGGCTGATGATCTGAGCTAGCAGTCACATCTTCGTGACCATACACGAAGTTATGGGACCTTTTGAATGCAAATGAGACAGCGAGCAACTCTTTTTCTACCCGAGCATAATTTTGCTCAATGGTGGTAAGCAATCGTGAACCATATAAAATGGGCTTGCCATCCTGCATTAAAGTGGCACCAAGGGCGTATTGACTATTGTCAGCATGTATGTTGATGGGTTTTGAGGGATCATAAGGAGTCAAAAAGACATGTTGTGCTATAGACTTTTTCAAAAGCTCTAAATGCTTAATGTGGGAGGAATTCCAAGACCACTATGATTTTTTTTCTTCAGGAGTTCACGGAATGTGGTGCAAATATCTGACAGGTGGGGCACAAATGGTCTTAATTAGTTGACTGTTCCCAAAATACGCTGCAAATCCTTCCTTGAGGCAGGTACTTTTATGTCCAGAATAGCCTTAACTCTAGTATCATCAGGACGAATTCCATCCTTATCAAATTTCTAACCCAAAAATTTAACCTTATCCACAAAGAATTGAACTTTTTTTTGGGTTGAATACTATGTTGTTTTCACGAGCAGCTTGAATAACCTGTTTAACTATTCTCCATAAATCTTCCATTGTGTCTGCTCCACATCATCAAAATATACACATACTCCTCCAATATTCCCAAAGTATTTTGGAAGTACTCAGGAAGCACACTTAGTCCAAATGGGGCGCGTAAAAACCGATAACATCCATAGACGTACATAGACTAGCCGATTATTTACTTAATTTAACCCGATAAAACCCATCTTTTAGATCAAATACACGAAAATATTTTTTATTGCCCATTTTGGAACTAATCTCCTCCAGAGTCGGAATCAACACATAATCTCGGACCAAATTTTCGTTAAGATCCTTAGGATCTATGCACAGCCTCATGGCCCCTGTTTTATGTTTCTCTACAATAACTAGATTGTTTACCCATTCACCAGCTTCACAACATTCAATAATGCCACGCTGTTCAAGGTCATCTAAAGGCACCTTAAGTTTACTTAACACTTTGAGGGGAACTCTGCGGGCTGGGCTGCTTTTAGGTATAGCACCTTTTTTTAATTTTAAATCAAGAACCTCTGGAAAACATCCAAGGCCATTAAAGACATCCTGGTTTGAATCCCAGAAGTTTTGAAAATCAAGTTTATTTTGAGCATTGAGAACCCCAACAAAATTTTTTGTAATGAGATTAAGATTCACACAAGATGAAAGGCTAAGTAAGGGTATGGCTTTAACTGAATTGACAATAGTAAACACCAAGCTATGTGTTTTGTTTTCATAGATAACTGAAAGACAAATTTCACCAACTGGTGCAATCTCAAAACCCTCAAAAGCTTCAATATGAGTTTTAGGAGCACTTAGCCTAGAACTGCAAAGACCTTAAAGGAAGGATGTTAACTTCTGCCCTTGTGTCTAGTTTGAAAAGTATAGGTTTGCAGTTAATTAGCAATGATATGCACCAATGACGATTGGTATTAACAGAATTTATAATTGAAAGAGAACCAATATCTGAATAACCTGAAACAGGGGGCAAAGAGTAACCATCAGTATCTTGAAATTGACAAAAATAACTACACTCACCAACATTTGAAGTCTGGTTAGCTACATTACTATCAGCGTTCACATCTTCTAGTTCAAAAGCACTACGGCCACTAGAAAAACTATTTGTGGCAACACAATTTCTGGCAAAATGGTTCATACCTCGGCATCGATTGCATCGCTTATTAATAACGGGACATGGCCGGTTTGGATGGTCATAACCACATCTATAACACACTTTTCTAACAAACTTTTCACTAAATTTGTTTCTTGACACACCAAGATTTTCTTTGGGTTCGGGACGTAACGGTTCAGTCTTCTGTAGGTTATTCCAACTTCTTGATTGTCCTGTTTTCAGAAGGTGGCGCCGATTCTGCACTTGGGAGGGTTGGAGGTGGTTGTTTTTCTACTAACTTTAAATATATCACTCTGCGATGATCCCCTCCATCTTCAATGGTTTTCAAGTTTTTGTCTGCCAGCTTCACTGATTTGCAATATTCTACAACTTTGTGTAGGATAGTGTAGTCCCTGAGAAGGTGTTGTTTTATTGACTGTGAGTTCACGCCCAATATTATTTGCGCATGCATCAACTTGTCCTCCTGGTCACCAAATTCACAAGGTGTGGCAAGAGCTCTGAGTAGAAGTTTTCAAACGGTTCACCGAGACATTGTTTCTTGTTAAAAAATATTGGACACAAGGATGGATTCATTCTTCTTCGGAATACAGTGAGATTTAAGAACATACAATATGCCATTCACTGTCTCTTCTTCAGGTTTGATGGTAGTTAAGGTTTTATAGAGTCGGACAGCATCTCGTCCTAATAGGTTTTTTAACCTGGCTAATTGCACGCCCGAAGATTTTGTTCCAGTCTCTGTCGCCTCAAAATATTCTAGAACTTCTCCCTGGAATTCATCGAAATTCTTCGCCAAATCTCCGGCAAGATTAAGCGACTTTGGTTTATTAAACTCCATAATGATAACTGATTCTTTACAGGACGAGATAGTCGTACCCACAAATTTGAATCACAGGTAATTAATTCACTGCAGACACTACCGAATGCGCTATTTTTTATTATCACATACAAATTAACTATCAGACATTATCAGCTATTTCAAGACGTCTCATTTACATAAAGTACAAGCTATGAATGAATTATACACTAAGGTTATAAATAAATCCATGTTAGAGCAAACACTAAAAGTATCGTACACAGTGAGGCCAACTGACCAACAAAATCAACCCTCAGCTGAGTTTGGCGTTACTATACAACTTATTAAACACCATGTCGGGAAATGGGTCTATTTAACGAAGACAACTTAGAAAAACCAGGTTAGGGAATTTTTGACAAATTTCACAGGTCCTTTTCAAATCTTAGAGGTCCTGAGTAAGGTTACAGTAAGAATACAGATTCCTTATCGCTCAATGGTAGTTAATGTAGGGAGGCTGAAACCTTTTGTGCCTAGGAATCCTATTCCAGTTCTGTCCACAAATCCAGAAACACGACCACGAGGGAGATCGAGGGAGACACCCTTGATAAGAAACAGAAGAGGTCCAGCCTTCGTACCCCACCACCGACATCAACAACCCAACGAGTAGGAACTCGCCTTAAGACGCTTTCAAATCGGTATTCACTGAGACCACGTAAACAGTTATTAAGAAGAAGTGTTTTTAAGTTATCTTTCTCTAAGAGAGAGAGAAAGAAAGAAAGAAAAAAGATGCAAAGAGTAGAGAAATATCATTAGTGTGTTTGCTCGCAGCTGACAAGTGTTGGAAAATGTGTTACTCAGCAGTAAAGAACGTTGGACAGTGAAGGAGAATAAATTGTTTTAATTCTATAGATGGTTTTGTTGTGTAAAAAGAATAAAATGTTTTGTGTAATCTGTCATATATTGTTGTTGTGTCATATGTGATTGTTATGTATTGTGTACGTTAACTATGTTTCTAGGAGGATAATTTATAGTACTTTTGTGGTTAGGGAAGTTGGTTCGAACCCACAGGAACCAAATGTTTCTCAAACCACAGATTCAGGGATAGCGTTTGAATACGTAATGGAGATAGCACTGTCAGAAAATAGTTTTCAGATAGTTTTAAAATTTAGCCTAAAGCCATTGTTAGATGAACATAAGCAGTTAGAAGAGGCAATTAAAATAGTTCAACGGTCAGGTACTGGGTTATTTTTCGGAAATAATGAAAATGATACTTGGTCGAGTAATTTCCAAAATTCTCTATAGCAATTAAGGGAGCTTTTCCATAAATTAAGCATAGAATTAAGTGGTCTAGCTAGCTTTGTGCCAACCAAGGCGCGTCGCAAAGAAAGATGTTTGTTTGATTTTGGGGGTAAGGTCCTTAGATTCCACAGATATAGCTCAGTTGGTTCAGGAGCAGGATAATACCAGATAACCAGATAATACTTATGAAGGGGTTACGGGAAGAAATATTGAAATTTACCAGCCCAGGTTCATCCCCCGACTAGCGCATGCTAGTATACAGTATTTATAGAAGGGGATACTGTATCATACTGAAATATTAATATGTTGGTTTCAATAGTTTTAAACCCGACATCGGATCAGTATCGAAACTTATGGACAGCTGAATTGAAACAGTGAAACAATATAAAGTGATCTCTTACACGAATAGTCCGGGGGGGGGGGGGATATGTATTAGCTGGCGCGAGAATCATCGCAAAATCTGTGTCAACTCTGTTTACCCTGAACGGTGGATTACCACAGTTATGTAGTTTATAAATGTATCAAGATAAAGTGAGTGAGACTTCACCAACTTGTTGTGGTTCATTCCCGAGCAGGCATCATACCGACCATGCTGTATAATAAATATTAAATATTAAAGGTATTAATTAAGTTAAGAGCGCCAACTTTATAGGGAGCAGGCAGGTCCAATTTGGATAGTGCGTAGTTTGGGAAGTTATGACCTTTAGGGTGTAGAACGAAACTAAAAGTTTAATCCTAAGCTGTGCCACAAAACTGTGTGTATTATTAATAATCAATAAAAGCAATGGAAACCGACATTCAATAATTGTTGTCTTGTAAAGATTTCCTCAAAAGGTGATAAAACAACGTTCGGACCAATAGTGAGGCGGTTCTAGTTGATATTGTGAATATTTGACTAGTTGATCGCTGTTGTACTCACCGGCGCGAACCACCATACCACCTCGAGCTGGTCGCTACCAGGGGGATCTTCTCCGGTCTCATTGTCGCGCGCAACTTGGCTTGGACGTGTGCGTGCGCGCGTGTAAACCAAGGGTAGGCCGTGTGCAACAGCGCGACGGCTTGCTTGCGCACGGGCTCAACATGGCTACTAGCACAAGAGCTCAACATGGCTACTAGCACAAGAGCTCAACATGGCTACTAGCACAAGAGCTCAACATGGCTACTAGCACAAGAGCTCAACATGGCTACTAGCACAAGAGCTCAACATGGCTACTAGCACAAGAGCTCAACATGGCTACTAGCACAAGAGCTCAACATGGCTACTAGCACAAGAGCTCAACATGGCTACTAGCACAAGAGCTCAACATGGCTACTAGCACAAGAGCTCAACATGGCTACTAGCACAAGAGCTCAACATGGCTACTAGCACAAGAGCTCAACATGGCTACTAGCACAAGAGCTCAACATGGCTACTAGCACAAGAGCTCAACATGGATACTAGCACAAGAGCTCAACATGGATACTAGCACAAGAGCTCAACATGGCTACTAGCACAAGAGCTCAACATGGCTACTAGCACAAGAGCTCAACATGGCTACTAGCACAAGAGCTCAACATGGCTACTAGCACAAGAGCTCAACATGGCTACTAGTACAAGAGCTCAACATGGCTACTAGCACAAGAGCTCAACATGGCTACTAGCACAAGAGCTCAACATAGCCACTGGTACTCTTGGATTATCAAATTGAAACAATAGTTTCGAAAAATACTTTTACACGAGTGATTTATTTAAATGTATTTTATTCATCATTTATAGAAAATTATGCTTTATTTTTTTAAATATGAATTATACTTTAACTTAAACGAACAAAAACCATTTTTCGAAAGGAACTATATTTTGTCTGTGACCGAATATTTCACAGATTAACTACATTAGACCCGATTCAGTGGCTGAATTGTCAAAGGTGTCACTCTCATGTTAAACTGGCCTGCTGATGACAGGGAGATTGGGGATCGAATCCTTGTTGGGTCTACTGAGGGTGGTTTTCGCCTAAATGACTTCCCACTCTCCTTCCACACCAATGTAGGTAGATTACCTCTAAAATGCTTCCTTCCTCATTTGTACTCCATTAGAGTAGTTATCATATATGTGTATAACCTGAACAGGTAGTAAGACGCGGTGATAAAAAAAACTACATCATAAATTAGGTTATTTTATGAAGACAACGAGATGTCGTGTTCTCTGAGCCACATACCCATCATTATATGGCCTAGTTTTGTCATTCAAACTGTGTCAATATATATATATATATATACACATGTATGATGTATCTATCAATCTGCAAACTACTATTTGTACATAATCCGAGTGTAGCGTGTTTTAAGTAATTCTTCTTCCGAAAGGGTCTACCTACAGCTTAAGAAGCCCAGGACCTAGCTCGAGAAGTTCTAATGAGCTTGTTGAACATTATATTATAATTACTACCCTTTTAGATTAGTCTATACACGCACGGCCAGAGTGGAGAGGGCCCCTTAAACTGTAGCAGACATTGCTCAAGGCCATGGGTGTCAACCCCGCCCTCCCCGAAAGTTGACAATAAATCATTTTAAAAAACCTTTTTCACGGTTTAAACAATAAAAATACAAGTAGGTTGCTACGCGACAGTTAATGGCCGCCCCAACAGAGCGCAGTGCGACCAACGAAACAAAAGCTCAATACAAAGACAAACCAAGACGAATATACCATCAACTTGTGTTCATATAATCTTTTCTTTCCTTAGTATATAACAAATTAACATTTTAAGGATATATTAACATTTGTTATATATGACAAACTAGTAGTAAATTGTGACTGAAAGTAAGTTTATATGTTGGAAATGTAAATGACAGCTTTCATCTAAGAAACATCCGGGTTTCTCTCCTCCCGTCACTCATCATTCACTACCTCACCCAAAACCATGCCCCGGTTCCTCATTTCCTTCCTCTCGGGATGAGTCCCGTTAACCACTAACTCATTTGCGACGTGTCCTCCAACTCCCATGCAAATAGTTGCAAATCAACTTATCAAAGGAACAATGGTATGGATTGGAAGGAAATAAGACCTAACAACAACTTCCGGTTACACCAGTTTTACAATAAAGTAGGTATACATTACAAAATCAAGCGACTATTATAACACGTCTCAAGAATGGATGAACAACGCTATGGCAAAATGTTGATAAATAACAAACCGAGAGGACAGAGAAGACTTGACAGACCACTAAGGTCTACATTTGTGAATGATGATGATGGTGATGATGATGGTGGCATTAACTATTCCAAAAATTAATGAAGAAAATGAGCGTGTGACGGACCTTATATTTGATAGTAGTTACTTCCTCGGTTATTTGGGCCGAGTGTGTCAAAAATATACAACAAATCAGGATATTATCTTATTTTATTATATTTTAACCAAATTCGTTATGCAAAGAGTACTCTAAGTGCATCATCAACATATTGGTATATTTTCTTTGTGCATATTATACTTATACCCGATCTAGGTAGAAAGTCAGTCCTAGAAGACCTTATTTTAATTCCTACCAACATCGGGGTATAGCCAACCGACACTTGAGGACTTGGAAATAAACACGTACACTCGCGTCTTAATTTTTGGTTGACCACCTGATTTCTTACAACTGGTGGGCAGTGTTGCCAATATCGCAAGAAAAGTGACTGGAATGAAAGTTTTTAATTTTTAGCTGATTTTTAACTCTATTTCTGAATTGGTCCACGAATCTCCATTCCAACCTCCCCTGAACTACCAACAAAACAATCAACATTGCGTCAACATTTTTAGTTATAAAGTAGGCCTACTAGATTGACCTGAGAGAGTTGTATACCTTTATACCTTCCTCCAGATAAATGGCCTGAGAACTATTTGTATGCTATATATGAGTTCCACTAATAGAGCTCATCTGAGAACAAGACACCTGTCCCCGCTTATCAGAAGGAAATACGGGCGATACCCTGCTGCGGAGGGTTTCTGGAGATACTTCTTTTCCCCGCGTCTTATCACTACCGGATAAATAGTGCTATCGGGAGGTTAAAGTTAGCGACCAGATAAAGGTTATCAGCCACTTTAATAGTTTACGCGTATTATGAACTGTATTTATATGCCGGATAGGTTAAATATATTTTTATGCAGAGAACAAAAAGTTGGTACTGTTTTTACTGATGCGCGCATGCGTATAAGTCCTGCTGATAGCAATACAACCTAGCGAGGGGTGAGAACGCTTAACATTTGTTAAATAATGGCGGCTAAACGAGTGCGAGGAAACGAATGGCGTCACGTGGGCTCAGAAGCTAAGATGTCTGCCAAAAAGTGGGCAATAGTTGGGTACAACGTTTACAAAATTTCATTTATTGTACTCACATTTAAATAATTTGTTCTTATATAACTATAACTCTACAAATAGCTTGTCAGTTTTTGTAAAAATGTGAATTAAATGTTCTAACTTTATATAGTTAGAGCCCGGGTCTGTGCTTACTAAACACGTGAACCAAGATTTTAACCCAAAAACAGATTCTGAAAGGCGAAACCTCACTAAAAACAACGCGTCACTATGGCAACAACCGTTTTAACTTCTAGATATAAGTTATCAGGTTCTTAAACATCCCGATAAAAATGTGATGGAGAAATACATTTTATCTGGCAGATAAATGGTATTTGGCAGTCATAAGACACACTTTTAACTTATCGACCAGATAAAAATTCATTTACAACTTCCTCAGAATTGAAAATATACGAGAGCTTAATGCGAAATGTATATATCACTCCTTATATAACAGGTTGCAGAAACATTGGCTAAATATCTGAACTCAATGTGGGCGGGTATTATAATACGATAGCACTACGCTTTTATAACTTAATTGAATATTCTGTAATGAGGTCAATTTTGTTTGATAGTTTTAAGACATCGGTGGTCACGTGGTCTAAGCCGTAAAACTTGCTCAAACTGGCTATTTCCACTCAAAATAATTTTTATCACCTTTAATTGGAAAGTATGTTCGAACATGATTGATAATTTCTAACTGTTGTAATTATGTACGATAAGGCTGAGAACAGCGGTCTAGTGACAACGGTTCATAACATCTATCTCCAGATATTAATGGCTTTGGGAATGTATTTGTTTCATATAGTCCTGAGTGTGATCGATAATTTTAGTTTTAAACAAAAATGTATTATTTATACATGACACTATATTTAGTAATGTCGATAATGTTGAAGGTAATCTGGTAAAGTAGTTTGGGTTGAAAGTGTTGTATTTAAAACAACCATGCTAATGGTGTTTATTAGTGATAATAGTAACCAGTGTAATTAGTTAAACGTATTGCACTGACACTGTTTAATAGAATAGCCGACTGTTCGTTATACCATATATCAAGTTATGTTATAGCTATTGGTAATATCTATCACAAGTGAAAGCTACATCACATGGATTCACCTATATTCCATTCACGGTAGGAATTACTCTCTGAAAGGTCTTTTTTCCTACCAATATCCTACTATTTAATAGATTTATGGTAGGGAAAAAGGCCTTTCAGAAGTCAATTCCTACCGTGAACAGACATTATGAATACATTAAAGTAGATCTAGTATATAGCTGTCAGATATGTTAATTCATAAGAATATTGGGATGTACAATTAATCAGGTAGTGTAAGAATATAGAATACTGATAGCTAGAAACGTCAACTTTAATATATACATACGTCAAGTAATTTGATATTTGAATGTCACTTTTGATGTAGGGTATATAATAAATTCCGATGTAATGTTGATATGAAATAAAATGTAATCAATGTTGACAGCTACTTTAAGAAGCTTTTCCTGCTTGCTATGTTCTTACTCTAAATATTGCGCTTGACAGAATAAAGTAAAGTTATTTCGGTAGCGCTTCAATGCGATACCTACCTACTATCATTGTCATGTTTATTATTTGACCACGTGCAGTACTATAATGGATGTTAAACATTCCCACACAATTGCCTGTGAAGACAAAGAAAATCATGAAAATGTTGTTCTTCAAAATGATTAGATAAAAATAAAAAATAATTTTCAATCCAATCAAATGTTTGGCCAGATATTGGGCGCATATTGTCAAATGTCAGTATAAATGGAATATCAAGAGTATGTAACGATGTAGAATGTACTAGTAGACCTTCAAACACTCGGATGTAGGCAGTCGGTGACGTCACACCAGCACCGCCAAACGCCTGATCGAAGCAACCTTCCAATAAATACAATCTAACAGCCCTAGCTAGATTAGGCGTCTAAGAAAGCAGTGTTTGTTTAAACATTTATATATTTTGTCTTAATTAATTATTCAATATTGAAACACACAAAACTTTAATCGAAAGCTTTATTAAGCGCCTGTAGCATGTAAATGCCATAACCCCCCTCCTGCGATGTACAAACATTTAGCAACCGTTACGAGCCACAAGTTGAAGATAAGTGTAGGCCTACCTCAGTGTTGTGTTTGCTGAAACGGACGTGGTCCCATCACTCTGTTAAATAGACGAGAAGTGATCACCGAGACACGGAAATGAGAAAGTTGGGAAAGACACGCTCGACAAGAACTACTTTCTCACGTTAACTGCCTGCCCGTTCCCAATTAACAAGTGGACTGTTTTATTGTGAACATAGTGGAATAGTGCACAGCTCTAGAAACTACTGTAGCCAAAGACAGGGTTTTAACACTACAAACCAAAAGGAAGAGCCGAAATAGATATTATTATTATTATTTCTAGCACCACGTCTTACTACCCATTTGGGTTAGAGGTTAGCTGAGAAAATTATTATCTTAATTAAATGGTAGGATACATTATACAAAAAGGAAATAGATTTGTCAAAATCGCCCGATTTGGAGTCGACCCATCGTACTTTATTATTATTAGCACCCCGTCTTACTACCCCCCATCGTACTTAGCCACACGAATAGAACTCACCGGCTGCTCACTCCTGACCTATAACAACAATACCAACACACCGGCTGCTCACTCCTGACCTAGACAGTGGCTGCTCGTGTATAGGCACTGCGGAACTTCAGCACCCCCTATTTCCACTTGATATTATCGATAATATTTAATATAATGAGTCCATTTTAAAAATTCTTTATTTATTTTTGTAGTACAATATACATTCCTTAAGCTTAGTGTCAGTACTTCAGTAGCCATCCTCCAGTTTATGAAAAAGATACAAAAATCTTTGTATGGAACTGTGCGCTTCACAGTGCCAGCGACGTGGGGTTTGACTGTTGTGCGCATGCGCACATAGGAGGGAAGTGTGGAGGAAGGCGGGACGGGGAGGAAGGCGTGACGGGGAGTAATGGGGAAAGTGCGTCTCCTTGTTTCAACACATGTGTATGGGGAGAGGTGGGAAAATATTACAATTCTATCTAGGCCTACATATCTAAATTATTAACCCGTTTAGTTAATTATATTATAACCAATCAATAATTATTATTATTAGCACCGCGTCTTACTACCCGTTCGGGTTATACGCACTTACGCTAATGTGTAATGGTAGGGTGATTGTGAGATGAAATGAAGGACCTACAGTTTAACGTGGAATCCGAACCACGGTGGAGGCCTGGCATTCCCCACATTCACAATCAATAATTAAATAACATGACATTTATAAATATAACATTATATATGTGACATATTTATAAATAATACAAGGGACATATTTGTATGATGACAGTTTTTATTTAGTTATTGGTTTACTTATATGAAATATCTTGATAAAAACAAAACAAATGAGCGACTAATCGCGTCAAATATTATCCAGAGATGTGAACGCAGCAGATAGAGAGACAGTTGAGCTCTTCTCAAATCAAACATGTTTAGCATTTAAATTACTGTACACCAAATTCCAAAGTCACGACTGTAGGAAACATTAATATAGGTAGATAATTATATTTCTTATTTAAAATTACTAAGACATATTCTGATAATTCACGTGGAAAAATAAAACTAATAATGAATAAGTAGGTATATAAAAACAATCCGTCCACAAGGCCATCAATGTGCCTGGTAGTAATCCAGCAACAGCTGTTAGTGCTGTTATGAAATACCATGACTCATCACTCACAGCTGCAGGGAGAACTTTTGCATTCTAAATTGGGAGAGCGAGCATTTCATGAAAAAGCAAAAACGTAGAAAATTATGTTTTTCGAGGGATGACGAGTACAGGGGCAGGGAAGGGGGGGGGGGGACAGACTGTAAAAATGGTGTAATATGGATTAAAGTAATTTTTTTATTTTGAATAGTAAGCCTTAAGACCTAAAGTAATTTTATAACCTTAATATTGAAACGTTTTTAAACATGCCCATTTTAATAAGAATATATGATTTAACTATTCATGATTTAGCATGGTGATTGATAAGTTTTTCAATAAATCGACATTAATTTGTTAGACCAGTAAATTAAATCAGTTTTAATGTAAACATACCTAGATAAGGTGTTATCTGAATTGCAGACACCCTGAGATAATTTTCAAGTTCAAATTTATTTTTCAAATATGAAAATTATTTTAAACTATTCTTTTCTGAGTCAAGATATTATGTATTTTCAATATGACAAGTAATTTTGAAAACATTTTCCCCAGTTTAAGGAAATTTGAATATTTTTTTAAAGGATCCAACTAGTTTTTGAACCAATGTTCTGGTATTTAAGATATGTTAGTCTTTTTTCCAAGAGAGTTGATTAGTTTTTAGAGCCTATTAAAAAGAACATTAGTATAAATTATAAATGGAAAACTGTTAGAACAAGTTAATGAGTCCATGGTCATGGGCAGGATGTTCTGTAAAAATGGAAGGCTAGTTGGTGAAATCGACAGACGGGTGAATGCATCTCAGAAGGTAGTTGGACGTAAGTGGGATATTGCAAGGAATGAAGTATCGAAAGAGACAAAGATGGCAGTATATAAAAGTGTGTTAACACCAATATTGTTTTGAGGATGCGAAGCCTGGGTTTGTCAGGAGAAACACAGGAGCAAGATGAATGCGGTTGGAAAGAGGTATCTAAGAAATGTAAGTAGTGTTCCCGGCACCATAGGGCAATATGACCTTGAACATGACCATGCCTGTAAACATCCTTGTGCGACGTGAATGTTTCTGCGTAGTTATCCTCTGTCCTGTTGGTTTGGGAATAACAAAGCAGGAGGCATGTTGCGACATGTTGATTGCTAATTGCTAATTAATTGTCGATTATCGATGATTGGGGCGTTGGAGTTTATTTAGTACAAGTATCTGAACGGGAAATCAAACCCTGAATAAAACACAAATAATATTTCCGGGCTATCAAACGCTGTCCTGTGGGAACCCCCAGTTCCCCTGACTAGTCTAAACACACATCCTCGCCCCAGACATAAAGATTATTGATGATTGTTAATTAATTGTCGATTATCAGTGCACGGCGCTCGGGAAGGTTTCTAGCGTAGACTTCCCGCCCCCTCCCCTACAGCCCCTAAGCCGTGTTGAGTTGCTTGGCGGGGACTATAGAATCTAGAGCAACATCCCTGGCGAGAACCTAGAATATGTTATCTTACAATCTCCATCAGAGCTTTTGAATAACATGCTGAAGGACAGAAAAAAAACAAGTTAGAATAACAAGGTTAAATTGTATACCCTGTTCGTCAAAGATAACCTATAGCACAGGTATCGTAACGGGATATCAAACCCGGTCCTCTGATCAAATAAGTATTATTAGCACCGCGTCTTACTACCCGTTCGGGTTATACGCTAATGTGTGATATGAAATGGAGGACCTACAGTTTTAACGTGGAATCCGAACAGTGTAGGCGTCATCAAATAAGTAGTTGTTATTGAGGAATCGTGGAATAACAAAGCGAGAGAGTATAAATAGACCTCAAAATCATCACAGTCGGTCATTTTAATTCATGTTTGCAGCATATAAACATCAAGATGAGCTTTGATGCGCTGGAAACGTGGTTAAATTCAGGTATGTTTTAAAGCGTTTTGTATGTTTTAATGGGTAGCTATTTTACTTATTACATCTTTGGTGTACAGAGGTATTTGCTCTTTTTTTTATAGACCTTCAAGAAGACACAACATCGGCGCCTGCAGCCACGACTCAAACGGTGGCTCCCGATAGTCCAGATCTGTTGGAGCTTTTTACCGAGGATGGAATTTGCTTGGCTGAAATCGGCTGTTCCACGGGTAATTAGAGGCCCGCGATATATTTTGACAGTGTTTATCCCCTCCCTCCCCCCACCGTGATAGTAGTTAATATGTATTTATTTAATTTCAGATTTTTGGGATGAGGGGGACGTGGCACCGCCCGTGCAGGCGCTGCCACCCCCGGAGATCGACGACTCGTTCGGGTCTCAAACAGGCGTCACGTCCGTCGGGGCCGAAGAGGGATATAATTATATTTTGGCAGAACTCGAGCTGTTAGATCACCTAATATGTCCCCCGGAAACCCAGGATGGTGTGCAGGCGCCGTTAGGGTCTCAAGCAGTCGTCACGGCCGTCATCCCTCAGAACGAAGAGGGGTATAACGATGTTTTGGCCGAACTCGAGCTGTTAGATCACCTAATATGTGAGTATATACAGCTTATTTGACAAGAGTTATTCACTTCCTCGCTACAGCTGCTTGGCCACATTCCAACAGAGAGAAAAATATGAGTGTCGTTTGCAATGTAAGCTTAACTCGTTCGATAGCATTTCTATTGGTACCGGGTTCAATTTTCGATACGGTTAATTATCAGTCAGCGTCGGGGGGTTTGTGGCTGCCTGTTCGCTTGTACCGGGTTCAATTCCCGACGCGGTCAAAAATGTTGGTTTGATAAATTATAAGCCAGTGGACAGGGTTTAGGGCTGCCTGTTCACTTGTACCGGGTTCGATTGCCGACACGGTCAAAAATGTTGTTTTGATAAATTATAAGCCAGTGGACAGGGTTTGTGACTGCCTGTTCGCTTGTACCGGGTTCGATTCCCGACGCGGTTAAAAATGTTGGTTTGGTAAATTATAAGCCCAGAACATTAACTTAAACAAACTGTTCAGAAGTATAGGTCAGCATGTAAATGATATCAAACACATTTCTGAAACATTAACCTAAACGAGCTGAAAGTACTATTAGCAATAATATATCATAGGTTAACTTTAATCTTATATTCTTGAGATGAATTATACCATTAGCTCTATCAGAACATTAACTTAAACAAACTGTTTAGATGTATAGGTCAGCTTGTAATTGATATCAAACACATTGCTGAAACATTAATTTTAAATAGTTAGAATCCACGCTAAGTCATGTGATGTTTTAAACAGTTAGAATCCCGACAAGTCATGTGATATATACAGCTGTTATTTTAGAGTTAGAATTCCGTATTCATACGCCAAGTCATGTAATATACAGTACAAATAATTCTATGATCATTTACAAATTCAAAATAATGATAGGAGAGTTTACAAAATAATAAATAAATTATTGTAAGGCTTTCTTTAACAACTTGATGAATATTTATCATAGTCAAATCATATTATATTCTAAACAGTCAGAGTCACATATTCATACGTCAAGCCATGTAATATGCAGTACAAATAAAAGTTCTGCCAGAATCCCGTATTCATGCGTCAAGGCATGTGATATATACAGCTGATATTTTAAAGTACCGTAGTCATACGCCAAGGCATGTGATATATACAGCTGATATTTTAAAGTACAGTATTCATACGCCAAGTCATGTGATATGCAATACAAATAATTATAGGAGAGTTTACAAATAATAAATAAATAAATTTATTGTAAGGCTTTCTTTAACAAATTGCTGAATATTTATCATACGTCAAGTCATGTGATATTTTAAACAGTCAGAGTCCCGTATTCATACGTCAAGTCATGGAGGGTTACCGTTGTTTAGACCTCTGCCAGCGGAGAGAAAATTAATTATGAGTGTCGTTTGCAATGTAAGCTTAACTCGTTCGATAGCATGTATATTGGTACCGGGTTCGATTCCCCGGCATAAGCGAAAATGCTGATTTAGCCTTTAATAGCGATAAAATAACTGCCCTGACCGGTATTTTGTAAATATTCCAGTAACGTATCTAAAGGGTCCCGGGCTCATTTCTCGTACAAACATTCAAAGATAGAAAATTATAATTGTCGCTTTACAATGTGTTGGAGCAAATATTCAACCATCACCTTAGTGCATGCGATAACGTGTCTGTATAGTTCGGGTTCGTTTCCCGACACGATCGGTTTGATAAATTATCATACAGCTGGCAGGGTTTGTAAATGTTAACATTTTATAAATAAAAAAAGTGACCCGAGATTTAGACTGAAAATGTTAACGGTTATAAATTAAATTATTTTTATTTATTTCCACCAAGAGTAATCATAATTCTGTCCACTTTCTATTTTTTTTTTTTACCAACTTGTGTGAATACATGTATTCCTTGAAAATACTTTATTTCATTTATGACGTGTGTGTATGTGTGTGGTTGTGATTGCTTGTAGGGCCAACAGATAGCGTTGAAAGCCTGTTTCGAACATTTAAAAGGGTGTAAGAGATATTTCTTACATGCATCCAAGAGAAATTATATTTTTGATTTAGCCGATCATTAAATTAAGAGAGAGAGAGACCCTATATTTCTGTCTAGACAAGGGACCCTGGTTCGATTCCAAACATGGGGTGAAAATGAGGGTTTAACTGCCCTGGACTAAATTTTGTAGTTGTCCTAAGGTGTATTTATTACACACAATTTGCGAGGGTATCCCGGGTTCAATTCTCGGTATAGATGAAAATGTAGGTTTAACCCCTCATAGTGATAAATTAATGGCCCTGGACTGTACTAGGGCTCAAGTGTATTTATTAGACATAATTTGTGAAGGATCCAGGGCTCTATTACCAGGCATAGTTGAAAATGTGGGTTTAACCTTTCATGGGATGTATTTTGTACATGTTCTATGGTTCAAGTGTATTTATTACACATATGTTATATTTTGTGGAACTTTTACATGTGCCTGTGTTATAGTTGAAATGGATGGTGAAAATGGCGGCACACCGATACCCATCGCAGCCGCATCGCCTCAGCGACAGGGAGACGGTGTTCGAGTTCCGAGGCAGACGGGGATCCTCCCGAAACCCATGGCCGGTCCGTTTTCGGCACCAAGTAGTGGCCTTGTAAATCAGGTAGGCGGAACGTTGCCCCAAGGTATCCCTCTTCGTATCGTCGAGGAGAGAACAAAACAATTGAGGCGTTTCTTTTATACCGGTAGAGAAGTAACCGTACATCTTGGTGCTCCAGCTAGCGATCGTGACGCATTAAGCTGGCTTGAAGAGCAAATTACGGCTTTGCTCAATAGGCTGCAGGACCACGGTGTTAGTGCCGATGACCACGTCGGCTTACTTTTGAACAGTACGGACTCGACGTTGAACCATGTATATGTCTCATTTAGGCGAGCAGACCAGTTAGACGCACGAGCCGTGCTCGATAACGTAAGTCGTGTGTTGCAGAGTAATAGTTTGTTTTTGAGTACGGCACTACTGTACGTTAAACTCAGCCATTTTAAGGATCCTCGCGGGAGTGGTAGAAGTTATTGTAATAAACTCGCTCCCGCTTGCCACGAGTGCCGTGTGTCGTTTTATCATAAGAATGCGCACAAGTGTGAATCCGCGTGCAAAAAGTGCTACGCTAAAGCAGTTTGTAGCGGAGGCCGATCTGTGGCCTGTAGAGACTGCGGGCGATGGTTCACAAACCAGACGTGTTTTGATAACCATAAACGTCCCGGTTTTTGCAGAGGTCACAGGTCGGTCTGTGATGTCAAAAAGGTTTGCGGGGTATGCGGGCAATTTTTCAGTTTAGTAAAGTCAAACTATTCACCCAGGTGTTATTAAAATTTTTGTAGAGTATGTGAGACCCATCATCCTTTTGGCCATTTCTGTTATATGAAGAAGGCCCCATCCAGGCCGGCATTGGAAAAGAGCAATTTCATGTTTGTATTCTATGATTTTCAATGCAGGCAAGAAACGCTTCTTCAAGATGCGGCCGGCAAGTACTTGCACGAACCTAACCTATGTGTCGTGCAGACGTGTTGCAAGGCCTGCGTTCATATTGGTGCAAATGACCATCATTGCGCTGAATGCGGGGGTGATAGGACTCGCATATTCAGGGGTGATGCCACATTTGCCCAATTTTTCGGATTTCTCGAGCAGATTAAAGCGTCAAAATTTAAAGACATCACCCTCCTAAGCCATAATGCAAAAGCCTATGATGGGAATTTTATTTATAAAGTACATGATGGAGGTGAAAAAATGGACTCCAGAGCTCATAATGAACGGTGGGAAAATCATGTCCATGCGTTACGGCCCGCTCCACTTAATTGACTCGTTGAACTTTCTCCCCATGTCGTGGCCCAAGTTGCCAAAAACATTCGGCTTGGACGAGTCTTTGGCCAAGGGAAATTTCCCCATTTTTTCAACAAAAAAGAAAACGCGGGTTATAGGGGTCCCTTGCCGCCAAAGGAGGACTACGGCGTCGGTGAGATGTCCGCCGAGGGAAAGGAGCACTTTGAGAAGAGGATAACTACGCAGAAACATTCACGTCGCACAAGGATGTTTACAGGTATGGTCATGTTCAAGGTCATATTGGCCTATGGTGCCGGGAACACTACTAATGTATGTGGAATAACTCGTATGGACATAGTAATGAATGGGTGCTGAAAGAGTGCGGTTTGCAAGGGAATACAATTGGTCACAGTGAAATAAGCGTCTTACGTTGGTTTTGAAACACATTTATTAATGCAAAAAGGAAGGCCACTGCCATATTCAGAAACAAAAGAGATTATTTAAAGGGTAACGATAGCAGGATAGAACAAATTAGCGAAAATAAGGATACCAGGGAACTATATTTAGGTACAGTATTAATGGACATAAGAAAGGTTATTAGGCTAGGACTAATTTAGTGAAAGATGAAAATGGTAACTTGATCGCAGAAATGAGCGAGGTTTAGAGTAGCTGGAATGACCACTTCAGGCATATTTGGAATGTTCATGAAGGATCAGAATTGGGTGAGGTTATCCAAATAAATACTCCTGAAGCACTAGTTCCAGATCCAGGTATTAGTGAAGTCAAAGAATCTATTAGGAAGTTAAAAGAACCACAAATCTCCAGGTTTAGATTCACTTCAAGCAGAGTTAATAGAGGACGGTGGTGAAAAGCTAGTATTATAAATATGTCAAGTGTATGTTCCATATGGAACCATGAGATATTACAACAATGAAAGGAAACTATTACATATAATACACATCTTCAAGAAGGAAGATATACAACATGCTACACAATTTTAGCTAACATAATTTTAATGAGAGTGACGCCATATGCAGAGGAAATAAACGGGGATCATCAATGAGTGAATTTTGACAAAATAGATCAACAGATCAGATTTTTACTGATTGGCAAATATTATTTAAAAAAAAGTAGGAATAACATGACGGTTCATTAACTATATGTAGATTTTTAAAAAGGCCTATGATTCATTTAAAAGAAATAAATCACCTGAAATTGTAGCTAGATTTAGGATACCTATATACTTGTCAAGCTAAGTGAGGTATTGTGTTGGAGCGAGACAAGTTCCAATCTACTCGTATAATTCATATGTTAGGCTATTTTGCCACAAATTGAAGTCAATGGTTAGAATGGTAAACCACCGTTCTGATCGACATACAGCGTTTAATGTACTATTTACATCTGCTCTTAAATAAACGTTGGGTTTAGTAAGCTTGTCAATCGTGTCATGGTGCAATGTGTTTATAAGATGTTCGTTAGACGAGCAAATATAAGCGATATATTCGGTGGTTTATTTCAAATTCCGTCTAAAACTTGTTGCAAACATTGATTACCAGTGCAATATAAATGTACACATAATAAACTTGCTATATAGCATTTCCTCACTCACGTAGAATTGAATTAAATTTAGTAATTATTTTATTTGTTAACATTAAATCCCACAGAGAGCTAAACTAAATCTCACCATTCATTTAGTCTAAAAGGTGGTTAGTATTCCTAAGTCACAAAACCACTAATATAAATAAAGCGTATACAGCATTTTAAATTGTCACCGTGTCTTACTACCCGTTCCGGCTACCCACAGATGAACTAATTGCGATAAGTAAATTTGCGTGGAGGGAGTGGAAAACCATTTAGGAAAAACAACCCTTAGTACATGCAACCGGGATTAGAAGTCCGACCCCCATCATCGGCAGTCCAGTCTATTGCAAGTGACCAGAGGTCCCCGACCTGTTAGTACCTTAGAGCACACTCAGAACTAGCCGTAGTACGACGGCCACCAATCACCAACTCCCGTAAGCCTCAGCGCTATACAACTGCCGTGTTAGGTTCCAACACTGATTGTCACGTTACATGTGGCCATGGGGAGAGGGGGTTCAACCCCCTCCAAGTTGACAATATTTTTTTAAAAAAGTACCGCTTTATTTACGGTTTTAACAAGACCAAAATATAGACCCAAGAAAATAATTTAACAACTCACCACAATTTTGGTGGTTGGGTACATTTTAAAAATATATATTTATTGTGTGTTTGTTCAGTTAACAAAGCTGGGTAGACCCCTGTCAAGATATTTACAGAGGAAATAGGAAGTATTAGCGTGGTATTAGTGAGTGTGGGGAGAATGATGGAAGGGGGTTGGTCTTTAAGATTAGGAAAAAGCAAAACCATTCAGCTTGAAACTATTAGAATTGTAGTTCTAGTAAAAGTATACTTTGTAAATGAGCCTCAAAGAAAGAGGAATGAGAGGGAGGGATTTGAAAGAGGAGGGGGGGGGGGGAGCTTTCAATCACCAACTCACCAACTTCTTGAGAACAGCATAGCTGGAGAAGCACAAACTTGATTTTTGTTGGAAAAGTGACAGATTAAAATTATTAATCAAGAACATATCAGCCGTGGTCAAAAAGTGGCAGACAGACGCAAAAGGCTCGGTGGGCGCCATGGCGCCCACGGGCATAGGGTTGGGGCCCCTGGTCTGGAGCTAGGCCCAAATTAAAACGTGATAATGATTTGAGTTTGTAATTATTTGAAAAACGTAGAGTGGATTTATGGTGAGATATTTAAGTTAGTTGACACGTTTGGTTGTTGATTGTCAACTGTAAAAAGTTGTTTTATTTCGTGCGTGATGATTGGATTGCAAACAATAGTCAAACTTACGTTCAGTCGTTCGAGAGTTGACAGATCGCAACAAATTAAAGCCACCAGCACTAAACCGTTGGATTTAGAAAATGACGATAAAACAATGGATTTTGTTACTAGAAGCCGTCATAAATGTTATTCAACTTGTAATGAAATGGATTCACGTCTATAGTTGAAACGACGTCATCATCATCTCTTGTCGAGATAAGGAGTGGAGAGGTTGGATGCTTGCTAACAGCTACTAACACTATCTACCGACAAAAAACAGCACTACATAAATCAAGGGCCCAGATATGTGTGTTTTAGACTGGAATGTTAGAATGTTAGAATTCATTAGTTAAACAAATATGATTTACTTCAACAACACCCATTGCTAAATAACGCTAGTATTTTCATGTCGATCTACTAGAGAGTACTAGTAGAGAGAATGATCGTTGGACTAGAGTGCACAGCTCATTATTATAACTATACTGATGACCAAATAAAGAAAAGGATTTTTTTAACATCTGCTAACTATGAAGTCACTATCAAATGTCCTTGGTTCTAGTGTACACATGGTTCGATGTCTTAGAATGACAATAGGTGTGAATGTAACATAAACTATAAACTATGCCCGTGGTTTATAGCTCCTGGTTCGACCCAATAGAAAGGCGGCATTTGGGGGCAGGCCGGTGCATTGGAATTTGAGGTCTGATCACTTTTACTGTTAATATTTAGAGATATGGATATGTAGTAAATATGGTGAGTGAATTTCTTTAGATTAAATGTTGGATTTCGGTATTAAAAGTTCGAAAATAAAATATTTATTTTAAGTCAAAAATTGTAATAAATGGTAATGTTGATTCAAGCTCAACCCTCCATCCTGTCCTTATAACCACTATAGCTAGGAGAGATTCAAGCTCAACCCTCCATCCTGTCCTTATAACCACTATAGCTAGGAGAGATTCAAGCTCAACCCTCCATCCTGTCCTTATAACCACTATAGCTAGGAGAGATTCAAGCTCAACCCTCCATCCTGTCCTTATAACCACTATAGCTAGGATAGATTCAAGCTCAACCCTCCATCCTGTCCTTATAACCACTATAGCTAGGAGAGATTCAAGCTCAACCCTCCATCCTGTCCTTATAACCACTATAGCTAGGAGAGATTCAAGCTCAACCCTCCATCCTGTCCTTATAACCACTATAGCTAGGAGAGATTCAAGCTCAACCCTCCATCCTGTCCTTATAACCACTATAGCTAGGAGAGATTCAAGCTCAACCCTCCATCCTGTCCTTATAACCACTATAGCTAGGAGAGATTCAAGCTCGCCTATTATTTATTCCACGGTCATAAATGCCAGCCGCCGTTGTTCCTTCCCTTATCACAAAAAAAAAAAGTTTTCCTTGATGTATCTTTTAAGCGTGACAGATTTAGTCACTAAGCCAAGTCAAGCTAGTTCCGTCTTCTACCGACACACCACAATACCCGGACAAGATAGTGTCTTACCACCCCCTCTCAACTCTGTTAACACCATAGTCAACGACAAAAATTGGCTTTTACCTAATGCATCATGAACATGTCAGCTTCGAAGGCTGCTCTTCGAGCTTGGGTGGGGTTATGGATCTAAAAACATGTAGTAAAGGACTAAGGGCCAGTTTCATAGTCAAATTTAGTACGCCTCAAGTGCGGCGCTATACTAAGTACATGACGACACCTACCTAAACCAGAATGGAATGGGCCACTTTCCTATGCGAGAACGGCTCATTCCATTCTGGTTTAGGTAGGTGTCGTCATGTACTTAGTGTAGCGCCGCACTTGAGGCGTACTAAATTTGACTATGAAATGGCCCTAAGTATACTCGTTCTAAACTATGTAATAGGTGCTCGACTGCGTTAATATCTAACGCCGAGTCCTTACTCATTAAGGATCTAATCTAAAACTTTGATCAACTTAGAGGAAGAATGGAATAGCATCAAGTAAATACATTTAATCAATATTCGCTTTAAGGTAGGAGACTCCTTTAGACCAATTGTATTGATCGTTAACTATACTTTCTTTCTAAGCCCAAATAATTTTTACCTCTCATCTTAGAGGAATAAAGATCAAAGACAAATATATTATAGAGAAACGTAGAATCATTATGTGCAGGAACAGAAGATGTAATCCAGAAAGCCTTTTTCCCTGCACAGACAACAAAACCTCTCCTCTTACTTGCAAGTGACCGCTAGCACGGCATAGACCATCAACTTTTATATTGCATCTTGTAGGCAGGTAGGTGACAGTGTGGTCATGCTGGCCAACGGATGACTGGGGGATCCCGGCTGGCAGTTGAGAGAGTGGAAGGTCACATCCAAATATCGGGACTTGGGAGTTATTGTCACGAGAACGGACTATGTTCGAATCAAGTCATGGTGGCCTAGATTTAAAAATTATAAAATAAATAATCATTATTGACAATCTAATGTTTTATTGATGTTAGCCCTAATATTTTGTATGGAAAAATAATCTTATCTAATCTGGGCACTAATAGCTAGTTTCTCTTGTAAGTCTATAGTCCAGGCATTTTATCACTTGATAAAAGAATTACAAGCTGATTTTTGCTGGAGACGTGAAAGCTAACGTCATGAAGAGTCCCAATCTAAAGTGAGATGACGTGACCATCTTGTAAAATGGCACCCGAAATAACTTGGTATGGGTTGCATTTAGAACAAAATATATTATGAAATATAATTCAAATCTTTAAGAATTAAAATATGTTAAACTTTATCTACAGGGGACGTAACACTGCACAATAATGTGCTATTTACCCGGTCTTGTACAAAGTGTATTGGTCCCTAGAGAGGTGTGTGTGTCTGTCTCTCTCTCTCTCTCTCCATTCACTACCTGTCTAGAGCAAATATCACTCACCACTCACTGTCTAGAGAATATATCACTCACCATTCACTACCTGTCTAGAGAATATATCACTCACCATTCACTACCTGTCTAGAGAATATATCACTCACCATTCACTACCTGTCTAGAGAATATATCACTCACCACTCACTACCTGTCTAGAGAATATATCACTCACCATTCACTACTTGTCTAGAGAATATATCACTCACCTAGGGCTGGACGCAGCAGTGAGTAATGGTGTCGAGCGAGTCGTTTCATGGCAAGAACAAACTTTCCTGGACCAAGTAACTCCACTTAACAGCGGATCCGAACTACCGGCCAGAACACTTCAACAATTGTCATACAACCACTTTCGGAATTAGAGGGAGAAAACTCTTTTCGGTCGGATTTTAAAAACGAACAAATAATTGTAAGAAGTGAATAAATACGATAACTCTGAAATCAGTAAATTAGCAACCAAATTCTCTAATATTTTACTAACAATTCTACGTTCATCAATTGAAATGATTTGTGTCACTTTTAAATAAATGTACTCATTGTTGTAAATAGACACTTTCTCTCAACATTTGAACTGGTGAGAATGTATTTTCATCCAGCATCAGGCAGTTCCAGCTCTGGTTTTATCAGCGACAAGTTATTTCTACTGATAGCGTTTGGACTTTGAGCGGTCCACCCACTGTTTCGATTCTCAAACAAATACTAAAGACACTTCGCACCGTTTCAACACATTCAGTGACAAAGACAAAATAGGCTTCAATTGAGTCGTAAATGATTATAATATTCAATATAAGCGGCCGTCTGGTTCAACAGCTGCCTGACGTATTTATTGGTTGTTGGCTTTAACCGGCTATTTTCATAGTTTGTGACTTTGTTTAGGAACCGTGAGATCTCAATTCTATATATGTGCGTGTTCATCTAGTCTAGTTGTGGTCTGGAACACAACCTTGACATTCTATTCACCTGAAATAACGATTTAGTCTACTCGGCAGATCAAGTTAATCCACATAGCAACAAATTACCAAATCTTGAAATAAACATTGATCAATTTTCAAAATATACCACGACCCCTCCATTCTTAGCCTACTTTTTTTTTAACAAAATCTGCGGAACCGGAGGGTAGAGGTGGCATCCCCCCCCCCCCCCGGAAAGAATTTACCCCACACCCAAATATATTTCATATTCTCTTATATTATCGAATATAAGCTGAAATATGGCCTTAAATCAAACTCAAAATGACGTAAAGACGCATTCAATTTTCAAAAAATTGCTGGAGAGGACCACTTCAAATGACTTTTAGAGACATCCGATTTTCAAACATTTGTCGGCGAAATGGGGGACGGGGTGGAGGAAAATAGAAACCACGCGAGGGACATGAGAGGTCCGAGAGAGACTCACAATACTTTGTTAGGAGTGATTAGTATGCGAGTGTTGTCAGCACTTGGGAGAGGCGTCCTTACAAATTCACCTGGAGAATATGACAATGAGCTAGAGAACGTTAATCGAATCCTGGCCTCTGTGAGTTTTTCTTGCCAATACTACAATTAGTTCAATTCCCTATATCCTTTTCGTCACCAGCACAGGAAATGACGTCATCTAAGGAGTCAAGGTCAACATAGAGAGAACAAACGATTGCTTTAGTGGTTTGGAAACTTCAGAACTGACATTACCATAAGAAATACAGCAGTGTGAGGGTCACAACGGAACGTTCTGAGATAACTGAGTATTGTTACAAGTATTGATCAAAGGGGCATACCATTACCAAACTATGCCAACAGGTTGGACGCCATCGTAATCTGTCTAATTTGATTATACTAATGGAGCTTATTGCTATGTGGGTGATACCAGGACCAATCGTTGACAACGAACGGGATGTCAATCATCCCAAGGACCACCACCCCTCTCCTCTTCGCTACTACTAGACTACTGTCATACCTCGTCATACATCTCCCCTCCCTCAACCTGTCAGTACTTATCACCAAGTTGTCAGCCTTCTACAAGGCATTGTCTGCTTTGATGTTGACGTCTTCTTTTACGTCATTCTTTTCACATCCTATCAGGACCTGTCGGAAGGGTACTCTTTCAGCAGCGCAAATTTTCTCTCTCCCTTTTCCTCATCTTTTACAGCTTATGACAAAGGCTTTTTCCTGGGTCGAGATCCTGTAGATTTTTTAGCACCGCGTTTTATTACCCGTTCGGGGTATGTAACGTTAAATTAACTGATACATTCTTTGAGCGAATGTTGATGCATAATCTAACTGAACACCTGCATTAATGGTTAGCGGAAAAGTGGGGTATCAATTAATTTAGAGGAAGAATAAACTAACAACAGTAAAGTTATGTTATGTATTGTAAATAAACATTCTCGTTTCTTAATTATCAAATACGCATTATATTGTTTTGTTTATCCTAGTAATGCTAATGTTTGTTTTTTATGCTAGATAAAAGTGTTGTTTAGAAAATAAAACCAACAAGTTATGGGCCCATGGGGTTTTAAAAACGTTTATGTTGCATATTAAAATAAATTATCTGTGTGTGAAAAGTGATAGGACGATCAGAAGTGAGATAACATAAAACACGTTTTTGACGCCTGAAATCAGTGGATTTTTCAAGAAATCAAGATGGCATCCGGATTTTCAATGCATATCGAAAAACTAGGAAAAGACAATTATGACACATGGAGACAACAAACAGAAGCAATCCTTATATAGAATGACCACTTGGAATACATGGATTGAACTATTCTCAAGCCGGCAACAAAGGAGGGTGTCAAGGCGGCAACCATTGCTGCGAATGTCTCACTCACAGCCGCGTGGGACAAAGCCGATCATAAAGCTAAAGCAGACTTTGTCTTGGCTGTGAATACTGCAGAGCTTTGTCAAATAAGACATTGTAAAACATCCCATGAGGTGTGGCAAAAACTAGAACTAGTTTAGGGGCCCGCTAGGAAAGCAAATATTCTGAAAAAGCTTTTGTTCACAAAAATGCACACAAAGGGTAAAACATGGCGGAAGACCTAACAAACTTTCTCAACATAGCTGATAAACTCAACGAAATGGATATTTTCATCTCTGAAGACTTATTAAATATAGCGTTACTGTATAGTGTTAACTGTATAGTGTGCCAGAAAGCTACGATAGGTTTCGCTGCGCAATCGGAGCTAGAAATGAACTGTCGGATACAGTCATCGTTGAAAGTAAAACTTCTCGAAGAGTATAGTGCAAGAAAGTAAAATAAAGCTGACCCAGAGGGCGGGGGCGCTTTGTACGTAAACTCTTACGGAAGACGAAATGGAAATAAAAACAAATCTCAGATACGAACAATACAATCAAAATGATAAAACTAGTCTAAACCTTGGCCAGGCTTATACAAAAAAATCAAAATTACAAAACATCAAAGAAGCTATATAAAGCGCAACTATTGTAAAAAAGAGATACAAGGCAGCTGATTGCTGGACAAGAATGTCGAATGAAAAGCAAATTCCAATGGCATCGGAGCAAATCCATGCAGTAGCAAAAGAGATTGTGACTTTGCGTTATCATCCAAAAGCAATCTCCACGTGCAGCCGACTCGAAGGGATGACGTGAGTTGTGTCGACAGCGGAGCAACAACACACATGTGCCTTTACAAGAGTAATTTTTTGGAACTCACGGCAACTGTAAATCAGAAGGTTGGGTTAGCGAACGACAGCACGACCAACATAAAATGAGTTGGAACTGTAATAATGGAATTTTTAAATGAAAAAGGCCAATTAGTAAAAGTGAGGTTAGAAAACAGACTTTTTGTAACCACACCCAAAACAAATTTATTTTATTTTCCAAAAAGCATTCAAAGAGATCGAAGCATGTGTTTCAAAGCTAATATTGTTGAAATTGTCGATATAAACGGTGAAAGTCCTTTGAACGCAAAAATTTGTATTTTATCGAACCTGACGTCCTAAATGGAAACTCTACATATATGATTAATGTGAGTAAAAAGGACAACCATAGTGAGCTTGAAAAGTGACACAGGAGGTATGGGTATCCAAATGAACATGACTTGCGTAAACTTGTTCAGAAAGAGATGGTTAGTGGAATGGATTTTAAGAGCTCAGAATTTTCAATTTGTGAAACATGCATCTTAGGAAAGCAAGTTGATAAACCATTTCTAGTCAAAGAGTGAAAGATTACTTGAATTAGTGCACTAAGATGTGTGTGCCCCCATGAGAGTAAAGTCTCATGGTGAAGCTTCTTATTTCGCAACGCCCATTTACGATAAAGCTAATTGGGTAGAAGTACATTTTCTGAAAAACAAAAGTGCTGTGAAAAAGGCTTTCGAAACTTTTAAAAACTCAGCAGGCAATCGCCATTAAAGGAAAATTACAGCTTTGCGGACAGACAACGGCCTGGAGAAAGGCAAAGCCGAGCGCATGAATCTCACACCGGTGGGGACGGCGCGATGCATGCTGTTGGAGTCTGTCTTACCAAAAAGTTTTTGAGCTGAAGCGATTTCCATATCTGTTTACATCAGAAACAGATGTCCATCAAAACAGCTGGAGATCAAACCCCTTATGAAATTTGGTGCGGTTTAAAACCAAATCAAGACCATTTAGGACTTTTGGTTGCAAAGCTTTTATGCTATATAAAGCTTAATAAAATCTCAAGAGAAATGTAAAACGTAAATCGTGACATCTGTTGTGTTGACTTTTCTAGTTTACATTTTAATGATGACCCATGATCATCTCCGGTGTACATCATTTTTAATAGAAATTAAACGTTTATTTGATAAAAATTATTCAAAATTTATGGGATGGTAAACATCATCCATCCAATTTGAGGGTGTTTTTAATTAATTTTTACAAAATATCAAAAATCTTCATACATTTCTGCAAACATGAGAATACAAACAAAAAAAATCAAATAATAAAAATATTATTATTTTAACTTTAAAATTGCATAAGAAAAAGATTCCCTCACATAAGTGACCTGTTATCCATATTGTTTAACATGGCCTTGAAAGCTGGAAGCTAAGATTTACCACATATGTATATCCACATAAAGCATGATTATAAAGCCTAATAACTAGACACATTGGTAGGTCTACATATATATTTACTTAAAAAAAGTTCCTTTCATTAAAGACTCTCCTAAAACACGTTTCACTCTAGAGATTAAAACGTAAACTACCATATATTAATCGTCTTTCCGGAGTAGCTTAAACCATTTGCAATAAGCGCACATTACAGCTAAACTAGAACCAGTCAATAAACTCTGAGAAGTATTGATGACCTCATGGAAATATTAAGTTAACAGTTTATTTAAGGATATCCATTAATATGATACTTGCCTGACCTAGCTACACCTAACCTTACATGTGTTAATAAATAACCTTTTTGAATTAACTTTTTTATCACCCGTTAAGGTTATACGCATATATGATAATTGTTAAAGAAAGATCGCCGCGGGTCAAGTGAACCGAACAAACAAGATAACAGAATTAAAACCTACATTAGTCAGCACAATAAAATTACAAGTGATGAAGTCACGGATGTACGCCCCAAGATTATAACGGGCATGACTCGACTGTATATTGTCTGTTAAAGATATTCACTGCGCATGCTTAAAGATGGCTACACTAAGCAACCGCAACTCGTCATAAAAGAATACCAACATTCCAACACTTCCCCTCGAGTTGGTTGTCGAAAAAACATCACTATTAAAAAATCACTCAGTCTGGCTGATCCCATAAATTGCGTGTGTTTAACTTTGGGCAGTCCGTTAGTTAACAAGTCTACGACTTGATTGTCCGTTGAGATGTGAAGCACACGAAGTTTCTTGCGTTTGAGTACGTCCCTCACAAAGTGATGACGGATTTCGATGTGCTTGCTCCTTGCATGGAACATCGGATTCTCCGCCAACTTCAATGAGCTTCTGTTGTCGTAGAAAATAACCATCTCGCCCAAGTCACCAAAACCCATCTCGACGAGGAGTCGCTGCAAATAGACGGCTTCCTTAACGCTCTATGACAGAGCCATATTATATTCTGCCTCTGTCGTAGACAGGGCGACAGTTCGCTGTTTTTTCGATTCCCAGGATACCGGTCCACCATGTAGCATGAATATATAGCCGGTGTAAAACCTCCTGTCTTCAGGAAAACTTCCCCAGTCTACATCTACAAATCCTTTGACTTGTCCTGAATCTGAGCCATAGGTCAACCCCACATTGATGGAACCCTTTAGATAGCGTAATATACGCTTGGCGGCCTTCCAGTGATCGGTATCACAGCAGTTGTTGAACTGCCCAGATGGCTTACAGCAAATTATATGTCGGGCCTTGTAGTCGATGCCAAGTATGTAAGAGCCGTGACCAGCTCACGGTACAGAAGCCTTAGATCGTCTTCCGACTGCTTTTCGTTTCTCCTCAACTTCAAGCTTGTATCCACGGGGGTGGCAACAGGTTTGCATTCGGACATGCTGAACCGCGAAAGCAGATCGCGTACGTAGCCATGCTGATGCATCGTCACCTGCCCTTCTGTCTGGTTAAACTCGATCCACAAACAAGATTTACATAGCCTAGATTCTTAACTTCGAAGTGTTTGTCCATTCTCCTTCCAAGCTCAGCAATCCCCTTTCGGTCACGGGATGCTATTAGGATGTCGTCAACGTATGTCGCAATTAGTATAATGTCTTCCCCTGAACCAATATGGAACAAACAAGGGTCTGAGACTGAAGGCGTCGCACCCAGGCTTCTCAAGGTTTCGTCCAGATTGAGGTACAAGCTCCTTCCAGCTTGTCATAAACATTAAAGCGATTTCTTCAGGAGGCAAACCTTGTCCCCCTACTCAATCTTTGCCTTCATCCCAATCTGACACTGGCCCTCCGAATCAACAATATCCTGAAGGATTTCTCGTAAAGTCTTCGGTGGTTCAATATAAACCTCTTCTTCTAGGTGTCCATTCAAGTATGCAGTTTCCACATCAAATTGCCTAATCTTCATTCAGTATTGGGCTGCAATGGATGCCAGGAGACAAATGGTACTTATTCGAGCCACTGGAGCAAATGTCTCTGTGTAACGAACGCCGGGTTGCTGATTAAAACCTTGGGTGACCAAGCGTACTTTTTTCTTTCAAGCTTCCCATCCGATAGGAACTTGTTCCTTAGAACAATTCGGCTGCCGACAACTTTGAGACCTCTAGGACGATCAATGAGTATCCAAGTCCCGTTCCTCACGATGGATTTCATCTAATTGCCGATGGCCTGGACTTAAATTCAATATTTTTGTTCTAAAAGCTTTAGTAACTTTTTTTTAACTTTTACTTAGGATATTTCTTTTCTGATAAAATTTTGTTTTAATGGGAGTTTCATCGAGAACAGTCAAACTCCTGTTCACTGCACCTAAGGCCTTTTCTTTTTGTGGAGTTGACATTTCAATTATTTCTGTACCATTGTTGTCATCCTAATTTTTTGAGGATTGTGAGGCTACTTCCTCCATCAATTTTAGGTAATTTAAGAACGGCCTTCCGACAGGTAGATATCAGAAATCTTATCTCCAGAGTTTATTAATTTTGAGTGACTCACTCATTAAAAGTTAAGGTTTTTTTAAAAAAGTTATGCCCTGATTTAGGCTACTAAATGGATTACAGCAGTAAATACTGAAGTATTTTTAGAGGTTTCAATTCTTCAATTTTCACTCAGTCCTATCATTGATTTTTATGCCTAGATTAATTTAAATGTCACCCAAAATGTAACAAAATCACACATAAAACCACACAAGTCACATAAGATGAGAAAAAGAATTTGTGTAAGTTAACTAAAAATTAAAAGTTGTTTGAGTTATAACAAATAAAAGGTTTTTGATTGGAAATACTTAATGCACCTTAAAGTACAACTAAATTAAAAGATTAAATTTTTAATCAAATTAAAACTCATTCAAATGAACACTTCCAAACACAGTAAGAACCACTTGCTGACACTGGTCACTGATTCTGAACACAAAGTGAACTGAGGAGATAGGTGAGCATTCATGTACCGACATGAATCAATCTGGTTGAGACACGCAGCTGGATAACCAGTCAACTGATTCTGAACACAAAGTGAACTGAGGAGATAGGTGAGCATTCATGTACCGACATGAATCAATCTGGTTGAGACACGCAGCTGGATAACCAGTCAACTGATTCTGAACACAAAGTGAACTGAGGAGATAGGTGAGCATTCATGTACCGACATGAATCAATCTGGTTGAGACATGCAGCTGGATAACCAGTCAACTGATTCTGAACACAAAGTGAACTGAGGAGATAGGTGATCATTCATGTACCGACATGAATCAATCTGGTTGAGACATGCAGCTGGATAACCAGTCAACTGCTTCCTGAACACAAAGTGAACTGAGGAGATAGGTGAGCATTCATGTACCGACATGAATCAATCTGGTTGAGACACGCAGCTGGATAACCAGTCAACTGCTTCCTGAACACAAAGTGAACTGATGAGATAGGTGAGCATTCATGTACCGACATGAATCAATCTGGTTGAGACACGCAGCAGGATAACCAGTCAACTGCTTCCTGAACACAAAGTGAACTGAGGAGATAGGTGAGCATTCATGTACCGACATGAATCAATCTGGTTGAGACACGCAGCTGGATAACCAGTCAACTGATTCTGAACACAAAGTGAACTGAGGAGATAGGTGATCATTCATGTACCGACATGAATCAATCTGGTTGAGACATGCAGCTGGATAACCAGTCAACTGATTCTGAACACAAAGTGAACTGAGGAGATAGGTGATCATTCATGTACCGACATGAATCAATCTGGTTGAGACATGCAGCTGGATAACCAGTCAACTGCTTCTTGAACACAAAGTGAACTGAGGAGATAGGTGAGCATTCATGTACCGACATGAATCAATCTGGTTGAGACACGCAGCTGGATAACCAGTCAACTGCTTCCTGAACACAAAGTGAACTGAGGAGATAGGTGAGCATTCATGTACCGACATGAATCAATCTGGTTGAGACACGCACTGGATAACCAGTCAACTGCTTCCTGAACACAAAGTGAACTGAGGAGATAGGTGAGCATTCATGTACTGACATGAGTAGGCCCTACAATCTGGTTGAGACATGCAGTCAACTGCTTCCTACAGTTGAGACAGTTTTATTTCATTTATTATTTTTAACTAAGTTAGTTATAATTTTACTGCTTTTTAACTGTGATATATTTATTATAATTCTATAATATGCTAAACATTTTTTTCTTTTTATTTAAACAAAAAAATACCATACGTAGAGGAGTATGAAACACTACTCTTTCATTGTTAATAATGTTACTTAATAATAATAATAATAATAATAATAATAATATCAAAATTAATTTCAAATTATTTAGGTGATTTTAGGTAAAACTGTCCAAGCAAATTTTAGAGTATATATATGTTGAGAGGAGTCCTAAGACAACATTAAAGCCAGCCTGAAAATATTCAAAACTTGTGTTATATCTATCATCATAACCCATGATCCCTTAGGCATCCCATTTTGAAATGTTCAGTTTACATAGATTATAATTAATAGCTAAATAATATATATAATTTTTCAAAATTTTCAAAAAACAATATTACAATTATTTTTTGAAAAAAACTTTTTGGAAGAGTGAAAGAATGTTTGTTATTGTTAAGTGTGCCAAGTTGTATATCAGATTAAAGCTCATAACAAACTGAAAAACGTGAGCCAAAAACATAAGTCTAGCACTAATAGAACAAAAAATAATAAGCATTAAAAAATGTGGCAAGGGTGAAAAAATCTATTTTATTTTTTGAATTTCAAAAATTGATTTCTCAAAAATGGGGCCATCAAATAATCTTTAAAAAAATAGTTTTTGTGGTTAGATTTAAGGGAAGAATAAGTGATAAAAATGTAATTTGAATACAAATGGCCAGGTTGAGTGACGGGGACTGGCCCTGATGTGCACTTCTCACAGATTATATTGTTATTTAAATAGCAAAACTAGTACATAATTTCTAAAAACGATTTTAAGAAAATTATTCCAGAAGTTTCTCCCAAGATAAGTTATGCTCGATAATTTTTCAGAAATACAGTGAACATATACACATTTAGTACACATATTTTAAAATGTAAAATGGTAGAAAAGCGCTTTAAATAAATGGCTTGACTACCTTTTGATTCTTTGTATGTATGTTTTATCAGGTTTCCTTTTTTAAATCTAACAATTTAGTTAAGACTTAACAACTTATAATGAGTCATTTAAAATTTGCTTTTTCAAACTTTTATAACAACGAACATTTGAATGATGGAGTCAAAATTCAATGTCTGTGCAAGTCTTGATTCAATGGAGAGTGTTCCCAGATCACTTAGTCCTTTTTGACCCATTGTTGATCTCAAGCACTTCTTTATTCTGATAAGCACACTAACTGTGAGTGTGCAGAATGTGCACAAAGCAACACATACACTTGGAAATAAATTTGCAATATTGAGTTCTGTTTTGTTGAGCAGCTTTAAGGATTGCAAAGTAGATTTAGAAATTTCGTCTTGTGTATCACTTTAAGATATTTGACTTCTTCCGTTGGGTCACCAACATTTAAACAACCTTAACGGCGTAACCTTTAATCTTGTTTATGGCTCTTCCACTCAAGTTTAAACAATGTTAATACTTTAGAGTACTTAATTTAAATTTCATATTATATTTAACTTTTCTTCCATTTCACTAAAACGTTTGTATTTTCGTCCAAAGGAAGAAGAAAATGTCTCGAAGCCAAGCCGAGCAGGGTCCCAGGAATTTTGCCCCCCTGTCCCCTCTCTCAAATACCTGATAATAGGTAGGCCTATAGCACACAGGATCATGGTAAGTAAACCCGCGACCGTCTATAATTATATTCTGAAAGTGAATTTCATGAGTTGTTTATGGGTTTTGTTTAACTGTATACCTAATATTTATTTTAAAAATTTAAATTTTTCAATCTTGGTGTCATTCGATTCTTCGTATTCTTGTGTGTGTAATAAAGTCAATACAATGTTTAAACATTGTTGGTCTTGACAAAGAAAATGCGCTTAATATGGGATAGATATAGGACGTATAATCACCAAAATGTATAATGAATGCATTAAAGGTTGGGTGGGAACAGTAATAATAATATATATAAAGGTTTGAGAGTTACGTCTGTACCATAATAACTATTTTAAACATTAACATGGGCTTTTTATGAAGGGTACAAAGCATACCCATGAGAAGTCGGACCTATACAATAGATGCTACACTTCCTGAGAGCTTGGTATTTCCCAGAAATGTATTTCGAGTTTTCTGGATTCCCACGGCCTATAGATTTTCATAAATATATTACTGACTAGAGCCGTGTGGTAGTGATATTTTCTTTATGTTTCTGTTCCAATTCCATATCAACAGATTCTTTCACTCCCATTGGTGTTTTAAATTTTATGTGCGCATACGTGAATGGTAGTCCGTATAGTCATAGTCATAGAAAGTTAAAGTTGATCCAACCTCTATGGAGTGATAAGTAGTAGCCTAAGGACTTATGAATTAGGGCCTATCCACAGACTTTGTATTCGTGAGGTGTTTAGTACTCCATAAGAGATTGAAACAACACTAATAGAGTCCATATCCTTAACTCCTTAATCCTAACCACTTCATAGAAGTTGACTCAACTTTAACTTTCTAAGGACTAGTCTATACGGACTGCTAAGGACTACCAATCACACCAAAGTAAGTGTGTGTGCGCATCAAAATAAAAGCACCAATGGCAGCCAAAGGATCGTTGCTATGGAAACAAATACAAAATTATAAAATAATGCTACGGACTGAGCTATTTCAGAAATATCCTGAACGTTTTATAAAAGTATTTTGAGTAGTTACTTATGTTATATTATTCTCTTGGAATATCGTCTGCTTCACAGATGACATCTGCTTGAGTCTAGCACTAGAAAATTTCCTTTTGAAGTGTGTAGTTCCGTAGTCCGTGTTCCTGGTCCATAAGAAATTCTACTCGCGATTAGAGAGTCAATATCCATAATCCCATGACCGTTTCAACCAATGAGATAGTAAGAGTCTTCGTCCAATCAAAACATTCAAAAGAAAATCGTCTACAGCAAGATGCGAGCGTCAAGCAGTCAGCTGATCATAATATAAGAATTAAAGAAACCAGAAAAACTGTGTTGAGAAAACTTTCAGTAGGAGACTATATACTAAAATATAGGTTAAGTACAATCACAAGAAATATATTTATAACTCGATTTTAGCTATCAATCTTAAAATAAATAAGTGTTTGCAATAACCTGAAAATACAAAACGGATGTACTAGTATTTTGGATGAAAACAAAACGAGCACTTTTAATATTTTTAATAATAGGGGTGTTGAACCTACAAAAGCAAATCCAGTATTTATGATAACTTGATATTTCCGAGAAAACATTTTCCTAGAAACCGCTCTTTGCGAGGTGTTAAGATATTTAGAAAAATGTTTCTGAAATAGTTCCACATGTGGTCATCTTTTCATTTTGTTGTTTCCATAGCGACATCCTCTCACTGCCATTCATTCTTTTATTTCAATGTGCATGCACATATTTACTCGGCTGTGATTGGTAGTCCGTAGAAAGTTAAAGATGGACAACTTCTATGAAGTAAGGACTTACAGATAAGGACTCTGTGGTCAAAGCCATCTAATACTGTAGCATCGATTTTTTACAGACCACGGACTAAGGACCTACGGATACGGAGTCACTGCTCGGGCCTTTACTTTCCTTTAATTTCCTAATCTATACGCAGTCTTTTTTTCACTGATTAATATATTTTATAAAATACGAATAAACTGTTTGGAAAAAAAAAATTACCTTAAATGCATGATATTGTATATACCATCCCCCTGGTTCATGTTTAAAGAAACATTAATTTAACAAAAACAAACACAAATATAAATGACAGGCATACCTTTAACCAGCCTTTGATTTCCTTTATCGCACTCTTGCTTCTTTGTAGAAAAGGATCGGAATTCCTCATACATTTGTTTCCATTGGCAAATTTATGAACATAGATTTTTTTCATTAATAGGTTATAGGTCTAGTATTTACAATAAAATAATTGTTACTTTTAGGGAACAGAAATAAACAAGAAATGTCAACCCATTAATCTGGGTCATATATAAAAAATATTGTAAAAGTTTGAATTATGACTTGGCATTGATAATTATTATAAATATTGAATAAACCCTATAAACATAGGCTTAATACAATTATATAAATATTTATATTTACATCAAGGATTATATGTTTAAATGTCATCTTTCAAAAGTGTGCTAATGCCATAAAAGAAAGTAGAGACCAAGGTCTAACACATCAGTGTCACGCTACTCTTTAGTTACCTTGATTCCACTTAGAAGCCAAAGCGCTATACTCCCAATGTAAGATAGCACGCGCCGAGTTCAAATATTGTAGAGAAGTTTCAAACACTAAGTTTTCATTTTTATAATTTTAGTTAATAATTATAGTTATAAACCTAAAAAAAATTGTAGATATAGAAAAAAAAAGCTTACAACAAAATACCATATGAGTAACATACATATAAACTACAATAATTTATCGCTCATGATTGTAAAAGAATTTCATTTTGCAACTTATTTAATTACTCTAAGGCATTAGGATCTTGAAAGTTCATTGCCACTCTTACAAAAGTACTCTACCTATCCCTATCTTGAGCTAGTTATATCTAGTCCACCTCATTACACCCGATCTCTCTCAGGTCCATTCTAATGCGTCTATGTCTTTTTAATGGTCTATTCATATTGGGTTTTGTCAGTCAATATCTTTAACATGGTTCTAGAATCTCTCATTTATGCTGCATGCCCTGCCCACCGTAATCTACGAGGCTTAATTACTCTAACAATGTCTTGTGGTGAGTTCAGGGTATGTAACTCATAATTATGTAACCTCCTCCACTCCTCAGAATCCTCATACCTTTTGCACCAAATATCTTCTTAAGCGCCTTGTTTTCAAACACTCTAGGTTTTTTTTTTTTTTTTTAATTTAAGGTAAAGTGGCCCATCCACGTACGAGTCTGACTCGGCCATATTTCACCACACACGTTCTACCACTAGCACGAGTAGGCTACAAACTTTGCTAGAACATATCAGTGTCTACAATGAATTTTTCGAATCGAGTTGCATCAGCGGTGATTATTTTAGACGAATGTGGCGTGTTCGTGAGAACTAAAAATAAAAACAGGAAAATGTGGTTTAAGAACTGGCTGCTACAAAGAAACAGGTTTACACATTTAAATCTACTTAGCTTTGTCAGAGACGATAGTCCTGACGACTACAAAAACTACTTCAGAATGTCTCATGAAAAACCTAAAATATTACCTCAAAAAAGTAGTTCCATTCATATCAAAACAAGATACTGTGATGCGGAATGCTATAACACCTGAAGCACGTTTAGCAGAGACTCTCCATTTTCTCGCCACAGGAAGTTCGTTTGAAAATCTTAAGTTTTACATGATCAAATCCCATCAAACTTTGGGCAAAATTATTCTAGATACCTGCAAGACTATCTATAATGCTCTCAAATGAGTGTGTTTGAAGTTAAGAAAAATATAAATACAATATTATGTACCTGTACATTCCCCCATTTCATTGTCTATCGTTCTTTATCCCTTATTTTTAGAGTTATTTTGAATGCATTGTATAAACAAATAAAGTGAACAGAATAAATTGACTAATAGAATAAGGCTAATATTTTTTAGTCATTCATTTAGTCAATAAAGCTTAGTTATGTTAGTTAACAAACTTTTTTTGTAGCATTGTATCTTACTACCTGTTCAGCTTATACACCTAGGAAAAAATTGTCGATTAAAATGAAACCAAATAACTTAGGTCTGATTAGGCTACAAGTACTTGTGATAGAAGATTACTGAATATACAGAATAAAGTGTAACAAGAACTTACGACGTTTTAGGGTTGGCGAGACAGGGACAAACTATAACGAAGATGTTGTCTGCATACAATAAAACAAGCAACTAAAGTACTAAATAACCATGTCGACATCACTCGCAACATGATTGGCTAGCTATAATACATGGTAGCCTACCTTCACATGGCATTCACTTAACATGAAAGGTCTCCCTTGGACAACTCTTAAATTTAGTGAATGTTAAGTTAACTGCATCGTGATGGCTCCCATTTAAAAACACGAGGACATTACGTTATGCAGAAGTTAAGTGTACATCAAATTGATCGTGATCCCGACATTACATATACAAAGCTATATGGAAGCCAAACTATGTTGTTAAATTATTATTGTTGTTATTATTATTATTATTATTATTATTATTATTATTATTATTATTATTATTATTATTATTATTATTAGCACCGCATCTTACTACCCGTTCGGGTTATACGGACAAAAGTTGTTAAAAATCAGATTAATTTTGAAACTTTAAATACTAATAAATAAACTGTGGTATTTGACAAAAAGAAAAAGAAGAAATTTAGAAGAAGAAACCTGGTGTCTACTGGCAGAGTTTGGCAGCCTGACGCAACCGGAAAGAACAAGAGAAGAGAGAGGAATAAACTTGTTACTTGTAATGGCCGAGCTTATGGGTGGTAAGCTTTTCTGTAGCCGGAACATTATCCATTTATAAATGTAGCATCCTGTGGAGGATAGAATATAAATGTCAACGAGGATAATAGTGGAAATTGCTTGAACGATGTGTGACTATTCGCGAGTAGTTTGTCTACTTCTATGAGAAATAACGTAAAGTTTTGTTGTTTTGTGTGAAAGCATGCTAGGTGGTGTTTTTCATTAATAATATTCGCTCTACGGGATATAGTTTTTTTATTATTCTTTGTAAGCATTGTAATGATATCGATTTTCCTGGCTTTATTAATATTTGAGATCATATTTCCTTTTTTCAGTTGACTTGATTTAAACTTATCTTTTCTAAGATACGGCCATGGTTTTTTTATTTCATTTAGCTGCACGTGTCAAGGGCATGGTCTGATTTCCGGGTAATATTGCGCAGTAAAATAATAGCAGGTGCATAGTGACGCCAAACCAGATTTAGTTTCGCGCTCATAGATAATTTCCCTATTGGTCGATGGAAAGAAATCAAGTAATGATCTGGGTTCGAGAGTATCTTTTTCTACGGGGTTCACAATCAACAAGGCAGCAAGACGCTTGGCTTGCTGACGCCAGTTGAGAGAGACTCCTCGTCTTAGGTAGTTGATAGACGTATGCAGGCGTTGTATAAAGATGTAATAACATATAGGCATTGCCTAACTAGTGTATCATAATGAATACAAATATTCTACAGTTGATAAAATAATGTGCAAATAAAACTTAACATATAAAGTACAAGGAAGTCTTAATATTCAAAAATATCACCCAATCATATAACCTTAGAAAGTATAATATATAATTGTTACAAATGACATACAACGTGAGGCTTACATAATGGTGTATGTTATAATTGACGTACAATGCGGGATACGACATGACTTTATTGTATATGTTACAATTGACATACAACGTGAGGCAAGAGGCTAGATTTTATTATATTTATTATAATTGACGTACAACGCGGGACACGATACGATGCAGGAGACTATATTATAAACGTTACAATTGGAGCACAACGCGGGGCTCGACAACTAGACTTAATTGTATGTATCACAATTGGCGTCCAACTGAGGGGCAAGTCTAACGTGACCAGATTTGTTCTGCCCTAAAGTGGGACATGTTTATACCAGGGGGTTTGGGGAATATAATCGGTATGGAAGACCTCTCCAGTGGGGCTGAGGAACCCCCCTCCCCCCAGATTAAAAAAATTTAAGCCTGAAAAATCGTATTTTGAGGCCATCCATGACCCCTGCAAGTAAGGTATAAGTTAAAAGTTTCGTATTTAGCTGAGTTCGGACGTTGCTGTTTTGTGGTAATTTGTTTAAAACAAGTAGAAAACAAAGCCTACGTAAGCCTACACTTTTTTTTGTGGGGGTGGGGGCTGTGATTGAAAACGTATGGACAGTTAATTTAGATGTTTATTTTTACAATTATTTTGATGTTGTTGTTGTTTAAACAAACCTCTAAAGACATACAAGTAAATAGAAAAGAAAGCACATTATATTTATTTACTCAGTAAGTTTTAGCATCAACATTCTAAGCGTACATTTTTATGTTTCATACAGACTCAATCATCATACTCATACTTTGTATTTGAACTTATTTGTTTTAACAGTGCTGGTGAGGACCGTAACATTGAATAAAAGTCCTGGCAACTCAAGTCAAAATTAATTTTTGTCACTAATATTGACCTTAAAATGCTCACCCTAAGTTGGGTTTTCTCCGATGTCCACACTTTTGTCATTGCAGAAAAAACTCTCTCAACAGCTGCATTACTTCCTGGCAGTGCTAGTACATATTCTGCGATTTTACTGATGTGCTGATGGTTTATGGAGTTTTCTCTCAAATGTTTAAGCAGTTCAAGCCACCGTTTATCAGATTCTAATTTGTTATCATTCCACACTGAAATATGGTTCTCAATGTATTTATTTACACAAGTCATTTCATCAAAAAGTTCCGTATCAGAAGACGCGTCGAAGTGTTTTTTATCAATAAGGTAGTCTACGGCTAGTTGAACATCAGACCATTCTGGATTTTTTTTCAGAGTTGCCCATTCAAACATTTCCAAGTCCTCGAAATGCGTTGTCCACTGCCCTAAATATTGTAATGATGTCTCGTAAAATGTTACAATAGTCTTGATAAAATCCTCTTTTTCAGGTCCTGAACAGTTGTTTGTCATTAAGTTGCGCAGTACATGAGGAATAAATCTAGTGATAATCTTATTTTGAAGGTTCTCTTTCATTGTTTTTATCTCCGCAGTAACCTCGATGGCAGAAACATTCTGACCTTCCACTTTTAAAACTGAGTTTTGGAAGGTAGCTGCTTGGCTGTGTATGAAATATAACCACATTAATGAATGTTCATCTTCAAAGAATGTCTTCAAAACCACGGGGCATTTAGGTTGACTCAGAAAGTATTCCTTAAGTGGCAAATACAATTTTAAAATTCTTTCCACGGCAGGCATTAGCGCTAGCCATCGTGTTTTGCTGTACCCCAACATTTTCTGGTACTCAATATCGATGGTGTCACAAATTTCTTTAAATTTTTCCACCCTTACTGTGTAAATATAGAAGTGTGAATATATTTTCACAACCACTACTTCTACATCTACTGGCAGACAATCAGACGCACTTAATATAGCGTTGTGTATAATGTGCGAAGCACATCCAATACCCACAATATCCCTTTGCAAAAAAGTTTCCAATTTACGATAAACATTCTCTGTTCCTTTTCTTCCTGCACCACCAAACATACAGTTTGTGTTATCCCCACTGAAAGATATTATTTTGTCTGTTAGGTTATGCTTTCGCAACAAGTCCTTTAAATAACTGACAATAATTTCGGAAGTTTCCCCAGGCTGAGACCGTAAGTCCAAATATTTTTACTTTCACCCCATCAAACTTATCCAAATATCTCACCAACACGGGTAATATTTTTTGTGACCCGTGGTTAGATGCGTCTGTCATTAAGGAAACATAATTTGCATTTTCCAACCCCCTTTTAAGTTGTGAATCAGCCAATGGTGCAAATACTTGAGTTACAATGGCTTGCGATTTTGTTCTGGCACAATGAAACTTTGGTTCAAAGCACGTACTTATTACTTTTGAAGCACAATCATTGGAACGAAAGCTGTGATTTTCTCGTACAGTGTGATAGGCCCAGACACCTTCGGCAGCAGAAACTTCGAGATCTTTCTTGGACGGCACATTACTTTTGAAAAACAAAGAAATAGATTTACTAGAACAAGCAGCCTGGTCTGAAGCTACGTGCCGATGAGATTTTAAATGTTTTTCCACATCACAGGAACCTCCGTGCGCAACACTAAACTCAGTACGACATTTTTCACACACGACATCACTACTGTTCGCTTCACTTTTAAGTTTTATGAACGGATATTTAGCCCGTAAGTCAGCGTTGAAAGAGCACTTTCTTTTTGGCATTATTAAATATATTTGTTTGCAAACTTAAATGCATACGACACAACTTTCTAAAGAGTAAACACAACTCTTTCGAAATAAATAAACACAGTTTAGGTTACTGGTCGGTCGAATGATCTATAAATAATCCTGTGTACTGCTAACTAACGTTGACGACTAACGAGTCCAACCGAATACTTCCGAAGGAGGCTTGAGTCAGAACGAATACTGTAGTTCTGTAGTTATTGGTACATTCTTGTGGTACGGTGGAGGGGGATTCACGTCATCTAGACTGGACTGATAGGCACTGGGCTGGCGCACTGAGTGTCTAGACGAGTCATAACAACGTTTATTAATTTATGTAGTTCACAAAATGGAATACCCTCCAAAGCGGGACAATTGTGCGTCCATGGAAAATTTTGGGGACAGCGGGACACATTTCCCCAAAGTGGACTGTCCCGCTCAAAGCGGGACGTCTGGTCACGTTAGGCAAGTCACGAGCAGTTTCAAACAGTGACCAAATCGAGGCTTGACAACGACACGAGATAAGAAGACGATGCTCTCTACAGACTGAGATACCGACAACTACAGCGACAGGACAACACGAGGCGAGAACCAAGAAACAAACTAGACAACACGACCATAGAACAGATTTCTACTTCAAGGGGACAAGAATGACCAAGGGTCCGGGATTCACTTCCAACTGGCGATCGAGCTGCAAGGAGGAAACTCTAACAGCGATCTAGCAGTTCAAGGACGTGGTGGACGAGGAAAGTGAACAGCTGACAGAAGCGGAGAACAACTGATAAACGAACTACGCGACAAAGCTGGAGACAACACGGCAACAAGGGACTACAAGACAACAAAAAATTTATAAATCACAGATAAGCCACCAACATTAAAATTAATATTATTATTAAGAAACACATCAACATTTTGCATGAAATAAAAAAACAACCTAACATTAATATTTTGGTAACACTGGGGAAATTATTTTATTTTATAATAAATATGGCAGAAGTAAATAGAGAAATGTTACTAGGCAGTGATAATGACAATGGTTTAAATGACTAAGACTTTGATGAAAGGCCACATAACCAATTAGGGTTAGATGAAATGAATAAACTTGAAACAAGCACAGAGTCAGATGAAATAACAGGCTATGATCAAGTAGCAGCAGTCATAGAAAATAATCAAAGTGCTTATCAAACTCAGGTGGAAAACAATGTCTTGCCCACTGAAAATGATATTGCACCAGATATAGGTCAGAAAGAAATTGTTGATCAAGAAAAAAGGGAGGATCTGATAATGATATAAAGTCTAGGAGTAAATAGTGAAGGAAAGGAAATAATAACAAATCAAATGGTAGCAGATCCTATAAAAGACTTTCATGAAATCATGAGCATTTTGTTGGCAGAAATTAGAGAGAGCAGTAACAAAACTAATCAAAAAATAGACGCAAATAGTCAAAAAATAGAAGCAATTAGTCTAGATCTAGGGCAGAAGATTAAAGAAAGCGATATAGATTTAAAAATAGAAATAGAAGCAAATAAAAATTTTCTATGTGAACAAATTGAGCAAAGTAGACAGATTTGCGAGAAAAGATTTGGGGAAGTAGACTTAAAAATTGACCAGCTAGAAAAAACTAATAAAGAATTTACTATTCATTTTAGTCAATTTGGAAAAGATTTAGTAACATTGGGTGAGAAACAAGTTAATTTAGAGGATGGACAGGAGAAGTTGAGAGAAAATTATTTAGAGCTTGCAAAAGAAACAAACATAAACAAAAGTAAAATTGATGATGTTGAAAAAGATTTTAAATGGAAATTAAAAGGTGTAGAGAATCAAATAGTAAATTTGGATCTTCAGGTTAGTCAGGCAAAAACAACTGTAGAAATAGTACAGTCAGTTTTAGAAAGTGAGGTCAATAAGAACTTAATTACAACTCAGATAAGTGAGGTCGTAATGAAAGAATGTAAACAGCCGGGGAGAATCGTAAAGGATTAATTAGGGAGAATAGTGAGTCAGTAGGAATAATGAATAGAAGAATTAACGAATTAGCTAAAGAATTTAAACCAACCTAAAATGTTGGGGAAGTTGTAAGTAGTGTAAGTAACCACTCTAACATATCCAAGGGTTTAAATGAGGTGACAATGTCTCTTATTCCAAAGTACAGGGGACGAAAGGGCAATGTGTCAGCAGTTCAGTGCCTTCAAAAAATTGAACGAGTAATAAAAGGGGGACATTTTAGTGAACAGAATAAAATAGAAATATGGATGTCTAATTTGGAAGGAGAAGCTTGGGTATGGGCTGATAACTTAGAAGATCAGTGGGAAACTTACCAACAAGCTAAGGAACTTTTTTTAGAAAAGTACTGGTCACAAGCGATGCAATATGACTTTCTGCAACTTATTTTTAATGGACGGTATGATCCTAGAAATGGCACGTTGAGTGAATATCTTCATAAGTTCATTACTCAGGCAAGTTATTTGAGATATCCAATAGAAGAGCATAGGTTGATAGGGACACTTAACTCATCATTTTCCCATCCCAGTTCAAGAGGTATTGATAGGTACCAACATGATGAACCTAAAGGAAATGGAAAGAATATTAGTAGCGTTTGATGATAGGAGAAATCGAAATAAAGAATGGGAAAGTAAAAGTAGCCCACCAAGGGAACAATTTGATAGGTACAGACAGGAACAGATTCCATATAACGATGGGAACAGAGAGAGGAATAGTAGGCCTAATAGACCCCCTCCTTTTGACTCTCAAGGTCAGGGACAAGGACAGTTTCTTCCCCATCAACAATGGAAGAGAGAAGGGAATCAAAGACCTCCTAACACTACGAATCCAAATTGGTCAAACAACAATAATGTAGGTCAAACTAATGTAACAACTGCACAAGTTCATCAACCAGCAAGTTTAAATCGGATACAGTCATTACCAGGGATAGCAGGTCAGGAAAACTGATTGCCCAATCACGTGATAGTCCGTACGTGGGAGGGTATTGGCAAGGAAATCGGACCATTGAACGGTTAATCATTTGAAATTTGTGTCACAAAATATTATTTTACATGGTAATTATGAGGAAGTTTTTCAATGAGGGGAAGTTAAGGTTAGAACTTCTGTTTTGTTTTATTGTGTCAGGAAGTATTGTTATAAATTCATTGTAATTAACATGAATGATACAAGTGGTCTTTCACAAGTGAAAGGATGTTTCATGAAACTGCTGTCATTGATCAGTTAGGATGTATGATATTTGGATAGGACACAATAAAGGGTTAATCTGTTGTAAAATGTAGTATATTATGTAAGAAAATCTAAAACTGTTAAGTTCAAATTAAATAAATGTTGTATATAAAAATATTCATGGGTAAAAATAATACTTATGAGAAAAGTATAAATACTAGATTGAAAAAATCATCTGTTTTGGTATTTGATCAGAGACATTTTATTGTGAAATAGGTAGAATGAAGATTCTATGTTGATTAAGTTTTCAAACACTAAAAATAGATGTGTAGTGATTCCATAAGGAATAATATAGACTTGGAATCTAAAAGAGAATTGGAAATATCCAGGTACCAGGGTTCGAGTTTTGAAAGAGGTCAACTTCATGTTTTCGTAAGTTTGAGAAATTGGAAAGTAAACAGTGATTTTCAATAGATAAAAAATGTAACTATATCAATTAAAGTAAAAGATAATTTCATACTTTAAAATAAATTTCAATGTGAAGAGTTTTATGTTTTGACTTAAAGGCTTAATCATAGCAATAATAACAAAAATAGATAGTTGTGAAATACAAAAGTTTGTAAAAGCAAGAGAGTTGGTTGATAAACAAGGAAGAGGTTGTTTTCTTTTAATATGTGAAGTTTAGATGTTGAAGCAAACGGTGCCTTAAGATGACACGAGTAATGAGTTTTGCATGATGATGCACATTTAAGAATTGGTGAGATTATAGGGAGATATTTGGGTTGAAATGACAACCAATTGAAGTTTAAGGTGTTATGAAGGAGATTTTGGAGATAAGATATGAGGTTATAAGTTCTGCGAGGAGATATTTAGTTGAGAAAATAATTTCAAAGGAAGTTAGTTCTCAAGCAATCAATGTGTAATAAATAAAAGGTAGAGTGGAGTTAAAAGGCATTTAAGCGATACAGGAAGGCTTAACATGTTTAAGGTGTGGAGAAAAGTACAGTTAACAACCAACTAATTTATTGTGAGTAAAAAACCAAAATAATGAATGACTATCAATATTGTATTTATGTGCAAAGAGTAATCAAACTAAACATTCACAGTAGAACCAAATTGAAAGTTGAAATTTTAATTTAAAGTTATATTAAAATATATGTTTATGTAATTGAAGCAATGATGTTTAAACTTAAAGAAAGATGTAAAATCACATTGAAGTTGACAAATGCAAAATGATAAATTCAAACTTCCAGTTATCAATATAAGTAGAGGTGGAAACGAATCAACGATAGGAAAACAATGGTACACATGCTATGTAATATCAGAATGTCAGATTTAATACCAACAGTGATTGAATAGTTTGTAAATGAGTTGAAAATATCAGGGTATAGATATGATAATATTGAGGTGAGGTAATCACACCACAAATAACAAGTGATTTGTAATCAAGTAACAAAGACAAGTTTTAAATGATATTTAGTTTCTTTCGGTATTTACAGATGTAAAGTGTTTTACGTTCATTAAGTGATAGTTTTTAAGAACAACAAATGAACTTTTGAGAAAAAGAAATTTGTGTAAAATATATAAACAATTTCAGTATTGCAATGTAAAAATATATTAAATATCTATATTCAAGAGTTATTTTGTGACAAGACAAAAAGAAAAACATTATATGATGTAACTCTACTATGCAACAAGAGCATATATAAATAATTATAACTTTTGAGTTCAAAACTCCTCTTAACATAATAATGCTATATTATTGGTAAATTAAGTATGACTTGCATACATTTCAAGATTCATGTTTAGTAAGTAAGAATGGTAATTTAAGATGTAAGTGAAGATTGTATTGCTTGCTATCGAAGATCATTGCATTTCTATTCATCCAGCAACCAGGGGAAGTACTGTAATGATATCGATTTTCCTGGCTTTATTAATATTTGAGATCATATTTCCTTTTTTCAGTTGACTTGATTTAAACTTATCTTTTCTAAGATACGGCCATGTTTTTTTTATTTCATTTAGCTGCACGTGTCAAGGGCATGGTCTGATTTCCGGGTAATATTGCGCAGTAAAATAATAGCAGGTGCATAGTGACGCCAAACCAGATTTAGTTTCGCGCTCATAGATAATTTCCCTATTGGTCGATGGAAAGAAATCAAGTAATGATCTGGGTTCGAGAGTATCTTTTTCTACGGGGTTCACAATCAACAAGGCAGCAAGACGCTTGGCTTGCTGACGCCAGTTGAGAGAGACTCCTCGTCTTAGGTAGTTGATAGACGTATGCAGGCGTTGTATAAAGATGTAATAACATATAGGCATTGCCTAACTAGTGTATCATAATGAATACAAATATTCTACAGTTGATAAAATAATGTGCAAATAAAACTTAACATATAAAGTACAAGGAAGTCTTAATATTCAAAAATATCACCCAATCATATAACCTTAGAAAGTATAATATATAATTGTTACAAATGACATACAACGTGAGGCTTACATAATGGTGTATGTTATAATTGACGTACAATGCGGGATACGACATGACTTTATTGTATATGTTACAATTGACATACAACGTGAGGCAAGAGGCTAGATTTTATTATATTTATTATAATTGACGTACAACGCGGGACACAATACGATGCAAAAGACTATATTATAAACGTTACAATTGGAGCACAACGCGGGGCTCGACAACTAGACTTAATTGTATATATTACAGCATGTCGTCGTTTGGATTTGAACATTTTGAAGAATTACCTAGAAAGCCTGTAACTGGCATTTTTAGTTAATAAAACTGAGGAGGTGGAGAAGGTTCCACTTCTATTAATTAGAGTAAGGTTTAAAACATACAAGCTTCTTAATAACCATTTGATGTCAGATGCATCTAAAGACAAAAGTTATAAGCAACTAGTTCGGATGTTAAAGAGTCATTTTAGTCCGCCAAAATCTGTGGTGTCGGAGAGGGTTCAACCAGCGTTCGCAAGCGGAGTTTGAAACAGTAGCTCATTATGTAATGGAAATAAAAAGACTAGCAACCTCTTGTAATTCTGGAACATTTCTCAAGGATGCATTATGTGATCGGTTGATAAGTGGTCAACGTAACAGATCTATTCAATGCCAGTTAGCTAGGGAGAAGATTATCACATTTTAGGAGGCGTGTGAAATGGCTGGGCGTTTATATTTAGCCAACGAACAGCTTAAGACATTTCATAAGGTAGTGCCTGATTCTGTGAATTTTGTTGGAAAGAGAGGAAAGGACAAGCAAATGAGTAAAAGAACTGGAAAGGATCCAGGAGTGCAGGGGAAGAGGTGGTGTTATAAGTATGACAGTCCTTTGCATTTGGCTGTGGAGTGTCCTTTGAAAACCAAAACAAATGCTACACATGTGGCAAGGTAGAACATATAACTACGACATGTAGATTAAAGAAAGAAAAGAATGGGCCTAAACTTAATAAAGTTAATGAGCTAGAATTATGACATGCCGACGAGGTAAGGGACAGTGATGCGCAGTGGGTAACAACAGTGAAATTGGATGGTAAGCCATTGGAAATGGTGATTGACACTGGCTCTCCACGCACCTTGATGCCAGAAAGTGTGTATAGAAAAGGGTTTAGGATGAAAACTCTAGGACCGCCGTCAGTGGGACTGAATTCATACTTGGGTCATGTTTTAGATCTGAAGGGAGAATTTAGGGCCGAACTAATGCACGGACTCTCTAAGATGGAGCTTTCCATCTTAGTCGTTTCCTCTAATCGGAAAGGATTTCTGACATTGTAGGGGATAAATATGTTACGTTTGTTGAAATTGGACTGGCAGTCAGAAGTTGTGTATGTTGGGAACATGCTACAGCACTGATCAAGTCTGGTGAAATCACTAATTTCTAAACAATCAAAGGTGTTTGACGGACCAGTGGGGGCTATTAAGGGAATAACAGTAGATGTGGTTATGAAAGAAGGAGCCACGCCTATATTTTGTAAGGCGAGAACAGTTCCTTACGCTTTGCAGGATGCGGTGGAGGAAGAATTAAAGTTGATGCGGGATGAGGGAATAATAAACATAGCCAATGTGCTACACCGTTAGTGTGTGCACCGAATTAAAATTTAAATGTCATGTGGGGATTTTAAAATAACCCTAAATAAATTTGTGGAAGACGAACACTATCCGTTGCCCACAATGGAGAGTATTTTTTAAAAGCTATCTCGGGAAAGATATTTAGCAAAATTGATTTTTCAAAGGGGTACCTAAAGTTGCAGGTTAGTGAAGCGTCTCAACCTTTACTATTTGTAAATACGCATGTATGATTGTTCAGATTCCGCAGAATAAGTCCAGGTATTAAGAGTGTTTGTTCTCCTTTTCAATCTGTCATGGACCAAATTTTGCTAGGGTTATATCGATGATATAATAGGTACAGTGAAAGAGGTCATGAAACGTACACATGAGGTGCTTCAGAAACTAAAGGATTATAGAGTGAAAGTAAACAAGGACAAATGTGTTTTTCTGGCATATGAAATTACCTATTTGGTTCAAAGGATTGATATGAGGGGAATTCATACAACCAAGGGAAGGGTAAAGGACATTTTAGGGGCAGCAGCACCAGAATATGTGGCATAGCTGAGAGCATTCCTAGAACTTTTGCAATTTTATAGGAAAATTCTTACCAAACCTATCAATGGAGTTGAGTCCTTTGTATAAATTGTTGGAGAATGGCAGGAGGTGGAAGTGAGACCAAGAAGAGCAACAAGTGTTTGAGAAAAGTAAAAGGTTACTAGTGGAAAGTGACACAGCGGTGCCATTTGACTCTTCTTTGTCCATTAAGAAAACTTTCGATGCTTCCAGTAAGGATCTTGGGAGCGTGTCTTGTGTCATGTGTTCCCAGATGGTTCCATTCGACCTGTATATTTTAAGTCCAGGACATTGTCAAAAGCGTAAAAGAACTATCCGCAAATAGAGAAGGAAACTTTAGCATTGATTTTCGGAGTAAAAAAATCCCACATGTATGTTTTTGGTCGTGAATTGACCCTGGTTACTGACCATAAACCATTGTATTTGTTGTCCTCCAAGAAAGGTATTCCAGAGATGGCAGCAGCTCGTATATATCTGTGGGTGCTGTTACTGTCCTCATATATTTATGAGTTGGAGTATAGAAGAGGATCTGAGATCGCTGAAGCGGATGTGTTGTCACGATTTCCGGCTGGGGATGGGAAGATGTTAGAGAAGGATAAGGATATAAATTTTACTTTTGCATCTTTGGTGGAGCTACCAATATCTAGTGGGGAAATTGGGAAAGAAACTAGGAAGGAGTTATGTCTTAGTAAAATTGTAGACTTGACACTGCATGGTTGGCTACTCCAGATGGAACGGAAATTGATGCTTTTTTTTTCAAAATGACATGAGATCTCCATTGAAGATGGGTGTCTCCTTTGGGGGAATCGAGTGGTGGTCCCAGAGGTGTATCGTCAGATCATTTTGTCAGTGTTACACGAAGAACGCCCTAGAATTTTTAAGATGAAGGCGTTATCCTGAGGTTATGTGTGGTGGCCAGGAATTGACTCGCAGATTGAATAAATGTACAAGAAAGTTCCATTTGTCAGGAGACTCGAGATGCTGTTCAGAGAGTACCATTCCATCAGTGAAGCTTGTACTGATCGCCTCTTAAAAAGGTAACCAGTGACACATATTGAGCTTAATAAAAAGTGTATATTTAAAGGCCCTCCTTACCTAACTTAGCCAAGACTTAAAGAGAGCGTAAGGAAACTACTAATTAACAAAAGGTAGGTTTAGAGGGTTACACAAAACACGTGGTTTTACACAGAGATCTTTAAATCAAAATCCATTTACAAAAAAAGGACTTTAAAATTTATTACAAAATAAAAAAAATATTAAAGACATATTATATTTTTAATTTTAAAGTAATAGAGAAAAGATTACATTTACAACTTTACCGATTTGTCAAAAAGGGTTACATCATAACAGATGTCTATTGTAGAAGACCAGAGAACCAAAAATATTAATAAAGATAAAGAAAATAACCTTCAACCATCATACCTAATTCCCTGTGATATTATAATTTAAACCGTGTGGTATATAAGATGCCGACCGATACTAAATAGCAACATAAGAAAACCAGGTCTCATGGTCGACACATTTAGTGTAACATCATTATACAAAAAGATACAAAATAATAAAACCTAAAAAAGGTCAAAATCATAAAGATAACTACACGGAAACTTTACCTCATAATACCAAAACAAAAAATAAACAAAAAGAAAAAAGACTACATTTTAAATTTGAATTAATTCACCAATCAAGTTTTAAAAAAGAAGAAAACCAAAATTTAATGTCTCACTTCAATTGAATCCAGAGAGAGTGAAATAGTCAACGGCGTCATCTGCCTGAACAGGAAATCGTGATTTTGGTGAGGCCAATCAGCGACAAGCCCGCAAGATAAAAAAGGACCAATGGCATGATAGTTGAAGACTTGACATAGAAAAATACTTAGAAAACAAATATACGCAAAAGGAACCCAAGGTAAAAAAACCATTAAGGTAAAATTTAATACATAAAAACAGGTACAAAGAGATGTAATTATTTAACAAAGATTGAATTAATCATTTAGAAAAGATTATTAAAAACTTTAGTTCTACTAATTCCCATCCAGATCGCCACCTACTCCGGAAGTACTGCTCTTTAATTTAAACTTTTTTCCGACAGACTTCGCTACTCACCACTACCAAAAGCTTCAAGGTCGATAGAAACTGGTCAGTTTATAACCAATACAAGCTGGCCACTAAGAGGATGGCAGAGAGTTCATATTGATTCCGCAAAATTGGAAGGAACAGAATACTTAGTGTTGGTCGAAGCTCATTCTAAATGGACAGAGGTGTTCCCCATGTCTACTACGACATCACAAAAAATAGCAAAACTAAGGACATGTTTTGCATCCTATGGTATGCTGGAGAAGCTATTGTCTGATGGAGGTCCACAGTAGGTTTCAGATGTAATAGAAGATTATCTGAGAGGAAATGGGGTCGTGCACATAGTATCACCATCTTATCATCCAGCATCTAATGGTCAGGCGGAAAGCTCAGTGAAGATAGTGAAAAAGGCACTCTTACGAGCTTTGAAGCAGGATCGTCAGGAAGGGAGGGAAAGAACTCTCCAGTATAGGATAGATAATTTTCTTTTTGCCTATAAGAATACCCCTCATACAATTACGGGTAAAACCCCGGCAGAGTTATTTTTATTGTTCAGACCGAGAACTCGGTTGTCAATGTTGGAGCCTCATCTGGTGGCAAGAGTGGCGTAAAATAAAGAAAGAGTGGAAATAAATTGGAATAGAAAGGCGAGATCACCTCAATAAGGATTATAAGTCCTGTTACTTATCTAGCTAGGATGGGAACTAGGGTTAGGTTTGTGCATGTGGATAACTTGCGCAATTCAATGTTAGATAGTGGGAGGTTAGCCCTGTTGGGGAAAAAACTAGAAAACCAATGACCCTGTGGAAGGAGTGATTTTGCCTTTGGTAGAATATAATTAACAAGAAATTTCTCTTGGGCCAACAGATGAGCTGTCTACAGAGAAACCACCCATCAGTTTCCCCAGTGCCTCGGAATCGCCTTGGTCATGCACCCCTCAGGCTGTGAGGCGAGCTCCTCGGGTAAGGAAGCCCCCGAGGAAGCTGGATCTGTAATGATCCAACCACCCCTCTCTTCCCTAGAACTGAAAGCAAGATAGGGAAGAGTTTTTAAAGTAGACTAGGTAGGTTAAGTGACACTGTGAATACGGATGTAAATTATAAGGAGAGACAAGGCCAATATTTCGAAGGGGAAAGGTGTAGTATTTTAGAATAAGAAGAAGTGAAGAAGAAGAAAGTGTTGGCAACCTGACGCAACCGGAAAGAAGGAGAGAAGAGAAAGGAGGAAACCTGTTACTTGTAATGGCCGAGCTTATGGGTGGTAAGCTTTTCTGTAGCTGGAGCAATATCCATTTTTAAATGTTGCATCCTGTATCCACACTAATGACCAATTATTAAAAATTTAAGTAATTAATAGACTTTTTAATTTGTTGACACGTGGACGATTAAGTTTTGTCAGGTTAGGATAGTTTATAGTAAACTTATTTACCGTTTTCTCACTAAAATGTTGAAAGATTTATTTAATAAGTATGTTTTGCTATCTTTGTAATATAACTTCTTTGTACTGGTTGACTTAAGCAATGACAAATAATCACAATCCTCCAAGTGATGCCTTTCTATTCTCTATATTGAGTTAGCCTATTAAATAACATTAAAATAGTTACTTTAAAATATAGAATGCTTGTCAAGGTATTTGTTTATTACAGCTCATCTAAAAAAAATTGTCACAGAATTTGTCTTGGTAAAAGTGCAGTAGAGTTGCTACTTTACAAAATAAAAAAAATTGGACAGTGTGATATCAGACACAAATTTCATCGTCTCCCTATCACCCCTAACTAATGTAATTTCAAAACTAAATGTGAATTTTGGGAGTGTAAGAACATTTTAACCTCAGTAGCAACATGTTTATTTACATTTGAGCCATACATTTCAAACTATATAAATCTGTGAGCAGTTGTACAGTTGTTAGATAAATAAACTGATACACTGCATCTCCGTGCTAACATAAGTATCAACTTAGTATATGTTTTGATCAGGAAGAAAACTATTGATTCTTTACCAACTTTGAAAGCCAGAAAGCTACACATTTGGCTTAAACATTGAGGAGGACGCTGTTTTAATGTTAATAAAAGAGTACTGTCTAGAAAGTTGGACACGAGGCAACCATAAATCATCATCATGAATGGTTTCTAGCCTGTGGCCATGTCTGTTTAGTAAAATGCCTCCCCTCTCTATTTTTCCTTATTCCTGCACTCTCTTCCTCTCACTTGCACACTTATTGCTATCTGTTCCTCACATCTCTTCCTAGGTCTCCCTTGCTGTGTCTTCCCTACATACTTCATATCCATTAATCTTCTTGAAATCCTCACCCCTTCCATCCTCATTACTTGGCCATACCATCTCATCCTATTTTCCTTTATTATCTCATGTACTCCCTGTACCCAACTCTGGACCTCACTTATTCATTTATTCACTATTTCTTCCGGTGACAGTCAGCATGCTCTTCAAAAACTTCATTCCCATGACCTCCACTTTCCTTTCTTTTTTATCCAAGTCCAGGTTTTTGCTGCATACGTAACTATGGGTATGAAGTATACTTTCCCTATACCAGAGATTCTTAAACTTATTACACTCGTGACTCATTTTCGCTGAGACATTTTTACACAACCCTGGGTATTTAGGTATATAAAATAGGTATATACAAATCAAACATTTACTGATAGTAAATCATTAAGCAATTTATTTTAAAATAATTATTTAGTATACATATAATTTATTATACCATTTTTATTTAAAGTCGAAAGCAAATTTGCATACTAGTGAGATGGATTTACGTGTTTATTTTTACATAAATAATTAAATCTTGGCAGAATATTTGATACTGCAGGACGTAGGACATCTTCAACGTCTTTCAGAGTTGATTGATATTTTGATTTTATAATCGTCACTGCTGAGAACATTACTTCGCATTGATATATGGTACAAAGTGACAGAAGTATGTTTAGGGCCATTTCAGATATTGTTGGTAATTCTTTCCTAAAACCAAGCCAAAATTCATTTAACGATTTCTTAGGAAACAGTTTTAAACCTGTGTCCCTTGATAACCCGGCAAATTCTTCTTGGCCTTTTAATGGCAGATGAATGACGGTTTTAATTTAATTTGAATATATTTTATGAGCCCAACTTTGTTCTTTAGAATCCAAATTTGAAGGGAAGTATTTCTGAAAGTGTGTCTCCATCACTTCAGATGATCAGTTATAGCTCTTGCGATTAAATCTTTCGTTTTGGATTTTTTTATTATTATAAAATAATCGGTAGCTTTAAACATATCTAAAGAACCATTTTCCATCCTATTCTTCCATATGTTAACTTTTATAGTAAAACTTTCAGTTTTTTCTTTTAGCATGTTATAATTTACTGTATGTTCAGAACCAAGGCTGCAGTGAAGTCGTGCGATGCAACACGGGCGAGCACTGCCAGAAACACCTCGGATTCATTACGCGTTTGATTTTAAATTAATATTTTGTTGCTTTGCGCTCGAAAACCTTTTACTGTAGCCTAATTTTTCGCGACTTCAACATTAAGTTACTTGACTCCATTTGGTCTCGTGACCCCCAGTTTAGGAAGGCCTGCACTATACAACACTTCCTTATACTTCAGGGAAGCTTCTCTTTCCCATAGGAGATCTTTTGCATATCTGTAGAAAACCTCTCTCTGTGCCCTCGTTTCACTGTATCTTCTATGCTGCCTGCCCCCCTTTGCCTCAGTCATACTATTAAGATACTTTACACTCTTTGCTTCTTTCAACTCTACTCCATCCAGTTCTATCCCCTTTCTTGGCCCTGTTCTCTGCCATGTCATCCCCATCACTTCACTTTTCACCATACTAGATTTCATTCCACACTTTTTCACCTCCTCATTCATTCCCTGCATCTGTTCCTGTACTTCCTTTTCCTCCCATACCATCAAGTCATCCACGAGCATAATTGCTTTCATTTGCTCCTCACCCAATTTTACTGCCACACTATTCATTATCATTTACATCACCAATACAAACATTAATTATGATAGGGCACCTGCTTGACTCAATATTTTAGTTGGAATCACTCTGTCCACGCTCGCTCTGTATATACACAACTCACATTATTATCATACATATTCCTTACCAGTAGCGTAATCTCTGGGTATGCTAGTCCTGCGCCGCATACCCAAAATGATATGGACTAGTTTTTTGTTTAATTCAATGCTGTCTGTGCGAACTGTGTAAACACTAATGTTTAAATTATTAATAAATATACATGGAATGAATTATTAATTTTAAAATTAATATTGGTTCATATTCCAAAAATACTGTGCTTTAAGTAATTCTTCTTCCAAAAGGTTCTACTTGGTAGAATAAGAAACCCAGGGCTTGCTACTTAAAAACCGCAAGGCAAGCTAGGGAGTCTCTAATGCCCTTGCCCAATGTCTAGGGGGCTGCAACACATTCCTTTCCGCTCACCCATAAGTAATTGGCCAATGAGCTCGGGTTTTCACAACCCAGGTCATGCTGTTCCTGTGAAGCAAGCTATGCATAGTGCCAACTATTGAAAAAAGATTCAAGATCACAATGTTTATTTATTAAGCTAATTTAGTGTAGTTTAAGTAAAATTACATAACATATATAAAAAATTATTTGCGAAATAATAGTTAGTATACGTAACAAGCATTAAATTATACACTAATTAAAAACATTGATTTATGTTTAGGTATATTTCCACTTGATATTATCGATAATATTTAATATAATGAGTCCTTTTTTTCTTTAATTCTTTCTTTATTTTTGTAGTGCAATATATATTCCTTAAACTTAATGTCGGTACTTCATTAGCCATCCCCCAGTTTATGAAAAAAATACAAAAATCTTTGTATGGAACTGTGCGCTTCACAGTGCCAGCGACGTGGTGTTTGACTGTTGTGCGCATGCGAACATAGGAGGAGGTGAGAAGGAAGGCGGGACTGCCAGGTAGAGAGAACACTGTTGCTCTCACAGTGCTGGCTCTGGCGTGATGGTGGAAGGACGGTTTTTTTTTTACTAAGTGTGTGTTGTGTTTAAAAACCGTGTACCATATTTTTGAATGTGATAAAGTGTAGAAGAGTGTATAATTATATTATTATTCTGCTTCCAGCTATTCTATTGGATTCTTTTTTTTTTTTTTCGTTTTTTTTTATTTAACAAAAATACTAAATGCGTTTGCAGTACTTTCAATGGAGAAAAATTTCCTCAATTGTCATCCAGAGATCAAGGAAAGAATTATTGAACTTTTTGCGCAAATTAAAACAAGAAGAATGGATTTCATTTTTAAATGAATAGATCAAGCTTGAACTCTAACAATTTAAGTTAAAGTAAGTAAAACAGTTTGGTGTTTTGGTTAAGATTTTATAAAGTTCCTAAATAAATGTTCTTTTTATACATGTTTTTTTTTTCCTTTTACACAATTTTAAAACAAAGGCTAAACCTTTTCTGGAACCCCCACCACCACTAATTTTAGCTACGAGCCGCCACTGGCTGGTGACGAGGCTACTTTAATGTCATTCGACCATCAAAATTTTATTGCATTATTTTAATAAGTGTATAAATATAAGCTATAAATATTGATTCAATTATTTCAAATCATTACAGTTATCGAGTAATAAGCAGTTAAACTTGCTATTTTATCCATTTTGCGTACTTATTTTAAGGTAAAGTAGTTAATGCATAGGTATTAAATTTATTCTAGCTAGACATGTATATGAAGTGTATTTAATGAAGTAGTTACAAGATCTTAAATAAATATAGTTTTTAGTCTATAAGATATTTAATAATTGTAAATTTACATGATTTTTAATCTTATAGAAGTATTTTTCGTTTTATACCCTGATACTTCTATTTTATATCCTTTTATAGTACATATTGTCGTTATTTCAATTTTGTTTGTTTTATTAAACTAACTCTACTTTTTTATTTAATTTCTGACACTAAATTGATCAATGTAAATGTAAATTTGTTATGTCTATTTCCTGAAACTTCTTTCTTTGACTGTACCTACCAATAACACAGACTAGCCGAACAAGGAAGGGTCGAGCCATCTCTACTAATGACTCATCCTAGAGTGTTTATTTTTAGCACCACATCTTACTACCTGAATGCAGAGTTGCGACATTTATTTTGTCTGTATTTCCTTCCGGCACTTGGATAATATTTTACTGTGTTAGTTTTGCTCTTCAACTCAAAGTGTCAAAGGAACTCATAGCTTGGTGCATCAAAACGCGTCTTGATTTTAAACCTATTGCTTATCTGAATATTACAATTAACTTCATGAATGTATAAAAATATATGCGTTTCACTTTTATTACTGGTTGTAAATTGAACACTAAACAGTATATACAAATCTTAAACGTGATAAAAAAAAATCTAATTTCACATGAGTACTGCATGTCTTTAGGTATTTTCCGATATCCGATATGGTTTTATGTCCCAGGGCCTTGTTACCACTGGTTCATAATCTGCTATTGTTTGATGTCCCGGGGCCTTGTTACCACTGGCTAATAATCTCCTATTGTTTGATGTTCTGGGGCCTTGTTACCACTGGTTCATAATTGTTGCTAAATATACAAATAATATACCACAATAAAGTGATTTCAACTTCAAAAACGTTTAAATTTCCCAATTTGAAAGCGAAATAATATTACGACGCACACGTTTTTACAATATTTATGTAATTTTTCTATTACAAATCTGATCTTGTATTTACATTTTTCAGAATTGTTGTGTTTTCAGCACATTTGTGTTCGTGTCCTGGAGAGATAGCTTAAAGTATATTTAAAATTAAGATTTACCTATTCTTAATTAGGCCTAATACATAATAATTATATAAGTTGTATACAGTAGATAGAGGAAAATGTATATTTAAGGCCATATGTACAGAAATTTTTTTTTCGTCATTCGAAAGAGTTTTATTCTATGAAATATTAAACATCAAAAATTTATTTTTAACTATTTTTATTCAAGAGCTATGAGGGTAAGAAACTTCAATTTTTACGTTTTCCAAATCAAGTTTTAGGCTAAACTTTTTGAAATAAAATTTTGAAAATTAAAATTTAGTATCTTTAATGCTATACCTATTTGATAAAGCTGGGATTTTACCGTAGTTATTAGCATACTCTATATAAATATACTCAAAGTTCCCTTAAAATCAACACAATTCAACAATTGTTTATTAATATTAATTCATCTATAAATATATAATATTAGTATTCATGCGATGTATTGATGTGTATACTTAAGATTAAAAATATATTCAGATTTAAATATGCAAATTTTTACTGAATAACTTGATTTGCGTATGACATAAAAATATGCACTGAAATTCCAAGTTTGCTCGCGATATCAAAACTTTGTAGGGAAGTGTAGCTTAGTCGACAAGAACGGGTGATAGCCCGCCTCCACAGCAGTTACTCCGCTGTATTATCACAGACACACAAGTAATCTGCAGTCCTTGCGAGATTCGAGATTTCTGTTTGAACGATCATTCACAAGTTGTCTCTTAAAATAGTTAGACTCATTAATAATAATATTTAGAAACGCGTCTTACTAACCGTTCGGGTAGAATCATATTGTAGTGATATTAATATTTATACCACTATCAGGGTTATTTCATTATTAAAACATGTTGTAGTAATTTTTAGATTTGTGTTTTATTTGTGATCTCTGTGAACCGTAAACACACTATATATATATATATATATATATATATATATATATATATATATATATATATATATAATTATTAAAAAAAATAATTATTAAAATAATAAACAATGGTTCCTTCCATCACAACCTGGAAAACGTCAAGCTTTGAAACCGAGTACGGGCATAATATAATGTATTATATAGGCAGATAGGCTTTATGTTTGTTTTATATGTTAGGGGTTTCCAGAATCAGTAATATAGAATATACCCCTACCAGAAATCGATCCGAAGCTCTTTGCACTGTAGACCACCCCGCTGGATGAGTTATTATTATTATTATTATTATTATTATTGCACCACGTCTTACTACCCGTTCGGGTTATACGCACTTACGTAATGTGTAATGGTAGGAAGATTGTGAGATGAAATGGAGGACCTACATTTTTACGGGAATCCGAACCACGGTGGGGCCTGGCATTCCTCACATTCAAAGCGACTGAGTTAACATGTCGGGCTAAATACTATAATTATATCAATTTATAGCCTGTTTTTTCTTACGTTCTCCCCAAACTGTCAAACTTTTAATTGAGTGGCCTTTATTATTATTATTATTATTATTTTTATTTATTATTATTTATTAGAAGCGTCTTACTACCCTTTTTCGGGTTTTTTACGCACTTACGCAAAATGTTAATGGTAGGGGTGTTTTTTAAGATGAAATGGAGGACCTACAGTTTAAGTGGAATCCGAACCACGGTGGTGACCTGGCATTCCCCACATTCACAAGAGTCTTTCAAAGGGGAAGAAGGGTTTGGTAATCAGATAAATCTTTGCCGGGACCGAGGATTGAACCCCGGGCCGCCCACTGAAGTCTGACATTACCCCTAAACCACCAGGTCACCCGAGTGGCCCTTGAAAATATGCTTGTAAGAAATAATTATTTTATCGCCTTAAAATTGTGTGATGCAAGAAATTCGTTTAAGCTTGCAATTTTTCCAGATTTTATATTGCTTAAATTTTTTAAAATTCTATTGGTTATTTAGAATTTTTCTGTTAATTCCAACTAAAAAGGGGATAATTAGGTAAGTTAAACGTTGTTAGCTCCCATATAAGAGTTATAATGATGATGTGCCAATTAGTAGATATCCTGTTGGGGGACCTAAAAAAATAGAAAGGTATAGTGTTAATTATTTATGCATTTTTTAACTCACTTAGAGAGTAATTTTAGGCCCAAGTATGATATTATGTAGCAATTGATGTTTGCATTTGCAAGGTGTGGTACTTTGAATTTACCTCAATTGAAAACCGCATTTACTATTGTAACGACAGTCTTTCTAAGATTTTTTTTTATTATTTTTTTGAAAAATAATTAATAAAATAATTAATTTCATTCACTAAGGAATGTTTTTTATTACATAGACTCATAAAAAATTTGTGTGAGAGAGAGAACGATTTTTATTTGGATTAATTTAATCAAAATAACTGAAACATTCTTATCCAAATTTAAAAGATTTAATAATAATAAAAAATAATAATAATATTTGCACCACGTTTTTCTACCCCTTGGGGTTTTATACGCTTTATGTACTAATACGCAAAGGATTAGATTGGGAAGGTTCACCCGCTGAGATTTAAAACCTCGATTCCCGTCCTCAGCATTTCGAGCTCAACACAAGGCGTTAGAAAATCCGCCACCGTGGCGGGTAAATAAGATTTAACTTATATTTTAATCGCTCCCCAAAATGTTTTTTAGACCTTTGAATTATTTAGTGATTGGTTTTGAGGTTTGAGTTATTTAGGGTGCAAGGAGAAGGAAAACAAAATTTTATAGTAAATGCCCATATTTACTTGGGATGGGTTGGAAAAAACATAGAAAGAGAACACATGTGGAAACCCACCTAAAAATTTGTAAAAATTATAATTTTTTATTTGACTAGGTAAATTATTAATAAACCACCTTTTTTAATTGTAAACTCGAGTTTTATTGCTGCAAGTTCCTAGATTTTTTTGAATACTTATTTTCTACCTGATTCCCCAACCGATTCAAGTCCTTATCGAAGTTTGGCTTTAATAATATATCTCACTTTTAAATAAAAATATTATTATATGTACATGACTTGCAAAAAATTAAAAACGTAATCCCCAGTTTTGTTCAATTTTCTCTCTTGGTGTATATATATTAAAAATTACAGCTTATATTGTTTTTATAAAAATATTTTCTTTTTTAATCGCTTTATCTCTAAGAAAATACTTTTGGCCTGGTTTTTATTAAAAATAAATAATATACATTTAAAAATGATAATTTAGGCCCTAATACCGATTCAAATTTCCAAAGCTCTGAAGATGATAGTTGTGAGAATAGTTCAATAGAAAATTAAGAATTTTGAGTTGTTAGGAAAAGTGACGATGACATACCTAGATTATTGTAAAAAGATACCTCCGTCAAAAAAAATATAACAGGAATATGGATAGATATTTAATATTTTCTAAAATAATCCCACAATTTGTACCATGGGTAGGTCCCAAAACTGTAAAAAAAAAACGTCCGCGAAGTTCCCCTTCCCCATTTAAAATTCAAGTTTTTTTTTTTGCAATGTTTGTTTTTCGCTTGTTGCAGTTTTCCACAAATTTTTCTTTGTTTTTTTTTGATAGGCCCACAAATGATAAGTCTTACATTGGTGGGGGCCAACCTTAAACGGTAACACCCCCCGGCCCTCCCCGCCCCCCCGCACCCCCCACACACACTTTGAAAAAATCACATTTTATGTTTTCCGATCGTTTGTTTCCGGATTATCCGCAAAAAAGGTTCGTTTGTTCTGCATTTGTTCTTGCACAAATGGGAATGAATTGTGACATTTGCTTACTGTGAGGGGCCAACTTTACGGTAGCCCCTCCACTTTGAAAAATTCATGTATTTACTATTGCATTCGTTGTTTCGGATTGTCCAGAAAAAATTTCGTTTTTTCCGTTTTGATGGCCCACAATGGTATGTTTACATTGGTAGTGCCAATTTACGATATTCCCCTCACTTTTAAAGAAATAAAAATTTTTATGGTTGCGACATTTATTTCGGATTTTTTAAAAAAAAAAATTTTTACCTTTTGATACGTCCCCCAAAATTAGCTATACTTTAATTTGACATTCATGAATTCCCCTTCCCCTCTTTTAAAAACAATTTTTTTTTGATTACAATACTTTTTCCCTTTCGTTAGTTCCGGATTGTTCCGCAAAAAAAAAAAATCTTTTTTTCCGTTTTGATATGTCACAAATGATATGTTTATTTGTATCTCCACGAAGCTGCCTCACCATCTTTTCCCCCTAAAAACTTTAAAAAATAAAATTTTATGATTGCAATTTTTGTTTCTTCGTTTGTTTTCCGATTGTTCAGGAAAAAAAAGTTTGATATGTCTTTTATCCCCATAAATTGTTGTTTACATTGCACGTCAATGAAGTTGACTCCCTTCCCCCATCTTTTAAAAATCCATATTTTTTTATGATTGCAATAATTTTGTTCTTCGTTTGTTCCGGAAGGTTCCTGAAAAAACGCACATTCGTTTTGACAGGACAACACAAGATTTATTTACACTAGGAGGGAGATTGACGCTCTATGGCAACCATATTTCCACATGAACATACAACTATTAAAAATAGTATTTTATCTTTTCAAACAATAATACGTTCTTGGTTAGTTTTAAATTTATTTTTGCGAAGATTTCCATTTATTCCTTTGTAAAGCCTCGATAATTTTTTCTAGTAGTAGCTCTCTCACATTTCAAAACTTGAACATTTTTTGTTTAAAGTTTGTTTTTTTTTTGTTTGAGTTCCTTAACATGTTTATCTTTATTTCGTTCTGATTTCTTTTAAAAATGTGTTTTATTTCATGTTGATTTGTTTTAAAATTACTATATTTTTTATCACTATGCTAAGCTCCATTTCCCACCTCAACTGGATAAAATAAACAAAATTTTTATTTTTTATTTTAAAACTTTATTAGTTTGTTCCCCGATTATTGTGCTTATATTTTAGTTTGTTAGTTCTTAGATCTCTTACAAACGCTAAATAAAATAGTGTCACTAAGATGATGCCTTTTGTATGTGCGACCTGTAAAGAATGTCCCACCCTCTGTGTCAAAGTATGAAAAATAATGTCTTTGATTCGCTCACTATGCACAAAAAAAGCAATAAAACGCGGAGAACTCGAAATACAAAAACTTTGGTCTTAACTTATTGCATGCCATAAAAACTCATAGTAAAGAAAAGTATTTTTTAGGCCTTACTTCCTCCTAAGCTTTTAAAATTTTGGTTTCGTCTAATTGGGCTGTTGTGAAATTACCGAAAGATACCCTCCTTCCCTCACCCCCTCAAGAGAGCTCATAACTAGGTTATCATAAAGTATTGACATGCCCCTCCTTTTGTTTGTATATTATGTTATGAGTAGTAAATAGTACCTTTTACCGCAAAGAGACATAATTTGGAAGAAATGTCAATTATTCCAACTGACACAAAAAAGACTAAGAAAAATCCTCGACAGTAAAAATTATTTTTTTCAAATCAAAGTTTACTAACGGACCTAGAATAAATTTTCAAAAAATTATTAAAATATCTATAGAATAGCCTGAAATTCTAAAAAATGCTAAAAATTTGCCAAAAAAAAACCAAACTAAGAAATTAAACAAAAAATCGAAATGAATGCACAGAACTAAAATCAAACACGTGCCTTTACAAAAGGAAAATAAAAAAAGCTATGCAATAAGTCTTTTAACAGCTAAACTCTTGCATTCTGGTAAATATAATATTGATTTACAAAAATTTTTTTTAAAAAAATCCCCTCCCATCTTTTAAATTTCAGCGTCTAATTGTTTATGTAATTTTACAAACTGACAAACAAATAGGATACATAGTTCATTTTCAAATTATTTATCATTCCTACAACTATTTGATTAAAAACAATAGCTTTGAGTATTTATGATTATAAATATCGATATCATTTAAAAATACTAATTTAACATAAGTCGCCTCGATCTTATTCAAACCAGAATGGGCTACCTTGAAGTTGGCCCCTCTTCCCCCAATGTAAACATACTATTTGTGGGTTTTTCAAAAACAGAACAAGCAAAAACATGTGTCAACAATCCGGAACAAGCGAGGAACAAACTATTGCAATCAAAACGCCATGAATTTTCAAAAGTGTGTGGGGGGGGGAGAGTTTCCATGAAGTTGGCCCCTCATGAGTAAAGAAAGTGTCAAATTTACGTCCTATTTGTGCAAGAACAAATACACAGCAAACGAAACTTTTTGCGGAACAATTCGGAACAAACAATGAAACAATGAAAATGTCAATTTTCCAAATGTATGGGGGGGGAGGTCTACCGTAAAGATTCTCCCCCCAATATAATAAGCATATCATTTTTGGGTTTATCAAAATGGAACAAACGAAAATCTTCACGGAACAATCCAGAACATAGATTGTAATCATAAAATCTTGACCTTTTCATATGATAGACCAACTACGGACGTAAATGACGGATATCCAGCCAGAAATGTAACCGAAGAATGAATGGATTGCTCTTTTTGCAAGCTAATCAACAATTCCGGCCCTTGCTACTCGGATACTTCATCACTGACCAGCCAACGAAATTTCAAACACTTAGTTTCAACAGTTGACCCAAGGAGTATCAGCTTACGTCTGTGCTTCTGTGCGACACAACAAGGCTGCTTGACGTACACTACCATGATAAAGCTCAAGTCACGTATCCAGCGCGAATCTCGAGAGTTGCTAGTGGTACTAATGCCCTTAACCATCGAAGGTATTTTACGCTTTGTATATGTAATAATTATATACAAACTAAATAAGCATGTATTAAATGGAAGTATGGAAGTTTTTAAAGACTATAAGGAATGGAAGAAAAACTTATGATTGCAATTAAAAATGACCAACTAACATTGAAAACCTGTCATATGTATTATTATCAAATACAAGGGCAGTTAAACATTACAGAGAGGAAATTCTGTGATTTTTGTTGTTTATGCTGAAAATGATATCCATATTGAAGAGATTTCAAAGATATAAAACTATGGAATGACACGATGCTGCCCAAACTAACAAAGATTTTACTTACATTGTATAGCTCCTGAGATTATAGATAGTCGAATAGACTAAAAAATGAGATGCAAAGATACTGCCTATATCATGGAAGCTCAGACTTCCAGAAAAAATAAAAAACTTGAGGATTTGAGTTAGTAGTGTTTCAAACTCAATACTTCAGCTGGGCTACTAAGATTTTTTTTTAAATATCAGGATGGGTTGTTTATAATTATTGATTTACTGTGTGGAGAGAGTTCAACAAACATTATATTGGATTAAAAAATATAACCTTTATGAAATTTCTCTCAACTACAAGGATCACGATAAAATAAATTAAGTTAAAAACATTTCTTGAGAGAGAAAAACCACATATTTCTTCAAGAGTTTGTTGTGCCAATATTTTGAAAAAAGTATTTACTATTTTATGAATTAAATTTATACTAGACTATATATTATTATTATTAATATTATTTATTCAGAATCATAAAGTCGAAATATTACAAGTATTTAGAAATAATCCAGCAATTCTCAATTCTAAAAGGGTTGTGAAATCATAATAACATTCATGTAGGCCTAATTAGGTTGGTATTTAAGTTCCTAATAGTATTGTTTTAAATTTATTACTGTAGTTTTCGGTGTTTGGACTCTACAAATTTAACTTTGTAAACTTTTTTTAAATAATAACTTGTTTAATTATGTACTTATTATGATATTTGCATTTTACATAAAAACCAACTATAAATTTTACAACTAACCGTAAGAAATTAAGCAAGTTACATTTTATAAAAATTTAAGCTTGTAATTCTAAAATAATCTCCTTCGGTAAATTTTAAATTTTGACATAATTTAATAGAGTGTTTTTAAAATAATGTTATTTATATGTTTTGTTAAACTTTTAATAATATACCATATTTCATTGGTGAATCTATTATAAATAATTACTCTTACCAAATTTAAATTGAATAGAAATATATTTATGTTTCTTAAATGGGTGTATTCTTGATTTTTTATTGATAGCTACGCTGTTAAATATTTTTAAATTCTAGGACATTTTGAAATTCTCGATAATTCTATACCAAGTGTGAGTGTAAGCTAAAACTAACTAGTGATATGGACAAGTTGGATGTTTGCATTATTTTTCATCCACTCAAAATATATTTAATTAAGAAAAAATCATTAACTTTATATCTATGGCAAATGATTCCGACCTATGACAGGTTCAGAAGTGACACGTCAAACGAAGGCAATGGGTAAGCTTACATTTATAATATTACATTAATATTCTGTTTTAGAACAGTTTGTTGATAAAATTTTTTAAATGCGTGAATTTAGACTTTGCAAACTTAGTAGAGGCCCTTGGTTTTTTATTTTTTCAAAATAGAGTGAGTTTCATTACTATTTTTTATATTTTGAATCTAGTATGGTTTTCAAAGTCACTCGTGTAAAGATAATGAGCATGTAACTATTTTAATCTTTTGATATATAAAACTTGTCCCCTATATAATGCGGTTTATGTAAAATTGTGAATTACTCTGGGATTTCTGAAGCTCTCAATATTTTTTTACTTTTTTTTTTTACCATAACATAAATACACACTCCTTCTAAAAGTCACAATGTAATGATATAGTGAAATTTTATATACCAGTACACATCTTGTTACACGTCCAGTATATCCACCTAACTTAACACCGCGTCTTACTACCCGTTCGGTTTACACATTTATGTAATAATTACGCTATGTTCTTAAATCAAGTACAAACACAACACCCCCCAGCACCTAACCATTAACTCATCACTATGAAAGGGTAATCTCACATTTCACAAATTATAAATTTTTCGACCATGCCGGGAATCGAATCCGGGACCCTTAGCTCAGCAGGCGGACACGGTAACGACTGAGTTAAGGCGTCGGACTCCACCTGACTAATTGTGGAGGGCCAGTTAATGTATATTTTTTTTAAATGTCTCAGCATTTGCGTATAAGTAGAACCGAACACCTAATTACATCCTGCTGCGATACTAACCTTGATCTCCCTGTCTCTGGCAAACCAAATAAGGTGTAATGTAATTGATTTGCCCCTGAAAAGTATGTGAAAGCATTGACAAGAATATCGTCCTAATTTTATAAACGTCTTATTTCATTTAAATTATATAGTATATTACGTGGCGCTTAAATCACGTCTTCCCTAAATTATTTACTAGTTCGCGCCTCGTGGTAAGATGGCAGCATCTACTGGAGTTAAACTTAAGAAATGTTAATGTCTTTTAACGTAATACAGACAAGTTAAGATCTTTTAAAGTATTTTCTCGTCGAGAAGCTTCCAAACGCAATAGGTATTTTTGTTCTGGGTTTTTAGGTGTGTAATTTACCGTTAGAAAGATTCCTTCGAGAAGCTTCTATTGAACTCAGATATATGTGACTTTTTGAAACTCCGTATTTTCACTGTGCAATCGGTCGGGGTCTTGAATGGACGTGCTTTAAGCGATCAGTGATTATAATTGTTAGGCCCTCTACATGATCATGTTTCGATTAGAAAATATTAATAACATATGATTTAAATTTAAAGAATAAACAGATATCAAACTTTATGTGATATATTATCATTTATTAAAGTCTAATGATAAGGAACGAGGCATTATAAGTAAAGCACATAGTTGCGTAATAGAAATAATGATTTACGGAGTGACTTATAAATGACTCTGTTATGTAATATAGCAAATAGCGACACAACGTGGGAGATTTATAATAAAAAATATTACGAAGTGTAACACATGGCGTCCAACGAGGGGCGGAACGCGAAAAGTGTAACAAATAGCATTCCAACAAGGGGCTGAAGAAACGTAAGTGTAACAAATGGCGACACAACGTGGGGGTTAATAGGCGACTATTAACGCTCGCCAAGACTCGTAATGTAACAAATGGCTTCCAACGTGGGACCACCCGTATTAGAATGTAACAAATGGCGCTACAACTTAGGGGCTCGAACACCGCGAACTGAGACAGAGGTGCGTCAACTGAGCTAAAGGAAGAGACGGCACACCAGGAGACGGCACATAATCACCAAAGGACGGCACACCACACCAAGGAGACGGCATAGTCAAGAAACAGCGCAAAGGACTGTTGGAGACGGCACACCTGCAAGAGACGACACGCCGACGGCACACCTGCAAGAGACGGCACACCTGCAAGAGACGGCACACCAACGGCACACCATCAAGGAACGGGACGGAGGACCTTTTGGAGACGGCATGCAGTCAAGAAACAGCGTCGAGGACAGATAAGTGGTCAACAGAAGCTGTAACTCTAATTTAAAAAAAAAAAAAAAAAAAAAATTATCTAATTTCAATTGTGTATGTTGGGGGTAATAAAATTTTGTTTTTTATATGTTGGGATTTCACAAATTAAATTAAAACTAACAATATAAAAGTGTATGGGCCTAATTTTAAATTAAATTTCTCACTATAAAAAGTAATTCTTAGATCAATAGTACTTGAAATTTGTCAAGGCCTAACACAAATTAATTCATAAGAAAAATTTATTTAAATTTTCAACATGGCAGACAAGGTGATAAGAGAACCCGAAGAGTATGATGATGAAGACACAATGCCATTTATTTATGAGGAGGATGAAAGGGCAGGTCAATTCAGGAGGGCAAATTGTGAACAGGAACAAGAAGGGAGTGAGGAGGAAATAGGGGCTAGCTCTGGGGAGGTAGCAAGTAACGAAGTAATCCTGCAAACGCTGAATCAAAGTGTAGGGGGAACAATAACCTTAGTGGAAGAGAGGGTGGCTAAACCAGTAGAACAAGTAGATCTTTTAAATGCTATATTAGAAAAAATTGATCGAACTGCATCAGAAAATAAACAGGATTTTAAAACTTTAGAAACTAAACTCAACCAAAAGGTCGACGAACAATCAAAGAATAAAATAAAAAATTTGAGAAGTTAGAATTAATTAATCAAAAATTTATCCAACAAATTAATGACAGGGTTTCAGAAAAAGAAAAAAAACAAGGAAATTTAGAGGTTAAGCAGGAAAATCTAAGAAAGGAACAGTTTAAGTTAATTGATCAAATATCTTCAGTGACAAACAAAACAGAGGGTTTGGAGAAAAATTTAGATAAAGAAACCAGTAAATTAGAAAAACAAATACAAACACAGGATATACAGATAGCACACAACAAATCAGCTGTTCAGGTAGTACAATCCAATTTGGAAATTCAAATAGAAAAGGTGAGGTTAGAAATTGAAGGGCAAGAGGATGCTAATAGGCAATTTATTAAAGAAAATATTAATGAGGAGATTCAAATAGAAAGGAAAGAAATTGTGGAGATAAAAGAAATTGTAAATAAAAACAAAAAAAACGGTTGGCACTTTAGATCAGAAAATAAACAACTTAGCTGATCAAGTACAACTTAACAAAGGTAGGGGGACAGATAACAAAAATGGGTGTAGTCATAATCTCTTAACCAAAAATGTCAATGACCTTACTTTGTCACTCATTCCTAGGTATAGGGAGCAAAGGACAAAATATCTGTGGCTCAATATTTGCAAAAAATTGAGAGAGTTTGGAAAGAAGAGGATTTAAGGGAAAGGAACAAAATTGAAATTTTGCTCTCATGTTTAGAAGGGGAGGCTAGGTATTTAAATTATCCATTGGAAGAACACAGGTTGGTGAAACATCTAACAAATCACTTTCCTCTTCAGGTACAAAATGTATTGTTAAGTGTTAGTGCCCAAAATGTGAAGGAGATGGAAAGAGTATTGATAGGATTTGACAATAGGTAGCTAAGGAATCGGAGAGGGGGTGAGAAATAATGTAATTAGAATCATTAAGCAACAAGATCTTAGTATATTATGTAATTTTATCTTCTTAACCTTGTAAATAAGGGCCATTTCATTGTAAAGATTAGTATGGAAGGTGACCCTCCTTAATGTTTTAATACAGTCCAACTCTGGAAAGTAAGGACAAGTACTTCATTTTGTTCTCATTATTAATGACAAATTCAAGGGAGGGAAGCATCCTCTGAAGTGCTTGGTGAAGGAAGGAGAAGAAATGGATTTATTACAAAGTATAGTCAGTTGAGGAGGGAAGCATCCTCTGAAGTGCTTGGTGAAGGAAGGAGAAAAAATGGATTTATTACAAAGTATAGTCAGTTGAGGGAGGGAAGCATCCTCTGAAGTGCTTGGTGAAGGAAGGAGTAGAAATGGATTTATTACAAAGTATAGTCAGTTGAGGGTGGGGTGTACCCGGAAAGCACCAGGTCAGACAAGTAATTTAAGGCAAGCTTATAATAAAAATTGAGTTGAGGCAGGTAATTTCTGCTATACAGTGACATGTTGTGATGTCAGGACTTGGATTCTTCGACGTTTGGCAAGAGAGTAGTTTTGTCGCAGAGGTCTGACTACCTTGTGAGTTTTAGGGGGCAGGGATTGAACCTGGGCCACCCGAGTTATGGGAATTTTGTGTTAGGGGGCAGGCATTGAACCTGGGCCACCCGAGTTAAGTATTGTGAGTTCTAGGGGGCAGGCATTGAACCTGGACCACCCGTATTAGAATTTTGAGAGTTTTTCTGGGCCAAGGGGTCAGCAGAGTTCTGAACCGCCTGTGGTTACCAGACATTTGAACGAGGTTTGGACCGTTAAGAGAACGCCTCTTGTGTGTTTTGAAGGCCTGAGAAATGGGATTGTCGGTCACTGTATGCCGGGAAGTATCCTGAGGATACGTTCCAGTTTTTGGGAGTTAGCCTTTATTGAGCCTGTTATAAAAATAAATCAATATTATGTCACAAGTTTAAAGCAACTTTCTTTTAAATAAAATTTTTAATCATAATAATAAATAATAATTAATTATGAGAATATTTCAAAATGTGAGCTTGTAATAAACCACTAAGGTCTTGTTAGAGATAGTATATACTATGGTTCTCTGTGCTGTGGAGAGATTCAGCATCGAGTGGTTGTTTTTCATTTTGTTTTACTAGGGGTTAAGTGTCATACTAATTAAATCAATGATACTGTATGATAATAATAATTTTCTGTTGTTAGACAATGTATGTGTATGATATTGCCATTTCTATGATTTAAACAATGTACTTATATGTTTTACTAGTTAATTATGTTTATTTTAATTTTTTATGTTAAGTTAAGCTATTTTCAGCAAATGTGGTGCTCATATAGCAAATTTTAGTTGACCGTTTGGTACATAAAGTTGTAAATGTTTGTGATCATATAGCAAGTTTGGCCAAGAGACTTTTAAGAGTAAGTGTAACAAAGTGTTAAGAGCCTTTGTTAAGTGTGTGAAAAAAATCACAAAAGTGGATCCGTGAAGGATCATGAAACGAAGTGCAACAATTATTTAAAGAAGATTGTATATAATTAAAAAAAAGACAAGACATAAAGGAAATGCAAATTGCTTGGCAAAAAATTAATTAAAAGACACTTCGATTTGAGACAATTAAATTAAAATTTTCTTAATATAATAAACTTAGACTATGTTATGTCAGTTAATTATAATTAGGCTGACATCTTTCTTAGATATTTTATTTCATTTAATCATAATTATACTAAATGTTTTACTTAGATTATCTTATTTTAGTTAATCCTAATTATAACTGATAAATTTTATTTTAATGCTTAATTCATATAACTTCCACTTCAAAATATTGAACTTGATGCAATTTTGTTAATTCTATACAGGATGTTTAAAAATATTGAACTTGATGCAATTTTGTTAATTCTATACAGGATGTTTAAAAATATTGAACTTGATGCAATTTTGTTAATTCTATACAGGATGTTTAAAAATATTGAACTTTAAGTAAATTTTGTGAAACTATACAGGATGTTTCAAAATAGTGAAACTTTTGTAAAAAATTTATAAAACTTATACAGGGTGTACGAAATGTGATCATGTCTTCTTTTTTTATTTTGGCAAAGCGTATCAAAAAGTATACGACTAGGTCTCTACTTTCAGATACACTTTGGGGGGTATTGTAATGTAATTGATTTGCCCCTGAAAAGTATGTGAAAGCATTGACAAGAATATCGTCCTAATTTTATAAACGTCTTATTTCATTTAAATTATATAGTATATTACGTGGCGCTTAAATCACGTCTTCCTCTAAATTATTTACTAGTTCGCGCCTCGTGGTAAGATGGCAGCATCTACTGGAGTTAAACTTAAGAAATGTTAATGTCTTTTAACGTAATACAGACAAGTTAAGATCTTTTAAAGTATTTTCTCGTCGAGAAGCTTCCAAACGCAATAGGTATTTTTGTTCTGGGTTTTTAGGTGTGTAATTTACCGTTAGAAAGATTCCTTCGAGAAGCTTCTATTGAACTCAGATATATGTGACTTTTTGAAACTCCGTATTTTCACTGTGCAATCGGTCGTGGTCTTGAATGGACGTGCTTTAAGCGATCAGTGATTATAATTGTTAGGCCCTCTACATGATCATGTTTCGATTAGAAAATATTAATAACATATGATTTAAATTTAAAGAATAAACAGATATCAAACTTTATGTGATATATTATCATTTATTAAAGTCTAATGATAAGGAACGAGGCATTATAAGTAAAGCACATAGTTGCGTAATAGAAATAATGATTTACGGAGTGACTTATAAATGACTCTGTTATGTAATATAGCAAATAGCGACACAACGTGGGAGATTTATAATAAAAAATATTACGAAGTGTAACACATGGCGTCCAACGAGGGGCGGAACGCGAAAAGTGTAACAAATAGCATTCCAACAAGGGGCTGAAGAAACGTAAGTGTAACAAATGGCGACACAACGTGGGGGTTAATAGGCGACTATTAACGCTCGCCAAGACTCGTAATGTAACAAAGGTGAGAATTACGACTACCCTCGTTACGGGTTCAGGCAAACTGATAAATCACAAACTGGCCGAGGACAAAGGGAAGAAAGACAAGTGATCTACAGCAGGAGCAATGTGGATCAAGTGGCCGACACAAGTAGGACATGACTTGTACCAACGGGCAGACCCGAATTGCGCCAAGTCAAGTTGTGGTAGTCGGTGAGGGAGGTGGGGGGGATGATACAAACAAAGACCATCGCAAACAAAATCCCGCCACGTCATGTCTTTCCTCCCCTTAGTAAAGGAATGTAAAAACGCCCTAAGTGCCCCCAACAAGACTTGTAACAGTAGTATTGACATCCGTCCGTCCAATACTTATTAATTGTCTCGACAACAGTGACTGTCCAGGTGTATTTTTTAAATTTTTTTTCGGGTTTTGAGTGAACTGTGATAATATTAGCGAGAATTATTGATATGGAAAGAATTTATAGTGAAAAGGGGAACGTTCGTATCGACAGGTGAATCAATTAAAGTTGACGAGGGAAGAGAGGTGGAGATGCACTAAAAAGGACTGCAAGGCTAAAATATTTACTCTTGATGGTGGAAACATTTTCTCTCGGACTGAAAACGAACACAACCACGAACCACTACTAGATCAAGAAGTGAACAGAAGATCCATTAGCAACGCAGTTAAGAGGAAAGCTGATGAGATTGAAGTAAGGCCTTCAAAGTTAATCCACAGAGGTGCAGAAACAGAAAAAAACTATAAAAACATTGACCCGCAAGGACATTAAATGTATCAGGAATAACATCAACTACACTAAACTATAAACACTGCCAAAGTTGCCTAAATCTTCCGAAGAAATTCAATTTGCCATAGATTCAATTGAAATAAAAACTATTCAAGACGAACACTTTTTGTTGAGAAACGAAAAAGAGAAGGGGATCGTGACATTTTCTTGTGACTCGAATCTTGAGTATTTGTGCCAGAATGAAATTGTGTTAATTGATGGAACCTTTGAATACGCACCGAAACATTTTCTTCAGCTTTTTACTGTACATGGGTATTTCGAAGGGTCATACATACCTCTAGTATTTTGCCTACTTAAAAACAAGAAAAAGCAGAGCTGCATTGACGCTATGAGAATTCTAAAGGAGGAGTGCGAGAAGAGACTTCACCTTCAACCTTTATACATTGTGATTGATTTCGAGCAAGCGATTCACGAGTGCATCGTGTCGACTTTTCCACAAACCAGGATAGTAGGCTGTCGATTTCATTTAGAGCAAGCATGGTAAGCAAAAAATTTTATTTTACAACTTTACATAAATATTGTTATATAGTTTGTGACTTGATTATTATATTTTTCACTCTTGAAGATTTTTTAGAACTGCGTTTTACTACCTGTTCGAGTTATAGGCCTCCTTATGTACTAATTATGCTAATAGGCTTTGGTATGAGATAGGTAGAATGCAGAGAAAGTGAATCCGAATTTGCATGTAGTGAGAGTGGAAAATCATTTAGGAAAAACCACCTTCAGTTCACTCGACCAGGATTCGATCCCCAACCTCCCAATCATCGGCTTGAATTTTTTTATTTAAAGTGTATATCTGGAGAATTTTTTCTAAATGATGAATAGAACTGTATAATCGATCTTCAGAAAATAATTGAACTATGGGCAGTTTACTAATGATTAATTTGAAAATAATTTAAAATTTCTCAAAAATATCTTTAACAATTTTGATTTAAACATAGGCTACATTTTGGGTGTATTTAAGATGAAAATTAATACTGTTTATTTGGTTTAGGGGGTAAAGTTCTTTTAAGGGTAGTAGATGACTAGTTTTCAAAAACTCAAAATATTTTGAAAATATTTTTAACGATTTTTTAAATCAGCGTGCATTTATAATGAATAATAACATTGTGAGGGGCCTACTTAGTTTTGGGTAAAACAAACTATTTCAAGGATAGTTTTTTACCCCCTCGGGTGGCCGGACGGTTTAAGGCGCAACTCTCGCACTAGACTGGCCCTCGAGACCGGAGAGGTTGGGGTTCGAACCCAGCCGGGTGCACTGAGGAGGTTTGATCCTAAATGGTTTCCCCACTTTCTCTCCACGCAAATGCGGATACACTTCCTATAAATTCAACCTTTCCAATCCCTAACCCATTAGAGTAATTAGTACATAGGCTATAGCCCGAACGGGCAGTAAGACGTGGTGCTAGAAAAAAGGATAGTTTTTGGGACTAGTTTTCAAAAACCATTAACAACTTGTGCGCTTAGTAAAATAAAACAAACATATGGTAAATAAATTTAAAACACTCAAATTAAAAATATCAGCCAAATAAAATGATTTATTATTTGGTTTTAACACAGAGATCCATATAAGTGTAATTATCAAATCGTCGACTAATATTGTCTCAGCTGACCCATTAATTAAAAAGTGGACCCGCCTCGGTGACGTAGTTGACTAACGCGCTTGTCGTGTTGAGCCCGACTGCTGAGGACGGGGAGATCGAGGTTCGAATCTCGGTCGGGCGAACTGGGGGGGGGGTGTTCCTAAATGGTTCTCCATTCTCCCTCCACGCAAATGCGGGTTCACTTCCTCTAATTCAACCATCCCAATTCCTAATCCATTAGAGTAATTAGTACTTAAAGTGTATAACCCGAACGGGTAGTAAGACGCGGTGCTAAGTATTATTAATTAAAAAGTGAATATACGCTATGATAAAGTATCTGCGATTCTGTCGTAGGCCTACTTTTTATTTGTTATTCTTGGCCATTTTAAACATTGAAATGTGTTCCTGTCTGTGTGGGTGTCATCACATTTTTGTACATATGATTACGGCCACATTTTTTTAGCTACGGTCACTGAAAGGCTATTTTGTAAAATATATTTATGATCTGTATTAAATCAGACTATGATTCAAAGAATGCTACGTTCCTATTTTCCTTCCTGCTTCCTTTTAATATCTTTATCATTAACATCTACTATGATTCCTTTTAGGTGGAGAAAGATTCAAAAGCTCGGTTTGGCTGCCACGTACAAAGACGAAAACTCGGATGGAGGGAAATGGCTCCACTACTGTTTTGGGCTCACTTACTTGAGGCCCGAAGAAGTAGAAGATGCTTTCTGCAATCTGATCTGCATCCAACCAGCTGATACAAAACTGACGAGCTTAGCAGATTACCTAACTGAAACATATATAGATGAGATGGAGCAAGCGACATTCCCGCCGCGCATTTTGGGCAGCTGACTCATCGGACTTATGGAGGACAACAATTGCGTGCGAGAGCTTTCATTCTAGATTTAATTCATCATGTGCTTCTCCACACCCAAACATTTTTGTCTTCGTACAAAATTTAAAATCGGTCCAAACTGACACGTACATTCGAATCAACAGTGTAAGAGAAGGTAATGTGCAAAAGACAGATAATAAGTCTAAGTTGAAACAATCATTCATTGAAAAAAAACTTTAACAGTTTAGGAATGGAGAAATAGACAGATTAAGCTTAGTGAAGTGTGTGTCCTTCCAAAACTCCGTTGTATGACTTGTTTATATTATGTTTGTTATACTATTATTTAGCATACATATAGCTATTATTGACAATGTTTTAAAAACGGAAATTTCACTTTGATATAATATCGTTTGATTTATATTTTTTGACTTGTGTCCTTCTACCGCCAGACATAGCATTAATATTTGTTTATGTTCAGAGTTGGCGCAATTCGGGTCCTGTCTTGGGAAGGGGGGTATTGGCGCAATTCGGGTCCGGTCTGGGGGGGCACTTTTAAGCACTTGGCGCAATTCGGGTCCGAGCTAAGAGAATTGGCGCAATTCGGGCGAGCCCGTACCAACTGGTTGAACAAATGCATATTCAAACAAAATGATTGACCGCCAACTGGTTGACCCAAAAAAAACCAACTTAGAAAATTGATTCCTTACTAATGATGATTTTAGTCCACAAAATTAGCGTATAACCCGAACGGTTAGTAAGACGCGGTGCTAAAAAGATCCACTAACTTGGTATTTTTTTCCTTGGTTTCTCACTCCCAGTTTAAGCTATACGCCGGATAAGCAATTAGAAAGGTAAAATTTAAGGAAATATGCACTCATTTGCGTGGAGGAATAGTGAATAGGCTTTTAGGGGGTAAATATAACGTGACCAGACGTCCCGCTTTGAGCGGGACAGTCCCACTTTGGGGAAATGTGTCCCGCTGTCCCCAAGATTTTCCATGGGACGCACAATTGTCCCGCTTTGGAGGGTATTCCATTTTGTGAACTACATAAATTAATAAAAACGTTGTTATGACTCGTCTAGACACTCAGTGCGCCAGCCCAGTGCCTATCAGTCCAGTCTAGATGACGTGAATCCCCCTCCACCGTACCACAAGAATGTACCAATAGCTACAGAACTACAGTATTCGTTCTGACTCAAGCCTCCTTCGGAAGTATTCGGTTGGACTCGTTAGTCGTCAACGTTAGTTAGCAGTACACAGGATTATTTATAGATCATTCGACCGACCAGTAACCTAAACTGTGTTTATTTATTTCGAAAGAGTTGTGTTTACTCTTTAGAAAGTTGTGTCGTATGCATTTAAGTTTGCAAACAAATATATTTAATAATGCCAAAAAGAAAGTGCTCTTTCAACGCTGACTTACGGGCTAAATATCCGTTCATAAAACTTAAAAGTGAAGCGAACAGTAGTGATGTCGTGTGTGAAAAATGTCGTACTGAGTTTAGTGTTGCGCACGGAGGTTCCTGTGATGTGGAAAAACATTTAAAATCTCATCGGCACGTAGCTTCAGACCAGGCTGCTTGTTCTAGTAAATCTATTTCTTTGTTTTTCAAAAGTAATGTGCCGTCCAAGAAAGATCTCGAAGTTTCTGCTGCCGAAGGTGTCTGGGCCTATCACACTGTACGAGAAAATCACAGCTTTCGTTCCAATGATTGTGCTTCAAAAGTAATAAGTACGTGCTTTGAACCAAAGTTTCATTGTGCCAGAACAAAATCGCAAGCCATTGTAACTCAAGTATTTGCACCATTGGCTGATTCACAACTTAAAAGGGGGTTGGAAAATGCAAATTATGTTTCCTTAATGACAGACGCATCTAACCACGGGTCACAAAAAATATTACCCGTGTTGGTGAGATATTTGGATAAGTTTGATGGGGTGAAAGTAAAAATATTTGGACTTACGGTCTCAGCCTGGGGAAACTTCCGAAATTATTGTCAGTTATTTAAAGGACTTGTTGCGAAAGCATAACCTAACAGACAAAATAATATCTTTCAGTGGGGATAACACAAACTGTATGTTTGGTGGTGCAGGAAGAAAAGGAACAGAGAATGTTTATCGCAAATTGGAAACTTTTTTGCAAAGGGATATTGTGGGTATTGGATGTGCTTCGCACATTATACACAACGCTATATTAAGTGCGTCTGATTGTCTGCCAGTAGATGTAGAAGTAGTGGTTGTGAAAATATATTCACACTTCTATATTTACACAGTAAGGGTGGAAAAATTTAAAGAAATTTGTGACACCATCGATATTGAGTACCAGAAAATGTTGGGGTACAGCAAAACACGATGGCTAGCGCTAATGCCTGCCGTGGAAAGAATTTTAAAATTGTATTTGCCACTTAAGGAATACTTTCTGAGTCAACCTAAATGCCCCGTGGTTTTGAAGACATTCTTTGAAGATGAACATTCATTAATGTGGTTATATTTCATACACAGCCAAGCAGCTACCTTCCAAAACTCAGTTTTAAAAGTGGAAGGTCAGAATGTTTCTGCCATCGAGGTTACTGCGGAGATAAAAACAATGAAAGAGAACCTTCAAAATAAGATTATCACTAGATTTATTCCTCATGTACTGCGCAACTTAATGACAAACAACTGTTCAGGACCTGAAAAAGAGGATTTTATCAAGACTATTGTAACATTTTACGAGACATCATTACAATATTTAGGGCAGTGGACAACGCATTTCGAGGACTTGGAAATGTTTGAATGGGCAACTCTGAAAAAAAATCCAGAATGGTCTGATGTTCAACTAGCCGTAGACTACCTTATTGATAAAAAAACACTTCGACGCGTCTTCTGATACGGAACTTTTTGATGAAATGACTTGTGTAAATAAATACATTGAGAACCATATTTCAGTGTGGAATGATAACAAATTAGAATCTGATAAACGGTGGCTTGAACTGCTTAAACATTTGAGAGAAAACTCCATAAACCATCAGCACATCAGTAAAATCGCAGAATATGTACTAGCACTGCCAGGAAGTAATGCAGCTGTTGAGAGAGTTTTTTCTGCAATGACAAAAGTGTGGACATCGGAGAAAACCCAACTTAGGGTGAGCATTTTAAGGTCAATATTAGTGACAAAAATTAATTTTGACTTGAGTTGCCAGGACTTTTATTCAATGTTACGGTCCTCACCAGCACTGTTAAAACAAATAAGTTCAAATACAAAGTATGAGTATGATGATTGAGTCTGTATGAAACATAAAAATGTACGCTTAGAATGTTGATGCTAAAACTTACTGAGTAAATAAATATAATGTGCTTTCTTTTCTATTTACTTGTATGTCTTTAGAGGTTTGTTTAAACAACAACAACATCAAAATAATTGTAAAAATAAACATCTAAATTAACTGTCCATACGTTTTCAATCACAGCCCCCACCCCCACAAAAAAAAGTGTAGGCTTACGTAGGCTTTGTTTTCTACTTGTTTTAAACAAATTACCACAAAACAGCAACGTCCGAACTCAGCTAAATACGAAACTTTTAACTTATACCTTACTTGCAGGGGTCATGGATGGCCTCAAAATACGATTTTTCAGGCTTAAATTTTTTTAATCTGGGGGGAGGGGGGTTCCTCAGCCCCACTGGAGAGGTCTTCCATACCGATTATATTCCCCAAACCCCCTGGTATAAACATGTCCCACTTTAGGGCAGAACAAATCTGGTCACGTTAGCGTAAATATCTCTACTTATGACCGGAATTCTAACCCCAATCTTCTCAACACTAGTAATACAGTTCAATGTGATATTGACGCATTGGACCATGTGACCACAAATGTGTTTATTTATTAGAGTTTTTAAATTATATTTAAAAAAAATTTCACAGACTTTACTTGTTATTTTCCGTTTACGATTTTGTTGTCGAACACGTTGTTTGCAATGTATTGACTTGTCGGTCAATTGGTTCATTGAATCCATCTCGACATACGTATACCATCAGGTACTCTCATCTCGAACAGTTGTATATCTTATCACATGGTCCTAAACGTGTCGCTCAATTGACACACTCAAGCTTTGAAATATTTTTATTTATTTGGTAAACCAGTTGTCTGTCGATCACTTTGCTTTCTTATGCAAGTGGCATTTCAACATTTTTACAGCCTGTCGGCCAGTTTGTAAGGGACTCATCATGAGCTCTGTTAACTATTATAATTATAAAGGAAAGTGATACCTTTTATACTATGAATAAATAACTAATGGTACCAACATGGTCTCTAAGACATCACTCTCGTCGTAGACCAGACCATTGTTAAGACAGAGAGATTGGGGTTCGATTACGATCGGGTGTACTGAGGGTAGTTTTATTATAAATTGATTCCCACTCTACACAAATGCGAGTGCACTTCCTCTAAATTCAGCTTTCCTAATTCCTAACTAATTAGCGTAGTTAGTACATATAAGTATACCACGAATGGATAGTAAGACTCGGTGCTAAAAGAATAATAAAAGAGCCCTTAAACTTTTATCACTCAAATTATTATTACTAGCACCGCGTCTTACTACCCATTCGGGTTATACGCTCTTACGCTAATGTGTAATGGTAGGGTGATTGTGAGATGAAATGAAGGACCTACAGTTTAACGTGTATCCGAACCACGGTGGAGGCCTGGCATTCCCCACATTCACAAGATGTCTTGTCAGAGGTGAAGGAAGGGTTTGGTAATCAGATAAATCTGTGCCGGGACCGAGGATTGAACCCCGGACCCCAGCATAGAAGTCTGACACCTTACCCCTAGACCACCAGGCCACCCATCACTCAAATTATTTCATTAAATTGCTCAGTAATACTGGTACTTATTTTCTTCTTCTAAAAACATATTTTATAAATATGGGCTTAATAGTATTCGGTACAATAAATACTTTGTGACACGTGTAATAAGTTCATTATTTTAAATTATTAATATTGTATGAATCTTAGTAGCCAGGATTCAAACTCAAGCCACAACTCCCGGGTGAGCCATGAGGTGACATTTATTTTCTATCAGTGAAGTTTCTTAGCGGAAAAAAAGAGTAAGTGTTATGACAACACTGTTGTGAACAAAGAACTAGCTAGCATTCTTATCTTACTTTCACACTCCGCCTGCCCATCCCTCCCCCTACCCCCTTCACAACACAACACCACCCTTCAACCATGTTAAAAATTCCCTGTCAAAATGTTATAGCCAGTCCGTTCTAGGAGAAGCTTGCTGGTCGAATGGCCTTAACCGTTGTTGACGGTAATTCTTGTTTTTCTTTAGTAGAAAGGACCGTGGAGTTTTAATAGTGTTCTTTTACTTTTTGTTTTACATTAACGTATTATTAGTCATTGTGATTTTATATAATTATATATCAAAGAATCCCCAAAAGTCAGGAGTGTGAGTTCACCATTTCAATATGATTTAGAAGGAAAAGGTAAAATAAAATATATTTTCTTATAATTTAATTAATCAGTGGCGCAACCAGCCATTTACTTTGGGGGAGGCATTCAATCAAGGCTGTAGTAAGAATGGCATAGAGTTTACGCATATAAATAGCTTCTGGAGCATAAATTCTCAAGTTGGGAGACTCGTTTGTTTCCAAGCAGAATTGTGTGAGATAAGTTAGGCTTTATAAAATAGTTTTAATTGCAACGTGAGTTGGACAATCCACCTGATTCCCTCTCACCAAGATCTGATGGACGCTTGATCGATGTATCACTTCATTTTACTCTTATTATGATTGTTTGCTGCGAGTATTGCTGTGTGTTTTTAATTACACTAGGCCAATTGAATAGGCTATGTCTTTCTTATGCATTCAGTAATGTGCCTAGTGGGCTAGTGGTCATAGGTTCTGGCTACGGACCCAGAGGTCCTGGCTTTGATTCCCGGTGTGTCCAGATTATCTGGGAAGCAGTGGGTCTGGAACGGGTTAGATTCATCCTAGGGTGGATCGTCGGTGACCTGGTGGTCTAGGGGTAAGGTGTCAGACTTCTATGCTGGCGGCCGGGGTTCAATCCTCGTCCTGGCAAAGATTTATCTGATTACCAAACCCTTCCTTCACCTCTGACAAGCCATCTTGTGAATGTGGGGAATGCCAGGCCGCCACAGTGGTTCGGATTCCACGTTAAACTGTAGGTCCTCCATTTTCATCTCACAATCACCCTACCATTACACATTAGCGTAAGTGCGTATAACCCGAATGGGTAGTAAGACGTGGTGCTAATAATAATAATAACTAGGGTGGATAAATAAGGAGCTACTAAAAAAAAGTAGTAGTGGCTCCGGTATAGAAAGCCGAGCTTAATGGCTGGGGTCATTGTTATGCTGACCACATGACACCCTCTATCCGCAAGAGTTGGCAATAATTCGCCAAACAGTTTGGTAGCCACTCGGTAGGTATAGCCTGAATGCGGGCTGACGCCATGGAGTTACTTTTATTACATTTTGAGTTGATGGTAATCATCGTTATGGATAAATAAAAGAAGAGAGAATATGGGAGGAGGGGGGGGGGAGCCCTCAAAATTTCCTAAGATAGCATACGGTTAAGGGGAAATAATGAATGTTCGAGAACCATTGTTCTATAAGCACACACCTTAAAATATTTCCCTTGACGTTCTTGGACAACAGTGGTTGAGGGTCCTCGGCCCCCAAATCTCCCCTGCAGCTTTTATAGTTCAGCATACCTATTAATTTTTCTCAGAATACGCCACTGTTCCGTACATTCATTAAAACTCCTCTTTCCACTCCAGCCTCCTCCATTGTGTTCGATATGTTCTTTCTATCCACACTATCATAAGCTTTTTCTACATCCATAAATGCCATTACCAGATCCTTTCCAAACTCAAACTCATATCTCTTTTCCATCAACTGTCTGATTCCAAATATTAAATCTATCGTCAACCTTTCTCTCTATGAACCCATGTTGATCCTCTCTCCATCTTACCGTCACGCTTTTCCTCATCCTCCTTTCCAGAATATGTTCGTACATTTTCGCCGATTGACCCTTCAGTGTTATGCCTCTATAATTTTCACACCTCTTCCTATTCTCTTTCTTGAATATTGGTAATATAATACCTTTTGTCCAATCTTGTGGCACTTTCTTCTCCCTCCACACTCTCATTGCTACTCCATACCACCATTGTATAACCATTTCTCTTGCTGCTGTTATCATTTTCACCTTGAGTTCATCCACTCCTTGTGCCTTTCCCTTCCACATCCTTTTCAAGGTCTCTTCTACCTCCTTCCAGGTTAGGTCTGCTACATCCTCCTCCTGCTCTCCTTCCATTTGAACCGTCACCACTCCTGTTCTCCTTCTTTTATGTCGTACTTTGGCCAAGGCCGTTGTCAGGGGGGAGTTTTGCGGGTTCAAACCCCCCTGAAATTTTATGAACAAAATATATAGGTCTGTAGTTATGGTTCAAACAATATCAAGATTAAGGTACAATTACAAATTATGGGGCTGTGTTAACATAAAAAAACACTTTAGAGAGCTTCTAGAGGTGTTTAATATATGTAATTTATCCTAGCCCCCGGCAGTTGGGGGTTGCTATGTTGCAATAAAAAAAATGCAGATAGCTTCTAGAATTGTTTATCATTTAGATTTTTTTTATAGCCTTCCGCAATTGGGGGATGTGCCCAACAACCCCCCCCCCCCCACACCCCCGCTTGAAATTATTGGCTGGTTATGGCCAAGACTTTGGCAACCCGAAAATGTAGTCAAATTATATTGAATTTAAGTCTTTCATCTGATATTTCTTCTTTTTATTAATTTTTCTTAACTCCCATAGTTGAAATCACATCTTCCAATATTTTACTGAAGACAACCTCCTAGCCTGTCTTATGATTGCATACAAGTGGATGTGATTGGCTGTAAATAAGGAAACCTTGAACTTAACTTGAGACAACACTTACTCAGGTATAATGCGAGTGGCAATAGATTTTTTCATTTCTCGTATAACATAAAAAAAATTTGTTTTTAATATAGATAACAGGGACATAAATAATAACAATATTAAGATTATAAAATTAAAGACATAATCAGCTAAATCCCAATCATACCATATTGTGATGATATTATTTAACTGTAAACCAAGGGGTTTCCAAACTTTTTCAGCTGATGCCCCCTGTTACACTTCGCTTCAGCCCCTCGTTGGACACCATTTGTTACACTTCGTAATATTTTTGATTATAAATGCCCCACGTTGTGTCACCATTTGTTACACTACGTATCTTGGCGAGCGTTAATAGTTGCATATTAACCCCCACGTTGTGTCGCCACTTGCTATACTTCTCTTTTTATTGACGTATGATAGCCCTGTGATTGGGAGTCATTTGTTATACTTCTCCTCCCCACGTTATAATGCTTCGTTCCTTATCATTAGACTTTAATAAATGATAATATATCACATAAAGTTTGATATCTATTTATTCCTTACATTGAACACATATTGTTATTAATATTCTAATCGAAACACGATCATGTCGAGGGCCTAGCCACTTATAATCACCGATCGCTTAAAGCACGTCCATTCCAGACCACGACTAATTGCACAGTAAAAATATGAAGTTTCAAAAAGTCACATATATCTGAGTTCAATAGAAGCTTCTCGAAGGAACCTTCCTAACGGTAAATTACACACCTACAAACCCAGAACAAAAATACCTATTGCTTTTGGAAGCTTCTCGACGAGGAAATTACTTTAAAAGATCTTAACTTGTCTGGATTACGTTAAAAGACGTTAACATTTCTTAAGTTTAGCTCTGGTAGATGCTGCCATCTTACCACGAGGCGTGAACTAACTAGTAAATAATTTAGAGGAAGACGTGATTTAAGCGCCACGTAATAGGTTGTGAAATTTAAATAAAGTAAAATATGTTTAATTATATGTAAAATATTTTTGAATATATTACTAATTAGAATGATAAATGGTCAATGCTTTCAAATACTCCTTAGGGTCAAATCTATTGCATTACACCCCCTTGGTAGATAATCAAATTCCCATGGACTCCTCCCATCTATTTCATGGGGTATATCACAGCTTTATAGTCACTTTGTTTAAACACCAATCACTGTAACAATGTCAGGATAATGGTAGAAAAAGAGTGTTTGAAGATCATCATGTTGGTTGGCACTGTTTTGTTTTTATCAGTTCTTGAATATTGGGTTTGAAGTTTGACAGAGCACACCGCAAATCTCTTTAGACTTCAAGTCGACAACGCTGTTTAGTTTTCATGAGATTCAGTGTTGAAGATTCAGTGGTGTTGCAAGAGGACGCAGTGGTAGCTTAGGGCAGCGTTTTTTCTAAATTGACTATGCCAGTTATCTCAGACTCTGTGAAGAAATTTTATAATCTTTTTTGTTCACATTATAAAATAGCATCTGTAATTAGGATTGCCAATTTTTTCAAATCTGAATAAAGGACATTTGCCAAAGGTGAAGTCAGAACATGTGTGATTTTCTGTTGTATACCTGTTGTATGTCTGTTGTATATCTGTTGTATACCTTTATACATGTAAAAGTTAACTGTCATGCTTGAATGTTCATAATATTAGTATAGAATATCTTATTGAGGCTCCAGCAAGAATTTTTTCTGGTTCAGGGCTCCTTTGGTTTAAAATTTTGAGAACTTTTGGTTTAAGGGGAGGGTAGAGAGGAGAGTTGGGGGTGAATCCAAGGCTTACAAGTTTGAAAATAAACACGTCCAAGCTCACTTTGTGCTGGTCACAGAATTTATTACAAAGAGTAGGCAGTGTTGCCAATACCGCAATAAATAATGATCTTAATTCGTTTGTAAAATGGGTTTAAATAAAATGATATTCAATTTTTTTTTATTATTTTAACGTTATTTCCTAATTTTTCTATGCCCCCTAACAACCCCACTCCCAGAAAAGCTTTGCATGCCCCCAAGCTGGGAACTACTGTTGTAAAGTGTCGATTTGAGATTTCCATCCACATCTGTCTAAGTGTTAGAAAACTAATTTAGACTTTTTAGACTATAATTATTGTCTTAAATGATTTGACCTATCTAGTTTAACAACATATTGAACATCTTCTAATGAAATTACACAAAGTAAACTCAATCATTGATCACAACTGGGAATCACAAATATAAACATAATGAAAGTGTGTCATATAGGCCTATTTAGTGTTCAGAACGGTAATTAATATGTGTATTACTTTAAACTATCCAAAGATAGCACAACCTAGCTTTCCATGTACCACTGGATAAATATTAAGTCGGAAATGTTTTGTTTTTTTATAATAAACGTGTTGGTGAATACATTAACTTATTTTCGGATGATAATCTGGGAAAAACATTGCCAGTACGTCCGCTGTTATTGCCTGAATTTCCTCGGTGATGTTTGCTTTCAAGGAGTCTATGGTTTGTGGTTTGTTTTGGTAAACTCTAACATTCACATTGTTTTTCTAGGCTTGCTTCTTGTTTCTGGGAATTTGGGGGTGCGTCGTCCAGGCCCAAGTCGAGAAGTCGCCGCTGCAGTTTTTTATTTGAGAGGCATTTGATATGCGTCCTTCTTGGGTCCGAAAGGGTCAGAGAGCGGTAGTCGGAAAGATGATTTGAGGGAGGTGGAGGAGAGAGGTGTCGTAACAGATAGGCGGGTTGCGTGGAGAGGAGTTGCGGGGGAACGCTGAAGAAGATGGATATTGGAATGGAGCAGGTGTGAGAAGGGCTTTAAAATGTTGTAATGTTCTGCCCGGGCTTTGCGGCGTCCTCTTCCTTTACTACGGCGGTACTGTGAAGGTTTTGGAGGGGGGGGGTCATGAGGAGAGGGTGAAATTTCGAGAAGGAGTTGGCAGTCCGGATGGTTCTGAGCGCAGAAAGGGTGGTAAAGATAGAGTGGCAGCACAAATGGTTCTGAGCGCTGGAGAGGTAGGAAGGGTTGTTTGCAAAAAATTAAACCAGACCCATATATGGCTTCCCAAAACCCTGAGAGGGATGGTATGAGATGGCTGAAGTTTATTTCTATTTTTGCGTTATCTCCTTACATTGACAATATTCATCAGCTGGAGAAGGTTGGGCCCAACCCACCTCCTCAGTCTTATTCTCTAAACTTATGCTAACACATATATCTTAACCTTCTTATAATTACTCTGACTAAAGCTACTACATTATTGTTATACATTTTTACAGTTGAATGGTTTTTTGTTGTCCTTTTTTTGGTAAGGTCTTTGGCTTGATCGAGCCCTTTGTCCTGGCGCGATCTCTTCGATCATTTAGAACTAGAGGACTGGTGCGCTGGGTTTCTCGGGAGGATCGTGACCCATCCAGCGGACCACGCAGGGGTGGAGAGCTCGAGGGGAAAAGGGGTAGGGGTGGCGTAGTGTGTGCGCTTGCCACTAGATCGCTCCGCCTCCCTTCCAAGGGGTGTTCTCGGTCTCGGAACGGTCACTTGATGTCGCACAACAAGATATCCCCATAAAAAATAGTGAGTGCTTCAGATCGGACGAGCACAGTGGTCAAAGTCCCTTCAAAATGAAGCGGTCACCGAAAAATATGGAAAAGAATAGGGGCTGTTCCTCGCGCTCTACATACTCCCCATGGCTGTTCTTGATAACGCACCACCATCCTGTTTTCTGGATCTTTCTAACATCTAGGCCATTGCGCCAAAGCTTCTAGACCTTATTTTCTGACCCCCACCCCCACCCCCTTCTTTCTTGCTTGATCCATTCTCTGAGAACACATGGCCAGGCTCGAGTGCATTTATGGTTAGAGTTTAATTGCTAGCATTGTTACTTATTACAATACTGGCTTCATAGCGGTGAGCGACGCTGTTATAGATAGGCAGAGGCAGGTCGACAGAGGACGCAATCTGCAGAGCAATGGAACTGATTGACTCGGCAAATGGTAAATACGTCGTAGGAATATTTGTGGACATCTCAGGCGCTTTTGACAACCTCTGGTGGCCGGCGATGTTTGACAGATTAAGAGAGATTCAGTGTCCGGGGCAGCTGTATAGGAGTCTTAAGGACTACTGTCGTAATAGATACTCCACCCTGAGATGTCCAGGAAATAAGGTTCAGAAGCTACTGACGAAGGGATGTCCCCAGGGATAGGTATGTGGCCCGATATTTTGGGATGTCAGCCTGGAACCAGTGTTGTACTTGTTGGAGGGGATGCCAGAGACGCAGGGTGTGGTTGCCTTCGCAGACGACCTTCTAATAGTAATAGAAGGGTACGCGAGAAGGAACTTAGAGGAAAAAAGTAACCAGGTGCTTGAAGAACTTGACACCTGGTGTAAAAGTGTCAAGTTAAAAATGGCACCGGCGAAGACGACCTTCATGCTGTTTAAGGGTAGATTGGCTAGGGATCCGACCATAAAGTTAGGGACGAAATCTATAAGAAGAAGCCATACGGTCAGATACCTGGGAGTTACCCTAGATGAAAAGAGGAACTTCACAGCGCACATGGAGGGAGTGATGGGGAAAACTCTGTCGGTGATGAATAAAATTATAAGCATGGGACAGAGGCGGTTTTATCTGCCTATGCGGATAATAAAGACATACCATCAGATGATCCTTCTCTCCATTGTGAGCTATGGGGCGTGCATCTGGGCTCACAGACTAACCAATGTCGCTCCGGCTAAGGCGATTCAGGGTCTGCAGAGGAACATCTTATTGAGGCTGACGGGAGCCTACCGGACTGAAGCAACGGATGCATTGAGTGTGGCCCTAGGTGTATGGCCGTTGGACCTCCTCATAAGGAAGAAAGCTGTGGCGTACTGGCTAAAAAAGAGAAACTTGGAGAAGGTGAGACTCCTCACCACACACGATGTGAGAACTTTTGGAGAGGCGGAAATAGTCCTGTTGGAGGAGTGGCAGAGACGTTGGGAGAGAAGTGGGACATGTAGGAGGACTTATCAATTGTTCCCAAATGTGGTTGAGAGACTAGAGAATAAGCACCTCCAGCCATCTCGGGGTCTTGTCCACTTCATCACGGGGAAGGGACCGTACCCGGCATCTCTAAGGAAGCTGGGATTGATAGAGTCGGGGAATTGTCAATGTGGTGAGGAGGGAACCCCTGAACATGTGGTGCTTGAGTGTGTCATTACACTAGAAGCAAGAAGGAACTACCAGAGAGAGATCCAGGGAAGATTAGTAGGCGAAGTACTGAGGGACCCAATCTATTGGAAATTCTTAGACCAGATTGCACTGGAAGCGTCAGATAGAGCAAAGACAGCCTACATAGACAGACTTAAAGAGGCACAGGGACGAATAAGACGGGACGTTGACACTGACAATGACGAAGAAGATGACAGCGACACGGAGGGCGGGACTGACACGGACACTAGTGCGGTCTCAGCGGGGAGTGAGTAGGGAAAAAAGGATTGTTAAAAGGGGATAAGCGGTAACAATCCTTGCCGGGGAAAAAAAAAAAATGTGTATGTGCTGGGAGGAGCAAGCGCGAGCCCTGGGAACTGGATTCCAGTACGACTGAGTGTCTGAAGGAACACGGGGATGCCCTTGAGATCCAGAAGACAGTTTTCCAGTCGTATAAACAAAAGTTAGTGGAATGATTATGAACTCTGAGGGGTTCCCTGCACCGTATGACCCACCACCTTGGAAACAAGAGAGGTGGGTTATGGTTGATGGGCCCTCAGAGTCAAGATGGAGAAAGGCGGCTGCCCTGCAGCCCTCTGGGTGATGGTGTTCCCCGGCAGTAATGGGAATAGAATAGTTTAGTATTTTAGCTTAGCTTAGTTAGTAGTTAATATAGATAATTAGGGACGGGGGAACTAGGTAGGGGGTAGATTAGGAAATTCAGCTGCCAAGGGTAGAAAGTAGGCGGGGCACCAACTCTGATAGGGCGCCTCCCCAGGTGGTTATTATGGGGATGCCCACCTCTGCTGAGCGCTTGGCGGACTCGGGAGTGAAATCCCGGGCATTGTGAAGGGCCTAGCGGGGGAGGGTACCGGGGGCGTAATATACCCGGGGTGGATCAAATTGAGCTAAGGGTAGTTGAATTTCATTTAAGTTAAGAGCCAAAATATGTGTTGTAATGTTAAAAAGGAAATTCATATTAAAATTGTGTAAATTAAGTAAAAGTTGTGGAAAAAACGGCCCGGATTTAAAGATTGTAAGATACCGGGCCTGTAAACACTGAATAAATAAATGTTATAGATAGTTTAGAATATGCATTATAAATTCCATTTTGGCTTAAATTTTTTAAGTCTTTTGAAAACTGATCTTTCGAGATACTAAAAGTAATACTTATAATCTGCACTGAGGATATAATGTTTGATTAAATTTTGCGTGGTTAAAGTGAAGCATGATTCACACACTCGCCGAAAATAGAAAGCAGAATCTGTGCAGTAATTCACACACTTTACATTGGCCCATGATGCATTGCAAAGCTAACTGACTAACAATTGATTATCAACATATTTTATTTTCTAGTGGATACACATTTATTTTAGATCATTGTCCCGATGTATGTCTTCAAACTATAAAGCTGTGCCGTGGCCCAATCCAATACATCTATACACATCCTTTATATTATTGGGTTATTTCAATTATCCTCACCGAGGCCAACGAAGCTGTCCTCTAGCTTCTGGCTGTACAGCGCATGCATTGTCAAACACTCATTCGCATTGATTGGAGATGATTGGTTCTCCTATGCTGAACATCTTGGGCAGAGCGGACGAAGTAGAGAATAGTTGAACTTTGGCAGAACAGCTCACGCCGAATAAGCGGAAATCTTGTGATTGACTTAGAGCTCGTCACGTGACTACGTTTCTGTTCTGCACTCGTTCTTCGGTGAACGTGTGAATCCACAGTAAGGCCGCTTTACACTTTGATTTATAACTTCCTTAAGGGAATTTCGTTTCCTAGAGATTTCAAGGCTTGATTTATACGCAGTACTTCCCTAAAACAATATTATGATCTTGAATTCATAATTTATATTAACTTTCCAAAGGCGTTTAAAATATCTGCGCAATCTATTTCAACTAGCTTTACATTAAATTATACTAATTTTAAAAGAGACAACTACTTGATATCATGTATCCAGTAAATTACTTGTTTTACTAATGCCTTTCTAACCTACCTCAAGGCTGTTGGTGGTCAATTTCTTCTTTATTATCCTCTCCATCCCTAATAACTTAGTTTAAATTATTATAATATGTTAAATACAGTAACTAAATATATGTCTATCATGTTAACATTATGGATACAATCAATACTAGTTGTTGTACCCGTCTTTGCAGGGTGGATTTCGGAAATCACAAACGCGATTAACTCTGACGGAATTTGGACGGACGAATGGATGTATGGACAAACAGATGCATGGTATTGTGAAGGGGTACCGAACGTTATAGCTGAAAGTTGTTCATTTTAAAACTTCCTAATAAATTACGTTTGTTACACTGTCAGAGTTGTGAGCATTTATAAAAGTTGACGCTCGAGTTCACCCTTCCCTGTTTATGGTAGGAAGAGCAGTCTGAAAGGCCTTTTCCCCTGGAAGAAGTACACTATATAGCAGTTGAAATGTACCAACATTTGTATAAATAAACAGCAGTAAAACATTTAGAACAAAACACCTCGAGTACGACCGGCTGCGATTTGAACGTTGATCTCCCCGCTGTCTGTATAAATGAGCTCTGTATTTAGTTTTCGTGCCCACCAGTGCAGTTATAAATGATTTGGATTGAGATGGTTTTCCTCTCATCGAACAATATTTGGTTTTGTGTTTGTGGCGCTATCTTCATGCTTATGAATTCAATCATATAACAATAGTAGCAGTTTTGTCAACCTCAGCGATCTTGGGGTAAGGTGCTCGTCTTAGTATTCGATGCTCATGGTTTCAAACCCGGCTGAGCTTGATGGATTTTCCTCGAGCGATAAAAATCTGTAGCACAACTTCCTTCGGAAGGAAGATAAAGATGTAAGTCCCACGTCGATTGTGACATGTAAAATAGCCTTCTAAGGTATATGAAAATACCTTTCATGGCAAAATTAGTAGGACCTTTTGGTCTCGCTCACATAAATTATCTTTCCCTGATACAAACAGTCGAGTTAGATACCTCAAATACATAAATAAATAAAACTAGCAGTTTGACCCATTCTTCGTACATATAATAAAAATCTAAATTATATCAAATTAGGACGTTCAACACCTGGTTTACATTTTTTTTATAAGTTCCTCATTGTACAGTATCAAACTAAATCTAGCTACCCCAAACCTTATTATTGTCAGTAACAAATTAAAATAAATTAAATATTATTATTATTATTGCCATTGTTCCAGAAATGAGCTTCATAGATCGGCAAAGAGAATAAATGAAATAATATAATTCGTTAAAAAATAACATTGATTAATGAGCAAAGAGCAACACGCTTCACCGTTGTATGTCGCCAAGAAATTTAATTTTAATTTTTAAGATGCTTCTAGATAGGTACTAGTTTATACTTCTAGTTTTAGTTTTATAATCGCCACGCTAATAGACATTTTTTAAGATAAGATTTGGGTTTTTTTCATTCGTTTATTTTTAGATTTTTTTCGTCTGCTTATACAAAATTAAGATTTTATACAATATTTAGAAGTTATTTATTTTTATATGCTTTTTAAGCCCCATATTTTTAAATTCCAAACTTTCCACCTCTTATGGTTATGTGGGGTAGTTATTTTAAGAAATTGGCAAATTTAAATTTTCTTCTATGTCTAAAAGAAGATTTTCTAATAATTTTAATAAGATTTCATTCAAGCCACTACTCCCCCCTCCCCTTCTCCACCATCCCACAGACGCATTCTCAGTTACCACAATCCCAATTTATAATTTTAGAAATATCAAATATCTAACACTCATTTGGCATAGCCTTTCTACATTTTTGCCAATAATTGATTTTCTATCTCACCTAAAAGTTTTATTTAATTTATATATATATATATATATATATATATATATATATATATATAAATTTACCCCCCCCCCCCCTCCCTTCATCCTACTTCGCTATTTTCTAGAGTTTACCTTTAAAATTTCAGAGTATTATGGTCATTTGAAGGTGTCTCTTTAGCTGCTTGTCTTAATTTTGTGGTCTCTAGCTGTCATTTTTACCAACCCGGCAAATCTAAATCTCCTATTAATAAAAAAAAACCACTTCTGTTTACCCCCTCCTCTTCTTATGTACTGAAATATAAATTGTTATGACTTTTATGGTTATTTGGCGTGGTTTCTTTACCTGCCTGATGAATTTAAAATTTCCCCCCCAGTAAAGAGTAGTTGTTTCTAGTAGTTTTTAAAATATTTATAACCTCCTAATCCCCCTTTCTCCAACTCTCTTAAAAATTTAATATAGCAATATTAATTTGGTTATCTGGAGATGTCGCCCTGACTATCTACCGAATTTCAATTTTTTATCATGTTTGAAATTATTATTTTCTTATTTTGATCCCCTTTATCACCCGGGGACTCATTTTGAAATAATATACTAGGATCTTAAAGCTTCAGAACTGCAATTACCATGGATGAATAGATCAATAGAAAATTTCCTTTCAAGTAGACGGCTGTCTTAACATGTTTATTCTATGTTATCATTCATTATTAGTCCATAGACACACAGGCATAGTGACTTAAACCTTCTGGTAATCTAATACTTGAATTAGCTAGCCCTTCTTGTTTCTTGGACATGCACACAAGTCATAGCTCAGATAGGCAAAGTTTAATTTTATGGATATAAAAAACCCTTTTTAAATATGAACAATTTTGTTTATTTTGTAAAACCTTCCTTTTCACAATGGTGTCTGCTCTAAGTACTGGCCACGGTGGGATTGGGGGATTTAAGTGACTTATGTGACTTGATGGCTACCCCCGAGCGTATGGGGTTACTTTGATGAGATGAGTAGGCCTGTCAATTACAAGGCAGTGTACAAAGAGTTATATTTAATTAAGTGAAAATAATAGTCTACAATACAAGGGGTACACCAGACATACTGAACCGAACGAGGGAGGTTGAGCGAACCTCAAGGACACCACGTGGTGGCCGGAGGGGCCCGGTTCGACCCTAAGCTGCGAAGCCACCAGACAGTGATTTTTCTAGCTCTCCCTAGGCTCGTTGGTTATCCAATGAATCTGCACACGTTAAATCTGGGACTTGCACATTTTAGTCTATACAGTAAGAGAACACGGTCCAAGGTCGTACATTCTGGATCATAACTAGATGTAATATAATGACAGGAAATGGATAAACAACTTACTAGAAGCAACTTATAAAACAGGGCATTACACTTTCTTCAAATATAAATCGGATCCCTATGATCATATATAAAATCAATTTTAGAAAATTGCTTGGTTATTAATCAAATAAGCTAATCCGTTATATATATATATATATATATATATATGTGTGTGTGTGTGTGTGTGTGTCTATTAATGGACATACTGCTCTTCATAGGAATCCCTTTAACTTTAGTTGAAAATACACCTCTACACGGGAATTGGACACTGGATCTACTAATTATATAACCAAAACTACCCTTCTTTTGGATTATTCATCGCTCATAGCTTAAGGCTGAGCCTACCCATAAATGAACGGTTCTAAACAAAAAAAAAATTAATAATTCAACATTGTTGTTTTTTATTTATTTTAGTAACATATCTGGGCATCTTTCAAAATTCTTATGGAATTTTCAAACCATGCTAAAAATAGTTATTGAAATAATTTCATTAAAATGTTTCCATTTCAATGCATTTTAAATGGGAAAACAAAAATTATTAATTGATTTATTTATTTTCTTTGTACAATTAAGCTAGAGTGTTTGTTTATAACATATTATTTAATGAAATTTTTTTTAAACGTATTTTTAAATTTGTGTTAGCTTCAATAATCACGACGATATTGTGAATAAATATAGTTGGTCCCTACTTACCTCAATGAGAGTATTACTCTAGTGATACATTATTTCCAAAGAAAAAACCACATGCTTCTCCATACACAAAGTTTTATGACATTAGCCCTTATTTAACTGAGGCAGTAAAAAATGTAAAATTCTTCACTCTTATCTTATATTCTTTCTTGGGTTTTCTCATTCTTGAACACTACACGTTGTAATAATAAGTGTTAATATTCAGCGTATATGAAAACTACTGTACTATACATTGAATTTATAATCCACTATTATAATAAATAAAAATAAACATTCCTGCTCATATCAAACATAGTTATTTTAAATAAAATAGGGTCTAGTTAAAGTGTGAACATGTTAATTTTATTTTATTAGCTTGTTAAATGTGATTACTTTTAATTTGAATCTGTTGCATTCTCGCTGTTTGTGCGCTATTTTCAGAAGAAATGTATCGAATCCCGAACAATAAGTACCTACAGGGATTACTTTTTATATAATTAACAAAATGTGACTTTTTTGCTTCTGAAGATCCAATGGATTGTATAAATTTTGAGGTGGAAACGTATTTACACAATATTATTTTATATCTTTGTGAATAACAAGTTTGTGAAGCATGAGTCGATGGAAGAAAGGGCGCACAAAGAAACTCAAAGATATAATTGATTATTTAAATGCTTGTCGTAAAGGGTAAGTTTTTTTAATGGTGTGCATATTACTGGCGCTTAGGCTATCTGTATTTACTCATTTAAGTACAATGGATGAGTAGCGATACTATTTTATTTACTGTAGAAATAATATCAAAATTAAGATACAAATAAATATTTCTATATAACAATGTAGCGATTATTCTGATGTTTCAAGTACTTTTTCTAAAAAAGCTCTTAGCTGAAAGTAAATGTTACTAACACTTTGTAACGCACTTATAGTATGTTCAAAATCTCTTGTGCCTTGGCCGAGTTCGTATCACTATAGTACTAAGTAATTTCAACCTTACAGGGAATCGAATTAGTCAAGTTACTAGAGCTGATTAATTTATGCAATCATTGCTCAGTCATAGCACTTTAGCAATATTGACCACGACATGGAGCCGATGATAAGAAAAATATATTTAAAACCATTAAAGTTAATGAACTTTTGTGTTCCCTATGCCACAAAGTAAGTAAGTAGTTGTTACCCGACAGCCTCTGTGGCATAGGGGTCAGATTTACTGGCTTCAGATCTCGAAATTCCGGGTCCGATCCCCAATGCCCCTAATTCTGTCTGCGAAGCACTGGGTCTGAAACGGAACCAAAATCAACCTCGTGGGGACAAATGCGGAGCTACTTGAATGAATAAGTAGTGCTTCAGTCTAGAAAACTGAGACAGACGGCTGAAGGGTTCGTTGTGCTGACCACATGGCACCTTCAACCCTAAAATGTTGGCACTATCTTCGCCAACATACGGCAGCCTCTATATTGGTATATCCTACTTGCAGGCTGACACCATGGATTATTATTATTATTATTAGCACCGCGTCTTACTACCCGTTTGGGTTATACGCACTTACGCTAATGTGTAATGGTAGGGTGATTGTGAGATGAAATGAAGGACCTACAGTTTAACGTGGAATCCGAACCACGGTGGAGGCCTGGCATTCCCCAATTCACAAGATGTCTTGTCAGAGGTGAAGGAAGGGTTTGGTAATCAGATAAATCTGTGCCGGGACCGAGGATTGAACCCCGGCCGCCAGCTCAGAAGTCTGACACCTTACCCCTAGACCGCCAAGTCTCGACACCATGGAGATATTACTAAAGTTAAAATCTACCAATAGGATGAAAAATTATTCCCAAAAATATTTATTTCTGGAAAATTGTGTAAATCCTTTAGCTGTTTGAAAACTTTAAACACCGTATTAAATAACAGATACTCACTTCAGTGGCCGAGTGGTCTAAGGCGTCACTCCAGTGTTAAATTGGCCTGCTGATAGCGTGGCGCTTGGGGTTCAAATCCTGGTCGGGTCTATTGAGGGTAGTTTTTCCTAAATTGTTTCCCCATCTCCCAAAATAAAAATGCTGGTAGATAACCTCTCGAATGCTTCCTTCCTCCTTACTTACCAATTAAATTATCATATATGCGTATAACATGAACAGGTAGTATGACGCGGTAATATCAGTAATAAAAATAACAGATATATTTATAGTCAAAATTGTTCTAGTCTTCAAAATGAAACTGCTTTTTAAATATTTTATTTCCTCTTTAGCCTTTTAAGTTTGAAAATTAATCAAAGCACAGTGGAAAAATTTAGCACATTAAATTTGAGTAATTTTTTATTTTACCTGCCTACTAATAAACTCAAATAAATGGTATGACAAAATCGTAAGCTACATACTCTCTCGTATAGGTTATTTATTATAGTTAGTGACAAAATCTTCAAAAATGAGTTATCTGTGATTTTACCTTAAATAATTTTTTATCTGATAAATAAGTATACAGTATTATTTATCACTACCCTCCCCAAATAGTCATTTGAAAAAAATAGTTCAAGACTTTTTTAAAATAGTGATTTATAAAGCAATTACCTGAGTTCGTTTCTACTCTGCTCAATAACATGACACGGCTGCTAGGCCTTGTATCTATGGCCGATAGTTTTTATTGCAAGGGGGCCATCCTTAAATTACGTAATGCTCTTTTACATGATTTTAGATCCTCCCTCCCTCCCTCACGTAGTTGATCGGAAGAATTTTCGTAAGCTCCCCCACACCTCCCTAGCTTACGTAATTTTTAAAGATTTGGTAAGTCATGTTATTTTAATAGTTTAGTTATTTTTGGATATGAGAATTGGTAATATTCCACTTTAGTGGCCACATGGTCTAAGGCGTCACACTCGCAATAGACTAGTTTGCCGATGACTGGGAGATCGTTTCTCAATCATGGTCGGATAATATTTCCTAAATATTTTCCCACTCTCCACGCGAATGCGGGTACACTTCCTCTAAATTGAAACGTATTCATCCCTAACCCACTGGTGTAATTAGTTAATACCTAAACAGGCAGAATTAATTAAGGAAATATACCCACATTTGCGTGGGAGAGTAGAAGGAAACGATTGAATAAGATCTCAAAATACCCTTAGCAGGGATTTGAACCCCCAGAGAGTATGATTGTATCTTGACGTTTTGTCTGCCCACGTTTAGTCCAACTTGGTCGCCTACCTACTTTACGGTCCTGTGTTACACTTCTTATCTTTATCACTTCTAGGAAATTTTGCTTGCGGACTTGACTGTTTATCGGTCAGCCAGCCTCCTACTTGTTTAAACAAACCAATAATGCTGCCAACATGATGACTGGAATTCACCAGTTGGTATAACGTTAGCAACGCCATCTATTTTGAGAGATAAAAGCTCAACACACAGCCAGAGAGGGTAGGCAGAGCCTTAAGGCAAATTAAAAAATATGATGTATTTGAACATAATCTAATAAAACATTGAAGCAGTAAACAATAATCTATATTACTCTGGTGAAACAATAGTTTTTAGATGATTATGATAGCTTAATTCACTAAACTCCTTGAACAATATGAACTGTACATCGCCATCAGATGTGATTAGATTATCAGTCAAATTCCATTATAAGATAGGTTACCTTTTGTAAACAATACTGTTCATGTTTATAAAATGAATATGGTAGAGAAATGCGTATTTGTCTGACCCCGTTACCCCATAAGTACCATGTTATTGTTCCATAATAAACTGATCGCCTGACAGTCTACGATTCTTCATTTAAAAGAGATTAAAGCAATCAAGTAAAAGTGGTCGTCTTGAATTATTGTGAACCACACCCTTCATCATTCTTCTAGAAGACAGTGAAGCTGATATGGTTTTGTTTCCACCTTGTCTCGCTTGAACAGTCAGCATCTTCGACCTTTCTTGCTCTTTCCTGTAGGAATATTTGCTACTGATTCATTTGAGGAAGTCTATTTACACAATGTGAGTCAGCTGTTCATTTATAGAGTTTGTATCAAATTAGAATTTGTAAACCTGGCTGGAATAGACGGTAAAACATTATGATTATGTGAATAACCTTTTATTATTGACAAAAAAAATATACAGCTTTTTAATTTTGAATCTATACCACTAATGCCTAGCTAAGACCAAATACGTTTTTTTTCTTTAAAAAAGCAATTTATTCTTCTTATGTCACGTAAATAGTGATGTGAATGTAGTGACGTAGCGATGAAAGTGTTCAGGTGGGACAATGTCCTCTCTCTTATGACCTTACACAAAGATTATTTATTAACAACTTCTTCTGATAAAAGGGATCGACAGGGTAGCCTAGAGCTGATGCAAACACATTAACTTGGAATGGGAATGGTAAAATCCCCTTTTGTGCACCCGGCTGAAATTCAAATCTGTAACACGATATTGACGGCTTAGGTGCTCGCATAAAATAGAAATCAAGCATTTTCTAGTTTGAGGAATTTCAAGCTACTCCGTTCCACGACATGACCTATGAATTTCGGTTTCCCCGTTTATTTGGAAGTGGCTTGAATTTTTTAAACAACAATTAAACAATATTATTTGAAGGTGACAAATCTGCATCGATATATTTGAATTGGCACGTCATATTTGAAAATTATAATCCCATTTAATATTGTTGTGGATAAATAACATTGGAATTAAATTAGGTGATTATATATTTTTATATGCTACATAAATAATTTTCACAATTGGGTTTGAAAACAATTGTTAAAATTATAATCATTTTAGCCTGCAGTTTTCTAAAAAAATAAAAGAAAAAAAGAAGAAAATAAACGATTAAATATTGTTATTATTAATCTTAATTTAACAATTGCTAATTGTTAACATTTTTAAAAAGGCTTACATGACACTCTTTAAAACTTTATTAATGTAATGTGCACAAATTACATCTTTTTAAAAATAGCCCAAAAATTTAAGTAATACATTAAAATATAGAGATGTCGTTAATAAAAAAATATTATTTCTTTTAAGTTAATTCATAAGCCAAAATACCAAAATTTAGGTTTCACTTGTTACAAACAAAAAGCACGTATATAGTTATATTTTAAATTAGGTACAGCATGAGGGTTTTATCTCTAAGTAATTACACATTTATAATTTTTGATTAATATACTGTGATTAATAATCGGGATCAAACTCAATTTTTAATTTATATAGTTACTTGTAGCGCTACAAGCGGCGATAGGTAGAGACACATTCAGGCGCATGTTGCACGATTATGTTGGTAGTTGTTTAATGACGTCATACAGCGTATTTATAAAACAGTGCACACAATCAGCTGTCCCAGTTGCTGCTGTTTTGTTAAGGATTACTACTTTGTTTGATTGATTGTTACAATGGCAGCGAAAGCAACACTAATTACTCTAAACAACGGCAAGAAGATACCAGTGTTGGGTTTCGGCACTTGGCAAGTAAGTTCTAGCCGTGGCACTTGATATTCTAATTACATGATTAATTATTTGTTGTTTCTAAATTGTTTTTTTTTATCAAACCTAATTGTGTTCTCAACTCTGGTCCGGATTTTGGTCCCCGATCTTGTTCACTGGGAAAGATTTTCCCTCTACAAAGTTGCTTCCCATCTTAATTCCTTACAAGGTTGTTCATTTTATTTAAAATTCGCCCCTATTCTTTTCCATTATACAAATATATCATGTAGCATAATCATTTAGTTGTTTAGGCCTACTTTAGTTAAATTTTAACAATGTCTTAGTTTACGTTAGATTTGAATTGCTTTCACGAGAGCTCTTCCTTTTGGGATATTGCTAAGCCATCTTCGTTTTACATTAGTGCTGTAAGTTGGGAGAAAGGTGCAGACAAAGATTTCGACAAAAGAACGAAAAATGTTCATCCATGCACTCGCGAATATATAATATATATATATATATAGGATACTAAGACGTCTATAAGCTGATTTTTTATGGTAAATAATGGCAGGGATTAAATTTGGAGTGCTATCAGTTCAACGTATAGATATCCTGGCTACATAGCACCTCCTCGCTCAAAGCTTGACAATTAGATTACATTTTTTAAATAATGGCAAAAGGGGTGATGAGAGGGCACTTCCCCATGAAAATAGTTTTTTTAATTTTCGAATAAATTGGCCACCCTGCACTTTGAAACAATAAAAACAAACTTCAAATAGCTTCTAAACACATCAAACATATTTGGCAAGGACTGTTCTTAAATCTTCTAAGGCCATCAACATTTCATAAAAATCTGAGGAAAGACCACTCCAAATAGATTCTATAGAAGTATAATTTCCTAAATAACTCCAGGCGAGGACCTCTCCAATAGCATAAAGGCATCCAAATGCCAAACTTTGGGCAGGGGAAGGCCCCCTGAACTCTTTATGCTTGGGGGAGGCGAGATAAATTCCTCAAAACATTTTTGTTTATTACCCCCACCCCCTGCGGCCTTGGTTCAAAGAGTTATAAACATGGTTAAAGTGGAGTAACCTCATAAATCCGACCCCCTTGAACAGAAATTTGACCTTACTTTTCCATACTTTTTTTTAGGTTTCTTCATAAAAAAAACATGCTGGAATCTGCCTGTTTGGGAAAAAATGATAAAAAAACACTACTTTTTGACCCAACTTTTTCCGGGGTCCCTATCAGGAAAACACATTGAATATATCTACAGAAGGAAAGTAGGATTTAGAGGAAATGTAGCCTAATTTGTGTGAAGGGAAGCAAAACCATTTAGGAAACATCTCAACACACTCCCAAGACTCTAATTCCTTCTTCCCAATCACCGGCCAACCAGACGAGACGACACTGGTGCTTTGTTTGCGTGTCAGGGATATTTGCAGTTCCATCTGTTGATTATTTGTTAAAGCAGATTTATTAAGCCAAACGTTATCACTCTTACAGGGAGCCTTGTCGCAGCTGTTAAACTGTCAATTCTCCAGCAGCCCCATTCCAACTTCTACCACCTCATTACAGACAATCTAGTGTTTTGCGAGATGGTGTCTCAGACTGTGTGACCACTGCTGGCTCGACTAGGGCTTGCATGCAGCAAGAACGAGGCTGAGGGAAACAGGAGGGGATGTGATGTATTAGGACGGGTCTAGGATCTGTGCTGGTTCAGGGGAGTTGTGAAAGAGGCTGCACGTAGGCTCTGTTTCGCTCAGCGCATTCTTCTGGTACGTCTGTTTCTCAAAACTATCCTATCTTTTAAACCACATCTTGTCTTTTTAATCATTATAAAACTAATACATTACAAATGTATTACTGTATTCATGGCAATTTTAAAACACTGCACAAATGGGTTAAACAAATGTTTTTTTTAATGTCTAAATATGACATTTTTTTCGAGTTGTGCAAACTTAAAAAAAAACACAATATTGTAAAAACGATAATTTTGAATGTTAAACCAATATTGAAACAATCTATTTTATACGACCATATTTTGGAGTCTTCTGGTGGAAAAACCTATCTAGACTCATACAAGAACACACGATTCAGCTTGTTTGTAATATCATTTTTTAGCACATCTCTTAGTTTAATAATGATAATAATAAATTCATAAATCCTACTTTGATAAGTTCCATTTGCCAGTAAACATTTTTGTGTATGTTTGTGGGGGTTCTTAATGGTTTCTCTACCGTCGTTGGGGGTGTGTTGAGCTTTCAGCTCTAAAAATAGATGGCGCTGCTAACGTTATACAAACTAGGGAATTCCAGCCATCAGGCTGGCCGCATTACTGGTTTGTTTAAACAATTGGGAGGCTGGTTGACCAGTAATCTGTCAAGGCCGCAAGAAAACTTTTCCTAGAACTGATAGAGATAAGAAGTGCAGGGCCCACCGGACTGTAAAATGTGCAGGCGACCTAAGTTGAACTAGTCGTGGGGAGAACAAGCATTGAGATACAATCATGCTCTCGATCCAGCAAGACGCTTCTGTCTGACACGCCCGAAATAAGCCAAAAACCGGTCGGGGAATTAAAGAGACCGAAAATGTTCACGATTACAATATTTTCTTTATGTGTATGAATGATTATATTTTAAAAAGGGAAAGAGTGAAATCATAGTTTTGTGAAAAAATACAGTCCTTTGAAATTGTAAACATGCCTACCAGTATACGGCGACACTTAACTTCCTTATACCTCGCATTAGTGTAAATCTTTGAGTAGCTTGGATGGGTAATAAAACGTGCTGAATGACTTTTTCACTGTTAAAATAATTTATACCAGTATTTCATGAGCTTTGGTCAGTTTTGTACCCATTTTGGGGGCCATGGCCTAAGGGGTCATCCTTAAATTAAGTAGGGATTTGGGGGTGGGCTAAGTTCTAGCAGTAAGTTAAACAAAACCTTAACAGATGAAATAAAATAAATAAATGCCATCACATTACATCAAAATCTGCGTTAATTTGTCTATCAGACTTAAATACAGGGGTGATTGTTTTAAATGGGGTGAATTAAATTTAGGAGTACTGTATGTTGTATTCACATCATATTTTAAGACTCATAAAACTCAACGGTGCAGCGAGAAAATATGGAAAATTAACACTTGAGTCCATATAAATATTGCACTAGAAAAATATTCTTGATTTAGTTAATTTTATTTTTATACGATACCTTTTTAACTACAAAAGAGTATTTTCATTTTTAGTACCTATGTCATCTACTGAGTGTTTCCTAAACTCAAAGCACATGGACATAGGACGTTTGATACAAAAATGGTGTGAAATAGAGGGGATATATCAAAATGTACTGCCCTGAAATAGATAGAGATAGAAGAGAAACAATGCTTTATGCTCTAAATATAGTATGTGTGAAATGATAGTGTTGAGGAAAAATACATCAATTCAGGATGATACACAACACTCTCATTCATGCGCGACACAATCACCCATACCCATAGTTTCGTAAACGTGAACCCCTATACCTCGGTCTATCTATAGAACATAGACTACTGAAAATAAATTAGAGTTTCCCAACAAATTTAATACCTCTAGGCCAGATTATTTAGTTTTAATTTTAACTATATGTACATGGGTGGACCTTATACTTTAAAGGTGAATATTCCGAACCAGAACATTACACCCAAACATATTCATATAACATATACAACACCCAGTTCCCCAGTAGTCATTGTATCGCTATGTAGGGGGAAAAACCTAATTTCAGATGCGGTGGTAACGAACACACAGTCCACAGTTCATGAAATTAATAGTACAAATATACATTTATCTTAATTTAGCACTAAAGCCTATTACATTTTAAAAATTCTATTTAATTTAACATTATTATTATTATTATTATTATTATTTAGCACCACGTCTTACTACCCGTTCGTGTTATACACTTAATTTGACAATAATGTACCATTAATAATCTAAACATAGTTTAAAATTAAATCTGTACATGGGATTAGAACCCGTGTCAAGGTGTCCTTTACATTATTATGTGCAAATACACACCTGTGAAAGGACTTGGATACATTGCAAATAATAAGTGCACTGTACTAACTTGTGAGTTAGTTACACAGGTTATTACAAATAAATGTCATTCAGGATAATGTTGATTAAAAATACATAACTATAAGAGATTAGTGTCATCAATATAACATATTTCTTTTCATACAAACATTAAATTGGGAGCCAGTGTTCAGTAATAAAACAGCACCTTGTGTACATTCCATGTTTATTGAATGTTCTAAGTAGTTTACAGAGATTACATGTCAATATCGAGTATAAAAACAGTTATAATAATAATAATATTAATATTAATAGCTAAGCCGGTTCGAACTCGAATCGTAGTAAGATTCGAATTCCATTCAAAATTTAGAATATTTTACAGATTCAATCCAAAATTTAAAAAATTAGTATTGGAAAGATATGAATTGGATTTGAAATCTCTAATCTAAATAGATCCTAGATTCAGATTCGATGAGTTTAGCTTAAAATTCGAGTTTATAATTCTTACTTGAGTTGGAGGTCGTAAAAGAATCACATGGGTGGCAGTTGTCTGTGACACTGAATATAGTGTTTTAAGTAGCTAGGCCTACCATTTTTTTAAATTAAACAACCTTTGCACATTAATTGAAAAAAAAAAGGTGTGGTCTTTATTTGATGTTTCACCTTTTGAGATTAGTTTTATTGCATAGGCCTAAATTTTTTGTTAATAAACCTAAACTGTGTCTATAATGACTATCATATTTTGAAATATTCTATTATTGGATTGGCACTCGGAAACTTAACATAGTGAAATATTCAACATGGATTATATTCGAAATATGATCATATTAAGCCTAAAATAAAGGGGTTGATTCAGTTTTGAACCTATTTTTAAAATAAAATATTCAATCCAATTTTGTTGATTTAATCAACAGATTCGATTTTATCAAATAAACTAGCATAAGATTCGTTTATCAGATTCAATTTTTTGAAGCTTGAGATTTTATTTGAGTCAGCCAAGATTCGGATTCGATTTGAAACTGAAAATAATAATGGATTCGCACAGTCTTAATAAAAGGCCTAGTAATAATATATTTTTTAAATATTTAAATTAATATTATTCTAGACACAAAACATATGTATTTATAGCTTTGCTAGCAATCTTTTTTATTTAGTTTTATAGATGTTGAAAGTTAGCAGTTGGTAATCAATATCTTGCTCAGATGTCATAGAAAAAAAATCTTTATGCATTAGCGCTCTCTGTATTTGTGTTTATGTTTTGGCCTTATTGAACAAAAATTGGCAAATATAGAAACTTATGGAATGAACCAATGGGAGAGGTAAAAATGATATGGATTGAAACCATGACGGTGTTTTCCATATTTAATATCTGCAGCATTAGACATTTGTATCGCACTTAACAACTGGATCCAAGGCCGTAAACAGAAATTTATTTTGGGAGCCTGTCACCTGACAAGTATCCCAGCAGTTGGCAAGGTATTTTTAAGCACCGAATCCTGCTTAAAACATTTTTTTTTAAATATAACAATACTTTCGTCGGGAGGTGTTTAAGAACCTCTAAACACACATTCTCGTTTCACCACTTAGTGAGGGATTGACTGGCTGACACTTCCACAGCGATGACCAGATTTGTAGTCCTCTTTAGTTTTTTATTCACATGTCAATATATACTTCTAAACGTATAGTTTAATACATCATCAGTAAATGAATACATTCATATTAGTTGATATTTTTACTATTACGATTTTCATTATTAATTACTTTTTTATATAACTATTAATCAGTATATAACATTATTTAGCCATTTTTGTTTATCTTATTTTCTCGTGTAAATATACGTGCTTGTAAGGTACTTGGTGTACTTTTCAGTGCTGGCCTGTGATAGGTCTTATGACTGTTGGCCAGCACTAATAAAGGAAATTATTATTATTATTATTATTAGCACCGCGACTTACTACCCGTTCGGGTTATACGCACTTATACTAATGTGTAATGGTAGGGTGATTGTGAGATGAAATGAAGGACCTACAGTTTAACGTGGAATCCGAACCACGGTGGTGACCTGGCATTCCACACATTCACAAGATGTCTTGTCAGAGGTGAAGGAAGAGTTTGGTAATCAGATAAATCTGTGCCTGGACCGAGGATTGAACTTCGGTCCCCAGCACAGAAGTCTCACACCTTACCCCTAGACTGCCAGGTGTCTTAATTAGACAATAAAAGTTTTGTAGTAGGTAGACTTAATTATTTTAATCACATTTAACAAGCTAATAAAATAAGCATGTTCACACTTATTATTACAACGTGTAGTGCTCAAGAATGAGAAAACTCAAGAAAGAATATAAGATAAGAGTGAAGAATTTTACATTTTTTACTGTCTCGGTTAAATAAGGACTAATGTCATATAACTTTGTGTATGGAGAAGCATGTGGTTTTTTCTTTGGAAATAATGTATCACTAGAGTAATACTCTCATTGAAGTAAGTAGGGACCAACTATATTTATTCACACAGCAGGAAGACTTTGTGAGTATTTTAGTTACTGAATATATTAAGATGTTTATATTTAATTACGCAAATTTTCATAATTGGACATTGGCCCTTCTTATCCTAACGTGTATGGTATTAATGTTTCTTTGACTCAAGAAGGTCACAGAGATTAGTTTAACCCTCCATTGCCGCCTGCATTCCGATACAGCAGGTTAGCCAACGCTTGCAAAATGTTACTAGCTTGTAAATGGGAAACGATCATACTAACATAATTTTTTTTAAAAGTCATTGTATATAAGTTTTCTTCCCCTAAAGTACTTTATAAGCGATTCTCAAAATCCTGGCTATCATGTCGCATTAATAAATTGATAATTGTGTACTGTCGTTGTCTACCTGCTACTATTGTGAGTGGTGGTGTGTTCTCCCTCGACAATCTAAACATTAACCTGCATTGTTTTCCTCTCTTTCTAACACACTTTATTTACAATAACCCTTCTTTATCATATCCACAGCTAATGCGGCAGGGTTACTAATATAGTCCAAATACCATTTATAACCTGCTTTGGTGGCCACATGGTCTAAGTCATCACTCTTGCAATAGACTCGACTGCCGATGACAGAGATATTAGAGTTTGAATCCGGGTCGGTTGTATTGAGTGTGGTTTTTCACTCTTCCTCCACAAAACTATTGGTACATTTTCTCTGGATTGAACCTTCCTAGTGTCCCTGAACAAGTAGCAAGTGATAAAAAAAAACTGGTTTTGCAAGAATCTATTAATTTTTAATTATCTTTTGAAAGCCTTAAAGCATATTTTTGAAAGTGTACATTTTTCATAAAAGTTAGGCCATTAAATGTGAATAAGATGATGTGGGCTGTTTTTATTCAGGTCATGTAGCTAATAAATTGTTTATCTCTAGTAAATGTGTTTTCTCTCTGATACCACATGTCTCTTTTCTGTTTGTTCAATGTTATCTCTCCATCTGATAACGTTAACAACTAGCTCCTTGGAGTTAACGCGTTTGGAAGTTTATTATCTAATTTTATTGGCATGGCTATGGCTGTGTTTGATAAACTTATGTAAGATGTTCAAAGGACAAGGTTACTACAAATATTGAAACAGATAAATGGTGAGATAAGAAACAATTTCTACCAATCGATGTTCTTTAAATGTTCGCACTGTGGTCAAACTGTCTAAGGCGTCAACTCCCCAATAAAGTGTAGTTCCTGTGATGTGTAAATTCTGATTTTTTTTATCATATATACGTAATTCTTTTAGATACAAAATTACTTATCGTAGCAAATATGTAGTCTATTTATAATAAAAAAATCTTTTATTTGAAATATATTTTTATAAGACCAATCATTTTCAAGCTTTACACAAATATATTTACCGTATTTTTTAAACTTTTCTAACACTAAAGGTAAATTATTGCGACCATCAAAAGAATCTAAACTGAGATGTTGGTGGATGTTGACGTTTCATGACCCTTTGTTCCCTAAAAAGTGATTATTGCAATGCTGTGTGTCTGTCTAACCCTAAACAAAGTGTTTACCCTTGGTCACCCAATATCAATCTTTTTTTATTAGTCCAAACAAACAAATGAGGACATTAATTCTTTAAAAATAAAATTATAAAATTTAAAACCTGGGGTCAAAAATGTTTAAAGTAAGTATAGCGCAACTAATGCTTGGTTTTGCTAGTGTGTATATTATCTCGTTTCACATATATTACGAGCTTTGAGTAAATATCTCCAGTTTTAAACAATAGAGTGAGAAAGTCCGTATGGAATTTCATACAGTTGATTTTTTTTATAAAATTGAATATTTGAAAAACCTTACTACGTAATGGTTTTTTATATCAGCTTGTTTATTTAAAAGCTGATTGCATTCTGTTTCGATTCTCCTATGATATGTAGGCCTACTGTTCCTTCCTCCCCTCTCTGATTCTCCTATGATATGTAGGCCTACTGTTCCTTCCTCCCTCTCTGATTCTCCTATGATATGTAGGCCTACTGTTCCTTCCTCCCTCTCTGATTCTCCTATGATATGTAGGCCTACTGTTCCTTCCTCCCCTCTGATTCTCCTATGATATGTAGGCCTACTGTTCCTTCCTCCCCTCTCTGATTCTCCTATGATATGTAGGCCTACTGTTCCTTCCTCCCCGCTCTGATTCACGTCTTGTCTCTCGTGCACATATGAACATGTCGTACACACTCCACATAGGCTTTCATTTAACTTTCACTTTTTTTGTAAGGGTCTAGAATTTTTACTTTCTCGCAACCTCTCGTAGATTTGGTCGTCAAACAAACTGATTTTGATATTTTGCTGTATGTCGACCTTCGATGATCCACTGAACACGATGCTGTCTGTCTGTCTGTGTATCCCTAGGCTTGCGCAGGTTGGTGCCATGGCACCCCACTAGCCACAAAAAAGAAAAACAGGAAAGGGTTGAAATTGTAATTTTAATGTGATAATGGTGTGAATAAAAAAATCTTGTTCTTAATTATTGTAATTGTTAAAAAATACTGAAAGAGAATCTCCCGGGTTAGGGGGTCGTTGATTCCACCCGCCTAGTCTGATTGGCCCCCATCAGCCTCATCATGTGTGTCTTGTCTCTGACTAAAGTGGGCTAACACTTGCTGTCTAGGGCTTTCATAGGGTTCCCGGTGACCTGGCGGTCTAGGGGTAAGGTGTCAGACTTCTGTGCTGGCGGCCGGGGTTCAATCCTCGGTCCCTGTACATATTTATCTGATTACCAAACCCTTCCTTCACCTCTGACAACACGTGTATTAATAACAACTTGTGAATGTGGGAAATGCCAGGCCTCCACCTTGTAAATGCGTATAACTTGAACGGGTAGTAAGACGCATTGATGATAATAATCATCATAGGATTCTCCACAAGGATTTTTGGAATTAGCTATCAACCCTAGAATTAAGTATAGTTTACTTAAAGTTAACAGGAGCGTGAATGCAAACCACATGTTATGCATTTGTTAATTTCTTTATTCCGGATTATTTTCCATTGGTCTTACTTAAAATGTAAAATACTTTTGTTTTGTTTTTGTATAGGCTGTTTTAATCGTACCTTGCTTTATTTTATAGTTTATTATTTGTAATCCGGACAACTCCAAGCCCCAATTAGTCCGGATTAATAAAGTTCTACTGTACTAGCAAAGTAGTGTGACTCGTATTTCCTGAGAAATGACTTAAGGGGGTACTTTACATAGACAGACATATTCAATTTTAACCAAAGCTTTGAAACTCTTTGAGCTACCAAACAACTTACTGTACGCAGCACCATGTCTTACTACCCGCTCACAATATACGCTTATGTAATAATTAAACTAATGGTTAGAGGGATGAGGAAGGGTATATTTATAGGAAGTGTGTCTGCATTTGCACAGAGGGAGAGTGGAAAACCAATTTAATAAACCACCCTCAAAGCACCCGACTGAGATTCGAACCTCGATTTCCCCATCATCTTTAGTCTAGTCTTATTTATGCAAGAGTGGCGTATTAAACCATGCGGCCACCAAAGCGAGTTTGTAGGCCTATTAAAAATGGTTGTTTGTTTGAAATATACTTTTATAAAACCAATATTTTTAAATGGGTGTCAGTGAAACGGGGAGTCAATTGTGAACAGTGATGTAAGGGTGATTCCATAGGCTGATGTCAGGAGGAGGAGGGAGGAAGGGGAATTAGTTTTCAGGCTGCCTCAAGTGTAAATAGTATTTAAAATAGGGACTTCAATTCATAATGATATAAAAAATAAGATTGGTGGCTTATATTAAATTATTTTAACTAATTATAGTAATAAAGAGAGGACTTTTAAGAAAAAATACAATTTTGATAATCAAATTTGTAATTTTAATACAGAAAAAAATTTAAAACTTAATGATCATGATCACAATAGAAGTAATAAATATGTAGGGTGTTTTTCATGTTTGTGTTTGCTAGGGGATTTAACCTACTTAGTAACTATATTCTAAGATCTATCCTACTCTCGAGTTTTCTATAATGTATTTACACCCGCAAGAGTCGTGCGTCCCATTCAACCCACAATGTCCGTGTATTGGTAATGACAGGGCTCATAGGAGTTTATCAGAGTACTTAGCGCTGATTCGCATGGTTAAAGAACAAACCATGATTAGTACGTGCTCTTGCCAGTGGTTAATAACAAGGTGCAACTCGGAATGTCACGTAATTGTTGATTTCACAGTGGTGTTCTAATGTGTCACCAATTCTTGGACCTAACCTAATTAAGCGAACTGTGCCTAATATTGCACACTTTTTAAAGATAAGTTCAAATTATGCAAACACAATTTCAAGTTTAAAATAAAAAAGTGTCCCTTCAATGGCTACTTTGATGTGATATTATTATTATTATTATTATTATTATTATTATTATGTAGATATACTTCATGCGATGGATTATTTCACTTCTGCAATAAAAGAATGGACGTGCATGATATTAAGGATATACCATGTTCCTAATGTCGTACACCTTGACTTCTTACTTTCTCTCGACACCTCGGAGAGGAACTATTGTGATCGTCAAAAAAAACTCGAATAAAATTTCGATGTTTTATGAAACCCTGAAACCAAAAAAGTTGTTTCATACTGCCGTCTGTTTGTACCCTGGCTAGCTCCGAGGGTACTATTTTACAGAATGGCCTAATACTTGATATCTGGGCTTTTCATAAGGCCCCCTTCCACCCCTAATGAGTTTTTGGAATTAGATATCCAACTCTAAATTTAAGGGTAGTTTACTAAATGGCAAAAAGAAAAAAAAATCAAATTTCTCTAAATTTGCTCTCGAGTTTGATTAAATTTTATCTAGACACTGTTTATTAATATAAACAATATGGCAACTCCCATTTTATCGTGAAAATGACTTTGAGGGTAATTTACATAAGTGAAATTTTCCAACTTTGATCGTTTCTCCACAACTATTTGAGATACAAAATAACTTAACATTATAAAGTTGTAGTTTTGTTAAAAATAACAATTTTTTTAAATATAATTTTATAAAACCAATAGTTTCTGAGCTACAAGAATATACCTTTTAATTCGGGTCTTTAAAAAGAATTTGATTCTTCTGCTCTTTGGTGGACAAAGCTGTTTTTTTTTTCTCAATTTTTCTGTGACAGAGTTTCTAGTTTCTAATGCCTTTAAGTAACAGTGTATATTATTTCATTGATGTTCTTTGGTGTAGTGTTTCTACAACAATGTATAGACCTATTATTTCGTCTCTCAAATCTTACCAGTTTTTAGTAAATGTGTATTTGAAGATAAAACGGGGAGAAAGTTTGAGCGGTGTGCCTCACCATTTATTTTACTTGGATATAAAGTCTATGCTCTATAGAGGGAGATTGTTCTCTGTACCTATTTTCTCTAAAGTCCTATAAGATATCGCCTCGTTTTCTTACTGTGAGATTAAAATCACATTACAATAGCTCAAGAAAAGGCAGAAAACATCGGATCTTACAAATTCAGAAAAAAAAGAATAACACACATTGTTTGGAGAAAAAATAATCACACATCTTGTATGGAAATAATATCTAATAAAACAATTGGGTTACAAATAAAATTATAGCTAAAAATCAAACTTTAAAAAACATATGTAGTTTTTCATTATTGCCAGAAAAATGTAAAAATTAATTTCTTCCAATCAACACCATAAGTTGACCTCGGTGGGCTTGCCAGTGTCATGACCCAATGTTCGTGAGCTCAAACCCTTGAGCGATAAAACAACCGTACGGAGCACAACTTCCTTCAGGGGGGAAATAAAGTCGTCGGTCTTATGTAGATTGTAGCGTGTAAAAGAACTCTAGAAAGGACATGAAAATGCTTTACCTTATACAATTAATAGACCTTTTGTTCTCACTCAAAGATATTCTTGTGTGTGGGGGAGGGGAGGGGAGTGAATTTTTAAGTGAAGACTATGGAAGAGTATCAGTAGTTATAGGTTCTAAGTGGTGTTCTACTTTGAATAGATTCACACTTTATATTTTGAGTATTATAAACTAGAGTGTCTACATTTTGCTATATGTTCTTGACTAGCGTGGGCGGCATTTTTAAAGATGGCCAAGGTTGAATTGGCGCTACTACCAAACATTGAACTAGATTAATTTTGTCCATCGAAAAAGAAAGTATACGTTGTGGGGTGTCTATAACCCTGAAAATGAACTTAAGTACATTACAAACTGGGATTGTAATAATTTTTATAGACTCCGAAGTCTGAGTTCCTCCCACAATATGATTTTAGGTGGTTAAACCCGGCAAAGATAGAAAAGCTCAATGTAATTTAGTTTCTGATGATGTGGGCTATTCTTTAGAAGATTACCCAGAATAAATTCATAACAAGCACAATGGTTATCCACTTGCTACTGAAAAAGCCATAATTACACCAGAAATGTCATAAAGATTCTTAGTATCTACAATTCAAGCTGAACTCTCTGATTGGTGGTAAAAGAGAGAAGTTAGTACCCAACCTAAACCGTAAACCAAACTATGTGGTGCATTACTGTAATTTAAAACTATATATATATATATATATATATATATATATATATATATATATATATATATATATATGGTTAAGCTTCAAAAAATGCATCACTGTGCCTTACGTTCAAGTAGAGAGCTTGATTTAAGTCATAATCATTTTAATACCAGCTAACAAAAGAATGCGGCAAACAGGTATGAAATGTACTTTTCAAACTCTTATGTAACTACCTTTACTTGAATGGAAGTGTGACAAATAAATCAAGGATTTACCAGAGAATAACAGTATATTTTATATTTGTTATAAGAGAAATGAATGATACACAATAAAAATTTTACTAGACAACCCAAAGATAAGGATATTAATATTGCACAAAGATATTACAATACTAAAATAAATACATATCCCAGAGCACTTTAATGTAAAGACAATAATATCAATCGAGCTTGTCAATAATGGTGCTAATACCCCGGGCACATTAATGACAAGGATCCCTATATCATATAATAAATTTATGGTAAAGTTTGCCCGCCTCCTGAGCTAATCGAGCTGCGTGAAACAAAATATAACTCCAAGAAGATGTCTTGCTACCAATAATAAGTTGGCACGCATCATACATTAAATAGTGGTCAAAGTCATATTAAGTACCCCCTCTAGCAATGTATCCCATAGAGATAGACTCTTACAAAAACCTCACAAATATGCGACGTCCATTTTCCTATTGCACGGCAGACAAGGTAACCATAGTTACATACAACAAGTGAGTGCTCCTCATATAATAATAAAAGATAAAAAATGCTGTCAAAGCCAACATCCCTGAAATATATCCATTTACTAATGATTAAATAGAAAGGTGGTAAGAGCGCTACTCAAAGTTAACCGTCTGGTGGCGAGAATAGAAACTAAGTTCACTTATGAACAAAAATTTGGTTCCCCAAACAATTAAATAGAAATAAATCGCGGCTACAAATTAACCACGTTGAAACTAAAAAAAAAAAATCCTAAAATTAACAATTAAATTTTATAAGTCAGAACCAATAATTTTGAAGAGATTTCCCCCATTTTAAGTCTAAATAGCATTTTGGATGTTATATTTAAGTGTAAGCTTAATTCGGCGCTCTCACCTTAGTAAACCAGTGAGACAAAGAGCGATGATACAAGCGAACCACCACAATATATAGCAAGCATGTAACCATGACATGCCCACAGAGAGGGGGGGAATGGAGAGGAAGGGAGGAGACAAACCGTGCTTAGGAAGGATTGCAGTGACTCAAGGAACTCGTAGAAAGTCCTGAAACCATCCAGGTGGCAGAAACGAAGACTAGATGCGTGAAATTGCCATCACTTGTTCTTTCTGGACGTAGCTTCCTTCATGAGCAGACATTTGAATCTCATCTGCGTTTAGTCCGTGGAATTGTGTGTTAGGGAGAGGAGGTCATGGCACATGTGCTCCAGAGTTAGAGTTCAATAGGGCAGAGGTTGAGTATTCTCTCATTTTATAGAGCTTGTTACTTGTAACTCGTTACAATGCCTTATTCGGTAAGTCACTGGAGAATCAAAGACATCATGTGGATGTTTAACTGTCAAACAATGAGGAAGGTTGAGAAGATTTGATGCTTTCCCAATATTTATTGCTTTTACAATCTCATAGGAAGATTTAGTTGGGGTGCAAATGAGGAAAATAGACCTGCTTTTGAATAAGCCAAAATATGCAGTCTTTACTATTTAGTTATAAGCAAGATTAGTATGTACAATTTTCACTATAATTATGTTAAAAATAAATATGTACAAAATGCAAAGCTCCTATTCACAAACACAGATTTATGACTATGACCTGAAAACTTAAAATGTATATGCGGATATGTTTGATAATATAGACCGATTCGATACATCAGACTATCCAATAACACATTTCTCACACAGTACATATTGTAAAAATACTCCGAGAAAAAGAAAGGATGAATTTGAGAGTTTGTGTGACTTAGACCGAAGCTTTACACTGTACCAATCTATCTATAGGAAGCGAGAAACATCTGCTGTACAGTATCTAGTTGAACAAACTTGCTCTTTCACCTGGAGATGGCAAACGTGATATCTTAGATTATGGATGTGATACGCTTGCATACGGTTACTACCAAATAAAACAAATGTATTCACCGATGGAGACGTAAAAAACTTTCACACTTGATATACTGTGTGTATTTTAAATCTGAAGTTTCTGTATTAAATGTTTACAACATTTAATATATGTACAAAGCTCGAGTGCTTGTGAATATCTAATCCTGATTCCTTTGGGTGAAACAGCACGGCTTTATAAAATTAAATGTATAGTCAACATTTGTTTTAGGTGGGAGGGGTAGTAAGAAGCGGTGCTAATAATAATAATAATTTTAGGTGGGAGGCGACGTTACTCACTACCTCGCAGTGCCTCCTGGGAAACATTTTTATAAACTGCTAAATGAGCACATAATGTTAGTTATCTCCTCCTCAAAGCTATACATGTTTATACGTTTTTGTCCCCTCCAAGGATTGAAGAGTGTCCTTTGAAGCTGACACATTTATGGCGATTTATCACATTGGGTTCAGGATGGGCAACATTCTTTCATGGCTGACTTGGGGATAATAGACACGCCCGGACATGTTTATAGCTGTAGAAAGAGATCATAAAAACCAACAATCATCTTAAATTCGAGAGAAGGGGCGGTAAGCGGGGGTCTAACCCGGTAGAGGAAGGGAGGTGTAGGTGCATCATGGCGCTGGAGCTAGACACTCATTATATGTAAGGTTTGTTAGACGCTCATTGAATGTAAGGTGTAGGAGGGGGCTAGCCACTCATTGGCTCAGGTTAGGAAGGTGAAGGGATCCACCATCTTTAGCTGTATTGTATAAAAGTGTCTATCTTTAATTTTCAACCTGTCCAGACCTGTTTAAGACCTCTCGCTACCTGCACAAGCCAGCATGAACACCCATGCATGCCTCAAACAAGTGAGCGAAAAGCGTATGTTCTCCTCTACTCACTTTTAGTCTGAAAACGCTCCATAACACGACACTGATGATAGCTTGACTAGTTTGTTACCATTAAATATATTTAAACACTTAGTTCTTGCACAAATAATTGTTCCTGGTTCGTTTTTACTCTTAAGTGTGAAGGGTCTCTGTTTTTTTTATGAAAGAAAGGGAGCCAACTCTCCACCTCTTAAGATTCAATTGTCAATAAAAGTAAAAATTAAATTTTAAATTAAATTAGTTATTGTTGATAAAAAATAATTTTAAATCAATTATAACTAATTTAAAAATTTTAAGTTAGCTAAAATTGATTAAAGAAATAAAATAGTATAATTTCCGGTGGTGGTTGGTAGTGGCAAGCGGTAACAGGGGTAGGAGAAAGTGAGCCAGCTCCGATGGAGAGGATTAATCTTAACCTTAAGGGGAAAGTTATTCTCCTCCAGAGTAAGGAGCATCACTGTTATACTCACAGGAGAGAAGTGGTACAGAACTGTCATTTTAACCCAGTTATTTTCATCCTGGGGGACGTGGCGTTCCTCCGAAGGGGTCGCACGTTTTGTGAAGACTAAAACCTTTTACTGTATTTACTCTCTTATGAGATTTTGATGATTATAATAATGTTCAAAATTCAAATAGAAACAGAATATTCTGGTTATCTTAATCCAACTCCATGTTCACCGAAACATTTAACTGCATTAGCCTCATATTTGGGTGAGTAGCACTGAGAGCTCTCGCTTTGTTCAAATGCAGAATATCCACCAAGCTCAACATTCTCTTTTGTGATCTCTCGTTCGCTTAAACCTTTGTGCTTGCTGTGTTTGTCTATTTTATCTTCAGAGAGTATGAAACCAATCAAGCCAAAGTGACAACTGGAATCAAAACACAAACCAGCTTGCAGAAGTATCGTGTGATTTTTTTTAAATAAAAAATTGGAAGAATATTCTGGACAGACCAAGTCAATGCTAAAAAACACAAATATTCCTGCCAAGGGACTTCTGGCATCATACAAAGTTTAATATATGATCGCAAAATGTAAGAAGCCTCACTCTCTTGGAGAGGTACTCGTTTTGCCTGCTGCTGTCGAAATCGCTGAAATGTTTGATAAAGCATCTGCAGATCTAGTCCGAAAGATGCTTCTGGCAGATAACACAGTGGGAAGACGGATATCTGACATGGCGCAAGACAAACAATAACAGCTGACCCAAGCATTGAAACTGTCAAAATTTGCAAAACAGGTCAACGAAGCCACCGACTTATTGAAGGATGTCAACCTTACAGCCTATTTTCGGTACATAATTAACAGATATGTCAAAGAGGACCTATTGTTCTGCAAACAAATTCTGGGAAGAGCCTGTGCTGAGGGACTTTTAAAGATTCTGGATGATCTTTTGACAGCAAGTGAGATAAAGTGGAAAAATTGTGTTGGTGTGTGCAGTGATGGTGCTCCTACCATGTCTGGAGGAAGGAGTGGTTTACAAGCTCTCGTGAACGGGAATGCTCCCAGCGCCATCTGGACTCACTGTATGATCCACAAGGAGTCACAGTGCTCTCTTATACTACTCTGCGTCACACTGGTTGTCACACGGGAAAGTGCTTGCAAGGGTGTTTGAACTGAAGGATGAAATTAGTCTTTTACCTCAAAGACAGCGACTATCCCGGGAATAAAAATAAGATCAATGAGAACAGTTTCTTGTGCAAACTAGCATATCTTGCTGATATATTTGAGACTTAATTGGCCCATTTTAAGCATGCCAACGCATAGGTATGGATTGAAACTTTTCACTTCATGTGACACGGTGAGTGCTTTTATCGGGAAACTGGATCTATTGCTATGGCTGGCTAAAGTTTAATGTTTTCTTGACATGTTCCCACGACTGAACAAAACTATTGAAGAACATGACAGGCAATATGTGACATGATTGTAACACTATTTTTTTTTTTATCATCGACCACCTTAAATTAGGATTCAAAAGATATTTTGGGCCTTATAATTATTGGTTAAATCATAAATTCCTAGTTAAATAATTTATAAAATGCTAGTAAACTAAGTAGTACTAATTTAACTTAAGCAATAGTACATTTAGTTTTCCTTCAAAGGTGGTTTACCTTGACCGATTACAGGCTCCGAATTTTATAAAATATACCACAATGTAGACGGAAGGACAGCCTGCTCCTTTAATGGTAGGTGGGGTGTACATGTCACCCCTACCCTCGAATTTTCATTTAGACATATTTAAGATATTTCTTGGTTTATAAACTAGGAGTTGTATGCAATAACTTGACTAAGTGGATGCTTTGTTGACACTAGTGTGGGTTTGCTTGCGTCATCGTAGGTTAAAAAGTGGAGCAATAGTGTGCTCGGAACTACACTATCGGTCCACTAAGCACTCATTATATGTTCTTGCATACCACCCTAAGACACACATCCTTAAATTACATGTTTACACTGTTGTTTAGTTATCCAGCGTATGTTCTATAAAATATGCATGCAAGCTTTCATATTCTTACATTGTTTCAGTCTGAGCCTGGTGTAGTGAAGAAAGCAGTGGAAGATGCCATTGATGCCGGATATCGCCACATTGATGGTGCCCACGTTTATGGCAACGAGAAGGAGGTGGGAGCTGGAATTTGTAATAAGATCGCAGAAGGAATAGTCAAGAGAGAGGACCTTTTCATCACCAGCAAGGTTAATATTGGTAGACTTTGAGATTTGGCACAAACCTACCTTATGTCAAATACCAGGTAGTACATACTTGAGGCCAGTAATAATTCAAAGTCAATAAGCTAGGCAACAATATAGATTAAAGCTGCTGCAGCCAGCTCAACATCTTGTGGGGAGGGTGTTTGGAGGGTACAGGCCCTCATCTGCCATAGGCAAAGAAAAAAATAAATGTTGTGCCATCGAAAGAATATTTTTATGGTAATCAAGAAAATAGATCAAATTTATTATTATTATTATCATCACTGGGTCTTACTACCCGTTCGGGTTATACACACTTATGCTAATGTGTAATGGTAGGGTGATTGTGAGATGAAATGAGGACCTACAGTTTAACGTGGGATCCGAACCACGGTGGAGGCCTGGCATTCCACACATTCACAATTTGTGATTAATACACATCTTGTCAGAGGTGAAGGAAGGATTTGGCAATAAGATAAATCTGTGCCGAAACCACGTATTGAACCCCGGACCCCCAGCACAGAAGTCTTGACACCTTACAACCAGGTCACCCATTAAATGCTCTTGATATGTATAACATTTAGAAACTTAAATAGCACCTCCTCCCCCCAAGTTTGAAAATATACATTTAGCAAGTATACAGGTTTGTCATGTTCTTGTCAAATACTCCCCAAATATACATTTAAAGAAAAATTCTTAAAGCTATTTTCAAAATATTTCAAATTTTTAAATAAATGTCCCCTCACTAAACTACTTTTCATCAAATTTTTACCCAAAAACCAATTATACAGCACTATTTGTCATGTCAAACAAATCCTAGATAATATGCATTTAATATTGTTAGCGCCATTTTTGAAAAATTTGGAATTTAAAAAAAATCACTCAACAGTAAACTACCCTTAATTGATGGTCAAGGGTAAAAAAAATTTATTTGCTATAGTTCCCCAATAAAATTCAAATATCTAGTTTGAACAAAACCCATAAAACTGTTTTAAATCTGTGGCCAGAGACAGAAAGACATAATTGGGGACAAACAGAATTGTAAAATCCACTTCTTTTGGGTTTGGGCTCACATAAAACATATAGATTTATCACAATATAATAGATACAAATTTTTTCATGATCACAATACTTTCTCTTAGTATGAGTAAGTAATTAGGCAAACCCAGTGTTGGCAGATTTTGCGAAGTTGCGGGGGTGGGAGATATTGCCCCTTGAAATAAATCCCCCCCTTTATATCCTTCCACTCTTCGTCTTAACACAACTCCTGTTATCCTCATACATGCCTTCATCTTGACAATATTAAGTCAAGTGACAGCATGTACATCACCAATTTGGGAAACCTTTTATCGATCACTGTTGATTCTGAGATACTGCTTGATGAATGGAAATTGTTAAAAGTATAAAAAAAATCTCAACACTGAGAGAATATAAACGGATCAACCACTACTGATGACAATTTTTTTCAAAAAATGCCAAAGTATAGCTAAAGTAGTGAAAGCATGCGTGTTTTTACATGATGTCACAGCAGTTCAGATGTTGATTGAGTGTTTTCTTTATCTGACCGTTTGCTGGCAGAAGAGAGTGCTTCAATGGTTTCAATAACAGTAGATTCCAAGTTGATAATCTTGTCATGTATGAAGTAATACGGGAACGAACCAAAGCTGGTACTCATAACCATCGAGCTCCTCAAACAAGCAAGATGTGTTTGTCATAATTATAAGGTACACTTGGAAAAGAAAAAGAAGCAATTAGCTGTAAAAGAGGACAGTAAAAACAGGAAGAGAAACTGGCCAGAGAACAAGCAATAAAGAAACTTAAAGAGAGAACTGGGATTCATGAAAGTAAAAGTATCTTCAAAATAAAAAGAGAAAGGAAGCTGCGAAGAAGAATTTTTATCAGAAGCAGCTAAACATTAAAACTACCACTAAACAATGACATGGCCAAAGTACAGGTAGCGCAAGGGATTCTTGAAGAGCGAAAAGGTGCCAAAAGACTTGGGAGAAAAGAATAAAGAGCTTGAGGAGATTCAAACTAAAATTGATAAAAATAGTCTCATCACTTAATTCCTAGTGAAGAAGGACAAATAGAATAAACTGGAACAATTTGGGACACAATAACTAGCCATGATTTGATTAAAGGGTAGAGGGGGGGGGGGAATTATATATACTTTTGCAAATCATATCTTTATTAAAAGAAAAACTACACATGTTGTCTCAAACTCTTTTTATTTTAACTAGGCATATTTGTGTTTATAAATTTAAATGAGACTCCTTATTTTGTATTACATATTCCTGCAGATCACGTTGTGCCATTTTCAAAATGGTGGTTTTGAGCTTTATAAAGTAAAAGCTATCATGAGAAATGAGCCTCACAATTTCCTGAGTCGCCAGCACTGGGCGCAGCACTGGAATTTACCCTATTCAAACTTAGCTTGGGAAGGTATAAGAGTTTGTGTGTAAGATCATAAACAAAACATTGTTTTTACTTTCAATGTCAGTTACAAATCCATTAATTGTCTCATTTGCTTTCTACTGTTAACATCTGAACATGAAAAATTGTTTACAGTCTGGAAAAAAGAACAGAAGTGATTTTTATATATTGAGCCGTGGCTCAATGTGCTCGAAGAATGGCAACAACATTCCACCAAAGTTACCAGAATAAAAACGTATCACATAGCTATGTTTTGGATCTTGTTTCAAAATATAAAGAAACTGGATCTATCTCTAACAAAAAACGGACTGTGCATACAGTATTGAGTGAATTAACTCTATTGGGCAATACGGCAAATCCCGAAAGTTCGGTACATAAGACATTAAAATTAAATAAGTTTCATCTGTATAAAATGGAGTTACATCAAACATTAAGCGAAGACGATCCTGATAGGCAAGTACAGTTTTGGAAAGAAATTATCGATTTATTGAGTGTGAATCCATTGTTATTAGACTGTATTTACTTTCTGATAAGTGCATTTTTTCTTTAGTGGTTTTGTAAATAAACACAACTTTCATTATTGGAGTGATTAAAATCCTCATATTTTTACTGACCGACATACTCAATGACCAGAAAAAAATAAACATTTGGGCAGGTATATTAGGTGACAGTTAATTATTGGTTTGATATTTATTGCCAGAAATTTGACAGGGGGAAAATACTTGAAAATGCTTGAAGCTATTCATCCTCCCATAGTGCACGCCCTAGAAAATCAACTAGACAAATCATGTAAACATGGAGCTTGATGAAGATATTTTACATTTTCGGCCAAATTAACCCCCCACCCCCACCATTCACTACTCGTTCATCAATGATTTGACAAAATATTAAACTGACAATGGATTGGCAGAAAAGGACATTTAAAGTCCACAAGTATTACACAAAAGCAACCCCATGAAAAGTCAGAAGTAAATTAAAAAATAGACTTTATCATTGTTTAGCTCAAAATGTAGAGCATTTCAAAATCCTCCTTTAAACTTAGAATTTAAAAAAAAACTCAATATATTATTTTACAAATACACATAAACTTGAACAAACATACATGTGTGAGTGAGCACACAAACGCTTGTACCTTCTCGGGCTATGTTTGACTGGGACAAATTCTAATGCTGTGCCCGGTGCCGGCACCTACTCGGGAACTTCTGAGGCTCATTTCTCATTATAGCTTTTACTTTAAAAAGCTTAAAACCACCATTTTGAAAATGGTACAATGTGATCTACAGGAATATGTAATAAAAAATAGGGAGTCTCATTTTTTTTTAAATCGTCACCTCAGCAACACCACCCAGGGTTATACCAGCCTTAACATCTTCCCCCTCAGAACAAAACGACTTTTGTTTGTTTGTCTGCAATGCATTGTTTTCTAGATACGTTGGTAGAAAGTTTTCAAATGAACACCTGTTATGTCCATTTATGTAAAGTTGCTGTATTTTTATAGCTTTGGAATACTAAGCACAAGCAAGATGCAGTTGTCCCAGCTTGTAAGAACACACTTGCAGACCTTGGCTTGGACTACTTGGACCTTTACCTCATTCACTGGCCCTTCGCTTTTAGCGTAAGTATTAGTGTCTTGAGTAAATATTTTTATTTTACTTCCAAATTCTTAGTAATTTGCATTTGAGTGATGCAATCAATATACTCCCTACCTTAAAGGTTTTTATACATTTAATATTTATGGCATTTAATGTTTTGTATTTGAGTACTTGCATGTTAAATGTATGAACTAAATAAAGTAATTTTAAGTACATGGATTGTCAATCGGCTGTGAACAATCACTAACACTGTATAAGCTATAGCCCAGTGCTATTCTGGTAAAGAGGGTGTACATGATCTTACACTGAATATAGGCACAACTGATTTGTAACAGTGTGTGCAAAAACAAGAAGCTGCACATGTATTTGAGTTTAACAGAAGAAGAAGAAATTCAATGGAAACTTAATTCCAGGCTTCAATTGTCATTACAACAACTTATATATTACTAGAAAATATATTTATTAAATATAACTCATTTTTTAAAATCATATTTATTAAAGTGATTGAAAAACACTAATGGGAATAAACAGTAGTAAACTACTATACAGCAATATGTTATACTATAGATATTTACATTTCTAATATTTAATTTTGTTAATTCACAATTTTATAGCATATTTTTATACATTAATTTGAAATAACATTGGTTTTCCTCTGACTTGAAGATGGTGAAAAATCCCCAAAATGTCATCGTAGAAGAAAAGTAATATTTAAAATAAGGAGAAGGGAATAAAAAAAGAAGATACAACCTTACTATAAATTGCAACACTAGTCAGTAACAAATATAGGTTAAAGATGTTTGGAAACTTACTTTAATTTTGTTGTGTCTCATAATTTTGAATTGAACCGTATCAGATAAAATTTTTCTTAATTTGTAATATGTAGGAAGGGGTGGCCTCTGGCATCCATGTTGGGAACAATTACTTGTTCAATGACACAAGACATGGTAGAGAAGGTGTTAGATATGCAGTGGAGAGGGGGTGGGGTTAGTACGGTGTTGTTGGATCGTTCTTTAGGTCTGGATTTGGCTTACCCCATGGAAGCCCCATTGGCTCACCCATGGAAGCCCCATTGGCTCCTAGGCTTGCCCATTGGTATAGATATAAGCTATGCTCTTTCAAGTTAAGCCAATAACATCTGTACGAATGGCTTCATGTTGGCCATGTAGCACCGATCTACCTGGGTCACACAACACAGTTGTGAGAGTAGTGACAAAATTTTAGAGAGGTTGTAGAGTAATATCCTGAAGATACATTTTTTTGATATTTACATTTAAAATATTATAACAAGGGTGTATGTAGATTATCTGTGGATTGGATGTGTGTTACTATCATGAGTGCTGACAAAATGTTTGTCTACGTTTGTTCACTTCCTATATTCATTCTGATGTTATCTTTAGGGAAGTAAAAGAAATTAAAAATGTGTAGACAGACACTTTGTTTGGCAATAATTTTAATAGTAATAGAATTGTCACATTTTGAGAAATTTGCCAGAAATAGCTCAAAACAAAATAACACTAAATAGAAAAATTCTACCAATATTTTTATAGATATAAACTACACATCACTCTACTGGTGATCAGTATCCGATCCAGATTTGATTAATTTGTAAGGGTAAAACACATGCTAAGCAATAGTTCACCCTTGACAAAGCTTACCATTTATTACAGGACAATGATGGACTATTCCCTACGAAGGATGGTAAAGCAGATGTTATAGATGTGGACGTGACAGAAACGTGGAAAGGGATGGAAGAATGTGTGAAACTGGGTCTTGCCAAGAGTATCGGTATCTCTAATTTCAACAGTGAACAGATCAAGAAAGTGGTTACTTCTGCGACAATCAAACCTGTCACAAATCAAGTTAGTTGATAATGTCCCTCTTAGTTTCCTTTTGGATTTAATTATAATTAATTAATAAACACCTTGGCAGTTTGAGTGACTTTTGTACATTATATGGAAGTAGTTCAACTTCTCGGTGAATTGTAAATAAATATGCATTGTAAAGTGGGTCCTCTGCAACAGTAGAAGAGCAATCTAATGCATAGATTTTAATTGCGCTTGACCCCTATCGATAGAAAGGTAAAAGTTCGAATCCCAACTTGTTGCACCAAGGGTTATTTTTAGAATTTATTTTCTTAACAGTTTTCCCATTATCCCACCACACTATTGTAGGTGCATTTATGCAATGATACCCTCCTCATCCTAACCTATTAGATCATGTTTGAAATAGTCTTTGTGTTTACTGTAACACTACTAATAATAAAATGTATACTCCATTCACGGTAGGAATTACTCTCTGAAAGGTCTTTTTACCTACCAATATCCTACTATATAATAGATTTATGGTAGGGAAAAAGGCCTTTCAGAAGTCAATTCCTACCGTGAACAGACATTAACTGGCAGAGCTCCATGATTCCATAAATAATTATAATGCAAATATTAACACTCTTGTACACATTTCATTATAAATTGTGATTTACTAAAAGACATGAAGATATTAATAAAAGAACCTTTGTCCCAAGATGTGAAATCTATTTCCCATTAAAAGGAATTTAAAATGGGAATAGAGTATAAGAACAAATGTAGTGGTTTATAATTCACTTTGATTAGATGTTTATATTAATTGATTTAGTGCTAGACAACTAGTACTGTGCTGCCAGAGCTTAGAACTAAACTAGAGGAGTCTTCTCCACCACACTGTGGTAAGGACACAGCACACAGACTACTGCCTTGAATAATTATTATTTAGCTATGTTTGTCAAGTTGGCAGCTGGACTTTGTTTGAGAATAAGCCATAGAAATAGATTTCACCCAATATTTATGAAGATAACTGAAAGGGGAGAGACAAGTAACAATTTGTCAATTACTCTTTACCGTTGTTTTTTTTCTTTCAAAATATATGAATTTGCTTGAATAAACATATTTCTGAGATCATCTTAGTATTAAAAAAATTCACCATTCTACAATAGAACAGCAAACTATAATTAGTTATTTTATTTTTATGGACTATAGACATTGCGTTGTTAATTCATCCATTGAATTTAACCACAGAACATTTATTTAAAATTCACCTTCATTCTGATTTCTTAGTTTAATTACTGTGTAATGCAAATGACCCATATTGACAGCGCCTGATAAGTGTAGAGTAGGCCTAAAGTCGATTTTAAAATTAGTGTGTAACTTATGTAAGTGTACTTTTGTTTACAGTATAACAAAATGCTTCTATAAAGTAAGTTTATTTGATGCTTTATATCTATCATGTCAAACTTATAACCTCAATGAAAATATTGCTGTTTAAATATAGCCAAGTTTGTCTCACCAGCTCTTTCTCTAAATTACTGATATGAATATACATATAAACTTAAATAACAGTAGATGTGTGTATTGTCTAATGATTCTAGAGCAGAAATGAAGTTAATTACCTTATTATAAAGATATAAAAATTCCAATTACAAAGTTATTATTTTATTACTGCTCTCTTAGTAGATTTCTAACATTTACCATATTTAACTGTTATTTACGGTAGTGGCGGAACTGGGGAAGGGTGGCGGGAGGGTTGCCCTCTGAAAAGAACTTGCTCCCCCTCTCTCTCACTAGATATATTTTAAATCCTTAGAGATAGCCTTAAATCAAGCTAGAAATAACTTCTAGATGCAAATAATTTTAAAAGTTTTGCTGGAGAAGACTACTTCAAATACATCTGTCAGAAAAATCAGTCAAGGAGCACACTAAATAACTTCTAGAGCCATTCAAATTTCTAGGGAAGAACCACTCTAAATAGTTTCTGAAAGCATTAAATTTTCAAAACTTTGTTAGTGGAAGACCACTTAAAATAGCCTCTAGAGGCATCTAATTTTCTAGAAAAGTTAACGCGAGAAGCAATCTGAATAGCTACTAGAACTATCAAATTTCAAAAAAATCTCGGAAAGGCTTTTTTTATTATTTTTATTATTTAGCACCGCGTCTTACTACCCGTTTGGGTTATACACTTTAAGTACTAATTACGCTAATGGATTAGGAATTGGGAAGGTTGAATTAGAGGAAGTGAACCCGCATTTGCGTGGAGGGAGAGTGGAAAGCCATTTAGGAAAAACCACCCCCAATTCACCCGACTGAGATTCGAACCTCGATCTCCCCATCCTCAGCATTCGAGATAGCGCGTTAGCCGACTACGCCACCGAGGCGGGTTAGGAAAGGCTTCTTCAAATAGCTTATAAAAATAAGATTTTTTTTTTTTTTTAAAGTGAGGACCACTCCAAAAATATTTAAGGGGACATCCAATTTTCAAAAATTTTATTGGGAAAGTTAGAGAGGGGATGGAAGTCAATTCCCTTAAAAAGAACACTGTTTTTTCTTCCCCCTACACAAATAAATTTCTGCCACCACTGGTTTTTTATTCATGCACAGTAGTTAGATTTTTTGTCTTGAAAATTAATAATGGTGTTATTTTAAAATATCAATGAATAATATTACAACCACCATATTGATTACACTTTCCAAGATGAGCAATTCTAATTCAATATAAACACCTGCTTAGAACACAATTTACAGCTACTCTTACACATTAAATTTAACTATATGTTACATTCTCAACCAAATTAGTGGGATTTTTCTGTTAAATTATTTTCCATAATTTCATATACACTTTAAAACTAAATTTAATTTAAACATTTATAATCTGTTGGGTGACCTGGCGGTCTAGGAGTTGCTGTGCTGGGGATTCGGGGTTCAATCCTAGGTCCCGGCACAGATTTATCTGATTGCCAAACCCTTCCTTCACCTCTGACAAGACTTATATTAATTACAACTTGTGAATGTGTGGAATGTCAGGCCTCCACCATGGTTCGGATCCCACGTTAAACTGTAGGTCCTCCATCTCATCTCACAATCACCATACCATTACACGTTAGTGTAAGTGCTTATAACTCAAACGGGTAGTAAGACGCGGTGCTGCTAATAATAATATATATGTTAAAATGATTGTTAATAACAGTTTGGTTTTAAGTTCATTATTCAACAAGAATAGATCAATACGAACATTTTATAAATTATTCTTTCTTATTTTATGTAGTCATTAAATTACATCATACTGTTCTCTCAAAAGGCCATTCACCTTGCTCTTATTTGTATTTTTTTGACAAAAACAAATAAAAATGTCATTGAACACTAAAATAAACAAATGTATATTGTGTTAGAATTGTGTGTATTTTAAGTTTCCCAAAACAGTCTTAATAAAATCATTGAGAAAAAATTGTACTATGAATTGTTATTTTTATGTAAAACTTAGAGGTTCAATAGAATCTTGATACCAAAAGCTAGTTAAAAACTGTTAAAAAGATGATTTACCCTAATAATTATATGAAACAAAAAGAGTTGAGCCTTATTCTTGCACCTTGGTGGTTTTGGTTTAACCTTGCTGGTTGACTTTGTGGGGTTTTTCCTTCAAATATATCTTTGTTTCAATATAACAGCTAATATGGTTCTTTGGATTAAAACATTGTGAACTTTGTCATTGAATACTCTAAAATAGTTTTATCTTAAAACCCATCATTGTTTGATGTTGAAAACTATGTAAAAAAAGTTTCATCAATTTAATTACTCTTAGTTAGTAAAGTGATAAGAATTGAAAGTAATATATGTATTGAATGTGTTTTCTCAGGTGGAATGTCATCCATATTTGAACCAGAAGCAGTTGCGTGAGCTGTGTAAGCAACACAACATCATAATCACAGCATACAGTCCCTTGGGCAACCCCGGTAGTAAGTTCAATGCACCAGGAACCCCTAACATTCTTCAAGATTCCAAGCTCAAGGAATTGGCCAAGAAACATGGGAAGAGTGTGGCCCAAATTATCCTACGTTACTTGGTAAGAATTTATTGGCATTTAATAATAGAAAAATATTAATTGCCAAATATTACTAATAAAATAATATTAAAGAATCTCATCTGAGCACACACATCCTATTTGAAATCTTTGGCCGCACTAATTTTCCTAACCACTGTACTAGAAATAATAAGCCTGTCAGACAAAAACCTAGAAAATATTTAAAGTCATACACATGGTTTTGGGTCCACTTTATCAATCAACAACTAACTTCAAATATTTTCCAGAATCAAATGACAGGGCCTATTCTCAACTAAGAGAGTGTGAAAACATGCCACTTTTCCCAGTATTTCACTTTGCACAAGTTTATTTGCCTTTGGAATATCTCAGAATATGAACAAAATACTATTTGGAGTCAATCTTACAATATAATAGAATTTTATATTGAATCCATCCAAATTTAAATGAGTGGTACTAGGCCTCATAAAGGTCAAGAGATGCTTGGGCCACTTTAATTTTTCAGCCCCCCCTCCCCCCACAGTAAATTAAAAGATGAAGAGGTGCAAAACAATGATACAAAACTAGCAGTATATTATTTTAAAGATTTACATTCATTACATCAACGATTTCAACACACAAAAAGAACATTTTAACACTTTGTAATAAACATTCCAATTTTAACATAGGATTTTCTATATTTTTTTGTGCAAATTTACCAGCTAAAGTTGAAAAAACTAGTTTTTTTGCAATGCCATTGATTATGTTCAGCATTGCAAGGCCATTCAAAAGATCTTGTATCATAGTTGAACAGTAGTAAATACGACCTGTCTCATTACATCGAATGACCGTTCACTCGAAGCTACTGATGCAGGTAGATTCAGAAAAATAAATGCAACAGTGATATTAGGAAACACACCAGAAAATCAAATTTGGAGAAATTCTTGAAGAAATTCGTTTGGCTTACAATTCACTTTAAATTTGATGGAATGAATTTGCTTGAGGAAAGTCATCTCATCAAACAGATCCAGTGATATTTCTTTGGGATACTTTCTTTTGAATTTTTCTGCTGATAAACATAGATCTTAATACTGAGGTCATAAACTTTTCAGAGAAATTCAAACTACAAATTATAATGAGCGATTCAAACCACTTTCTAAGACCTGATATTATTAACTCAGCAATGACACAGAAGACATAGAGAGTCTATAATGTCGCTCAACATCAGAATCATTACACAATTTGAGATTGCAGGTAAACTCAGATGATGTACCAAAATTCTGAATTTGCGCTACCAATTTGTTCTCATTCAAGATCCCCTACCATTGTTTATGAACCTGCTGAGTGTCAGCAATTAGGTTTTCAATGTTACACCTCTCAAAATCAGGAGTAGCATTATGTGCTTCGATCGCCAGATTAGTCTGGAAGTAAGTAATTTAACCCACAGGGATGCCATTAGAACAAATCTGATGTCATTATTATGTAATTACATCAGACTTTTTTTTTTAATACTTTCAGCAAACTGGCTATTAAGAGCTTAATCTGATGGGTTAGGAATGAGGAAGGTTGTTGAGAGAAAGTGATCATGCATTAGCACATAGAGGGGATGGCAAAACCATTGATAATTCACATGTGGTAAGCTCTTTGATCTCCCAGACAACACTGAAAAAGTGCAATGCAAATTAGTCTGCTCAGTCACTGGTGTGGGTAATATATATGTCATTAACACCAACACTATAGAAAATGGTAACAAAATAGGTATTATCTTTTTAAACTAATTTTTTCCTCATATAGTGTGTCTCCAATTGTTTCAATTCCCTTTTGTGAATATCGCCAAGAATATTTTTCTATGTTAAAAAAACAACAATGTTATACAAATAGGGTTTTATATACACAAGCAAACACTGTATATTGTTTATACAAATTATTTATAAAATAAACCATATCAAGCTCTACTCTGTAAAAAAAACTTTTAGTACAGATCATAGGGAACATTTTCAATTACTCATGTTTGGAGGTAGTTGTAACAAAGTGACAGACAATTAGTATCAAGTTAGAGATTTTACCTGAACAGAATATAAATGGGGTGAAGGAAGGGGAAGTAGCTGGGCTTACAAAAAAAAATGGAAAAATAGTGAATGCCAACACTAGGTTGGGAGAAGAGCAAAGGCTGCTTCTGATGACAGTCTAATCTAGTAAGGAATGACTGGACTTTTTCAACAGTTGACATGATTTAATTTTAAAATACCAAATTTTGTTTTAACGATAATATGGTTAATTATTTGTCATGTATGATAGAACATTATCTTGTTCTTTTGAACATCTATTACTGTTTCCAACCTATGGCCTGGGTCAAATTTTTATTAGTCATAAAGTTTCCCATTACCAGCTGATTAGACCTATTGTAGCTTCTTTAGAACAATATGTTGAATTCAAAACTATATTCTTCCATTTCATGTTTCATTAATTCTCATTGTAATTGAAATTACATCTTACTCTAACAAAGTATATATTAACTTGTAACTTTTTTTTATTAATATATCAGTTCTATTAAATTTACAAGTTAAATATAATACAAAAACTGCATGTTGGTGCTATGCATAGTTTGAGAAATATGCTATACATCATTATCATTCTTGTGTCCTAATGTCCATCCGAATTTTAAGAACAGCAAGAAGCTTAATGCCCAAGGACTAGATGCAAAGTGTTGAGGTGGAATGGGAAAGGTTTAAAAAAGATTGTTGGGGGTTGCAGAGGAGGTATGTGGGAAGATATGTGAAAGGAGACACGCTGATAGAACAACAGTGTGACGAAAGCATTGGAGGAGAAGAATAAATCATTCAGAAGTAGTTTTAATAATATGAATGAGGAAACCGGAAGAAAAATAATATAGGTAGATGATGATTGGTACAGGAAGCGAGCAAGGATTGGATGCAAAAATGGACAGAAATGCTGGAATGAGACGTGAAAGTAAGACTGTGTTGTGTAGCCAGGTAAGAAATTGGAGGAGAGATAAAAGACAAGAAGTTAGAATGTTATATAAAGACGTAGGAACGTTGAAGACAGGAGAGGGAAAAAAGGGTCAATGGATGAGATAATTTGAGAAGACATTCAACCTCTAAGAGAAAAGGTATTAAAGTGAAACGAAGGAGCAGAAAAGTAGGAAAGAAGTCCCACATGGAAAGAGGTGGAGGACGCATTAAAGAGGATGAAACAAGGAAAAGCACAGTGTGGACGAAATGACTGTGGAATAAATAAAGCTGCAGGTATACAGGTTGCCGAGTGTGATTTAGAAGGAGTACAAAATTTTCAGAAGGCTGGAAAAGGGGCGTTATAATACCTATTTTCAAGAAAGACACTAAGGTGTAAAAATTATAGGGGGTTAACGCTGATGTGCCACTGTACAAAAATATATGAGAAGATAGTGTAAAAGAGAATTAGAAATAAAATGAAAGGAAGGTGGAGAGAGGAACAGTATGGATTAAGGAAACAGATGTCTACAATAGACTTGATATTTGTCATACGACAGCTGATGGTAAGAAGATATGAATTGGGAATAGACTTGGTAATGATATTTATGGATGTGAAGAAGACATATGGTAGCGTGGATATGATTAGCATTTGAAAAGCGATGGAAAGAGGAGTTGTAATGAGAGTATGAGGATTACAGGAGTTGTGTTAAAATGGAGAGTGGGAGGACTGAGTGGTTCCAAATAAAAAATTGAGTGAAGCATGAGAGGGCCCTTTCACCATTACTATTTGTAATGGTAATGGAAATAGTCATGAACAAAGTGGCAGGAAAATTCGGGGAGGAAAGAATGAAAGCCATGATGTTTGCTGACTTGATGGTTTAGGGGGAGAAGGAAGAGGAAGTACAGGAACAGCTACAGGAATTGAATGAGGAAGTGAGAGTATGGAATGAAATTTAACATAGTGAAGTGTGAAGTGGTGGTAATGAAGAGGAAGAGAAAAAGGCCTAGTAAAGCTATAAAGTTGGATAGAGTAGAGTTGAGAAAAGTACAGAACATAAAATATATTGGAAACTTGATAGAGGTGAAGGATAGATGTCGAGAGAATTTAATGATATGAGGACAACAGGGATAGTTCTATAGGTGTGTAAGAGACCTGCTATGGAGAAGAGAAGTGCCCTTGAAATGTAAGGAAGTATCGTACAGGGCGTACTTTGTGCCTATTGTCACATATGCAGCAGAAACATAGACAATGAATGTAAGAGAGATGAGGAAAGTGGAAGCCATGGAATGAAGTTTGTGAGGAGCATCTTCGAGTTCATGAGGTGAAACAGGATTAGGAATGAAGTTATCCGGGAAATAGTGGGGGTACGGGTAGTACATGTATAGTAGAGGAAAGCAGGACTGAGATGGTATTGGATTGTAATGAGAATGAAGGAGAGGATGCAAATGGCAAATAAAATGTTTGCAAATTAAATATGTAGGAAAAATACTTAAATGGAGGCAAAGAAATGGATGGGAGGGGCAGATAACGTGTTGTGAAGGGAGAGGAGAAAAATGAAGAAGTTTGAATTTAGAGGAACTGTACCTACATTTGTGTGGAGAGTGAGAAACCGTTTAAAGAAAACTCCCTCACTACATTGAAACAGGATCTCTGTCATCGGTAGTAGAGTTTTTTGTGAGAGTGGCGTCATAGACCATGCAGCCACCGTACCGGGAAGTAAAATTATTAATTTTCCTTTTATCATATTGAAATGACATGAGGATTATACTGAGTACATTTTATTGAGAGTACATTTTATTGTGTATATTTATTAGTATCCCTCATCATAGCCAACCTTATGTATAGATTGTCATTTTACATTCAGATTTTCCAAATACAGTGCTTTTTAGTGTGTTGACATGTTTGTTTTATTTGATAATTTAATCAAATCTCAGGTCAGGTGATCAAAGATGTTGATCCCTGATTAACTTGGTGGCAACCTAAACTTTTCTTTATCTAGCATCAAGCTAATTGGCAATCCGGTAATTGAAGAATCAATATATTTGTGCATACAACCCTTCTATTTATTAAAAAAAAAGATAACCTTTTAGTATAACTATGAAAAAATGAGTAGCAATTAGTCAGTTGGAAATAATGATAGTGATATTCTATGGCCTCGAGCAGCTATTTTTCCTAGACTAATGTTGTTTAAAGTCATTTTCATGTATGACAAGATTTAATATTAATGCCAGATATAAGTCTGACATTAATCCTTGAAACTTAGTTAATCAATTTGTTTGCAATATAAGTTTTTACAAATACATTGGATGATAGTATTGTACTTTACATGTATTATATATTTCTGTATTGGTATTGTATTGCCCACATAGACCAAATTCTTCTGAAGTTGCATGTACAACAACAGAACATTGGCAGGCTTGATGTAGACTAAAGTTTTTTTATACTCCTGTGTCCACTTAAAAAACTAACAAATTACAATGTTCTTACCACTAGTCCAGAAAAATTATGAATAGGCTCAGTCAAGTCCAAATATTTAGCCAATTTATGTTAAATTGAAATCATTGCAAGCTCATCTGGGCGAGATCATGTCATTATTGATCTTTTAACTAAAATTTTAAAGATCTTGGCAATGCGCTCGTCTCTTAGGCAACAACACTTGAGGGAGACACAATGCAAACTGAGGGATATAAACAGACTGCAACAAGTAAATCTTTGTTATACAAAGAACAGTACTATGGAAATGGACTGAAGACAACAGATATGACAGGGGAAGGGATGTCATTTGGAGAGAGTAAAATAAAAGGTTTCTTGGATACCGAACAAACATTCTTACCTGTCTTTTAGGTCCTACACTTTATAAAATAAATAAAAATTTCTTCCAAATATGTATTCAAAACATAATTATTTTAAAACCTCGGGATTTTGTCTGTACAAAATCTTATACGTAGTTTGTTTGTCTTTACTTTATCTTTTTTCTTTACTTTTAAGATTGACATTGGCACTGTTCCCATTCCAAAGTCTGTAACAAAGACTCGCATAGAAGAGAACATAAATGTGTTTGATTTCAAATTGTCACCAGAAGAATTAGCCTATGTTGACTCCATTGACCGCAAACTCAGAACATGTGCATTTGATACGTAAGTTAATATTTTCTCTGCTTAGCTTTAGGAGTTGTTTATTAATTAAGTGTTCATCATAGCAGGTCAAACTCAGATCCTGGCTTGCGCGAGGTATGGAAGCTAATGGGAAAAGAAATGACCAAGATATGCCAGAACTGTTTGTAGTGCATTCATATTTGAATTAGTGCTCAAAATTTTCTGTCGTGACGATGGGGGGGACAGTGACAAATTTATTGTTAATAACAGTATGTTCCTATTAAGACAGAATAAAGATATGTGCACAGCGCTTAGCTGTGAATCCATTCTAAATTGGTCAAAAACAGCCTTTTCAATGCAGTTTTTATCCAAATATCATTTAATATTTCAACAGTGTTCTGTATTAGGAACTTCTCTTAACACATGCTCTCTGTTAATGTTTAATCAGAAATGATCCACGTGCAATAGTTTTGGAGTAAATTTAAGATTTCTTTCCTACTGTATCACAAGAGTTGATGGGCATGTGATGTACACTCTTAATAGGCCAATGTGGTGATAACATATTCTTTTCTTTTTTTATCTTATCCTAAAAAATAGAACGATTTTACAGTGCTTTAGGTTTTTAAAGAGCAAATGTGGGGTGGGACTAGTTAAAGTCAGCACTATGTTCATCAATATAAATAATTTTGCTGTGTTACTGTATTATTATTATTGTTAATATTAATAATAATATATAAAATTATTATTAGCACTGTATCTTACTGCCCACTCGGGTTACATGCACTTGCGGTAATTGTGAAATGAAATGGAGGACATACAGTTTAAAACGTGGAATCTGAACCACGGTGAAGGCCTGGCATGCCACACAGTTACAAATTGTGATTAATACACGTCTTGTCAGAGGTGAAGGAAGGGTTTGGCAAAGAGATAAATCTCTACCGGGACTGAGGATTGAACCCCGGACCCTCAGCACAGAAGTTTGACACCTTATCCCTAGACCGCCACGTCACCTGTATTGATGTAGCCTAGGAATATAGCCAAATTTAATCATGGCATACAGGTGACATATTATATTATCAGGCTTAAGACATGCACTAATTGAAAATATTCATACCATTTAAATGTTCCAAAACAGTGTCTACATAAACGTTTGGTAATTAATATGTCTCTTAAAAAATACTAATTCAAGGGTGCATGATTATCACTCACCAAACTAGTAATTATTATTGGTTATAACTAATTGTATTCTAATATAAAAGTTTGGGAATGCTATACAATTACTATGATTCTTGGTTTTCAAAATTTTATAGAATTTAATAGAGTGTATAACTCTGTTAGTATTCTAATAGAATGGTATATTAAATTATTTTTAAATATAACTTCAGAAGGCCGGTTAAAATATCGAGGGAAATAATTTATATTTAAATAAGGTTATGTCATGATGTTTAAATTTTCTTATAATATGTCATTTCTTTGCAGTGTAAGGGGTATGCCCAACTACCCCTTTGCCATCGACTACTAGTTGGATGAAAAACCAACCTTACAGACATAGAAAGACAAATTCAACATACACAGTACTACTAAACAAATATTTTTATATGCCTAGATATGTAATCTATGTATGTATTTTTTTTTTTTTAATTCTTGTATTATTTTAACATTCCTCAAAATTGTACAGTAATAATTTTATTTGATGTGTAGATCAGAATAAATAAGTATAAAAAAATACACTAATTGTGTGTTTCCAAATTGTATAAACCTATCCCCCATGATTGATGATTGATCATATATATGTTATGTACTAGCAGTTTAACCTGTTCTTTGCAAGGGTAAATTGCATCAAAAGTTATCTTCCTAGGGGAGTTAACCACTATTTTGATAGTTCTTCCTTGTGCAAACCTGAGATTAACCATGGAATTTTTTGAAAGCATAATTTTTACCTAAACACACTCAAAATATAAGTGAAATAATCCTATGATCCAAAATATTAAATATTGAGTCATGGTTTATCTAAGAGAAAAAACGCTTCTCAAGCCATCTCACCAGAAATTGTTTATTCTAATTACTGTATTGCTCCTATAAAGGTGTTAATTTATCCTTTGATTTTAAGCTGTGTATTCACAATACTAATAGATATTTTTAAGGTTATCTTGAGTATTACTATTAATCTTTAAGACATTTTTTTCTGTCTTTACATATCGAAGTTTATTTTTTTATTAGTCTGACATTTTAAAGACCTCACCCATTCCCCAGCACCTTATTTTTAAATTCAAAACTTTACCACTTTTATATTTATGTGGGGTAATTCTTTTTATCAACTGGGCGAGTTTTTCTTCTATGCTAAAAAATAAATTTTGGAAAAATGGTGTCAAAACAGCTGTATTGCATTAAATTATAGATTGATGGTGGATATAAGGGCAAGGCCTACACACTTACCAAGAAAACTGTAGGCCTCTAAGTGCACAATTAAGATCACAACAAAACACATAATTATGACACTTTTGGGTTGCATCAGTTCCCTTCTTCAGCAGAAGAGAGTAAAATACAGACTGGACTATGATAGCACTGCTAGAGGTCACTTAGATACTGCTGTATCCTGTTTGATTCAAAAAAGGATTGGGTTTGGATGCTGCAGTTGCCTGTTCAAACTTTGGTCTTAACTCTTGGTAGATGGATAGCATGTTGTATTAAATTATATTTAATGATTAAATTGTCGGTTATTGTTTATATAAAATGACTGACTGGTGTGAGTAGGCCTGCTTGGAAGAAAAGGAGAGAAGGTTATCTAAGGTTGAGACCAGAGATTTTGTTATATATTGGTGAGCCAATTTTCACCTAAGAATCTGTGAGTTATTCTAGTACTATGGCATGAAACAAAAATTGAATTAGGATTTTAGTTATGAAGTACTTTTTGCTTTTTCAGGGTCGCTGTGGTTTGTATCAAAACAGTGACCATTCATTCATTATCTGAGTGTTCCTGTGGAGCAGTCATAGTGGCCTTTCATGAGTTATTCCATTTGTGTATTCCCTCTAAGAAGTTTTTTTGCAGTTGATTTTATGCCTTAAACTTTCCAGTCATGATCCAATACTTACAGTAGACTTGTGTTTGACCCAATTGAACATGCATGCTAATCTTTGAACCAAAATGTTTAACCTAAGTCAAAAAAAAATTATTTTTTTTAACTATATATAAATAAAGGTGTTCAGAACTTTGCTGTAGCTGCTAGTTAAAATTTAAGTATTAATTGTTACACTAAATTTTGAAATAAGAAATAACACAATGTAATCGACACGCCCTAAATTGAGATGTGTGTTTGTTTAACATTTGTTGTGTTCTGGATTATGAATGACAAAACGAGTATTGCAAGGTGTTGTGATAAAATAGTAAACAAATAGACATGCGCTGACAACAAACAGTGTGTCAGCAATCCTAGTAAATCAGGCCAGAAGCCAGGAAAAGTAGTGCATCAAAGATAACAGGGCTGACTAATCACTATCGAGTCTAGAGGGAGTCACAATTCCCGTTTTTTGGCCTACGTGGGTTAGGGCGCCAGGTCATCAGTACGTGTATTGGAGGGCTACCGGTGAGCTCAGGGCACCGGGGTTCATAATCTGTGTAGGGTCACCAAGAGGTCAAATCAGGCCATTGGTTAAGCATTCCTTGCATACTTCGTTCCGTCACGAGCTTCTAAGTAAATGTATAAAGTTTTTTTTATGTCCTCTAATATTTATCAACAAGTTTTGTAATAGAACAGTAGTACAGTAAAAACCTTAAAACCCCAAGCCGAACATCAACTACTAACCGAAACAATCGGAACCCAGTCACTTGCCTTAGCCACAACCCATCCTGAAAACCTAGGCCCACAGAAGGAAGAGGGGAGCAGGGTGACATTTTAATGTATGAAGAGGCATTATAGACTTATTACATCTATTGTCAGAAGCTTGATTTTAAGGGCATTTTGAAGGTTTTGACAGCTATATTGAAAATAGTACTATTGTGAGAATCAATTTGGGAGTGAAAAACTTTGGAAAACAACCACGTCGCGCGATGATTGATACGCGTTGGGGGAACTAGGACGCTGTACCAGGACTACCAGAGAAGAGGGGGTCCAAACCATCAGCAGTTGCAGAGAGGGGCAATGGAGAACAAGTGTAGGAATACTTAGACACAATCACCATGGCTTTGGTTGAAGTTATGGGGGTGAAGGTTGACCTACAAACTGCTATTAACTAGCAGGGGAAATCGATAGAGTTAAGGCAGAGAATTATAGGCTAGAAGTGGCTCAGAAGAATAAGAGTAATAATGAACCAATACTGATGGTTAGGAATTTCTCATTGTTGCTGACTTCCATTCTTCAATGAGAGAAGAAGACAACATCTTAGTGTTTTCAGAGAAGATAGGTCAAGCATCAATAATATCTGGATGGTCAGCTGTAACTAATCTATGGCTGGAAGGAGAGTCGTTAAAGTTTGCAATTTCAGATCCAGGCTGTTGAAAAACCGACAGTTTCGAGGAATTGAAGAAAGCCTTAGTGGATAGGTTCAGAAAGAAGCAACAACCCGATTTTATAAGGAACATCTGACTAAAACTATTTACTTTAAGAGAGAAAGTGTAGAATGTTTTGCTGACAGGATTAAGAGAATTAACGTCAATACGTATGAATTAGGGGATGATACAGTCCGGAACGAGGTAATTATATTCGAGGCTAACCAGAGAGCCCTAGATTCCTCTTTAAATAGGCTTTTAAGTAAATAAGTAAATTAACTAGGTTGGCAAAACCTAAGATGTTCCGAGAGGCAGTACAAAGTGTTAAAGACATTGTAGAAGCCGATCATTGACCTTAAGAGATGGAGGGAAGCAGTCGTATAAGAATTTTCGCCATAGATAAAGGGAAGCCTTGTCTCAAGTGTAAAAAACAAGGTCATGTAACGAGGAATTTTAGATCAAGTAAGGGGAGACAGCAGTCATCCATAATGGATGGAAGGCAGTGCTTTAGATGCAGTAAAAATTGGAAGTGTTTTGGGAAAGTGGGCCATCGCTCAAACGATAATGGGGTCGTAGAAGCCACGAACTACGGTCCTCAACGAGAATTTTCCCCGGGTGTCAGTAAAAGAAGATGAATGCACTAGTGAATTGGTGTTAGCGTGTATTTTTCAGGTAGATAGCGGGGCACAAATTTCTATAATGTGGCCAAAGAGAGTGGAGTCCATGAAGATGTCAAAGCTGAGATTCGAGATTTCGAGCTTATCTAGTCGGAAGGCACGTTGAAGAATATATTATTTGTTTATATACTCTAAAATCAAAGTCCTGACAACTCACTCTGAATTCATTCTCTTAAATATTGTATCGTTTTGTACGCCAGCCATTTTCTTAATGAGCAAAAGGGGGCTACACTATTTTTACAAAATGCATAATATTATAAAATTGGTGTTACGTTTACGTAAAGTGAAATCGCGACTAATTCAAGGCCAGAGAATCTGAACCAGAAGAGTCAAATTGCAGAATAAGTGCGAACCGCTTCGCTTAAAATAAACATTTCCTTGTATGAACGAAAGCTCGCTGACTCTTTTTTGAATAAGGCCATAAGACCCGTTCTTTACGATGTGGCATGTTCCGCACCCATAATGCCAGCTCATAATATTTCAATATCCATAAATGATTATGAATACGCATTGGCAGACAGTTATGTAAGTACGCATACAACTTCTACGAGTGACACTGATACCACATGTGTTGTGCGGCCAAAGGGATACCGTCCCAAAAGGGGTGAGTTACGCTGATGATGGCCAGCAAGCCGGATGCTCGATGGTAAAATATACCGAAGACTCGCCGTTCGTCAGGCCCGATATTTATTGGCCGAAAAAGACTCATACGACTCTTCTCAGCAGGTGGGAAGGTCCTCCGACCATGTAATCAAAGTTAATTTCTTCGAGGAAAGCTCATTCCTTTTGGACGAAGAATTGGCAAGACTTTTTCTGGAACTGTTTTACGGAGACTTCATTGATGAGATTTTAATTGAGATTGGATATAACATTTTTCCTGGGTGGACGTCAGAGACCAAGGTCGTTCCACCGTTGAACTTATCGTGATGCTTATGTCGAGTTGGAAGAGGTGGAAAATGTCCAGACACATTCTATGAGACGTATTTCGGAGACCTGCGCTAGCTGTAGAGCTAGGTACTTTCAAGACGAAGTGATAGGACCTTCACTCTTTGTTGTAAGAAAGGTAAAGTGACTCTCGATCCCTTACCATCTGTGCCAGAAGCACACAGACACAGTTCTAACGGGTGACGACGATATCGCCAAAGATTATAGGCAGCATATACGCCCCTACAACTCTTTACTGACTTTTACCTCCTTCAATGCCAATGGCTTAGCTGAACCGGTGGGACAAAGTCCCTATTACTTAAGAATACATGGACAAGTGCATCATTTTACATCAGGTGTTACCAGGCCTCGAGGAGGTACCATCCCACAATACAACCAGTTGTATTTCCTAGAAGTGGATATCGCTAACAAGATACACCAACATCACGAGCCTTGCCAGCTCAAGCCTATAGCCAAGCTAAGAGTCATTCTCAGTTGGTTCACTCTTGCTATCACATACATAGCAAGATTAGCGATATTATTGCAGCCAAGAAGGCAAGCATTCAGCAAATAGGGGAGAGACCAAGCATGGTGATAGTGCCCATCAAAAATGGCATAGGTAGAGACCCTAACATATACAATCTTCCTGTGGCCCAGAAGGAATTATCTTCCGTCTTAACGATGAAGAGCTGCCCATGAGGAAAGACCTTAGACTCCTATTGACCGTCCCATACAAACAATCAACGATCTTTAACCCGAGGCTAACCCTAAGATCTATCCGCTACTCTTCCCCCACGGAGAGCTGGGCTATTTCATCGGAATGGAGCACGCTGTGCGTGTGAGTAAGTTGAGGCACAAGGTGACTTGCATACAATTTTACACCTATAGGCTTATGGTAGAGTGACAGTCACAATCATGCACCACTCTGGAAAGTCGTTTTAGCAATATGGGGTGACAGTTATTGCAAGGCTGACGCCGACAGATTGTGGTTTATTAAACGCAACTAGGACAAATTTAGAGTCGATAAATTTCAAGGATTGATAAGCTATTTTGAAATGACTACTGAAGACCAGAACCAGAGATTTGGTAAGGTGGCTGGCTATCTTACCTTCTTGCTTTTATGGGTCATCCCGTCAAATGTATCAGACTTATCAAGATTCCATCACCATAATGAGGTTATTAGAAAAACCTGATTACTTCAACACTTTTACGTGCAATCCAAATTGGCCGTGGATTTAGCTGGAGTTCCGTGGGGTGCAGGAAGCATGGCATAGGCCCGAATTTGTGTGTATTGTCTTCAAGAGAAACTGGATTATTTTATAGAAGATGTAAGTCCCAAGCAAATCTTCAGTGTCTGTGTCACCTACTTGTACTCTATTGAGCTCCAGAAGAGGGGACTGCCACATTGTCATTGTTTGATCTTTCTGCACAGAGCCGATAAGGTGGATACCCCAGAGGTGGTAGACAGAATATTGAGAGCCAGTATCTCGTCACCAGTGGAAGAACCACTCATACACGAGCTCGTCAAATCCAACATGTGCCATAGGAGATGTGGCCTTAAAGCCCCATGTTACAGGGACGGAAAGTGGCGCTTCAATTTCCCCAAGAGCTTCTCTGAAGAGACGGACATGCATCACAATGGCTTCTTCCAATACAAAAGACCCAGTAATGACACTTTCATGTAGTCTGCTGGCAAAACCTATGACAAACAGCATGTGGTGCCTTACATCGCGTACCTTCTTAAAAAGTACGGGGCTCATATCAATGTGGAGATTTTCTCTTCAATGCAAGCCATTAAATATCTCTTTAAGTACATCTTTAAAGGGCATGACAGTTGAGGTTGATCTTGAATGGGAAGAGGTAGGGTCCTACCTAGATTTCAGATATGTCAGCTCTCCGGAAGTTTTCCGGAGACTTTTCTCTTACAAGATGCAGGACAAGAACATTGTAATCGTTCAGTTGAACATACATCTGCCTGACCGACAATCTGTTCTCATATGGGATAACGATATAAGAGGTGCTCTTTGACGCATCTTACGTGCTTTTTTGAAGTTAATCTTCAACATAGTGAAAAGGTCTTTCTTTCTGCTATACTATTATTTTCAATAAACTTTTAAATTCCTAACAAATGTTACTCTCTACAGGACCTCTGGGTTAGGTTAGAGCGGCAAAAAAAAAACATATACAAATATTATCAGGCTAGGAATTAAGTGTTTTAAAATTGTACTGGAAGGTCGAACACACTACCATTGACTCCTGGTGACAGATACAATAATAGTAACACAATATTCAATAAAACCGTATAATACCAAACTCAACTAACTCTGTCCAAATGTTTTAACCTTTTGTTATACCCCTGACATAGTTCATTATTAGGGTTTTCGTCCGTTCGCATGCAAGGTTGGCACTGTTGTTTGAATTACAGTGTAACCCAGATCCACGCCGGTACAGCCAACTACTCCCGTCCGGGAACCGATCCAGCCGTATTACCCCGTGGATCAAAGTCCTTGATGATTGGCTACTAGCCGGTATTACCGTTGTAGGGAATATAATAGTCTTGTACTACTCGTACCTGGTAGGTTGTACTCAACCTGAGATGACTCCACAAGCTACCACGTGGCAGAAACTTCCATGTATCCCTTTAAACGGACAAGGATGCAGATAGTCAGACGATCCAGGGAAACACCACACCTTCTTTAGGCACACAATGCGACAATAATATTATTTAATAATTTAACATTTTCCCGAACCCAAACTTGGGTGTTACCCGTGGTTGTCCGTTTTTGTCAACACACGCCGCTCGCCACTCACTTTCCTCTCTTGAGAAAAAAAAACCAACTGTCACTTCCGCTTTGACCTCCATGTGTCCCAACCCTCAAAACACGTAATGTCCATCTTATGCCTTAATCCTAATTACATTTTATTACATGAAACATAAACTTATTTATAAACTAGGAGGGCTATTCTTACACCAGAAGCTCGGCCTAAACAGTTCTCCGACTCAAAAGTACAAACAATACTGTGGCATGAAAAGCGGGAATTGCGTTAGCAAACAAAACAAACAAAAGCAAAGTAATACTTCATATGAATTTGAAATTTCCCCCTTAGATCTAGGTATAAATTAAATGCTAATTAAAGTTTATTATTTCACAAAATATGAATAATCCTCTAAATAAAACCACTCTAGTCACAAGGTAGTTTCTGGCTGGCGGTTGGTGACAAAAGTATGTGGGGGAAGATGGAATGAACCTTCCTTCCACCAAGAAGTTCCCTCTTCTTCCAACAGATGGTAGCCTCCAGAAATGCCCGGTCCGTGTATCAATGTGTCTAGATAGATGGCGCAGTTGGACAGTCACTTACAATAGAGAGCTGAATTTGCAGGGAAGATCGTGTTCCCTGGAGGTCTGTTCCCTAACCTTGACCTTCATCCAGTTTCCACAACACTACTCCTGGATGTTTCCGCTGGAAACCTAGAGAGAAGGGAGGCTCCAACACCCTAGGCAGGTTTGCCAATATCAATCGTATGGTTTCTGAAGAGCTGTTCCACCTAAGGACGCTGTTACACTTGGTTAGAGGTCCAACTTCTTTCAACCACGTCAAAACTGTTCACGCCCAAGTCTGTGGTGCCTTCAAAGAGGACTGCCAGCATCTTCTGCTTCTAGATAGGGACACTGTTTATGAGACGACACTTTTGGAAGCCACCGCCCGGCATATTCCATCTCAATTGAGAGGCCTATTTATTCCATCCTAATTCATTGCAGCCCGGATTCTCCAGTATTACTATATCAATCTCTTAAGGAACGTCTTATCAACACCCGAATTGCCGATGTTTAAGTTACCGAGCAAGAAGCTCTTTCAAACAACAGTACAAGGCATTCCGCTTTCGGAAAGTCGTGTGGTGACTTCGGTCTGCCAGAGCCTTGAAGTGAAGGTACTTTTCAAGTAAAGACGTAGGATGCCCGATTGAGGCCGATAAGGCTAGGCGTGAGACAAAAACGTTAAATGACGAGAAAAGAACTCTCTTTGACTCTGTCATGGAAGCTGTCAGGTCGCACGATGCGGGTGAGAAGCCTTCTTCGTTCACGGTCCCGGCGGTTCCGGTAAGATGTATATCTACAATGTTCTAATGGATCAGATCAGAGGAAGGGGTCGAGTTGCCCATGCGGTCACCTGGACCAGTATCACCGCCAATCTTTTGGAAGTCGGAAAGACTTCCCACGGTTTGTTCCCGATGGACGGAGACAGTGTGTGTAACATCACCGGGGAGTCACCTGGGGCTCTGGAGCTAAAAGAGTGCAGTCTTCTCGTTTGGGACGAGACCCCTATTGCATCCTGCGATACTTTGCATGCAGGTGATCAATTGTTGAGATACATTACTGGGAACAACAGAGTTATTTTCGGTGTCAAAGTTATACTACTGGGAGGGGATTTTCGCTAAGTGTTGCCGGTTGTGAGAAGAAGTGGAAGGGCCTAGACAGTTCAGCAGTGTCTCAAGTACTCTCCTTTATGGAACCAAATCCACCCATTCAAATTAAAAGTAAATATGAGCGCTAACGGAGGACAAGAATTCTTCAAGCGTTGACTTTTCCAGGTCGGATAAGGCAAAATACCAGCACTAAGGGGACTTCCGGAGGGATACCTCAAGATTCCTCAGGAGTGCGTCGTGTCACCTGACACCGATCTTTGTATTGAGTTATTTGGTGATTCTTTAAACGAAAAGGTTGGTGCACCGTATACACTCTGTTTATAATACATGGTCTTTAGATTGTTTCGGTGGGACGTTTGTGTTATTCATTTCTTTCTGTTTCAGATTCTTTCTTTGAGACCAGTCCTCTGCCCGAGGAACGAGGGAGTCGATGCCATCAATGAAAAGATCGTGAACCGTCTCGGTAGAGATGTCCACAGTTTCTTGAGTACTGATGTCTTGGAGCGTCAACAGAAATACGAAGTTATGAACGTTCCCATAGAATTCCTTCGGTCTCTTAACATACCCAGTCTAACTACCTCATGAACTTAAATTATCGGTCTGGGCCGTAGTAATGCTACTGGGGAACATGGACACGAATAACGGTCTGTGCAACGTGACGAGATTGACCAACTTCAGGATGCATAACCACGTATTGGACTGTAAAGTGTTAATGGATCGCATGCCGGTCAACATGTTCTTCTACCAGAATCAAACGTTCATCTTCAGATTTAAATTGATCCTGCTTTTGCTTTGACTATCAATAAAAGTTAGGGACAAAATTTTGAACGGGTCGGTATCTACATCCCAAAACCTGTGTGTAGCCACGGCACGGTATGTGGATTTGTCGCATGCCAGAAGAATGGAGGATGTCAGGATACAGATATATATATATATGAAACATTCAAAAGTTTATTAACCATAATTAAACATTTTAACAAAAGCAAGGATATTTTCCTGATTGGAAAATATTATGAAGCTTAACTAACATTGTACTAACACTATACACAAAAAATAGTTACAATACATGTCACCGAATATCCCAGGAGAGGGGGGAAGGAAATAAGAGGAGGGTGACGAGGGGAAACAGAACGGAGTCTCCTTCTCACTCTTGCAACTCCCGAACTCGAACATTCTGGTAACTGGTATACGGCCTGAATGCCCTCTACCATGTTCTTTTTTCATCTGGAATGTACTGGAATGTACTGAATGTACTGAACATAGCCTTTCCAGGATGTTGATATCACTTTAGCTGGCCGGTCAAGTTGGATGGCGAGGTATGGACGAGTCGGTTGGCGCATAGCTCGGGAACGTTTGGAGGGAGTTCGTGTTAAGTTAAATTGGTGCACATGTTAAACGAGTTGAGTCCATGCAATTTAAGAAACCATGTATGTTAAATAGTTCTTTGAATTACAATTATTATTTAGGAAATGTATGTGTGTTTTAGAAATGTTTCAGGATATTATTTTACTATAGAATTTATTTTAGAACTCATGTAGTTAATAAAATGCTACATGTTGATAAATACTTTGTTTTGTTTAGGTCATTTGAGAGTAAAATTGATGTCGTTTCATCTGTTGTGTTCTAGGTAGCCGCGTCAAGTGTGTGTTATTATCTAAGGATGTCGGCAAAGTCCCATTGAAGTTAATTCCAGTTAATGTTGGAAGTCTGGTTGCAGGGCTCTTGGGTGAACTTCCTTCCCCTCGGCTTCACGGGCTGTCTTGGATCGAGGGGCTGCAGTCGGGGGTTGGAAGGGTGCCATTGTTAGTTTGTCAGGTTTCATGAATCTTCAGATTTGGAGCAGTGGGAGTTGATTCTTAGAGGAAGTTGGGGGAAGTTTTCTTTTGAGGGGTCTGGTTAGGAGCGTGGTGAGGGGCTTAGAGATGTGTTCTTTCTATGGCTCCTTTTTTGGGTGCACTTGCGCATTCTCTCAGAAGAGCACATGGTCCTAGGAACTAGCTTGACGGGAAACTTTCAAGTTCCAAAAAACTGCCGAAGCGCTAGCTTATAGAGAGAGTTTCCAAGAGCTGGCCGAAGTCATTACTTGGAAGGTGAGGTGGGTGTAGTGTTGTTAAATAGTGATGGGTTGTCATTCAAAGTGAACGACTCGTTAATGATAGCTGTAAACGACTGACTCCCGCATCGTGAGCGGATCGTTCACACCACCATGACACACAACGTCATCACGACTCTTTGCCACTGACCAATAAAGTTTGTACTTAGCCCTGGCTGAGCCAGACCTGCAGGAAAACAAACGAAGAGCTTCTGCAGTAACCACATCAGATGGCAAAGTAAAATGTTGACTCTCCCTTCCAGAGACAAACGGCGGCATTGTTCATGATAAAAGAACAGCGATAACTAACATAAAACCCATTGTATCTCAAACTAGATCATGACCGTCATACGATAGTAGATTTGACGGTCAACAAACTCATTAAAATTATAATATAGGCAGTAGGCATATTTATATAAAAAAACAAATAGTAGCCAAATCGATCAAATATCAATAATTATTAATATAATAAGCCATTATAGAAAAAAATAACCATGAAAATTTAAAAAAAACACTAACACAATGCATTGTATTATAATAGGCACAATGAAAAAAACCAGCATTTTTTTACTTTTAAATTTGTTGGGGATTTTTACAAATCTCCGTTTAAGAATAAAATCTCAGACACTTTCTGTCCATTAAGACAATTGCGTCTTTCGGTTATTATTTGTCCTGCCTTTGAAAATACCCTCTCAGGGAGGACAGAGTGTCCAACAATGCACAAATCTTTAATTTTGCTAGCTTAAAAAACGTAGGGTAAACCAAAAGTCTTTCAAGCCACCAACTATGTGGGTTCCTTGTAATCGATAGCAGCAGCTCTTCAATGTATTTTCTAACCTTTATTATTTCTGCAGCTCTTGGGTCAAAGTATAATTTATTTAGTTAAATATAATAAATTAATTAGGCCTATAACCCAAAAAGAAATAGGAACTCTTAAAGCAAACACATACGCTGTAAGGGACTTTTATGCCTGCACGGTTGGTTGCTTTGAAAAGTGGTTGGAAAAGCTTCTCTATTTCTGGCCCTGGGTGCTGCTGCCTTCTGTATGAATTTCGTGAAGCTTGGACGGGATAGTTTAATTTCAACGTTCGTTTGTTGAACTCCTTCCTCGTCTAAACACCCCCCCCCCCCCCCCCCCCGCCCATGAGCTCCACGTCTCAGCACAATTAGCCGAGAGCATGGAGTAGGGAATGCTGATGAGAGAATGGTCTGCCCACATGGGTTTTTTTTCCGGCTGGATATTTAGTTTCTGTTGTGTTTTATTGTGTACGGTACCGTAATTTATATTTATTTTATCGTTACAAAGGGATTTATGTTTCGTGTTCGTGTTTATAAACGTGTTCATATAACTACCGTACTATCTTTTGGGGGTAACTTAGTTTAGTCTTCCAAAATTGGCGTTAATCGGCGTTACCTACTGGGGAAAGTTGAGCCTTCGTTTGAATGTATATGATCCAGCTAACCACGTGGAGAATTAGCGTCAATCTACGGCTGTAAGAAAAGGCTTCATCAGGACCCCACGAGCACCCAAAAATGAATCACCGGGACCTCGCCCTGTAATATGCAAGGATCCCAGCTCTCCCGAAGCGAAATGCTTCTAGGTTCCAATTCTACCGTGTCCTAGTGCTCCCCGTATATTCAAAGTATCACAATACTAAGCCCTTTTTGTGTTTCTTGATTAGATTAGGCAGGATAGGTAGAAAAGTGTACCCCAAGTATTCAGTGACCACGTTTCGGCAGTAGAAAGGCTTTGGTGACGACAGCCAGTTAATTTACGCCTCCCCTCTCTGTCCCTTTCCACTATTCACCGATGGTAAAGTTACGGGACGTTTATCCACCAGTTGGTTCTCCGAAATATCCGGGATTAGCCTACTCATTTCCACCCACCTAGGGGTCCCGATGAAAGAAGATTTCTCCAACCATGAAGTTAGCTGGGAACAATATGAAGGTAATATAGAATAAGTCAAAGAACATGCATTTAGGATTTTAGTTGTAAACAATAAACCTTATTAATTGGCGGAGAGAGATATTAAGAGAGTGAGTTTCAAAACTTTTAACTCCTACCACGTAAATATGGGTGAAATTACACTTAATTAAACCTTCCTAATCCGTAAACCATTAGTTTAATTAGTACATAGGCATATAACCCGAACGGATAGTAAGACGCGGTGCTATAGAAAAAAACACTTGATTATCACCCACACCCTTACACCCCACCAATTTCTTACTTAAATAATTTATATAAAACATATTTAAATGATTACTCACAGATGATGAGTGTAGTCCCAACATCTTTATCTATCCAAGCTCCACTAAGGATTTATTACAGTCAACTCTCGATAACGCGGACCTCAATAACTCGGAATCCGGATAATTCAGACAAAATTTCCCGAAAGTAAAATTTTATATTGGAACACGCCAACCGCATGCTGGCAGGCTAGAAATGTTATGTAAGCGCTACCACCCCTCCCATCTCACCCCCGCACACACAGTACAGTATTTATATAACTTGCAAGTACTATACATTTACAAGTACATTTTAAATGGAAAACAAAAATTATTAATGGATTTATTTATTTTCTTTGTACAATTAAGCTATAGTGTTTGTTTATAACATATTATTTAATGAATAATTTCATTTTCTTTTTAGGCATATTTTTTAATTTGGGTTAGCTTCAATAATCACGACGATATTGAGCTCTAACGACTCCCATGTAGACACTCTAGTCAAAATACATGGTTTTAAATACAACTTTTCCTTCTGCAACTTGTTATCTTAGCTGATAATAGGTGCGGTTAGTATGATCATTACCCAATTACAAGCTAGTATAGTTTTGCAAGCGTTGGCTAACCTGCTGTATCGGAATGCAGGCAGCAGTGGAGGGTTAAACTAATCTCTGTGACCTTCTTGAGTCAAAGAAACATTAATACCATACACGTTAGGATAAGAAGGGTCAATGTCCAATTATGAAAATTTGCGTAATTAAATATAAACATCTTAATATATTCAGTAACTAAAACACTCACAAAGTCTTCCTGCTGTGTGAATAAATATAGTTGGTCCCTACTTACTTCAATGAGAGTATTACTATAGTGATACATTATTTCCAAAGAAAAAACCACATGCTTCTCCATACACAAAGTTATATGACATTAGTCCTTATTTAACTGAGGCAGTAAAAAATGTAAAATTCTTCACTCTTATCTTATATTCTTTCTTGGGTTTTCTCATTCTTGAGCACTACACGTTGTAATAATAAGTGTTAATATTCAAAGTATATTAAAACTAATGTACATTGAATTTTTAATCCACTATTATAATAAATAAAAATAAACATTCCTGCTCATATAAACATAGTTATTTTAAATAAAATTTGGTCTAAATGTAATTTGGAGACGTTCTCAGTATAATTTTATATACTAGTTTTTATTTTACGGTCTAGGATTTGACTCTCATTGGACTTTGTAATAAGTTATTTTTCAAAAGTTAATGAACGAAGTTTTTGGTAGTCAAGGTGTGAAAACGTTAATTTTATTTTATTAGCTTGTTAAATGTGATTACTTTTAATTTGAACCTGTTGCATTCTCGCAGTTTGTGCGCTCGTTTCGGAATAAATGTATCGAGTCTCGAACAATAAATACCCACGGTGATTACTTTTTATATAATTAACAATACGTGACCTTTTTGTTTTCGAACAAAATCCAATGGATTGTATAAATTTTGAAGTGGAGAAGTATTTACAAAATATTATTTTATATCCTTGTGAATAACAAGTTTATGAAGAAAGGGCGCACAAAGAAACTCAAAGATATAATTGATTATTTAACTGAATGTCGTAAAGGGTAAGTTTTTTTAATGGTATGCATATTACTGGCGCTTAGGCTAGCTGTATTTACTCATTTAAGTACAATGGATGAGTAGCGATACTATTTTATTTACTGTAGAAATAATATCAAAATTAAGATACAAATAAATATTTCTATTTAACAATGCAGCGATTATTCTGATATTTCAAGTACTTTTAAAAAAAAACGCTCTTAGCTAAAAGTAAATGTTACTAACACTTTGTAACGCACTTATTGTATGTTCAAAATCTCTTGTGCCTTGGCCGAGTTCGTATCACGCTAGTACTAAGTAATTTCAACCTAACAGGGAATCGAATTAGTCAAGTTACTAGAGCTGATTAATTTACGCACTCAGTGCTCAGTTATAGCACTTTAGCAATATTGACCACGACATGAAGCCGATGATAAGTAAAATATATTTAAAACCATTAAAGTTAATGAACTTTTGTTTTCCCTATGCCATAAAGTAAGTAAGTAAGTATTTGATACTCGACCGCCTCTTTTGTATAGTGGTCAGATTTACTGGCTTCAGATCCTGAAGTCCCAAGTTCGATCCCCAATGCCCCTAATTCTGTCTGTGAAGCAGTGGGTCTGAAACGGAACCAAAATCAACCTCGTGAGGACAAATGAGGAGATAATTGAATGAATAAGTAGCGCTTCAGTCTAGAAAACTGAGATAGAAGTCTAACCACATGGCACCCTCAGCTTGAAAATGTTGGCACTATCTTCGCCAACATACGGCAGCCTCTCGATTGGTATAGCCTGCTTGCAAGCTGACACCATGGAGATATTACTCAATCTAAACTCTACCAATAGGATAAAAAATTATTCCCAAAAACATTTATTTCTGAAAATTGTATAAATCCTATAGATGTTTGAAAACTGTAAACACCGTATTAAATAACAGATACCCATTTCAGTGGCTGAGTGGTCTAAGGTGTCACTACAGTGTTAAATTGGCCTGCTATAGCGGAGCACTTGGGGTGCAAATCCTGGTCGAGTCTATTGAGGGTAGTTTTTCCTAAATTGTTTCCCCATCTTCCAAAATAAAAATACTGGTAGATAACCTCTCAAATGCTTCTTTCCTCATTACTACCCAATTAGATTATCATATATGCGTATAACATGAACAAGTAGTATGACGTGGTGATATCAGTAATAAAAATAACAAATACATTTATAGTCAAAATTGTTCTAGTCTTCGAAATGAAACTGCTTTTTAAATATTTTATTGCCTCCTTAGCCTTTAAATTTTAAAAATTAACCAAAGCACAATGGCCAAATTTAGCACATTAAATTTTAGTTATTTTTTATTTTACCTGCTTACTAATAAACTCAAATAAATGGTACGACAAAATCGTAAGCTACATACTCGCTCTTATAGGTTATTTATTATAGTTAGTGACAAAATCTTCAAAAATAAGTTATCTCTAATTTTACCTTAAATAAATTTTTCTCTGATAAATAAGTATACATTATTATTTATCACTACCCTCACCAGATATTTATTTGAAAAAAAGTTCAAAAGTGGCACAACAGCATTAACCTGGAGTCACATGACACTTTGATATGCTAATTACTCAAAATGGATACGGGTACAAAACTTTCTCTTTGAGGTACAAAACGTCACAAAAATAGTACAAAACTTTGGCATGAAAAAATTCAAAAGTGGTACAACAGCATTAACCTGGAGTCAACACTTTGATATGCTAATTACTCAAAATGGGTACGGGTACAAAACTTATTTGTGTTACAAAACGGTACAAAACTAGTACAAAACTTTGGCATCAAAAAAAGTTCAAAATCAAAAGGGGTACAGCCTCATTTACCTGGAGTACTCACTTTGATATGCTAATTACTCAAAACGGGTACGGGTACAAAACTTTTTCTTTGTGGTACAAAACGGTACAAATTTTTGGCATCAAAAAAATTTCAATATTCAAAAGTGGTACAACAGCATTAACCTGGAGTCACCACGTTGATATGCTAATTACTCAAAATGGGTACGAGTACAAAATTTGTCTTTCTGGTACAAAATGGTACAAACTAGTACAAAACTTTGGCATCAAAAAAGGTTCAAAATTAAAAAGTAGTAAAACAGCATTAACCTTCAGTCACCACTTTGATATGCTAATTACTCAAAATGGGTACGGGTACAAAACTTATTTGTGTTACAAAACGGTACAAAACTAGTACAAAACTTTGGCATCAAAAAAAGTTCAAAATCAAAAGGGGTACAGCCTCATTTACCTGGAGTCACCACTTTGATATGCTAATTACTCAAAATGGGTACGGGTACAAAACTTTTTCTTTGTGGTACAAAACTAGTAAAAAACTTTGGCATCAAAAGGTTCTAAATTCAAAAGTGGTACTACAGGTTAATGGACGTCTAGCTGGCTGGAATGGATAAGCTAATTTTTCTGCTCAAGAGTGGTATAGTATCTTGACGTTATATCTCCCCACGTTTAGTCAAACTTGGTCGCCTACACACTTTACGGTCCGGCACTACACTTCTTATCTCTCTCAGTTCTTGGAAAAAGTTTGCTTGCTGCCTTTACTGATTACCGGTCGTGTTTGCCAGTCTCCCAATTGTTTAAACAAACCAGTAATTCTGCCAACCTGATGGCTGGAATCCACCAGTTTGTATAACGTTAGCAACGCCATCTATTTTGATAGCTGAAAGCTCAACACACCGCCAGAGAGGATAGGCAGGGCCTTAAGGGTGATCTTTGTTGTTCATCGATCAAAATGGCGTTAGCTATGAGTCATTTACGTAGGCTAAGTTCTTCTAAATCCTCCTTAAATGTATTTTTTAATCGGTAAGAATAAATTTTATTTATATAATTAATATTTTATTAAGAATATTTATTTTATGATTTCTTTAATTCATGGCGTAGATCAACTGGTATCATAATTGGGTCGTATTTGAAAAAATGTGTAGGCCTGCAGAAAGCCAAGTTTAGTATTCATTCGATTAATGTAGTTTTTCCTTTGCAAACTTGCAAGAATAGTTTCAAAAGGTTTTATTATGTGACTGCAGACTTATTTATTTAATTAGAAGGTCTAGTGCAGAATTAACTATACGGGAAATGTTGGACTGGACCCCCTCTTAGCTGAAGTACAAATGTACATAGTTGGGGACGAAAGCCAAGAACCATAGTTTCACTCGAATTTTTTCCTCTATAAAACCTGAAATTCACAAAATGTAATGTAGCCTTACACTAACAAATCAGGGAATCCAATGATGGTACCTAATTGCTCTAGCGAGAGCTGGCAGATAAAGTAAAATAAAATGTGATTATTACTGATCAAACTAAGGGTAGAATAGTACGTTTTATCCGTCCTGTTATTGCCCATTTCTTTCTTAAAATATCGAAAATATTGAAATCAGCTGACCATTCAAAAAATTAAAACAGTCTAGAATCGATTTGTACCAAGACGCAGAAAAGAAAACCCCCATTTAAATAAAAAGGAAAGTTCCACTCACTAAAGTGATGGTATCTTCTGGCTGTTCTAAAACTATATGGACGCATTACACTAAACCCCAAACATAATTAAACTGTCTTTACGAAGGTGTAAAAACAGTCTATATCGACAACAACTTTACTTTATTTAGTAAATTCAAATTTAACTGCAAGCAATTTGACTTTGTGTAGGTAATCACAAGTATCCATAGCGACTAAATTCTAAATGAAGTAAAACATTGTGTAGATGGCTTAATGAAACTAGTTTAAATATTAATTATGACATTCATCCAACCCAGCTTAACTCGACCTTTCATTACTATGACACTTTTCAGACCCAGCTTAGCCTAACATTTCATGTGTTGATAAATTAAATTTATAGTTATAGATAAAATAAACCATTCAATGTAATAACTAAACGTGGATAGTATACATACAGAGGCAGCCATTTTATTGCTCACTATGGAAGATCACGAGTGTAACGCAAAGCATCATGGGATGATGTCAGCCGTCCATTGAGCAGGATCACAGGAAAGTTATACGTCATCGTCAATATTTACATATCCAAAGTGATATGGGCAATGTGTTGTCGAGTTTTATTTAAATAAGGTATAGTATTTTATAAAAGTAAAAACATTTCTAAATATTAGTGTCATTCAATTCTTTGTACTTTATTATGCATAATAAAGCGAATAAAATATCTAAACATACCATGACATGGTAAAATGGGACAGATAATATGCACTAGATCCCAAACTAATAAAGGAGTTATCTCAATAATTAAACCTGTGGATTATATGAGGTGAGAGTGGGATTCTTTTTTTTTTCACTGTCGTTATTAGAAATGTAGGCATAATGTTTTCTATTACATACACACACAACTAGGAATGCGTAACTGCTGTTTCTCTACCGATACAGCTCAGCACTGATATCCGAATGAAGAAGCCAATTAACTCTCCAAAGAACCTGCTTACATGTTAATGTTTTTAATTAGCAATGAGAGGCTATTTTGTTAATGATTTGAAGCTTCAAATAAACACTTATTCTTAAAATTGGTTTTATTTAATATCATCCTTTTAAATCACCTCCTTTCATTTAAGTTTTGGTTTAAAATCACTCAAAAATTGTTGACTTCCCTGAGTCAAATATTTTTAACTTAGTACAAAAATGCATATGGTTAAACCCGACTGGTTTTGGTGAGAAAAATGAGGACCCAGCACTCCTCTTTTATCCACACATCCCCACAGTAACCTTCACACGTTTAAATACCATATGTTTGTATTATTTATTTGTCTAACATTTAAAACAAAATAAAAACTTAATATTGTCACAATTTATTTATCAATTAGTTGTTTTATGAAATTATGCTGTGGTGAGGGGTGATATCGGTAGAGAAAATATGCGAATGGTGAATCCAATACTCTTAAGGGGAACTTTTGAGTGTTGTTATTAGTATCATCCGATACAATTACTAACTTTCTGGTGGGAGTGTAATAGGGATTGAAAAAGAGAGTTCCTTCTCGGCAACAAATGGCAAGCTTTAGCTGTTTCGAAACTATCCACAGCCTAAATGACCAGCTAATGTTCTGCCATGTGCCGTAGCATTGCAAAGTTCAACAAAACCTCCCTTGTGTTTATGAAACTTTCATAGAACATTTAAGACACCTTAGAGTAGATTATAGCCAAATGGGGATTTTATTTATTTATATGCAATAAGTGTCTACAAGCACTACAATTTTCTTTTTTAAGTAATAGACCTAAATTTGGTAAATGATTATCTAAAGTTTTATTATCTTGATTAAAAAAACTTTGAATATCCTCCAAAGAAACAACTTAAGCAGACGGTCACATATCTCAACTACGCTGCACATGAGCAGATCATCAAACATCTCAACTGTGTAGGAAATATTTTGGCTCTTGATAATATTTTTTGATGCAAATATTGATAACGTTTGCATTAAAAAACCCGAGCTTAACCCAACCATTAATATGTTAGTAAATAAAGATTTCATAAAATGTATTCTATAGAACCTTGCTTCAAAATAACAATTAAATGAGATTTTAAAGATTTTTTTTAACTAATTAGAATTTTTTCACAACATTTGTTTTGTTATAATCGGAAACTTTCAAATCTATTGAGATAAACAAAAACATAGTTTAAATAACAATTTATTTAATATTTGAGACTTTTATTTAGTCTTAATTTTTTCAAGGAAAAAGCTTAAAATGCTCTCCCTTAAATATCAAGAAAATATTCTAGCCTCACCAAAGAATGAACCATTATCGGGTACAGATATTAATGACAGTATAGGCCTAGTTAATAAAAATTAAATTTAAAATCAAAGTGTTAAATTGGTATAGAAAGGGGCGGATTTACTACTTTGCCATCCATAGGCACTAGATAATTTGCCGCCTACCTTTCTAACCTTAATTTACCCCCTCATAAGTTCCCATCTCCCTCCTACCGCCCCTCATGCACCGACACATATATACCATATACACAATGTGCTATATGTGGAATAACAGACAAAAGTGGTTACATTATTTTATTATTTATTATAGTTAGGTTTTAAAAGTTGTAAGAATCCAAGCAAAGACTTATAAAATTGAAATAAACACTCTTACACTATCACAACACATAAATTCTATTGATATGTAATTTAACGGTTTATTATTATTATTATTATTATTATATTTAATATTATTATCAGCAGCAGCACCGCGTCTTACTACCCATTCGGGTTATACACACTTACGCTAATGTGTAATGGTAGGAGTGATTGTGAGATGAAATGAAGGACCTACAGTTTAACGTGGGATCCGAACCACGGTGGAGGCCTGGCATTCCCCACATTCACAAGTTGTCTTGTCAGAGGTGAGGGAAGGGTTTGCTAATCAGATAAATCTGTGCCGGGAATGAGGATTGAACCCCGGCCGCCCAGCACAGAGGTCTGTTACCCTACCCCTAAACCGCCAGGTCACCTTTAACGATATAAAGTTTTCATTAGTAGACTGCAGAACATGTTACTACAAATAAAATATCATGTACACAAAAAGAAAATAGTAGGGCCTATATAAAGTCTGTTCAGCGTAGGAATTGTTTTCTGAAAGGCCTTTTTCCCTACCAGAAATCTATTATATTGTAGGATATTGGTAGGAAAAAAGACCTGTCGGAGAGTAATTCCTACAGTGAATGAAGTATAGTATCTTTTGCCTTGATCTCTACTGAGTGAACTGGTCGATGATGCCAGACAAATCCATGTTCTCAATTTCAATGTTGACTGCTACTCACTCTTTTTATACCATCACTCATAGTTAGTATTAAATAAACACAACTACTGTAAAAACATACACACTCAGACACAACAGTAACACTATTGCTTTTAAGTTCTGATAAAGAAGTGTGTTTGTATCCACCCTGTAGTCCACACTCCTGTCCCACCACCCTGTTACTAATATTCACTGGCCTTGAGACATTGGAGGGGGGGGGGGGGCTAGTAAGAGAATGTATGACTCGGTCATCACTTCTACTCCCTCCACCATATGTCATCTTCGCCATTAACTTCATTGCACGAAAGAAAACAATCACACATAAACACACATTTTTCATCATTCATAATTTGCAGTCCATGAAACCTGCCGCTATAGGCACGTGCCTACTAGGCCTATCCATAAATCCGCCCCTGGGTACAAGGTCTAATGCAACAAGCTCCTTGCCGTTACAAAAGTATGTACATATATGTATAATCTGGTAAAAATGACATGTCTCAATTATCTTAGGATTTCAAATTGCTTTTAGTATAGAAATTTTTAAAATGTTAACCTACATACACTTATAATGTGTGCTCATGTTTAAGGTGGTAGTTCATTTGAAAGCGCCTAAGCATATATATTCCATTTAGCCTTAATGATGACAGTCTTAACATGTTGGTTTACATTGTGGCACAACTTATAAGATAGCCATAGTGTTGACAAAGAACATTTTACTTGGGGATATCTATCTATAGTAACTTTTAAAAGTAAGTTCTTCTGTTTAACATCGCTTTAAAACCTTTTAAAATCACAATGTCATTTGTTACAGATACAATGTCATTTGTTACAGATACAATGCCATTTGTTACAGATTTCTATCAATTACTTCTTCAGTCAAAGACAGCAATGAAGGGTGGTTGAGTAAATTGTTAGTACGTCGTATTGAACCTACAAAGGAGTCACATTCAAGACTACTGTCAGATAAAGAAGTAATATATGAACTCCAGACTCACAATGTGAAGCCAGATTCTTTTGACAAATACATTCAAAATTGGTAAGGATTTTTTTTTTATCAAAGTGTGATAATAACTACACTAACAGCATTTATCTACACTCAGTTTGATTTATTACAGTTCATAAACAACCTTTTTTTAAACATCATTGGAGGAATTGACAATTAAATCCACATTTTTGATTGTGCCCTGGAAGATTGGCTAAACTTTTAATCCAACATCTTTTTGTTTTTTTCCGTTATTTAGTTTTACATCAAGTCCCAACAGAATTGCCAGTACTTTTGAGTTGTAGGTCAAGCCCTTAATCCAAATCACCTGGTGTAACCCCCCCTTAGAGAAATAATAGTCAAGGAGTCACAAGATAACAGTAGTTTTATTGAAGAAACAATCAGGTTATATATTTTTAACAATAACAATATGTGCCTAGAGGCTAGAGACCCGCCACCTTGTAGTTTTCAAGAGAAATAATACATTTCATTTAAAAGGTAAACAACAAAGGTACTTCTCAAAAGTTAAGATTCAAAGTAACTCAAATCATAAATGACCTGCCACCTGGTGACAACCATATGTACCTTCAAAAGCTCTCAAATTCAATAAAATAATAAACTTTAACAACTCCGCCAACTTGTGGCGACAATACGCACTATAAAATAATTGTAGTTCTTGAGATTATTAAACATAATCAATTATTAAGAGCCCTGCTCTCTTGCGGCGACTATGCACACTATAATATAACAGAAATTACGAGACATAATAGTAGATCTTTGGTGATATCTCGCAACATCATAATATAGTCTAATGCAACTATAAAGTCACATAGTACAATACTAAAATTTCTCCTTTCTGTCCTTGTAACAACAAAATGTAATTTAAAGCAACTAAATTTATAAAGCACATCACAAAATATTTAAGTGCTCCGTCTCCTCATTTAACAAAATGTAACTAAAGCAATTAAATTTGAAAAGCATATTACTAAATATATATCTCTTCATAACAACAAAAAGGATTTAAAGCAATTAAATTTGATTCAGCCAAACCTTAATTACTCGGTAAACGACGCCAACTACCCATCATAAAGATGACCATAGACTACGCGGGAGCGCAATGAAAAGCTAGCCGCCGAGGGGCGAAACAGAAGTTACTTTAAGATTGGGAAAAAAATTAAGTTTCCCCAATAGACAAAATACTAATAGAAACTTGGCCACACACTAGCCCGCTTATAAAAGAAAACACTACTATCCTATTTCAAGGATTTGAATTTATAAGCCCAAATTCATAATTTTTAATAGATTACATAAATTAGCTGAAAGAGAATATTGAAAATTGAAAGCTAAGCCCAAGCTTAAATAGTGTTGTTCACCTCGTGCTAAGCCAATGATACAATGAGTATCGATGCAAACAAAACACTGCCATATATAGCGAGCACACAAGATCACATGTTCACAGAGAGTGAGGGAGTGGTGGGGAAGAAGTCGAGAAGAGCGTGGAAAGAATAGTGAGCACTATGTGAACTAGTAGAATGCGCTAAAACAGTCCAGACAGAAGAAATAACTATGTACGTGTTTTTCTTGGGTGCGGCCTAGTTCGCTTGCAGATAGCTGGTTCATGCCTCCTTTCAGTCAGTTAGATATTGTGTTAGAGGGAGGTGGTCACGGCCAGGCGTGAAGAAGTTGGAGTCCAGCCGGGCCGGAGGGTGAGTATTATGCCATTTGATTGAACTATTATTGTAACTTGTTACACTGGCTTATTCAAACATAACTAAGGAAGACACACATGGTTGTGTGTAAGATCGTAAACAAAACATTGTTTTTACTATCATACCAGTTACAAATCCATAAGTTGCCTTATTTGCTTTCTACTGTTAACATAGAATCTTGGAAATGATTTACAATCTGGAAGAGAACACAGAATTTATTTTTCTGTTTGGAGCCGAGGCCCATTGTGTCCGAAGAATGGTGACAACATTCAACCAAAGACATCAGGATAAAATCGTTTAACATAGCTATGTTTTGGATCTTGTTTGAAAATTAAAAGAAACTGAATCTGTCGCAAATTAGAAACAGACTTTGCGTACGATACTGAATGAATTAAAAGTGGAAATTTTGGTCAATTATATGACAAATTCCAAAAGTTCACTGCGGGAAATGTCAAAAAACTACTGGTGTATCAATTGTTTCGGTTCATAAGATATTGAGATTAAACAAGTTTCATCTGTATAAAATGGAGTTACATCAAACATTAAGCGAAGACTATCCTGATAGACAAGTACAGTTTTGGAAAGAAATTATCAAATTATTGAGTGTGAATCCATTGTTATTAGAATGTATTTACTTTCTGACAAGTGCACTTTTTCTTTAGTGGTTTTGTAAATAAACACAACTGTTGTTATTGGAGTGATTAAAATCCTAATATTTTTACTGACTGACACAATGGCTGGGGGAAAAAAACGTGTGTGCAGGTATATTAGGTGACACGATTATTGGTCCGATATTGACCTACAGAAATTTGACAAGGGAAAATACTTGGAAATGCTTGAAGAAGTTATTCATCCTCGAGCAAGATGGAGCCCCCCTCACCATACACTACTCGTTCGTCAATGGTTATACAACAAATTTAATGGACAAAGACCAGCCTCGGTGGCGTAGTTAGCTAACGCGCTTGTCGTGTTGAGCTCGACTGCTGAGGACAGGGAGATTGAGGTTCAAATCTCGGTCGGGTGAACTGGGGGTGGTTTTTCCTAAATGGTTTTCCACTCTCCCTCCACGCAAATGCGGGTTCACTTCCTCTAATTCAACCTTCCCATTTCCTAATCCATTAGCGTAATTAGTACTTAAAGTGTATAACCTGAACGGGTAGTAAGACGCGGTGCTAAATATTATTATTAATGAACAATAGAGTGGCAGAAGAGGACCAATAGTGTGGCCAGCAAGGTCACCTGATTTAATGCCCCTAGATTTTTTATGGGGACGTTTAAAGTCCACTATTTATGGGACTAAACCAGCAAATATTGAAGGGTTAAAAATAGGATAATAGTGGCATGTAGAAACAACCCTACAAAAAGTCAGGAGTGAATTAAAAAATAGACTATATCATTAGTTAGCTCAAAATGGAGAGCATTTCGAAACCCTCCTTTAAACAAATTTTGTTTTTCTCAAGAATTATTATACAAATACACACATAAATGTTAACAAACACATGTGTACGAGAACACAGCACACAAACTCTTGCACCTTCACGAGCTATGTTTAAATAGGCCAAATTCTAATGCCGTTCCCAGTACAAGAGGCTCAGAAACCTGTGAGGTTTATTTGTCATGATAGCTTTTACTTTAAAAAGCTAAAACAACCATTTTGAAAATAGCAACTTGATCTACAGGAAATTATCATAAAAAATAGAAAGTCTCTTTAAAAAAATCAAAATGGCCTTGGCAACAACACCATCCAAGGTCATACCAGCCTTACCACCTTACTTCCCCCTCAACACCAAACAACTTTTGTTTAAAACATTTTTTTCTACAATGCGTTGTTTTTGGGATATTTTGGTGAAAAGTTTTCAAATGAACACCTGGTGTGTGTGTGTATATATATATATATATATGTGTATATATATATATATATATATATATATATATAATAATTAATGTGAATATATATCACAACACTTTATTCCTCATTGTTAATTGTGTACAAAATCCAAAAGAATAGCATTTTAACAAAATATTTGCACATTAAAAATGTTTCCAACTAAACAAACAAACCTATCAATTGTTTGGAAATATTATGGTATATTACTTTTAAAGTTGAAACATTTTAAATGCGAAAATATTGAAATTATTAGATAGTATACCTCTAGATGAACATGTGATTTGGATAAGGGCTAAACAATATCTCAAAACTCCTGGAACTACTGCTGCGACTTGATGTATCAAATGTAAAATTATCACAAAATTTTGATTACTTATAAAATCATTACTTAAACTTCAGCCAAATTTTGTGCGAAATATGGTATAGGAGTGTTATCGATATATCAAAGTGAAAGCCACACTAAGTTCCAGGGTCAAAAAAATTAAGGTTTCTACAAAATGCTTAAACTGATGAAACAATGAAAGGAGTATTTTATAATAGCCCTTTTTATTTTATTTTATTATTTTAGCCTTACTTTGGCAAATAGCTATATAATGAACTAGATAGCTGTTGCCCGCGGCTTTGCTCGCGTGGAAGTTGATTATATACAAATACGAAAATATACATATGTATTTACAGATTAATTTAAAATATTACGTTACGTTGATGACCATAACTTGACCTCAGATCAAAAATAATGCAAGTCCGATACAAACTTTCACCCCCTTTTCATCCCTTATTAAATAAAATTTCCAAAATTCCTGAAACACGTATTTATTTGTTTTACATCAATAACCAAAATACAAAATTTTGTTTATGTAACTTTCAAAATGACGGACTTTTATACATATTATCATCCCCTTTTTTGACCCCTTTGGGGTGGAATTTTCTAAAATCCTTTCTTAGTGGGTGCCTACATAACAAAATGAATATACAGTCCGAATTTCATGCTTGAAGCCTTGATAGTTTGCGCTCGGTGATGACGAATCAGTCAGTCAGTCCGATACAAACTTTCACCCCCTTTTTTATCCCTTATTAAATAAAATTTTCAAAATTCCTGAAACACGTATTTATTTGTTTTACGTCAATAACCGAAATACAAAATTTTGTTTATGTAACTTTCAAAATGACGGACTTTCATACATATTATCATACATTTTATCATCCCCTATTTTGACCCCTTTGGGGTGGAATTTTCTAAAATCCTTTCTTAGTGGGTGCCTACATAACAAAATGAATATACAGTCCGAATTTCATGCTTGTAGCCTTGATAGTTTGCGCTCGGCGATGATGAATCAGTCAGTCAGTCCGATACAAACTTTCACCCCCTTTTTCATCCCTTATTAAATAAAATTTCCAAAATTCCTGAAACACGTATTTATTTGTTTTACGTCAATAACCGAAATACAAAATTTTGTTTATGTAACTTTCAAAATGACGGACTTTCATACATATTATCATACATATTATCATCCCCTATTTTGACCCCTTTGGGGTGGAATTTTCTAAAATCTTTTCTTAGTGGGTGCCTACATAACAAAATGAATATACAGTCCGAATTTCATGCTTGTAGCCTTGATAGTTTGCGCTCGGCGATGATGAATCAGTCAGTCAGTCAGTCAATCAAGACATGTTATTTTATAAGTATAGATTGACACCCTCCTGCAATATGATGTATGTTATTGATAAAATATATTCTCAAATGTTAATAAACATCACTTAATTATTTGTGAGAACCAATATATCTGAATTGTGTTCTAACTCCAGTAGAAATCTGTTCTTTACTGGATCAATCTATTTCGTGGATATCGGACAAAGTGAAGCTTTATAATGGAACTTTTAGCTCCAGCCCTATAACTTTGACCAGCAATGAGTAGACTACATGAATCAATAAGCACGCATAGTTGGCATCTTGTATCAAAGTCACTGTTCCATACCAGTTTCGACAGGAGAAATTGAAACAAAAATATACTCTTCTTCAAAAAAAAAATGGGGTTCACAAACTGTTAAAGAAGGTGAGAACCCAAATCTTCCACTTGATAAGCTAACTGGTTTTGTAAAATACAAGTATAATGAATCGTGACTGGGATGTGTATTATCAACAGATGATGTACAAAATGAATTTGAAGATATCATTTTTTTCAACCTTCTGGACCTGCACTTTCATTTTCTTATCCACGCAAACCAGCTATTCTGACAATACCAGCGAGCTACGTTTGGTGAAGAATGGATCCACTAACTGCTACAGTACACTCATACACCTTATCACAGCAAGAGATGTAGAAAGCTTAGCAAATTCTGGGTAAGAATTTGGCTGCGTAGTTATTAGTAAGTATATGTAATCTATGCTCATCATGTATTTATGACTGCACATATTTATAAATTTCTTTCTCTGTATGATTCCAAGAAGATACCACCTAGTTATTTTCTGTGTTCGAACCTTATAGCTCAACTACTGTTTTGTTTTATTTAATTATAAAAATTTTACCTTTCTAAATTAAAAATTGAATCTTTAGAAAATTATCTCAGTATGTTATTTACACTTAAAAAAATTCATGTTAAACTAATGAAGGCTTATTTTAAGTGCTTTAACATTTTTCCAGCTGTGGGTCTCTAGTTTTAAACAGGGTTCAAGATTACACTTTTGCATAGCACTTGTTTCCAATTAATTCACTGAGCAAAAATGTTACTGTTTTCACATTTTATATACTTAAGGGACCCTATTAACTGAAACTATGCTTTCTTTCCCTTCATCATCACAACTTTAGTAGATGTCTTCATATCACAATTTTTTGTGATGTTTTGGCATATATATATATGACCAACAAATAAGTCATCTTCGGAAAAACTTGGTGTTTTAGTTTTGTAGCTTAATGTGCACTTAAAATATTTTGCATATTCGAAGGCTGAAAATATGAGATGTTGCATCCCCCACTACTTTTTATCTATTTATTTAGCACATTGTTTTATTATCCGTTCGAGTTATACGCTCCCACTACTTGATGTACTCACATGATGCTATTGAAATCATATAGATCCCGAAAAAACATATTCATTTAGTGCTGTCATTAAAGTTTTAAAGGCGGTTATATCTTTACCTTCTGTCAAAGACCTGTCTGCTGTCATTCTACATACTGCCCCAACACTATTAGGATCACCTTTATTGTGGTCAGCTTCCAAATAATTCCAAGTGAATTTCTTTAATGTTGGTTAAACATTCTAGAAATTTGTGGCCCAAACATAAAACATGGACTTGTTGCGGCACTGTGGGGCTAGGTTATCACTTAAAAAGTGGAGTATGTAGTTAATGTTGTAGAGTTGTAGTTATCAGAAAGCTGAGCTTTGAAAGCTTCAGCAAACAGAGGACTTGAACATACATCTGTTCTTAGCATTTGTTTAACATGAGTGGGTGAGCAGTGGCATTCATTTGATTTCCCAAAATGTTTACATCTTTTCTTGTATTTACAAAACTTTTTTGTTAGCTTTTTGTAAGCCTTTTCTCTTGCTTTTCTTGATATTTCAACCGTTCTTTTTGTCATTGCCCTTCTCGCTTCACTGGATCCTCTTTAATTTTTATATATCATTCCTGTTCTTTTTCTTTTTTTAGCTTCTCCTGCTCACTAGGTGTACTTTTCTTGACATTTTTCTTGGTGATTTTATAAAACTGCCTAAAAAAAATATAAATTAATCATGCTTTAAAGTGGTCATATATTGTGGAACATTCTTTAAAATGACTGGCAAAAAACAACCGAAGGAAAAAATACCTTTCACTTGTTTAGATACTAAATAATAGGCTATGTAGTTATGGTTAAAAGGCAAATCTCAGTTAAATGACAAGTAGTTTATTAATGTTTACCAAAACATACTGGGGAAAAGTATGTTGCTAATTAATACTGACCTAACCTTTTACATGCTGTATCATTTATTAATTTAATTATGTAAGTGAAGAGGTTTAAGTAGGGCGCTACTTATGTTTTGTTTATGTTTAGTAATTTAGAGACTAATAACAACAATTTTACTATCTAAAACGTGAACAATATTGCTAAGAAAATGTACAAACGTTCTAGTAACCACTCTGATCTACACATTATTCCCCCTTCTAAGGAAAGTACAGGAGAATGATGATTGAGGTTATGTGATTCTTTCTAAGATACCTCAAATTATTATGGATACATTTTACCATTGTTTTTATTGTTGATAAAATATAAACTTTATGTTGCAGTAAATATTCCACTTTAAACTTACCAGGGGAATGATGTTTCAAAAGTGACATGATAAAATTAAAGAGCAACAAACTATGTTGAATAGAATATACACATACAAAGATAGTAGAATAGTAGAGTCTACATAACTTCTTTTAATTTTCTAGATCAATAATAATGTTGCTAGCTCCATCTCTTAAGTGGGAAATGATTTATCATTTAATCATGCTAATGACTGGGAAAACTGTGGACAAGATAAAAAGCTTGAATAATAATATTAAAAAATATTTATAAACAAACAATAATAATTTAGGTTAATAAATATAATTAATACACACACAGAGAGAGGTCTGCATACCTCACTGAAAACTCATGAATACTAAAGTCAATCCAAGGGCCAATTTCATAGTAATTGAATACACCTCAATTGTGGCGCTATACTAAACAAAAGACAACACCTATGAGCATATGAAATTGGTTCATTTCATGCTGGTCCAGGTACGTGTTGTCTTTTGTTTAGTATAGCGCCACACTTAAGTTGTCCTTACTCTGGCCATGGAACTGGCCCTAATCAATGCATGCAAAGCTCAAAACGATATTGTCACTTGCCTCCATGATCCACATAACATTTTAATTGCAATTATTTTAATTAAAACCTTTATACAATCCAAACAGTTAGTGAGATGCTATGAAAAATATATCAAAACATTTGGTTTTTAAACAATATTTACCTTAACATTAATGCATACCAAATGAATCCCCAAACTTCACTTTTCACAAGTCTACTTATTCATAAAATCAATAACCCACTATGTCCTCACAATTATACATGCAGCTGCATATAAACTCCTCAAGAATGCTAAACATAGTCTCGAAGTAAAACCTCAAACTTTGCCATGAATACAACCTAAAAAATTGTATTCTAAGTGTTGAACGAACCAAAAAAACTTAAAATTTACTCAAACAATAATTGTCTCTGAATTTATAAAATAAACTATAAACAATTACAAAATTTAAAGTGAATACATTTTTCCAATTATCTCCTGTATACACACATACAAACAAAAAAAATCTTTAACAATACTACCTCCCAGAATGGCATGGATTCTTCAATTTCAAGATTATTCCATTGAAACTAGTCTAAAAAATATGTATATTGTATTAAAAAGCAGTTTACCATGCCTCTGAAGCATAATTTGATTCAAGAATATGTATTCTAAATATTCAACAAAACTACCATAATTTGAAATTGGTTTCAAAATTTCTAAATCATTTATTTAAAATTTCTGGATCTCACCACTAGCTAATCCTAAAGAAAAGCTATATAAATTATATCCTAAACCAACACATACAGTCATAATAATTCCTGTATAAGCCATTTAATTAGCTCACGAAAATAACTTATTTCATTCACACCATCCGTTGTTTAGGGAATACTTATAAATTTCATCATCAGACTTCAACAAAGGATAGTTAGTAATTAAGGTAATTCTACAATGAGAATTACTAATGTTTTGGGTGAATGAGTCTTAGAGATTATTTTCATATTATTCTCAAGCTATGTTAGGTGTTGCCTATGAGTCTATATATAATATCTTGGCAGGACATTTAACATTCCAGCAAACCAGACCCGGTATAAAGCTGGCGTTCGCTTTACCTGGGTGTCATTAGTTGGGAATATCTGACCCTCTGCCACAGCTGGGCATATTATGTTCTGATAGTCAGTGTTGTGTCTGCAATCAGTACAGTCAAAACAAGAAATTTCTTGAAATAGACATTTCAAATATATATCTTCATTTATCAATTCGGACACATTGATAAACTAGCACGTTTGATCCTTTATGGCTCATGAACTGTAATGATTTGAAATCATTGAATCACCATTTATAGCTTATAATTATACAATTGTCATAATCCCCAATCAAAATTTAAATGTTTATATTGGCTTACATGACTCAATTGAACGCACATGCTATAAATGATGGCTTAGCATGTATGAAGTAACATACTCGATAGGTTGTAGTAGTTGCTGACAATTCATAACATGAAAATTGAAAAATTACACCTGGACATGGTAATCGAACCCGGGACCTTTGGCTTAATATGCCAATGCTCTTACCACTGAGCTATCCAGGATTCGTCCCGTGCCCATGGTCATTCTTCACTCATATTTTAAGGCAGAGTCTATGATGGATGTGCAGAAATCGTCGGCTACAAATCACAAGCTATCAGACAATGCAGGATATGATATCTAGATGGAGTCATCCTCACTAAAAAGCATAAATAATAGTTTTGGCTATTTGATTCATAACATTGTGTAAACTAGCGAGGCTGAAAGAGCCCATATTGTGGTATAAAAGGCCTTGACTTTTGGCAACAGGGCGTCAATTCCATCTATCTCACGGGTGGTCACTCTGACGCCTTATCTATACAAACATCATCATCGGATTATCCATAGTATTGGTACGTGGAGGGCATCGCCACAGCCCAGGAGTTCTGAAATCGAATTCGGTAAAACCACCACATAGACCGACCAAGTTAACTGTTACTAAGTATTTACGAATTAAGCCAGTTCTTCCATGATCACGGGTGTCTTCTTCTTATTCTTTATCACGACCAACATCACATTTTTGTATCATCTTTTGGTACATATTATTAAACCAAAATTTACAAACCTACATATTATTTAGAACCCACACATTTACCTTGCCTACACCCTTACCCCTCCCTCAAGCTATCCTGACAAAAGGAGCCCACGGGGATAGGGTCGTGTCAAATGATGTCTGAAGTGGGATTGTAGGGATTTAATGCGACAGTCGATAAAGGTTACCTTTACATGAAACAACCTTGATGCGCTGTAATGACGACAAGCTTTGTAAGAAGTGGACTCAACATCCAGGATCAAGAGGAAGAGGTCCAAACCAGCAGCAGTGCACCACCAGTTGCAGAGGAAAGCGGTGGAGAACTACAAGGTAGGAATTCTTAAACACAATTTAGTCAAAATTGTGGGGGTAAATGTCAAACTACAGACTGCTAATGATCAGTTAGCAATGGGTCAAGAGAAGGTTAAAACAGAAAAAGATAATTTGAAAGCTTTTAAGAAGAGTAGGATTGCTAATGAACCTATACCACCTCTTAAAAAATTTTCACTTATGCCGACCATTCTAATGTTCTTCAGTATACCAGAAGATAAAATTTTGGTATTTTTCAAGAAAATAAGTCAAGCCACTGTAATATCAAATTGGGCTGATTTAGAACTACAGGCTGTAACTAAATTACATTTGAGTGGAGAAGAATTAATATCTGTGATTTCTGATACAAGTTGCATAGAAACTAACAATTTTGAGAAATTGGATCAAACCTTAATAGATTGGTTCAGAAGGAAACGGACAAGCTATTTTTTCAGAAAAAAACTAACCAAAATTAAACACCTGCATTAGAGAGTGTGGACAGAATTAAGAAGATTAACATTAAACACATACAAACTAAGAGAGGATCTGCTCTTGAACGAAGTAACTAGATTTGAGGCTGACCAAAGAGCCATAGACTCTTTTTTGATCTGTCTGTTCAGTGTGGTAGAGAGAATCATGAGGTTAGCAAAGCCTAAAACCTTTAAGGATGCAGTAGAAACAGAAATATACGTGATTGAAGCGGATCATTGACCTCAAGAGAAAGAAGAAAATACACGCAGAAAGATATTTACAAAAGATAAGGCATAATGTTGTTTAAGTTGTAAAAAAAAAAGTCACATAATGTAGATCTACTAAGGGTAGGCACTGTCACCTACAATAATGGGGAAACCATGCTATTGGGGTGACAAGGTTGGAAATTTTGCAAATCAATGTTCAGTGAAGGATAACCATCACCCAAATGAGAACAAGATTGTTGGAGCCACGAACTACGGTCCTCAGCAAAAATTATCCCCTCAGTGTCAGTAGATAAGGATGGAGCTAGTGCTAGCAGGTACTTATTGAGGGAGAGAATATCTTTTTTTAGGGGACAGTGGCGCACAAATTTCAGTTATGTAGCGGAAAAGTGTGAAATTCCAAACCAAACTTCGAGATTTTGGGTTTATCGGGTCACAAGATGCAGAACTAGGGAGAAGTAGAAATGGAGTTAAGAGATAGGGAGAAGATCCTATCGGGTTGTACTTCAAGTTATGGAATGTCGGACCAACACACATTACTATGGCATACTTGAACTTGACTTCTTGACTAATTACTCAGCAATAATAAATGTATTAAAGCAGACATTATGATTAGGAGATGTTACTTATAACCTAAATGAAGCCTCTGATAAGGAGACTGTAAGAACAAATGTAGCTCTAAATCAGGGAGTAATTAACCCGGTCTGTACTATGGAAGCTGTTTGTGTCCCTATATATTTGACTGTTGGTGAGAGTCTGTATTCAGGTACAAGGACGACTGTAGGGGTGAGTAAAGTTGTCAGAGAAGATTAAGGGTAGAAGTTATATTTATTTAGTCGAACCTTTGTTTACGGACGAGCTTTTAAACGATCAACAGGTTTACATGCAGTTTTGAATTGACTCTAGAGCCCTTAATAAAGTCACAACACCAGATATTTATCCTTTGCCAAATATAGAAGAGACCATCGATAAATTAGGAGAATGTCTATGTTTTTCACCGTTTTGGATCTAACTAGTGGTTACCATGCTATAGTGATTAATAAGGATCAAGCCAAGACAATTTTTATCAGACCACCCGAGGTCTACAAATATTTGAGACCTCCTTTTGACCTTCAGAATGCATCAGCCATGTTTCAACAATTATGAGATGGTGTTTTAAGAGATAACACAAGCACTCGCTATTTAGATGACATAATTGTGTTTTCAATAGATTTTAAGTCACATTTAGTGCACTTAGAAAACGTGGTAAGACTAGAAAGGGTAAAACTATCAATTATCCAGCTAAACATAGGCCAGGAATTGAGTATGGCAATGCAGCCGGCTTATTCAGGAAGGTAAGAGTGGTTACTTTGGATATTAAGAACAATTTTATGCTGAGCCAGGAAAATGACTTAGATTGTAACAAGTGGAGGGGCAACCCCAATTTACAACAATGGACGGAATGATGTGCAGGGAAACTAAGCAAGGCTTAGTGCTAGGACTACTAAGGGGGGAAATAGAAAATATTTTGTGTGAGAACAACGATTATATGTTATTAGGACATGCCGGGAGACGATACACCAACCATAGGACTGCAGTAATATTGGTGGCCTTCAAGATATCATGATATGGATAGTTACATAGCTAGTTGTGACAACTGCCGAAAGAGGACTTTGAAGGGAATAACTAAACCGAAAGTAACTCACCCTTTTGAGAGGATTGGAGTGGATGTTTTCGGTTCTCTACCAAAGTCATTCGACAGGTACAAGTACATTTTAACCATTTTAGACAATTTTTCAAGATACTTGGTAATGCTACCCATTCCAGATCAAAAAACTGACACACTTGCTCAGGTGTTAATTTCCAAGGGAATATTTAAGTTTGGTGTTATGACAAGCCTTTTGTCAGACCAAGGGACTAATTTTATGTCGAATTTGATGTCACAGTAATGCAAGTTGTTAAAAAGGGGATTAGTTAAACACAATTCCAGCACACCCACAATGTAATGGTAGAACACAGAGCGTACATCACACCATAAGTAGAATGCTGTCAAATCTTGTCAATGCGAATTAGGACTATTTGGACATCTATTTACCTTTTGTGGTGACTGCATATCATACACAGGTACATTTGAGCATTAAGGTATTACCATACGAAGTGATCTAAATGAAGAATATGGTTACACCTTTCATTAGGACAAAGCTACCTGCACATTATCAAATATTTTAGTAGTAGATGTGGCGGCTAAATTTCAAGTTCTGTGTAGAAAGGTATGCTGTTAAAGTCATGAGTCAATTTTTGAGACACGCTAGACAATAAGAGAAAAAAGTGCGACCCACTAGACATCAAATTGGAGACTGGGTTTATCTAACACATACAACCTTCAAAAAAAAACCAGACCAGGAAGTTCCAGACAAAGTTTAAGTGGCTGTACAGAATCTTATAAATACTGAGTAAGGTCACCGTACATATTGAGCTCCCATACCGTTCAATAGTAGTAAATGTAGGAATGTCTAGGTATCCTATTCCAACTCTTTTACTAGATATAGAGATTCGCCCAAGGGAAAGACCATGCATAACTCCTATCAACCAGGAGGTTGATAGGAGTCGGAACAACATTCAGTCATCGCACTTCAGATCGAACTCCAACAGAAACCAAGAAGCGGGGAACCTGCCTTTAGCAACCAGCGACTTGAACTACCACTACAAGCTATGTAACAGAGTCAGCATTTAGTGTAAAGTGAGGTAATTCACTTTTGTGTTATTATCTCTCTTTAGATCAAAGTTTAGGACGAAGAAGAAAAAACAAGACAGCTTCACCTTTTCTGCAAGCTGAAAAAGGAATGTGTTGGTCAGTTAAAGTAAATAAATAAAGGACAGAGAGAGAGAGCACTTTAAATGTATCTTTAGGTTTTTAATTACACATTTTGTTGGGATAACTGTAAATGTTATTTTGTGAGTACTAACTTTTTTTAACACATTAATTATGCCGTTATGGTGGGTAATTTTAATGTTAGCTATGAGGAAGACTTGGGTTTGTTCCCAGGAAGATTCAATTTTAATTCAACCACTAAATGCTTCTAATTGTGATTTAATTGGGAAATTTTTAAATTTCTTGCAATTCATCAGGGCACATTGGAACGCTGTGCAGTTCCCTGGGATAGAACAGATAATTTGGAAAGAAAGTTTTGATTTGTCTCTCTTATATGTTTAAACACACTTTCAAAAGGAGCTGGAAAAGATGTCATTTATAGTGACTCAACAATGGACTTTGATAAGCTAATAATCCAGGCAAAGTCTAGAACTGAAGAAAGGCATTTTAGTAAGGCCTATAGCTATGGAATTCCCCCTTTGGTAATTTTATGTTTTGTTATTGTGACTTGTCTATTTTTTAAGGAGAGTAAACAAACTTTGTTGTGAAATGAATACTGACTTGCCAAATGTAAATGTAATTATACCGATGAGTGAAGCAGAAAATATGGTAGATGGTGTTCCATAAAAGTCCTGAGCAATTGTGCAAGTATGTACTAGGACAAGAATGAAAATATTCAAATTTTAAATTGTTTTATTATTGTTAGAGTAAAATATTGACCAATGTGTTCCAATATCTTATTTATAATCTGGGGTAGTGTCGCAACCCTTGAGCTAAATTTAAATGTTTGTATTGACTTATATTGCAATTGGGTGCACCTCTTTTAATTGCTGGCTTAGCATGTATTAAGTAACATACTTGAGAGGTTGCAGTAGAGTGCTGACAACTCATAACAATGTGTAAAGGAGCGTGGCTGAAAGGGGCCATACCGTGGTATAAAAGACCTTGATTTTTTGACAACGGGGCATAAAAATTCCATATATTTTGAGGGTGGTCACTCTGGCCAACGCCTTATCGATTCAGACAACATCTTTGGATTACTAAGTATTCATAAGTTAAGACGGTTCTTCCACGAGCATGGGTGTCCATTTTTCTTATTTATCTAACATATTTTAATAATCTTTTAGTATTTACTATTAAACCGAAATTCACAAACCTACATATTATTTAGAAACCACACAACTACTTTGCCTGCAATTTTACCCCTCCTGCAAGGTATCTAGATAGAACAAGCCCATTGGTGGTGGGGTGTGAGAGACGAGGGTCACAACACAATAAAATGTTTATTGTTGTATAACCTTAAACATATTACTATCCATAGTGACTAAAAAAGAAATACCATCAATCCCTGTCAAACAAAAATTAACAAATATATTCAGTTTAGAAAGTACACGTTAAATAACTTAAATAAAAATTATATTCGGTTATTCACCATTATCAAACTAAAAGGTGTTTTAACTTACTTTTACTTGCTAAGAAACACACAAAATCTCTTTTCAGTATTTATCATGTCAAACTAACAACAATTTGATTTTTAATCAATAACATCAACCTCAATAGTAAAATTATTGACCAAACATTTAACATCCTCACTTTACAATGCAGGAGTTAATAATTATCTTATGTAGGAAAACTGGTCAACAATTCTTTTTAAACTTCATACTAAAAAACATCTAAATTACTACTTGACTAATATAAACGACCGACCACCAAACTCGGTGAATCAAATATACCTGCCAAAATATGAAAATCTTCAATAAATAATCCTAAACCCACATCTCATTATTTTGCTTTAAATGATCTCACACTAATTAATTTTCAATACCACCTAAATAACACTCTTTTAGACATTTTCCTTCTCCCCTTCATTCCCACAGGGTGGCCACTGGTTGGGAAAACTTAGAATTATGTCTGAATTTGGTACATCAGGAAAAACTTGGAAAGTTTTTGAATGTTGTTGTTTGTTGGGAATTTAAAGGCAAGAACCACTCTAAATATCTTTTATGGTCATAAGAATTTCATTTTAAATTCTGGGGATGGACTACAAATAACTTCTAGAGGCATTTTGTTAAAACCAAAACAGTTAAAGACCACTCTAAATAGCTTCTAAAGCAGGGATACCCAACCTTTCTAGGCTCACAGCACCCTTGTGAAGGGGATTAGAATCTTGTGGCACCCTCGTTAAAATTTTCTTAGGTGTTTTGTTCACATTTTCTATTCAAAGTGGAATATATCAGAGTAGCATACTAAACAATTAAGTGTTTTAATCTTATAATTATTTAAAATAAAATAACACATTTGTTTATTTACTCCCTTGCTGATTTAATTGAAAGATATAAATAACTACAAAATTAATTAAACACACATTCAGTTTTAGAGTAATGGTTTTGGAAATCAATAAACTAGTACACTATCCATAATGTGAGATCACTAAATGAATAATACCACTAAAAATGAATAATACAGTCATCAGTAGGAAAACAATAATTACCATATTTATTAATGCGAGACTAGTGAGATTGGTGTTTAGAGCACAACACTTTATTTTCTGTCCTAATGGTTGAAAATGCAACACGCATATCATCCTCAAGAGATAGCAGTATATTTCTTGCTTTGGATTTTTTTTGTCACCATGGCTGAGAAAGCGTGCTCGCACAAATAATTCGAAAAGGGCAAAAATAGGTTTGCTAATTTTCTCACTAGGTTAGGGTACTACTCCGCCAGTCCCAGCCAAAAAACAACCAATGATGTTTCACTCTTCTTGTAAAATTTAACTCGTAGCCTGGAGTCAGTGCAGAGATCCATAAATTCGTCTCTTTCATTGGCACTGAAATATGGCTCCTCTGCACTGTCTGCCAATTCAAATGGTGAGACAATCCAATCAAGCTTCTTGGTGGAAAGAGATGGAAAGTACATATTGACTGCATTTGGTAGTCTTTGCAAGTGGTCAAGAATGAGGTCTTTCAGATTTCCCAGTTCATTATCTTCTGCCAGATGATGAAGAAAGGGAAAGTTTGACAAATCCCCTTTCTGAACTGCAGACGTCCAAGAACCTTGTTTTCTTTTGAAGTCTTTGATTTTGTTAGTTTAAGAAACTATGGTATCTTGTTGCCCTTGCATTGAAAGATTTAATTCATTGAGCTTATTTGAAATATCCGCCAGATATGAAAGTTCCAAACACCAAGATTTATTTTGCAACAGTTTATAAAATGTTTCATGTTTTTGTTTTTCAAAAAATGCTTTTAGTTCTTCTTTGAGCTCAAGAACTCGGCTAAGTACACAGCCTCGAGATGACCACCTTACATCTGTGTGTGGTTCTAATGAGATGTGAGCTGCATTCATTTCCCAGCATATTTTTTCAAAAAGCCTACATTGCATAGGTTGTTACTTGATGAAATTTACCATTTTGACAACCTGGTTCACAATTTAATTCAACTCTATACCACAAGTTTTCACAACTAGGGCTTTTCTGTGTAAAAAGAGAGTGTGTTGTTATTAAGGATGGATTTTCCGCCAAAGTTCTGGCGGTAAAACCTTTATATTTCCCTATCATTGATGGTGCACCGTCAGTTCATAAAACACTACATTCTTTCCATGAAAGGCCATTGTAAGTGAGATAGGAGTTTACAGAAACGAAAATATCCTGGCCAAGGGTTTCCAGCTCTTTAAAAAAAAGAAACTGCTCGATGACATCTTTACCATCAATAAATCTGCTAAACCCAAGGAGCTGACATTTGCGAGTAATATCAGTACTCTCTTCTATTTGTAAAGCAAATTTAGAATCAGTTTTGATTTTGTTTATGACTTGTTTGTCTACATTGGATGACATCTCGAATATTCTACGGCTAGTTGTACAGTTGGAGAGGGGAATTTTCGAAACCTGATCTTTAGCTTCTTGGCCAAGTATTGTTTCAACTAAAATATTACATGCAGGGCCAAGTATTGTTTCAACTAAAATATTACATGCAGGGCCAAGTATTTCCTCTCCAGTAGTATGAGGTTTCATTATTTGAGATTTCATTTTTTTTGGCTATCAGTTCTGCCATTTTAAAAGAAGCCTAAAGAGCAATGTTAGCTATGGTAACTTTTAACCATTTGACAAGCTGATTTCTTCTGCCTCTTTAATAGACTCGAAAAATAAGACAAACTTTTCTCTGACTCACCAAGGTGCTTGATAGTAAGATGTTTCTTCAGCTTGCTGAGTGTTTCCCCACAAACTGTACACACAGAGCAAGGGTTATCCTTGTAATTGTTCCACGAAAATCCATACAATAAATAACTCTCCAAATATGTCCTTTACTTTAAAAAATAAACCTTCTTTCCTTTGTTACCTTTTGAACTTGACAGGCTGGGCTCAACTTTAGCATCCAAATTAAAACAACAATTGGATGACAGTTCATCTTTCTTGTTTTGAAGTTTACGTTTCTTCACAATAAACTGATCTATAGTAATCATGAGACATGACAATTAGGAAACACAATGACAAAAGAATTATCAGGCTTAACTAATTTTAAATAGAAAAGTAAAAAAGATAGCTGGCACCTGGCAGCGTAGCAAGCAAAACAATTCCTAAGTGATGACTCATATTACACGAATACAGTTTCAAGGCCATAAGTTAATTAGTATGTGTGGCTGGAAGTGGAAAGGGTTTAAAGGGGGGGGGGGCGTAGGTGAGGAGGCTTGGGAGCTGGAGTCTTGCACTGGGTACCGTGAAACATGCAAACCAGATAAACACTAAAGACAAAACTTAATTCCGTTTCTTCATTTTCATTATGTTGTGCTAATTTTTTCTATACAGTATTTTCTTTTTTATATATCTTATTAATATTTGCCCCCCAAAAAATTTCGCGGGGCGGCGCAGCACACCAATTGAGAAGCCCTATTTTAGAGGCATCTTTAAAAAAAATTATCACTCTAAATTGCTTCTAGAGGAATCTTATTTTTAAAAAATCCAAAGACTACTCCAAATAGTATCTAGAATAATCTAATTTTAAAAAAATTTCAAGTAAGGACCACTCTAAATAGTTTCTAAAAGCATCTTGTTAAAAATATATCCAGTCAAGGACCACTCTCAATAGCTTCAAGAAGTATAATTTAAAAAAAAAATCCAGGCAAGTACCACACTAAATAGTTCTTAGAGGCATATAATTTAAAAATATGTTCAGACAAGGACTAATCTAAAAGGTTCTAGAAGCATCTAATTATAAAAAAAAGACAGGCAAGGACCACCATAGATCCAAAGAAACTATTTACTAATATGAATATGAAACAACAAACAAAACTAATAAAATAGGAGTTGACAAAGGAATTTCTATTTTAGTTTCTCCTTACATTTGTAGTGCAAAAATAACATGTCGATAAATTAAAATGATTAACTAAAACTTGATTTTATTTTTTGTAACTATTAAACTTTTTAACTTTTGAAGTTAAAAAGTTTTGCATATTTCTTGAATGATTCCTATACCATTTCACCAAATTTAAGCTTTCTAGCTCATTGAGAAGTATTAAAAATCCTGTGGACATACGCATACATACAAACAACACTAGACTTTTTATTAATATAGATACGGTAATATGTTAGTAGCTTTCTCTTGATAGTTAACATTTTTTCCCTTAGTGAAGACACTGTCAAGCTTATTCATTCACGAGATCTCAACGTAGAAATGGTAGCAAGTTGGACAGTACATGTTGGAGATCTGGATCAAGCCTTGCATCTCTGGCGATACAAGGGTGGTTTTGCAAGCATCGATACTGCCAAAAAACAACTTTCACAAGATAAGGTATTGTAAAGACTTTTTTTTATTTTGTGTGTGAATCCAAACATATCTTTTTCTGCAGTCACAACACACGTGCATTAAGTGCTATGTATTTCTTACTCATTGTTAGGACTCAGTTCTTCTAGAGGTGATCAGCACTGTAAAAATGAAACTAATGTAACCTAGCAAAGAAAGGAAACTTTTATCCATTTTTCATGTGAACTTCTCATTTTAGTTATATTAATAAAAATATATAAAACAAATTGTAATTAACTAGTTTTAAAGGGGTCCCCTAACCCAATTGCTCAGTTTCCCTAAATCATCTGGGGTGATATGGCCTGCACTACAAGAGAATATTAATAAAAGTTCTCAGGGTCTGTAAAAATTGGCACTTGTAATTTCTTCCTTATATTGTGTACAGCAGCCCTTGACCTTTTTGGAACCTAACCAACCACTAGGATCATGTGGTGGGAAATCAGGCTTAATTCAAGTGATTGAGCTATCTAAAATTATAGTCCTGGTTGCTTATGATTCTAAGTATGTGTTAAGTAAGGAAAATAATAGCAATAAACATATGCAATACACTTAAGTAAAGAACTCATTGAGTGACACATTCTCTGGGTATGCTGGCCCTGCGCCGCATACCCATGATTATAAGGCCTAGTTTTGTAATTCGATGTTGTCTGTTCAAACTGTGGGAATATTAATGTTTAAATTGTGAATAAATATACATGTATGGTGTATCCATAAATTGGGCTAGGCCTAGATAGAAACACATTTCATTATTCAATTAGGTAAGGTAGGCCTAGATAAAAACAAATACATTTCTTTCTTCATTTATTCTCTTAGTTTCTTCTTAAACTATTACACTCTCCATTTCTTCACACTTTCACATTGTTTTGAATTCTTGGAAATATTCCTTTCTTTTCATATGAAGAGTCACATTAAAAACACACAAAAAACAAAGAAAGACGCCAGGATGTTACATTGTATCTGGATGTGGTTCCCCTACAGAAATAATATCTGCCTATGTTGACTCTCACCTACAATCCTTGGTTAAACCACTGCCACCAAACATTTCCTAAACCACCTGTACCAAATTGGGGAACTACCCCCTGAATTATTCTTAGTCACAATTGGTGTCACCGCTCTATACACCAACATCGTCCATATTTATGGCTGAGCTGCAATGGAACATTTTCTAAATATCAGACCACAATATTCCACACCCAACACTTATTTCCTGCTTCATTTAGCGAGCCAGAATCATTCTGGATAAAAAAAAGTTTTTGTTTCCACGACAAACATTATATGCAGATCAAGGGCATTGCTAATGCTATGAGTACTCTCATAGCCTCCTATGCCAATCTCTTAATGTGGCGACTGGAAGAACGTTTCCTACAGTCTAGACTTATCAAACCACTAGTATGGCTTCAGTACATTGATATTTTTTATGATTTGGACACATTCAAGAGAAATGCTCAACAACTTTCTGAAAGAACTTATCAATTTTAGTACTCTCAAAATCACACTACTGCAGCAGCCACCCTTCTTGCACTAAGAAGTATCTCCCCTACAGCCTGGCCATTAGGGCCAAACACATATGTTCAGACAGTGCTGACCTCACTCAGTATTGGAATAAACTTTCATTGGCATTTCAAGGAAGAGGGTACCCTTCAACTCTCATTGATACCCAAATCTCCAGAGCCATCTCAAATGATTCGACAAATCACAGACAAACTTCTGATGACATACCTTTCATTACCAAATACCACCCAGGACTGCAGAGAATCAACACAATCCTCAAGAATGGCTACAATTTTCTAACTTCCTCCACTCAGACACAAAACCTTTTCGGCTCTACCCCTAGAATCTCTTTCAAACAGCCATCTAATCTTCACAACCTTCTAGTACACCCAAAATTGCCTGACCCCAACAAAATGTTTACCTCAATCAACACAGAAAAAGGTTCACACCCGTGTATCGAACAACGCTGCAACACATGCAAGATCCACTCACCAGCAAGACCTTCAATAGTAAGAACACCAAGAAGCAATACCCCATCCAAGACCATTATGACTGCAACACATCCAACTTCAATGTAATTTTGTTAGGCTGATTATATTGAACTCACAACAGGACCTTTGAGAATATGTATGAACAATTACCGTTTCGATACTAACCACAAAAATCTAGATAAACCAGTTCCTTCCCATGCTAACACTGACAATAAGGACATTGACTTCTGCTACAGTGTACTCAGAGCATTCCTTACAGCCACTTGCAACAACTCTCAACTCAGACAATGGGAACTTGCACATCAATGGGTAACAATATCCAGACGGTGACCTGGTGGTCTAGGGGTAAGGTGTCAAACTTCTATGCTGGCGGCCGGGGTTCAATCCTCGGTCCCGGCAAAGATTTATCTGATTACCAAACCCTTCCTTCACCTCTGACAAGACATCTTGTGAATGTGGAGAATGCCAGGCCTCCACCGTGGTTCGGATTCCACGTTAAACTGTAGGTCCTTCATTTCACCTCACAATCACCCTACCATTACACATTAGCGTAAGTGCGTATAACCCGAATGGGTAGTAAGACGCGGTGCTAATAATAATAATAATAATAATAATAATAATAATAATATCCAGACTACCCCGGGCTTAAATCTAAGATTAAAATAAGATAATAATACTTTAAATTAGTTTTATTTAATATATTTTATCATCTTTTAAGTTATTTTATTGTTTTTAACTATTATTATTTCAAACATTGTCTTTATTATTCTTAGGGTGTGATGTAAGAACGTATAGTGAATGCTTAGTGGAGCAATAGTGTGGTCCCAAGCACACTATTTCTCCACCTTTTAACCTATGATGATGCAAGCAAACCCATGCTAGTCTCCACCTAGCATCCATTTAGTCTATTTCTTGCATACGGCCCTAAAAGTTATTTTTAATTTTTGACTATTTATTTTCCAGCAAGCCAGCTATCTATTCAAGCTTACATTATGTCACATCAATTTGGCAACACTGCACTTTTAAGTCATATTTCAAATTATTTTGGAAGCATGTAGTTCCATAACATCTCTTTCTTTGTGTTTTAATTTGTCTCTCCTTATGAAAAGGGAATATTTACGATAATTCAATACCATGTGTAAATGTGGAAGTGTGAAGAAGTGGGAAGTGTAAAAGTGTAAGAAGAAATGAAGAGAGAAGTATGTTTCTATATATCTAGGCCTAACCTAACTACCCAGACATGCCATTCATAATGCGAATGAAAGACCTGGTTGTGTTTCTTGCTTTCTTTCCCTCCTTTTCGCTCTTTCACTATTATCTCTTGTCTAATTGCCAGCTGTTGCAGCGGTCAAAATGCTAGTCTGGACAAACATTTCTTTCCTAACTTTATAGCAAGGGCTTTATATGAGGGCGCAGTTTCTAGCGTTTTAAATGCTAATGCAGAATGGACCTAACTTCTTTTCTCTCGTTTGTTTGTTTGTTCATTAGATTAATCAACAACTGAGATGAAAGTCAGTCATTCACAGCTCTTCTGTATTTTCCATTCATTCTTTCATACTGTATTGTGTGCTATGCTAGCAAATTATAATTTACCTCTAAATGTTTTAACATTATGATTTTTAGTAATAATAACTACTAGTAAATTTTCCAAGCTATATTGACGTGTAGCAGACATAAGTCTTCATAATTCAAAGTAAAACAAGGCAAGTTGGGTGAAGAAAAGCATAAACGCTGGGCTGAGAAGGGGATGAGGGTTGGTCGAGAAGTTTTTTTAGGGGTAGATGGGGAAGGAATTAAGGACTGGAAGGGAGGGGTAGGAGACTACTGTTAGCGTAGCGGCAAGCTGAGTATTATAATTCTGTGAGCTAGTACACAAAGTTAAATTTTGTGAATGATTACACACCCAGTTGGTCTCAATACAGGTGCACAAATATAATAATCTCAAAAAAATTACATAAAAACCCACAAGGTAAATCAGAAAACAACACTCTTAACTTTCTTTAAGAAAAATGAAAAAGCGAAAACAACAGAGCCGGCTATTTTCGACAATGACATTACGGAGGCGGATCTATCTTGTGGAACACAGTCTGTTTCAAATAAAAAATATACTTCTAAACATCTCTTAACAGGTGTAAACAGTGACTTATTTCTAACTTGTATTTGGTTGGTGATAAAAGCTAATGGAATTATGTATTCCACATGTATTAAATACGGAAAGAGACAACCCATAAATAAGGAAGTGACTTGGATGGAAATACCGTGCAAAATACTTTGAAAAGAAAGTTAAATTGACCACGAACAAAGTAAGTTACACATTGATTCCTGTTCAGATATAATTAAAACCGTGCACTTGGAGAAACCGGATTAGGACAAATTGAATGATCAATTTCTGTTTTGAATAACTTGCAGAGATATGCTTTTGTTGGAGCTTTAAGATCTATATATTGGTTGGCAAAAAACTAATTACCACACTACATTGTATGAAAAACTGCTTGAGCATTGTAAGGCACTGGGTTATACATTCTTAGGACATCTTGATATTGGAAAAAATTCACATTACACTTCTGAAATTCTTATTTTTCAGGAATTTCTCAAACAACAATTGGAGCGAGGCAAACTCCTTCGCTCTCGGCACCTTCAGTACTTGTTGTCATTTAGTTATTGGCCTCCAGTGGTTGCCCGAGAAGGTCCTAATATATATGAGATCCGTAGTTATCGACTCAAGCCAGGTACCATGATTGAGTGGGGCAACAATTGGGCGCGAGCCATCAATTATCGACGCAATAACGATGAACCATTTGCTGCCTTTTTTTCACAGATAGGGCGTCTTTACAATGTTCATCACATCTGGTGTAAGTATGAAATAGAGATTTTATTTTATTTGGTTACAATATTAGTAAAATTAACAGATCTACATACTCACTTAATTTAAAAATACATAACTACTTAATAACATTTTGTCATTTTGGTTACATTTTAAGAGTCAAACATTTTGACTAATCCTCATTGCTTAATGCCACTAATGGTGGTATAATATTTAGGCATACTTTTTACTTTGTCATTTGTACACATATCCAAAACAAGATTGTTATGCCTTTAGCTTTTCCACAATTGGTTTTATGTGACCTTGTCTTACTACTTCTTCAGGCTATCTCTATATTTATACTAATTAGGTAGGTATGAGTAAGGTATAATTGAGAAATCTTACCCTTATTTTCATAGATAATGGTAAACCACATAGGAAAAATCACCCTCATATCACCCGGCTAGGATTAAAATCCCAACCTCCTTGTCACAAGTAAACCAGACCGAATGAGGTTGATGCCTTAACCAGTGTGCCCACTCATGTGGGTCAAACCTAATTTCCCTTTGCAGCCAAATTTAAAACACATCTTATAAATACTAACCTTTTGAGTGCCAACATCACTCAGAGCGATGCACAAAATATTTGCTAAAATTGCCAGCGTCGCTCACAGCAATCCCATGTGTTTGAGCTATTAGTTAACTATTAAGTCAACAGATAGGGTAGATTTTATTTTCGCTGCATTCTCGTATTCTCAAGCTACTTTTATCTGTCTTTGCACTTTCGATATATTGAACATGAAAATTATTTTCTAACTTTATGAGTTTTATCTTTGGCCTTGTTTGTAAACATGGCTATTAAGAGGAAAGCTGTAATTCAAGACATAGAAATACTTGCAATATTTATTGATAGCTCAAGCGAGTGTGTTCACTTTGTTAGTGATTATGAAAGCAGTGATTTTGAATTTGTAAATAATGAAACTGAACAGGAATTATATTCTAGGGAAGATGAAAGATCGAAGCAAATAGAAGTGATAGCTGACATTGATAACGTGAGTGTGAATATGAGTGATTCCTATTGGCATGAGAGAAATTTTGAAGATCAGGATAATCCACCCCATCCTTTTCATATTTATGCAGAAATACCAAAGTGTGTGTGTGTGTGTGTGTGTGTGTGCATGCGTGCGTGCGTGCGCTATACCTTTTTGATTCCAAGCCAATTATTTATTTTATACTTTATTTTAATATAACTCTACTAAAGTTGATGGTCACTGAAACAGCTGCTATGTATAGCCCAATTTTAGTGTAAAATCTAAAGTTAGTTTTTTTTTGTAAACTTATTTTTTATGTTCTTTTCAGTGATTTATTCTATTTCAAGTTATTTAAATTTTCAAAGCTTAAAAATTATGAAGTATATGTATAATTAATTATATAATCGGATTGGCAAGCAAGATAAGTTTATGTAAAAATTTTAGTGCAAGAAGTTCAAAGACTAATAAGTTATTAAAATTTAAACAAAATCCTGTATTTTTCAGCAAAATAGCTTGGCATTTTTTTCTTTTTTTTTCTCTCTCTCTTGACACTCAAAGGGTTAATAAACACGAATAAAGTTAAGTTTAACTAAACTATATCAAACTTGATTGAACATTACAAAAAATTATCAAAATTTACCAAAAGGTGTTTTATGCTGTATTTATTTTAACTGTGCCCCCTATAAATTAATTTAAGTTTATTTTTTTGTATCTATTAGTACCAGGACCTACAAATGATACATTGTTTCTAAAAAACAACAGAATAGGCACATGTTTATTATATACAAAATAGAGAAAATTTAATATGAGAGTAAAGCAATTTTGTCTTGAAATTTTAAAAGAGGTATTTACATTTGAGATGTCCTTGAGTCCATAAAGTCTTTCATATTTATTTTTATATATATAATTGTTTTTATTTTTCCATGTCATTTGTCTACACACCTTTCTAAACATTTCAGCCTATTTTCTTCATATTTTTGGCTATAGTCTAGACAAATGTCTTATGAATTTGAATGCTCACACACACACAAATGGTAGTTCATTTGATAAATCTGTATAATTTTTTCTTGGAGTTTTAATTGCTTGAAATTCCGCCATTCTATTTCATTGTACTACTAGTTTTACTTGCCATTGACATACTGTCTATCCTCAAGAAACACGTGTTTGGGCTTACTTATGTTATTGGTTAAGGATGTTCAAGCCATTCTTTTGACATTTTATGTCCTTGTACTCCCTAAACTAACATTTTTATAGTTATAAAATTCAACATTGTTAAGAATATTTGACAGTATTTTCATTGTTATTCAAACGATTTTAACACACACACACAAACACACAGTCAAGCTTGGTTATAGCGTCATCGAAGGGGCCAGACAAATTTTGACGCTACGTCAAAGTGACGTTATATAAGAGGTACCAACAGAACACTTAGAATAACTCGTAAGGAAGGGCATTTGAAGTAGAATCATGGCATACATAAGCCTTTTTCTGTCCACTTTCACATGCTCTAATGACATGTACTTTCTCTCGAATGGACAGAACTCTTCTTTTTGAACAACTTGCCATGATTATACAAAATTTAGGCCTAAGTATAATGAGTACCAAATGACTACACAATGACAACCAAAACTAACGTTAAACTTATAAAACACATAAAAAAATCTTGGCTTTGAGCACACGAAACAGTTCTTGCAATCTCAATGACAATGAAGGAGGGTTGGTCCTCTCTTAATATTGACCGTTAAGCGCCCATGATTCCCGCAACCCTCTCCCTAACTTCGTTTTGCCATTCAATCTATTATTAGACCAGCGCACTGTATAACCAGTACACTCCCAGCCTCTATAAAATAGACCTCTGTAGGAATTGACCATTTTTTCAATTATTTTTTTACATTTAAATACAATTTAATTTTTGACACTACAGCAGAGTTGAAGGTATGCTTAGAGAGGTTTTGACTGTACTGCTGAAAAAATGACGCTATGCTAGATGTGACTGAATAGACGAGGCCGTTATAACCAAGTTCAACTGTATATTGAAAATGTACTACTAAAGCTTTAGACTTGAATAACTATGTTAACTTTTTTTTTATTTCCCAATTTAAATACTGTGGAAGGTCTCACACATTGTGTGTTTGAATAGTTGACTGATTCCAGAAAATACATTTAGAAAATCTATACAATATATTTTTTTTTTCCACCAATGTAATAATCAATCATTTTTGCTAAGGAAACTATTTGGTGATGTAAGTTAATATTTTTATTGTGAATACAGTTATTTTATTCATCATTTCTTCTTTATTGTAAGTTTTATTTGCTGCCAGTAAGCGGTGACTGTTTTGAGCGCTAACTGTATGTGCAACAAATTCATCAACATATAAAGTATTGTTTCTACTATACAGGCCTAGCAAGCCAGTAGTGGAAAATATTATTGCTTGAATAAAAAACTGCCACAGGCTGAAAACTAATGGATGTAAAATCTAAAATATTGTTTCTCTTTTAAATTAAACTACATGTTTCTTTGTTTGATATATTTGCTGTTGCAAATTCGCATTGCTTATTTTGCTGTCCACTCATCATCGCTCTTGTCAACTGTGTTGCGATTCACAAAGTTAACGAACCAGTGTTTTCTTGTATTTTAGGAAAGAATTGATACATATAATCCAAGCTTTAAAAGAGTTGTGGGAGAAATCTTTATCCAGCACATATTTATCAATTTTTCTGATCAAAATTTATTTTATTTGACAGAAACATAAATTAAATTTGGAGTGTTAATAAATTCAATTCATATAAGAAATGAAGCACAACTGTAAAGAATGCAGATCCAAGCAAGGAAGTCAGCACAGTAGGAGGAAGTTAGCAGTGTGTATCACTTCATAAACACTTGGGGAGGGAATGGCGGTTCTGTAACATCTTGCTTATTGGGATAATCCCCGCCCATCACCAGTCGTAAAACATTGGGCGACATATATTAGTGCGAAATATTTTTTTTCCCATAGGATCCATTTTCTGGACTTTCGAATATACAGACTAGCATAGGTTCTAATTAGTCCAGATAATCGGTGTTCTGTATTAAAATAAAATGGCATACATAAATAAATGAAAAATGATTAATTTGACCAAATTATTAATTTCATAATATATTTCAAGTTAATGTTTTGGGGAGACTTTTGAAATATGAA